>WUAM01000431.1:76503064-76547032 GCA_024336885.1 Actenoides hombroni | reverse complement strand
AACATTTGCAATAATACAACTGTGGTGTTGTGGTGTGGATGAGGTGCGACGCGGGGAGGCGGGGGGGGGTGGGGGGGGGAGGAGGGAAACAACCCTAAGAGAGATTAATTTTATTATTGGTCAGCTTTTCTTACGTCAGCAAAGACCTACCTGCAATTTCTATAAATGAAGAAATGGAAAACAGAGCTCTGCATTTTAAAGTATTCATTCCCTTTAAAAGCAGCCCAAAAGCTTAATGTTCCACCTCTCCTTCCTACTTTTTGGAGACTGTGAAAAATTCTATGCTTGAGAAAAATCATGAGCTGCTAGGAACCTAAGCCATATGGTATGTATTATTCAGAACTCCATATACCAGTGTTACACCACAAAGATTTACACTTGCTATCACACAGACAGAAGACCAAATTAAAGCATCTCTTCAAGCCCCCAAGACAGGGCATACCTACTATTATAGGCAGAATTAATTTTACATATTTTATAAAAAGATAGCAATTTATGTTCTTCCCAAAACACTAGATATAAATGAACTGCACAAGTTCACTTAGTGAACTTAGTGCTAGATCTCACCCACCATTGTAGATACACTCCCACCTTATATAGTCCCTACATACATCTATATTATGAACTGGTGCAGTGCAAAGAGAAAAGGACCATGTTTCTACCTGCTGCATTCCATGGAATTCATACCCATTGCTAGTCCAAGGTGTGCATAGTGCCCATGTAGAGAAGTAAATGCTCTGGAGGACCACATACCCACACTGCGAATGGTCACTCAAGCCTCCCTTTGAAAGCAATAATTCCAGCCTCCATACCAGGAACCATGTAGAGGTCTGTGCCTTCCATAAATGCAACTTTTTGGGTTTGGTTTTTGACCAAGTTGCAATTACATAAGGTAGTCACATAGCTTTGGGTGCATAATGAAAAATGAAGTGCAGTCAGGAACAGTGACCCATAGAGAATTGTGAGGACAGAAGGAAGTGTGCCATCACAATAATACATTTTAGTAGAGAGCATTTCAACATTTCTGAATTGATTCCTTTCAGTTCTATGCTATGAAAAATATGATTCTGTATTCTGATTTCAGATGGCAGCCTAGGGATGATGAGTTAGAATTTCCTGCAGGATGAAAATTCCGAGTAACACTTTTCTTCCGTAGCTGTTACTGGAGGCAAACAGCCATGCCTGGGTTAGCATGGAATACACATACTATTTTATCAATTTCTCCTGAAATGCAGGGTAGCAAAGTGCATGTGTCTTGGATTTGCTGCCTTAGAGATGAGGAATTAATTTGCAGTTCTGCCCAAATATTAAACCACCTTATTCAGCGGCTCAACCAATAAAACAAAGTATTAATAGCCACCCTTTCAAGGGCAGGAGGAGAACTGTATTTAATAGGATGTCAGTAGCACGAACTTTTAACAGCAGATAGAGCCAAAGATACTCTTTGCTTGCTTACAGCTTGGTTCATATTCCCTCTGGCTGAAAAATGTTGCAGGTAAGAAAGTCTCAATGTCTCAAATGTAAATCTCGTTAGTCCTATGAAAGCATGTGACAGATCAGGTAAATGCTTCAGCTATCTGACAACCAGGAGTTTTTACTGGTTTATTTTGAGGATTTTTTTTTCCAAGGAAAATTTGCCTCAATGGCTGGAAGTCAACAAGACATTTTGGCAGATCCTCAGGTATCACAAACTGTCAAAGTTTGAGGACAAGGACATAATATAGATCCCATTTCCTTTACCTTCTATGTGTGAATTCACATGGTCATAATTTTACAGGATTTATCCCCAGAGGAAAAATGGCATGACCTACTCTTTGCATACTGAGTGGAAATTAAAGCTTTAATTTTTGTTTATGATAAAAAAATATTAAGAAAACCCAAAATTTCTTATGTAATATTCTGAACTATTACCACTGCAAAATATATTTTATATCATTATTAAAAAGCTCTCTTTTTTCTTTATTGAAGTAATTAGTTTCCAGATTCTACCAAATCATAAACAAAAGGGAATCGGAGACAAAAACACACTAAAACTATACTAAACCAAAAGTCAATCTGTATCTGAAATACAGTTCCAAGAAACTCAATTGATGTCGTCTCTCTCAACTAGTCCCAGGACCTGTATATGCTGTGCTGCTAGTTAAGTCACTGGAGGAAGATGGAAATTTACACTTGTTTATTAAGAATTATGTTGGTACAAGTTTTATGTGGACATGAATACCTGCAGAAGTGTACCTGTACCACTACATGGTTTCAGCTCCCACAGAGGCTCATATACACCTTCACAAGTTCTTTTTTGCCACTAACACAGAATCTGATCTACTGAGGTTATCTACTTGCACTTTAAGTAGCCCGACACTATCGCAGCACAATTAACATTTATAAAATAACTTCAAATACAAAAAAGCAAGCAAACTACAAAACCTTACAAATACTTATCTCGGAGTTAATGATATACACGTGATATGATCACACTCAGTTCTTCCTGATTTTAATGACAAACTTGCAAAGGAGATTAAAAAAAGAACCCAAAATAATGAAGTTACCAAGAGGAAATTTTATGTCGTATACTCTCTTCTAGTTTATCAAATTCTAAATGTTTGTATCTGTTGTAGCATGGACAGAAACAACAGCTGAGTGACACAAGGATACTTACATATTCTGAAAGCAGTTTGTGATTTAAAATACAATAGCTGGTTTGTATCCAAACATCTGACATGATTACACACACTCCACAAGAGATTCTGTGTTGTTTCACTACATTTTCCTCCAATTGTCAGTGTTAAAAACTTTGCATTTTGTTCCAAAGGAAATTATCTTAATATGTCCCAATGATATCACTATTGTTTAAATAGAAGAGAATATCCTGTTCATATTTTTAGAGGCTCAGGCAAAACCCTCAAGTTTGTTAAAATAAAGAGTCTCTTAGAAAGCCCTTCTCAAAGAACTGGAAACAGAGTTAAGCCAACACTTTGTTTAAAAGTTTTGTCAGTGCTTCAGGAACACAAAATTATTTATAGTATTACCTAAAATAAATAAATAAATAGGTTCCCCACCTCCAAAAATTATTCCTTGGCTTCAGATGTGATATATCACTGGATCTTCTTCTCAGTATCCCCTCTTGAAAAAATATAATCTTGTCTACAGAAAATTGCAGTTACAGCAACACAATAGATGCAACCAGCATAACACTGACTATATGAGTATAGCTTATTCCCAAATAAAATGATAGAGGAGCCATACGAGTACAACTGCATACAAAGACCAGCTCTGACCTATACAAAGACATGCAGGAAAGAGTTAATCTCTATGGAGATCCAGGTATTTAAGTACAAAAACTACATGTAAAACAGAAGTCATATTTACCCAGCCAACATAAGGCCACAGCTTCATGTGTTTTCAAGCTGGTTATGGCTCCCATTTTTCTATTGTTAAACTTTGTCTTAATTACATTGTAAACACTTGGCTTCACACCCATCTAGTTTCTTTCAACTAACTCAACCATGCATTTTAAAATTTAAATACATAGTCAGAACTGCAGGCCCTGAGCCCAGCCACCATCAGACAACAAAATGATATCATCACACTCAGTCTGAGAGACATAAGCTGAGGAGAGAAGGGAGTGTCTAGATAACTTCCCAGAGGAAAGGAGCTTCATGGTGTGCTCCAGCAGGGCATGCATCACTTAGAAAGAATTATGAATTCTATGTAACCAAAGCTGCCTAATGTGGACCCTGCTTGTACACTCAGCACTGGTTTAACCATATCCCACAAGCTGCCACTCTTCTCACCTTCACACTGGAATAGTGTAATTACTGGAGGGCAACGAGAGAGGTAGGGCTGCTTCTTTATGAGGCTTGAAGTGTTTGTGGAATTACAATGTAACATTGCATGCCAGCTGTTCTTGTAAGTAAAGGCTGGTATGGTTGAACATTTGCTCCCTGCATATAACAGCTAATGGTATGAAGGCATTACTAGTTTCAACACGGCCTAACAAAATATTCTGAGCTTGATTCACATCACTGAAAACATTCCCCCATCTCTATACAAAAGCTCAAGTTTTACCCACCACTTCTGCATTATGCTTTAAGATCACAAATCATTACCTACTTTTAAGCAGGTTTATGTACGTAAAACACATCTTCTATTCTAATAAACTTCAACAGCTCTTAGAGATGTCCTGGTTTGAGTGAGACCAGAACAAATTCTGTTCAGGGATTTTACATTTTAGCTAAGTTCTTCTAACTAACTAAGCTTTCTGAAGCTAGCAGCATGTTTTGCAGATTTCAACAGAATTTAAAATAGGGTTGAAACATTCCTAATGGCTGGTAATTCCTTTTAAGGTTTCTGCAAGTGTTTGTGAGAGTTTATGCATACATGCACAGAGAAATACATAGGCTCATATGAATGTGCAAGCATGGGCAGCCTAGACAGCAAGTCTCCTTTTCCTGGTGTACAAATGTAGTTTCAAAATCAACATTTTAGCTACATTAGAATGGTGTGTGTAGTGTACATATATTAATTACGAGCGTCTGCAAATGCATGGATCCAAACTCCTGTCATGTTCAGTCTGCTGAGACTCATGTAGCTATTTCAATGGTAATGACTCCTAGCATGCCTGGGGACCCTCACAGAAAGGGGCTATTCTAGTAATAATTGAGTCATCTTCCACTCTTATCAATCTCCCTGATTATCTTTTTAACTGCTTTCTGAGATGTTTCTCCAATCACCTTTATTCCTCTTTGTTCTCTGTCTTTATCAAACCCAAGTAAAATGTGAATAGGTTATTGTAGAATATTCATTTTAAATCTCACGTGGTCAGTCTGGTTAATGCATCTCAGAAATAAAAAAGATGGATCAATTTTTTTATTAGAACAAGAGTTCATTTGGCTAAAAATGTAGAGGCATTCATGGAAAAACTATACTATGCATTTAAAATGTTTGGATATGGATTTTGTCAACCACTCTATTTCACATAAAAGAGAAAGCCGTAAGCTTACATTTGGATAAACTTCTTCAAGGAGACTGCCAGCTCTGTTGGCAGAGATAGTACAAGGTCAGAGAAAATACACTGAGCTCTACTCCCAAACAATGGTGACTCCATGACTACCACTCCACTAAATCTTCAGCACCTGCATTCCTAACATTTTAATTTCTCAGGTTTAAACATTAAATTTTCATACTTGACTATACTAAGAAATATTCCCATGTAGATTTAACTCCACTTAGTGAGTCAAGGCCAAAGCAGTTTCTGAACTGTGTTAATGTTTCCAGGTAAACATGCCTGGAACAAACATTGCATGAACACCTGAAGTACCTTCCCTCACACAGTAACATGGTGATATAGCATTCTCAGAGGGAGGATTCACCATTCTTTTGCCAAGAACAGAAATGCTAAAACAAATCTTTGGGGTTTTTTTCCACATTGTACAAATGCAGCATTCAAGTCATATTAAAAACCCTTGTAAACTGCCAAACCTAAGTTGAGGACACATCAAGTCAGTACCACCTTCCGTAGTATGCAGTTTGTTGAGACCTAGCAACAAAACTGGAGAAATTCTAACAGCTTCACCTCATCCTGGTCATGCAAGACACAGTTGTTAATCTCTACGTTGTAAAGATGACGTTTTTTGCCAAGCCCAGCTCTGAATATCACTGAACTGATGAGGTATAGAAAATAACCTCGTACTCAAAAAGGAAGCAGAAGTGGAGCAGACAGAAGAAGAAACAAACTTCTTAAGCCTGCTTTATCTGCATACATGGGCAGTAGGTAGCTCCATCTTTTCTCTTGCCCTTCAGAGTTGCATGGAGAGGGTGGGAAAAGCAGTCCCTTATTTTAGCATTAATTTGCCATTCCTCAGAAATCTATTAACATCACAGATCTTGACTAGATTCTTGCTAGTTTCCCTCTACCAACACAGGTAGACACAGGCTAAACAATTGTTTTGCATAATCAGGCTCATGCGCTTGATATTAATACACACATTTTCAGGTTATCAACATAGTAAAAAGGCAACATAATGATGACATCATCATCATCACTATGACCATGACTTCAAAAAGGAGAAATGGTAAAACAACAGGCTGCAGAATGAAACTGTGCTGGTCTAACTTTGTTTTATTTCCAGCATCAGCAAAATTATTTGACCTTAAAATACTTAAGTAGCTATTTTTAATAATAACCTGCCCATTATGGTCCAGGCTAAGTAAACTCCTTGCACATACATTCATCTCACATTGCTCCATGACAAAAGACTTAAAAATTCAAGTCTGAGGTCATGCCATTTCACCTACACACTTCAGATGACATTGCAGAGCCTAGGCAAACCAGTTTCACCAATACTTCCAGAAAGATCAACTTCCTATTACACAAGGTAAACTAAAAGAAGGAACTGTCATCAAATATTTCTTTCAGCTTTGTCATCCTTTTATGGAGGCAAAATTTCTTACACAGGCTACAACACAGACCATTTTTTCAGGGAATTAAATTACACATCCTTCACATTTACCTTTTCAGGGAAACCTAAGTGCATTCTACAACATTTTACTAGTCACAGTGAGATCTAAAAGTACAATTAACAGAAATTAAAATGAGCTGGTTTGCTTGGAGGCAATTCAGGCAGCCTAAGCAGACATCCCATTTATTAGGTTTAAAAGCAAAACACAACTAAGACAGATACTGAGAATAAAAAAAGTTCTGTGATAAACCCAGAGAAGATGATAGGCTCTTTGGAATACTACCACAAATTCTGTAAGCAAAGAGGGCAGCAATGGTAAGTCCTCTCTTTTCGTTACTGTCATAACATTACTGACATTTGCTAAAATCATCCTTTCTAGTGTGTATTTCCACTGAAGTGGGATTTAGACAGAGTTGCAATTCAAGGTGTATGTAAATCAACTAGGAATTCTTTTCCAATGATCAATACATTTCAAAAACACCTCTAAATTGTATATACATAAATATAAAAAAATCAGTCTCCTCAGAAGATACTTCATTAGAAGCACTGCATTTTTTATCTCATACCAATTATATTTTAATATATCTTAATATTAAACTGAAAAAGTCTTCTACGAAGAACAAATATTTTCTCTTATGTTAGAGGTTGTCTTACTATCCTAAGGCAATTTGTAATAAAAATTAGAAATACTTCTAATTTTACAGAGTTTTCTGTTTAAAACGTGTGGCTGACTATGTCTCAAAAAGAATAACATAAAATAAAAAGGGGTGTAACTGCCTTTCATAACATGACAAATTTCTTCATCTCCTTTGTAAAACATGCTACTTACTACACTACTAATAGTACATTCCAATACTGTAGGAAAAGATTGCATTTCAATTTATAATCTTTAAGCAAAAAAATAAGTCTTGAGTTCAAACTAACACTCTATTAACAACAAAAAAGCAGCTTATAGCAACTTAGACTACTTTTATATTAATCAGTAGTAACAACATCTGGTTTAGTACACATTGTGAGTGTAAGTAAATTTATTCTGGGTCTAACATGAGGAAAAAAATGAGACAAATCAATGACAATGACACTAGAAAAATACAATTGCTAGCCACACAAGCTCTTACAATGCACCTTAAAAAAGGTAATCAGTGATTTGGTTTTCCCATTTTAATTATCTTTTTGTAGGAATTTTAAAGTTCTGTTAAAATCAGCTCTCTATATAGAGATTCTTGACTATGAGACATGTGACAGTTGTCAGAATAAGTGCCAGGCACTGAACCTATCAAATTCATATGGGTATACCACAAACCATTGTATCCTAGGGGGTTTCCGATTCACCTACAGGATTCACTTTGTATGAGTGCGCACAAGTTAAACACAGTGTAGATGTTCAGATAAATAAAACAAGTTTCAAGAATACGTTTCCACCACTTGTGCTTTGATAATTACTCACATTGCAGTGATTTAAAAAAAATGCTTACATATTAAAAAAACCCAAAAAAAACTAACACATAAACCATGAGAAAAATAAAATCTGTAACAACTGTTCTTCTGTCAACTGCAAATGCTAATTCAAACTCACCACAAGTTTTATCGGAGCAGTGATCTCCCCGTAAAGTTGTCATCACATGGGAGGGATACCATCTATATCAGATGCAAAGTTAATTGGGAAGAAGAATAAATACCTGAACTGCCGTTCTAAGCTTTTCCCATGCAAAAGAACAGACAATGCGGACACACCCTTTCACAAAAATACGCTAATTCGCGGAATAAAAGGGAGATGAAGAAGTCAGAGTCCCTCAGCTCAGGAATGCCAGGAATCCCCGGAGGAATGTGTACGGGCAGGCGGCCGCGGCGCCCCCGACGCACCGCGGTCTCGGCGACCCGCGGGGGGCTCCCGCCGGCCCGCCCAGAGCTCCCGGCCCGCGAGGGCCTCCCCGCCGACTCTCGGCGCTCCCCTCGTCGACCGACAGCCCCGCCCGGCCCGGCCAGTGCGAGTCCACCTGAAACTACAGCCCGGCAGCAGCACCTCCAGCTGAGGCACCGCAACCACCGCTCCGGGGCAGCCGCGGCCGGTACACGCTCTCGGAGAAAAGAGCCCCCGCTCTTTACAGCCGCAAGGGAAAACTAAGAAATACCGAGGTCTTATCGGAGTCTGTTTTCTCGGCAACTCGCTCTCTCCCCCGCGGCCCGCTGGCAGCGCTCCCCTCTCCGCCGTTTAGCGCGCCCGCCCCGGGGGCGGCTGAGCCGCCGCCCTCCAGCGTAGCCCCGAGGAGCGCTCAGGGGAAGGCCTGCCCCGGTACGGCCGGCGCTCCGCCACCCTCCCCGCGCGTTACCAGCGGGTCGTGCAGGGAGAGCCGCGTTGTTTTCTCCTTGTGCCCGGGAGGACCCGGCGTCCTTGTCCTTTGGAAAGGAGGGGTTTTAACGGAGCGCGACGGAGGGGGGAAAGCCAGCGACCCAGGGCGCCTCAGCGCGGGGAGCCACCTCCACAGCGTCCCGGCGCGAGCAGCAGCCCGTGCGGCACCACACGGCGACACGTCTTGTGCCCACCACGCTCCAGCGAGGTCGCGACACAGCCCTGTGTCGACCGGCCCCGGCCATCTCCGCAGGGAGAAGTAGGCGACGCTGTGCCCCCCCCCCACGCCGCTCGGGTCCCAAACCTCCCGTCGCAACAGGCCGCTTTCCTCACCCGTCCCGAGCCGCCTCGCCCTCTGACGGGGATCCCCGTCAATTCCGTGCCGCTCTCGCCGCCGACCCGCCAACCGCGCTCACCGCCCGAGCCGAGCGCGGACTGCCCGCCCCCTCCAGCGGGGGAGGGGGTGCCGGAGCTGCCGGGGCCGAGGCCGGGCCCTGCCGGGGAGGAGCCAGGCGGGGGGCGCTCCCTCAGGTGAGCGAGGGGCTCGCGCTCTCTCCCCCTCTCTCTCTCGCGAGCTCGCGGCGGTTTCCCGCCCGTCGAGCTCCCTGAGGGGGATCGCGGCGCGCGGGGCGTCCTCAGGCTGGAGCCCCGCGACAGACACCTATAAACCGCAGACAAAGGGAAAACCACCCGACTTGTCCTGCATTCGGGCTGCGGCGGCCGCTGCCCGGACGAAAGGGGGTGGCTAGGACAATGTTCTGAGGAAGAAGCCGAGGTACTTTCAGCAAGAGGCCGCTTGACAGTCGGGTTTGTTTTCCCTCACGAGCGCCCGTCGGCGTGCGGAGGCGTCTTGGCGGGGCTCCCGCCGCGGCGGCGGGAAGCGCTGAGGCAGCACAAGGACGGGGCAGGGCAGGGCAAGCGCGGTTTTGAACGTGTGGTGGAGGTAAGAGGGAAGGAGTGAGGAGCTGGGCCACGGCGTGCATCCGGAGCAAACAGGGCAGCGTGCCCCTACTGCTCCAAAGAACGACGACACGGGCACCCCCAGGCACACCTGGGCTGTCTGCAGCGTTTTGGATGTTTTTTCGCAATGTCTTCACCTAGGCTGGAAATACCACAACAAGGTGTTTGCAAATTTCCAGAATATTCTACGTCTATGGTGAGACCTGAAGTGCTGCCATGCTGCAGCATGCCTTTTTCCCCTGACCCTCGTGCGGAAGAAATCTAGGGGCTAAGTACGTGTGGTTTACAAGTGTCATACAAAATAATTCAGTGACTGTAAGCATCTCACAAGACCCGGGCCTTAGTTAATTTCTTACACCCTCAGAAATTTGTTCCCAAGGTTTGAACCACCTAAACCAAGCAGCATTGTCAAAAAAAAAAAAAAAAAAAAAAAAGGTTACAGTGAATAAATCAGTAGAAAACCACAACAAAATATGGCAGATTCATGTCTACGACAGAGAAATGCAGGGCAGTGAACACGAGAAGGAAAAAATGAGTAAGATGTGAAAGCCACTTACAGAGTTGTTCTATGGGAGGAGTGTTGATAGGCACCCAATCTCTTCACATCCAGCTGTGCTGGTGGTCATTGCTCAAACCTCTGTCAGAGCTGTTCTGCGTCCTGTTCCATGTCTGTCAAAACAAGCCTACTTATCAAACACTATTGTATGGAACTGTGTTGTCTATAATGGTATAGATTTTCTGTAGAGAATACCTCTGTCTTAATTAGGATGTACAAACAGAAGAGGTTCAAACAGAAAAGTAACTGTTCCCAATACAACATCAATATTAACACTTCTGGAGCACTGTATCCAGTTCTAGGTTCTGTGCTGGGGGAAAAGAATTAAAAAAAAAAAAAAAAAAAAGAGGTTAAACTTCACACAATCACATCAGAAAACTAAGTGCATTCTGAGGATACTTTTAAATAGCATATTTTGGCAATATTTCAAGCCAGTGTTCCATAAGGATATACTGACAGCTGCAAGAAACAGTCAAAAGCAAAACAGAGAAGTAGTGACTGACAGCAATAGCTTGTGATAAAATACTAACGGTTAATCAGTAGAAAGAACTGTAAAAACTGTGGGAATTGGTCAAATTCTACATGGTTCTGAAGAGGCAGCTAGTGAGGTGTTTGCAGACATTTAACAATGTTTTTCTTTGCTGTGAAGATGGAAGAATTAGGTGTGACAGGAGATATAAAGACTTCTGTAGTGGTAAAATGTACATAATGTACTGAATTCATTCTCTCTCAAAATGGTTGTTGAGAGGGAAGTGATAGATGTTTGGATTTTTCTGCCCTTGGTATTAAGTTGACTTGTCAGAAAAATGTTCGTGAGACGGAACAGCCTGAACTTGTGTTGCCATCTTGATCTTTTACATATTTTGCCACTTAACATTTGCTTTTCATATACATTTTTTCACATAACCAGAGGCCATGACTAATCCTGGAGATGGTTAAGTAAAAGATTTCTATAGTTTGCTTAGTTCCTTTTACTGTAGTTTTTAGAAAGGTGGGAGGTAAACTTCAGGGCTTTTCTAACTGGTAAAACTGAGAAACAAGGAATGGCAAAGAAACAAAGTAATTTTTGTTTTTTCCCCTCACAGTTACATATATAAGGCTGTGTTTTATTACAATTAAAGTGTGAAGAAATATGCTGACAGTTTGTTCAGCCTTGCATTGTAGTTTTGTAACGTGAAGGAGCTGAACTTAATAGAAAACAAAATGCTTCATTAAAGAGGTGTATACACCTGTAATTTTCAGTTTATTGTTAGAGGTTGATTAAAACAGATGTTAATCAATGATGTCATACAATAATACACTCCCATTGCATTTAGAAGCAAACCAGAAAAAAACCCCAAAACATTAATGATTTAGTTCTTGCTAAAACAACCAGGCTATGATGACTATTAGTTGTTATTATATACTCTATAATTTTATTTTTTTTCATGATGTATTATTACCTGTCAAATAACAGCTCAGGAGACAATTAAATTGCTATCTGTCACGCTAAGCATTACACTGCTTAGAAAACTGTTTTCTCACTCTGTATTGAGTTTCAGAAAAATTGTTTCATACGATAATTAGGCCAAAGTTTTTTGTGGGTTTGTTGGTGGGTTTTTGTTTTTGTTTTGTTTGTTTGTTTTGTTTGTTTTTTGGTATTAAAGGGAACAACAACAAAAAAAGTGAGAGAGAGAAAAAGGAGAGCTTTGACTGGATTTTGGCTCAAAGCTCTATCCTATAGTTAACAAGCTTTTGAGGATTTGAACCTTTAAATTTTCATTAAAACTGTGGTTTAAAACAAACATTTTGTCAAACAGTTTCTTTCAGATCTTTGGCATATTCTGAACACGAGTTTTGGAAGTACTTGATAAAATGCTACAAGCATTAAGACTTTGTTCATTAAGAGGCACAGCCCAGCTGGAATACTGCAGAAGTACAAGACTGTCCAGTGAGGTAAGAATTTTTTTAAGGAATGTATACAAACACAGCAATACACTAAAATAGCACTGAAGACAGAGTTGGGTCATACACAGATACCATCTCAGTGCAGGCTACCATTTCCTTTCCCACCCCTCATCCACTTACTTTTCCCTTCCTCTCCTTTAAATGAAGGCTTTGGTCCTTGTTTACAAAGCTGGCTCAACACTATGATTAATGTCTCTCTGTCCAGGCAGCCTATTAGGCAGTTGTGAAATACAATACAAAATGGAGTATGCAGCTAAAGTAAAAACAAATAGTAATGCCCTAGCAGCTTGTGCTGGAGATTAATTCCAGCTGCTGGCTACTCTGGCACACCTCAGGTACTCAACAGCATTCTTTAGATTCGACTTCCCTTTTGCATTGAGTCAGACTGTACCGAAAGCTTGTTGGGTTTTTTTTTGTGTTAAGCTTGGCTCCTAGCAAGATGCATCTCTATCTCTTTCTATACAACTACACACTGAAGTGAATTTTGACACTTTATTATAGTCCTCTGATTTCCTTGCAGGAAAGGATCTGATCCAATAATCACAGTGGGAAGGGGAAAAAAAGGCATAGTCTTTCTCACAGTATGTAACTACTTTAAAACATTGCTTCTATCTCATCTTTTACAATATATATTGCAAATTTTCTCAAATTATTATAAAAGACTATTTGTTGCTTAAGAAAACAAAATTATCTCTGTTATTACTGTATTTGCTAAGGTATTGAATAGACATTTTTATCTATTTCTTATTTCAAGAAAGTTCAAAATTCATGTCTTCATTTTAGTCTCTACCATTATTTTCACTGACTTGTATTATCAGAACATTTTATCTTAAGCAGAATGTTTACAGAGTTGATTCTAGAATTATATCTGTAAAATTGTATCTGTATCTCAACCATTTTAACAATTTTAACAAAGCACTTTTGTGTTACATGAACACGAGAAAGTACCCTTGTATAAAAATCAGACCACTTTGGCTATCATAGAACACCAAAGAAGAGTTCTATTTTAAATACTAAATTTACTGTGGTGCAAATTTACTTTCAGAGGAGGATTTGGGTTATTTGCAGAAATTTATTTTTTACAGTTTTACCAGATGCTTTTTGATATATGATCTCTGGTTTTACCTCAAAAGACAACTAACAAGAAAGGGAGGCCTTTCATTTTCCACCTTCCTCCCCACTCCCTACCCCTGTTTTCGCAGTGGTCTTTCCTCCTTCCCTCCTTTCTTTCTCATTTCCTCTCTCTCTCTCCCCCCCCTTTTCCTTTTTGGGGGTAGCCCCTGTGTTTTGCCACTGTCATCTCTTATTCTCCCATTCCTCTATTCTCCTGTACACAGCTGTCAACCACACAGGGTACTGTTGATACCAGGTTCCCTCTATCTCTAACCCAAGCATGCAATGTGGAAAGGTGTGTAACCTTTCTAAATTCTAAAATATTCTAAATATTTTGTATCTATACCTGTTTATATCCAAAATATTCTAAATATTCTGAAAAAGTCTGAATAATCCCAACCATGAGTGTAGCTATTCAAGAACACATTTACATTGCAGGAGAATAAGATGTGGTAAATAAAATGTGTACAATGACAGATGAAATTATAGAAAAAGAGATTAATGTTTTCAGATGTCTTCAACAGGGGAAAATACCTGGCTTTATGTTAGATAATCCACGGTAAGGAAAAAGTTAGGAGGTGTGGATTTAAACTAACTTGGATTTAAACTAACTTGTCTCCTATAAAGTTTAATTTCATTTTAGTTATCTTAAGTTTATACTGAATATAAGACTGTGCAATTGTTAAACTTATGTACACAGAAGTCAAGAATGAAATACAATATTCAAAGGTGCAAGGTGAGATGAAGACACGATACCATTGACTTTAAAAGCTGTTCAAGGGAAAATACAACACAAAGTTTGTTTACGCATCATAGTTTCAATATTCATTTAACAAAAAATAGTCTAGTCATTAAGTGAATAATTAGTACTGATAGTCAACTTTAGTTGAAAATTTTGGACACTATTCTTTATCTAGCCACCACGAGACTTTCTGACCTCCCATTCTTATCCTTGGACAACTTTTCCCTATATGCACATTTCTTCCTTCACTTTAATGACAGTCATGCTCCTACTAGACTTACTCAAGTAACCTTAATAATGACAAAAGCAGTTTTTCCAAGAAGAGCATGCAGAAGTCCTAGGTACTACTGAAGGCACCTACATTAAAGTTCGAGAAAACATTGTAACTCTTACCTGCTCTGCTGTGGTCTATGTAGCTCCTCTTCACCAAGTCCAGCCTGCTAGCATTCAGCTGCGCCCATACTGCAGGAACAAACTGGTTTTTTGGGAGTAGCATAGACCAGTTTGCAGTTTTGCACAAATATGTAAAGTTAGTAATTTCTGGCATTGTCATCTTATTTATTAAAGAAAGCTTAAAGGGCAAACTTAAACATTGATTAATTTATCGTAGAATTAGTAATGCAGTAAACTAAATGGCTTCAATGCTCTTTCTGCATGCAGCTCTTAAGAATTATTGCTCTTGCCTGTTTTATAATAATGCCCTCAGTATTAGGACATGTACTAGGCATTGTAGAGCTCCATGCGGTTATAGATCCATACCAACAAATGCTTTACAACCTAAGTAGACAAGATTTAATCACAAAAAAAGGGATTACAGAATGTGCTATGCTGTAACCAAAAACATGTATCTAGGCAAGATAATACAGATACTCTGAGTAATTTAACAGTTTTGTCTCTCAACCTGAAATAACACGCGTATGTATAATGTTAAGCAAATGTAATAATTTGTGATGCGTTTGAAATTTAACCTAACACATAAATATTTGTAAAATTAAGGTCTAAATTCTTAAGATTGACATCCAAAGATCACATCCTAGAGACAGAATATATTCAGCCTCTCTCAGAAATATTAACTTTAAATCTTATTTTACCTTTAAGTAGTTTTCTTTTACAATGTATATCAAAGATTATCTTGGTTTAGGGTACACAAGGAATTTAACATATACTTAGAGTACCAAGGAAGTCAGCACATAAGAACAAAATTAATATTTTCTTGTTTTAAAATGCACTATTGATCAAAAATATAGCAGGACAAAGTTTTCAGTTTAATGTATTAATTAATCCTTGCAGTCACATGAGGATTTACAGACATTACATCTTACGGTCAGTTTTCTTGAAAACGTGTGTGCATCTGATGAGAACAAAGACCAATGTCCAATAAAGAATTTAGGCTCCTAATTCCCACTGAAATAAAATAATTTCAGTAGAGAGGTGAAATGTTAAATATGTTCTCGGGTTCAGAACTAGGTAACTTTTAGAACAGAGATAAAAGCATCACTATCCCAGGTAAAAACTACCAGGTTTATTTGTTATAGGCATGCATGGATAACTTAATTATTGCTTTTTCTTTTTTTCTTCTTTTGAACAATAGTGAGGAAACTTTTCCAAGCCTATGAAAGTCTAAAGCAGTTTCTGATCCAAACCTTTTCTCCGAATTCGGTCATGTTGGCCGGTACGATTTTATGCTGTTGTGCAGTAGCACCACCTGCTGGCCCTAATACTTTTAACCTTTCCGATCCCTTTGCAAACGTCTGAGTAGCTTGAAAATAAAGACCAGGAAAAAAGAATTCTCTTTAATATTCTTAAGATTGTTTTTATCTCTACCCACTCTTCTTAATCAGGTGAGGTAACAGAATTTAAATAGTTTTGTGAGGCAATGTTTTAGAAGAGTATAAATGTTCAGTAATGTCTGGTAAAAGTAACTTTAACAATTGACTTAAAAATACACCCATCCTTCTGCTTTAAAGGTAAAGCATCATTCCTGATTCACCTGCAGTATCTTGACTACTGAGGCACTGAAAACTTGAGAAAATACCTGTATCTTTGCAAATCTAGGCAAAACCCAGAAAGGCAGGTCAAGAAATAAAAGTTTTAGAGGATTGGAATTTCCAAACTCTATAGTTTTGTTTTGTCAGGACTGATGCAGAAAACTGCTTAAGCATGTGCTTAACTTAAAATGCCTTCTTCAGTCCTACTCAGTTCAATATGACAAAAACAGTTATTCAAAATTAAACATGGAAAAATATTTAAGACTGACCCACCCTTGGAGACTGAAGCAGGGAAAAGGAAGGGAAAATGTATGAATGATCTGGAAATCTTCTGCTTTTTCTTTTTCAAGGGGAAGGTAGTAAACAGACATACAACTTCTTTTACTCCTTTGGAAGGATGCAAACCACAGCAAAATAAAGTCAATTCTCATAACTGAAAAAATATACCTAGTATATATTTACCTGTTTCTCCTCACTTTGAAGCTCCAGGGAGGAACAGTCCTGTGCTTTATGGGAAATAAGTTGTTTCCACAGTAGAACGTACATGCATATAATAAGCATTTCATGGAGAATTTTATTTTTTTTTTAATTTTTTCAGTTCCACTTGTGAACTAAATACTGGTTCTGCAGAACTCTCTTAAAAAAGAATTCTGCAAACTAAAACCAAGAACAAACAAATTTAATTAACTCAGAGAGACTAGTTCATCCTGGGCTCTACCATGGTTTATTCCCTGTTTTCTTTTGAAAATAATGAAGGTTATCTTGTATGGGTTTCCATTTCAGACCTCACAACCATCTACTGCCTTAAGAGAAGTTTACAGCCTAGTTATGAGTCAGCTCAGAATACTTAAGACATTTTAAATCCTCAAATATGGAGTCTTCAGTGATGAAATGGGTTCTTTGGCACTCGTGCAAAGTCTGCTCATCTTTACTGAGGCTTAAAGCACTCACAGAGATATGATCACACAGATTTGACACTATACTGATGAACTAAACTGATAGTCCAATTTTCAGTTAATACTGTTTTCTTTAGGTAGAAGAGCTTTTCCTGGTTAGTGTTTTGTGACTGTAGAGGGTGCTCTTAAAATACTGATGATGGTAGTAATATATGGCAATCAGTTTCTCTTTCTGCAAAGCTTATCAATGTTAGGATGTTTACATTTAGCAAAGAAAGTTGTTGTATAGCTAGTGTAGTTTATTTTGGGTATGTGCAAGAGTGACTATCCAGATTCGTGTCCAAATAAATCCATAGAAACTTTTCTGGATTTAGTTTATTTTTGCAAGTATGTTTCTGCCAAACAGCAATAGTATCTTCTGAGAAAATTATTGATGCTGTCTAAAACAAGTTGAAAGAAATACTAGATAGAGTGTATTTTTAGACACAAGGCTGTTGAGGGTTCAATAAAAGCTTGTTGTTCCAAGGAAGTAATTTAAATATTCACAAAAATTCTGTAGTTAGATAAAGTTGATGCTCCCACATTGTGCTATCTAGAATTCTGAAAGAATTTAACTTTAATTTGCTTCGGTACAGTCCTGTGGTCTGTAGTTTGTTTGATTGGTTCACCATACTCCTAAGCTGTTTTTTTATACTTCTCTAAGTGAATTAGCAGGTGGAAAAAATCCTAGATACAATAGACTAAATCAAATTTTGTCCTACTATATTTTTCCCTCAACCGTACTTGATATATAAATATAAAATATTAAAGATGCATTCCCTTCAGTACAGCCAAGAAATGATTGAGTTACTTCTGTATGCTTGGGATATGTTACTTCGTTCCAGAGAGGGTAGAGTTTATAAACCTCAGAAAGATAAGAATTTTGTTTTGGTAATCAGAACTGCAATAAGCCTGTTTTAGACCAGTGCTAGGAGAGTTAACATTTCTGAGGGCAGGACCTTTCCTGGGAGACAACAACCAGGCAACAGGCTTCTACCAGCACTTTGTTGTCAGTCCTGGATGTGATGAGGTGTGATCATTGACCAATATGACTGTGTTAAAAAAACCCTGTACCATAACATACACTTACAACAGCAAAAACTACACTCTCTCTTGAGTAGGCTGTTATGCTGGGAGGAAATTAAACATATGCTGCAGAAGCACAGTTTTCCCAGTCTACACTTTTCCTAACAGCAATTACTCTGCTTCTTTGTACATTTACCCTGCAAAGGTGCTCTTAGAAAGGAACTCAGATAGTAAGACTTCCACCAGTAATCACTCATTTGAGATCCAGACATCATATAAGATTAACCCTACTCCAAACCAGGTCTACAGAGGATATTTACTATATGTTAGAGTATCACAAACACTGTGAGTCTTTGCTGCACTTTTGTGACGGCTCTACTGTAGGCCCAGTTTAGAGCAGCTTGTCTGGGGAAGCCCTCTGAACTTTTTTGTCTAACTTCAGAAGCACCTATTCTAAAGAGACTTTGCCAAGATACTTTAGGAAACCTTTTAAGCATAGACCAAGCTTAACAGATGTTTGCTGGCATCTCATGAGATGAACCTGGTGTGTTGCAATCTTCAGTTTCCACGTAAAATTCATCACTATCTACTTGCAGGTTAAGGCATGTCCCTTAACATGTTTGTACACTACATCATACAAAGGGGACTTTATGTTACCTAGGACTGTGCCAGCAGGCTTGCCATGTGAACAGTCAAATGAAATTCTGTCTTTGTGAGAGCTGGCAAAATTAACTATCCCCATGCATCATGCAAATCTTGTTGCTAGAAGAAGTGATACTGCCTGGTCGAAAATATTACTGATGCAAGTCATGTAACTGGAGAACACAATGATAGGACAAAGACAAGGAGTTTGTCTCGTAGGGCTTTCCTTCCTCAGGATTTAGTATTAAGTAGTAATTTGAACAAACAGAAACCTGGATCTTCCCCAACCTTGATGAGTACACTAACTATTAAGATAAACAGTCATGCTTAATTCTCTTTCTATCATAGTATTGCTGGTGGGCAGTGCTTTCAATCCCCTAGGAGAAACTAGAAGTGTCTCACCTAAACATCCCTCATACTGAGGTTCTTAGAATGTGAAGTTAGAAGTGCAAATGTAATGCCCTCAGTAACAGTCAAGAGTTGAACAGAGACTTCCTCTGATCAGTAATCCTCTATTCACTGAGCTATCAGATAAAACAGATAATAGTTTTCCTCTCCTGTTTTGTAAGAAAAGGTTGGCATAAATTTCTGACTCTAGGAGAGCATTCAGAAATGGATTTTGGAGATTTTCACATACCTACAGCTCACACTAAAGGACCAGAATATCCAAAACAGATGGAACTTGAGACCCATCTCCCTTTCTTCAGTCTTTAATAATGGCCGATCTGGTTGTACCCTATCAACTCTGATGATTTCTGTTGTGGATCCTCTTTCCCCACTTTTTCCAGTGTGAAAAGAGGCAATGCTTTTCATTGTGTTGGAGATTCCACCGCACAGCAAAGCTTCACAGTACCAAAGCCTCTAACCTGTAGCCACTTGCAAAAATTACCTATTACATTTGAAAATGAATCTGCCTTTACTGGTTCACTTTTAAAAACGCACTCTACAATTCTAGAGAGTCTTAAAAACTCAAAACCGTGTTGTATTATACACTATATATACACACATTCAAGGAGTGAAGGCTGTAAATGATGCACATGTTGGAATGACAATAAGACAAATGGAAGCTTTCATTGGGAAAATGCAAACCAGAAGACAGATAGCTTGTTTTGCTTTAGGCAAAGCATGAATGCAAACATTTAAACTGGAGAAACTCCCCTTTCCTTCTGTGGCCCCTCTGAGCCATTACATTAATTACTTGGAACTATTTACCTACTTCCCTTCATTTAGGCCCCAGGTGCAGACACTGAATACGGAAAATTATTTTCATTCTTTTCACTAGAGTGAATAAACAATATATGGAAACACTCATCTTTTCCTTTCCTAAATCCAGAAATGTGAGGGGAGATGGCATCCTAATATATATTTTACGCTTGCCTGTTTTTAACACCCTATAACAAAACACAAAAGTGGAAGAGAGGTCAGTGATGTTTCTTTTTCAGAGTACAGTAAAAGTATTTGTTTAGTTTTGTTGCAATAGCAGGGGTAGCTGGCATCATTTGCCCTTATGTGTCTTCTAACACTTCACTGAAGAGATACCCCTCATCTTCGAGGAAAGCCAAATACCTCCCTTTGCAATGTTCTCACCTGTGCTTATGCAGTGGCTTTGATGGCCTTTTTTTGTGATCAGAATGTTAGTTTTTGTCTTTGAAATGTGTCCTTAAAGCATGACCAGCCAGATCCAGGCATGCACTTTTCCATATGTGAAGCTAGAGAATTAAAGGAGGCATTAAATGTTTAGGAAATAAACAATCACATTAGAAAATTTTTTAAAAAATAAAATAAAAATCATCACAGCAGATGCTCAAAACCTAAATTTCTAAATTAGCAGCAAAGGTTATCAGTCTCAATATCTACAATTCTTTTTGGCAAGCTAACCCTGTTTCAAAGCTCTTGCTTAGAGTTTCATTTCCAGCTTCCTTCTGGAGGAAACATGAGTTAAACCTTTTTTTGTGCTCTGAGAGGTTCTTCTGCTCGTGATTATTTTGGAATACAAACAACATACTGTGGGACACTGGCTGTATAGATATCTTTAAATAATTATTAACAAATCCATGGCTATTTGCACAAAGTGTATTCAACTTTTCCCTTCCGAATAAAGAATATCAATCAATCCCAGGGTAGCCCAGGTCATCAAGAGGTGGCTACTGAGTCTGGCTCCCCCTGTCACAGCTGCCTAGCAGCGGGCCTGCCCCCAGGAACAGCCAGCTGGCTCTGTCCTGCATTGCAGCTTCCTCAGTTTGCATGTGGACCTGTGAAGCAGCTGGGTTTATTTTGCCCAATCAGCTCATTTGTTGTCAGTCCAGAGAATTTTCCCATTGCCATGACTGTTGCTGATCCAGTCAGTTTGCAGTTGGAGTTTTCAGCATTGCCTCTCTGTCATTTCTGTGGGTCTGCACTGGCTCTTTAAATGATCAGATCTGTTTCACAGATTTCAGTAGTTTTCAAGTTGGTTCAGCACTTCTCTGTTGTGATACTATTGCTTGTCCAGGTACACAAATGTCTTTTCTCAATCTGCTAGTCTCTGGCCCCTGGCAGACTCAGACTACGAGAAAGACAAATCCTTCCTCTACTTCCTCTTGTACTGCAGCTGCATACCTGTGCATCTATAGAAGCTGCCAGGGTGTCCCTTCATTTAGAAAACCTTAGAGAATAGACACCTATGTTCATCATTAATTATATATATCAAACTTTAGTCAGAAATATAACTCCCTTGTAGAACTGTGACCAACAGCAATGCAAACAAACCCAACCCATTCTATGTTCATCTTCGGATGTCAAAAGAAGGGTGTAAGTAGCATCTGCCACAGAAAAAAGCATTTGAATTCTAGGGTGTAAATCCATGCAGATATTTTCAGAGGCAATCTTAGTACTAATTCACTGTTAAAAGTAGGACAATACCCTCGGAATAAAAATATTATTTCCCAGAACATTTATTTTCCTTTAAATTAAAAATAAGAGGTCCAAAGTAGGCAGAAGCTTTCTATTCCCAATTAATAATCAAGTATTTTTCTGGAAAAGACAGTTACTTGGCCTAGAGAATATAATAATAAGATACCATAATTCATTTTACTATTTAGTCACATTTTTTATCTCATTAGATTAATTCATATCCTGTTGCGTTTAGTTACCTATGAGGGAAAGAGGTACTTTGTAAACCCAATTTTATTATCTGATCCTTTTTATTGTATGCTGTTGTCTCATTCAACAGGACAGCACTAAAACATCTGTAGTGATATTAATTGCTTTACATAACCTCATGATCTTAGTTACTTACAGTCTCACAAATCTGTCGTGTGAAAGTCTCTCTAAACTGTTTAATCACTTTTTCCATGATTACACTATCCTTGCTGAGATATGAATTTGAATGAGGAAAAATGGTCCATTCCCAGACTCCCATATCCAGGGGAGATGAATTTCTCTAAACTGGGTTATTGGTAAGTGCAAGAGAAATCATTACTCCAGTTTCAACCACTCCTCTCCTATTTAAACAGTGGTATTGGCAGGAAGAGACGTTCAGCTGTTCAAACAACTATTTCAGTTCACTTCTGAAGAAAGTGTCAAATCAGGTGCAGTCATGCTTACTGGATAGGTGGTATAACAACTGCTTAGACACACGAGCCATGGCCATCATGATTTCTTCACATTGCATACTTCCTTGTAAAGGCACTAACAAATTTCATTCCATTGCTCTTCCAAATCATACCAGTTAATTTCATTCAGTACAAATTATTTTGTATTCAGCTGGGCTCAAATTCACCTGCTTTAAAGAGGTTCTTTGTGACCTTCACAAATCTTGTTGCAGCTTGTCAGGAACTTCTTCATGAGCATAGCTCATGTCAGCAGTTGGCACATTAAAATTTATCATGACTGAAGTCTAGTCAGGATGGCATCTGAGCTCATGTCCAACTTAGGTGGGCAGAATTACTCAGATACTTGAAGCTGTTGATACTATTCCTGTATAAGTACCTTCTTCAAATGGGGCCTCTATCACCTCTAAGGATGAACAGCTGCAGAGCTGAAAAAAATTTAAACAAATCCTCTGGTATGGAAATCTGTTTTACATTCCTTACTCAGTGTCTAATACTCAACTAATTCTACCTATACTGCATTTACACATTCTGATTCTAATTCCTGTTAAATATGGCATCTAAAATCTCAGTCAGGATTAGTATGAAAGTATATAAAGTAAAAATATCTGAGAGAGATAATTAATTTTAAATTATAATGTGCTTGGGAGTTAGTACTTACATTAAGCATGAAATCTGTGTGATTCATGATTATTCCTGCTATTTCTGATCTTTTCTTCAAGTGGAAATGGTCTGACTGTGAAGAATGTTACTGAATTCTTCTGTTTGTTTAAAAAAGGAGGAATTTTTGATACACTGTCATAGTATCTGAGGGCAGGGAGCTAAAGAGCCTAAGAGATGCTTTCTCATAAATACAGTGTTCTTCAGGCACAAAGACTTGTGAAGGAAACAATTCCTTCTAATTAGGGAAGTAATTTTAAGCAGAAAAAGATGTAAAAGCTTAAGGACTGTTCTTGTCAGAGATGTTTCTGAGAAGAATTAGGGCAATAGAGGATTATTGTTTTGTTAAGCCTTTGATTGAGATCTCAGACTTTCATCAGTTTTGTAGCAATGCAAGCAAGAGATCTAAGGCTCAAACACATCTCCAGAAAAGAGATCGCGGAGAAATAAAATAAGAAAAAAACCACAATCTATGACTAGGATTTAGCTTTTGGGTATTTATAACTCCCAGTTGAGAACCAAGAGGAAGTTTTTTCTGTCATCACCCTGTTACTTTTAAAAACAGAGGGGAGGGGAAATTTTGCTGTTGATTTCTCAAAATACAGTGTTAGTTATTTGAAAAAAAAAATAAATAATCCAGACCAGAGCATGAAAGATCCTTTAGAGAAAAACTCCAGAGTTGTTGTTTAGAGACTGCCCCGAGTATAATCAAGATTAAAGCCTTTAATGAAGGCAAAGCTTACTTATCTGATCAGATCCTAGAATAATGGTCTAGCATGTGATATTATTCTGTATAAGTTACATAACTTTTTAAGAGCATACTTTACCTCCAGCAGCACAAACAATATTTTTAACCTGTTCAAATCCTTGAGAAATGCAAACAGATTAGAAGAAAAGAATGGAATATTTGTCAACGAAAGAAAATCAATCCTTTCTGTGACTCGGGTAAGATGAAAGCAGGACGGGAAACTAATAAAGAGGATCAGAGAAGCTGGAAATAAATGTTGACAGGCTTGTGTACTAGCAGTTTTAAATCACATACTATTATGCATTAGCTTTCTGCTTAAGTGTTTGCCAACAAGATTGCCTTTTCCTAGTAAAGACTAGAGATTACCCACAACTCATTTGTGTTTGCAGGTTTTCTGTGAGTATGTGTGGGTACATCCTACCATTTATCAGCTACAATGCACCGAGGTCACAAGTCCCCTGCCTCATTAAAAGACAGTGAGCCAATTGAAAAACAACTCCCTTCTCCCTGGCTGCATCTGAACATATGGTGCAGGAGTAGTATGCTTAATTTTGAAATAAATCTGGGAAGAAGCTAAGCTGTTAGGCAAAAAGAAGGTAATAAAACTTTTGGATATACAGTCATATAGCTTCCCTGTTTTGACAATAGAATGGGTGGACTACAGCTTCAAGTTTTTTTAGCCTTTCTCACACACTGAGAAATAAAGATTAAACGTTAAAATATTACAAGCGTTAGTGGAACAATAGAACCAGAAGCATTACCCTACTCCAGTGTAGAAAAGTCTCAGAGCTTCACAAATGGATCAACTGAAAAAAAAGAGTGCTGGTGTGATCAGCACACCATAATATCATTATATCAGGGTGCTTGTTACTGTCAGAAAACATAGTATCAGAAGGTTGTTGCTGGACTCCTTACATGTCTTATAAAGACTTATTTAGAAGTTATACAATACATGCTTGTAACAGTTGTCATTCCACAATTTACATACGTACTCTGAGGTGATGCTGGTCAGTGTCATACCATCAGTCTCATCTTTTGCAGGACATGATTTTCACTGACGTGAAAATATGGTGCCAGCCCTGCAGTTCAGTCTGCCCTTTGCAAGGACAGAATTTTGTTATCTGGTTTGGTTGGGTTTTGTGGTTTGGTTTTTTTTGTTTGTTTATTGTGGGTTTGTTTGTTTGTTTTGTTGTTGATTTTGTTTTCTGTTTCTAAGATACTTACATGTAAGCATTAAACTTTTCACTGATCTCTGGATCCTTTTGCACAGGGAAGCTGCTACTGTATCTTGAGAAAACTTATTTTGTACAGCCCTTGTACAGGCTAAGGATCTGCTATACTTTCATTCAGCTTCAAAAAGAATATAGTTACTAAAAATTTCATACTTCAATGCAGACCTTAAGGGTTTTGTTCAAGATAGTCCTTCAGAGAACACAGTTAAAACACTATCTCCTGGGAATCAATGGAGAAGAGCTTTCCTCCACAATAAGAACACAAATATTCATTGCTTCTACAGCCAAGTAAATGCTCACTATTTTGTGGCACCATATATTCAATCAAAATTACTTTTGGTTTGTTTTGTTATTCGCCGCCCCTCCCCCCCCCGATGTTACATTCCCTGCTGAATATTAAAGTGATTCTGGTTAACTAAAACCAGTAAAGTTAGCTAGCGTGGAATGCTGCTTCTTTGCCAAATGAAAGGACACACTTCTACTGCATCATGATATGGTCTCATACTGATGTAAACACTGTAGTAGAGTGGAGAGCAGCACTTTTCAGTCTGCTTAATGCCAAGAGAGAATGTTGAAACAGTACTAATTAAAACTACCTTTCCTTTCTGTATCAGATATGAAAGCTTATTATTCTTAACTAACAAGCTGGAATGAGGCTTCAGAAAGCTCTTCCTACCATATTTACACAATGAAAGCATAATACCCAACAACGAAGTGTTTCTGAAGCTGGAAGAAGAGAGAAAAAAGACAACATTGAGGTAGAATTAAGTGCAACAGCATTTTCTCCCTCTTCATCAGCTGTACAGAGCACTAGGTTGGTAAAAGGGTGCCACATTGTTACCTCCTTCCACAACACACCAAGAAGCAAAGTACCTGGTTTTGATGTCCAGCTCCAGAAGCAGATGTGATTGGAATTTCTATGCACATGGGCATGAGTGCATATATATCTGTGCCCTGCTAATACTCGTACTTGACTGAGAAGGCCTACCTGTAACTGTTTCAACCACCCCCCAGCCTATAAGCAGCTCAAGCACAGCTCCAGAGCCAGGCTGCTCTGTCACCAGGAGAAGGGCTGTGATAATGCATGATTAGTCCAAATCCCTGAGAAGAAGCAAGACAGCTGGGACTACTAAGCCTGGCATCACTGGATTGTAGTGATCAAGTCATGCACTGGTGTAGGGAAACACCTGGAAGCCATTTCCTACTTGTGAACTCATCTCCCTCCCCCTTCCTCTCAAAGATAAGTATATGCAATGTGGCTTTTGGCCACAGTGAGGTTTTTTTTGTATTTGTAACGTCAGGAAGGCTTGCTTTAAAGGCACAAATCCAGATCTTTTCTTACATATAAAACTTCAAAAGACCACTTTTCCCCCTCACCCCCTTCAAAATTTTTCCAACTCTGAAAAAGTCTTTGTAACTTCATCTTGAAACTAGCAAATGCCCAGTAACAGACTAGAGACTGCTTAGGTACTGGCCTGAGCTTTCACACTGCCAATGCCAACACCACTGATTGTTGCTTTCTAGCTGTACCTCACTAACATACAACAGGTTAAGTTTCCACACCCCCCCACTCTCAGATACTTGAAGTTTCCTTGGCTGTGCAAAGTAAGCATATATTTCATCTGTGAGAATGCCTTTGAGCTGTATCTCTTTTGTCAGTTATATTTCTCTTGTGCAATGCAATTTTTGCCAGGAGGTATCTCCTGACTGTTGTGGGGTTTTTTTGTCTCTGGAAACATTTCATTTGGCAGAATGGTCTCTCTGTTTTAGCTATTGGGTAAGGTGTTGGCCCTCCTGAAATCAACAGGAGCCACCAAATTCTAAGATGCCAGAATTTTTACCACCTGTCTTTAAAACCACTTAAGACCAGAGGCAAACAATGCTTTGGGACTTTGAAAATGCTCCAGCCTTTTCTTGATATTTTCTGTGGAACTGTTGGTCTTAGAAAACCTAATAGAAAAGGTGGAACACTCTTGTTTTCTGACACAAGTTTACAAACCACCTCAAAACAATTAATTTCATTTTTGCTAAAAGAAATCTCAGATTTTATAACTGAAGAAGTTTTTGAAATCAAATTTTAAAAAAATAGCCAATTGTTAGAAAGCTAATAAAAATATTTTTTCTGAAGTCTCATACCAAATAGCACTCATAAGTATTCTTCAAGTTTTTGAGAAATTTACTTTTTATCTAAAGACATTTGTTTTAAAGTACTATAAATTAGTATTACTTTATCATACTGTTGCAGTAGTTGTAAGATTTTAATAATTGATTTTCATCTCTTAACCTGTGATCTATACCTGCAAAGTCTGAATGCAAGCTTAGCATACCTGGGGAAGGTAGGACTTCATAGGAAAGTCACAGTTTTTAGAAATATAGATGGTAACATAAAGTGTAAGTAGTCAGAGTACAGCAAGGGCTGGCTGCTGCCAGAGGAGCCAAATACAATACTACAGCCAGAGCAGCAGAGGCCTCACCAGCCAGGGCCCTGTCCCACAATACCAGAGCAGGGAAGGCTCAGAGGAGACAGCAGGGGTTAAGCAAAAGTCCAAATACCAGGCAAGTTTGCAGTGGCAAGGCAGGTCCAACATCAAGGCAGTCAGTCTGCAGGTCAGGGTTAGTCCAGGAATCATCAGACAGGACCAGAGCAATAGGCTGAGCTGAAGGAGGGAAGTCAGCCCAGCTCATGGTCAGACCAGCAGGATCCATTTCAACCCACCTAAAACATAGCTTAGGCAGGAACAGAAAGCCCCAGGCTGAGCTTAAATGCATCCCATGGGCAGGCATTTGGGTGGAGGCCCCAGGTGAGGCTGGTCAGGATCATTAACTCCTATTGGTGCACACAGTCCTGCCCCCCTACCCCCTGAAGTAAGTCAGTAGAACATCCAATCTCATATTGTCATGCATAAGCAAGAAAGAGGAGAATTATGATTGTGGTTTGACCTGTGCTGCATTTTCTGACCCCTGGTTTCTCAACCACAATATTACAGTGATGCTATGTCTACCCATAGTTTATATAAACACAGTGCATGTTAAAACAACTGACTTACAATGTGATACTTTTGTTTCCACTGAATTCTAGACCATCTGTGTGCTAATAAATTTCTAGACTTGGAAAGAAGATCTCATTCACTAAGTAGTTACAGATACTCCTGGTGTATTCTTTTGAATGTACTTTGACATTTAGTTTTCATTCCTTTTATAAATTGCAATTAAGCATCTGTTGGATCCCAAGGCTTGGTTGATACTTTTGTACTTTTGAAAAGTCTTCTTTGCTTAGCTCAAACCTTTAAAATTCTCTATTTATGTGCTGTTTAAATTATGAAAATCAATGCAAGCTGTTTTTCCCAAGGCTTAGAGTTGCTATAGCAGAATTTCAGGTCACCTGATTTCTGAGAAACAGTTTGGTCCTTGTCTATTGATAAGCAATGTGTTTTTTCATCTTTCCTAGCTGAGGTAATACATATTGCTATTCTGGGACACGGAGCAGGATGTCAGCAGCATTGCAAGATACAATTATAACAGGCACTCTGCATTTCTTGGAATAACTCCCGATCAGTGTGTAAAGTGTCCAGTTGGCTAATTGTATCCCCCACTCTGTAATTAAAAAAAATGCAAGATTTTCCTGTTGGCAGAGAGAAGATTGAAAGCATACTAACTTCTGCCAAGTTCTCACTGGGGAAATTTGGGCAGAAAGGATCCATTTCAGTGCCTCACATAAAGGGATTTGATCCCAGCAGATTGTTTCAGTAGTTACTGCAGCACAGTCATTTGCTTCCCTAATTCTGTCTGGCCAGGACTAGAAGGAAAAGACAAACAACAGGTTTTGTTCCAGGTGAAAAGAGTGAATATGTAAGATGTTAAGAGCCCACCTAGCTCAGTATTCTCCTTTGAACAGTGGTCAAGGGTGGGTGCCTTGCAAGAGGGAAATTCTCTTCAACTTTTCTTGCAAAAATTATTTTCTCCATGCCTCTTCTTCAGAGAATCACAGTGGGCAGGACAACCACATAAAAACTAGTAATTCATGTTTCATGCAAGATAAAAGGAATCCAGATTTTGCTGGTATAAACAAAAAGCATTGTTGCCTTCATTGCCAGTTAGCTCTGCTGAGGATCTTACCTAAAAATTTTGCAAAGAACGAATAGTCTAAATTTAAACATTACTCCAGCAGCCATATCAGATTTCATAATCTATTTTTAATGTCTTTTAGCAGATCATAGTACTGTTCTGTTTCTAGTCTGGCACTTTGTTTTGATTTTGATAACTTAATATGAATTTAAATAGCAGGTGCATAGTAACACCTTTTTAGAATGAGTGTTTGATGCTAATAAGCATGTTTAGCCAAGGCTGCTGAGCCATGCCTTTCATCTCAGCCCATACAATACATATATGATGAAAAACAATTAACCCCTTAGCTTCTGGCTAAAAGGTTGTGAAAAGAATGAATAAAATATCAACACAAAAATAAGCCAGTGATCTTACGGGATATTGTTAGGAAAGGAGGAAAGATTCACCGTGGTCAGTGAATAATACCACTGTACTTTGTATTTTTAATAATAATGCTATCAACATTGGAAAAGCTGCACATAGTCTGATAATAGACAGAGGCATCTAAAAGGAACCAAACACTACAGAGAAGGATTCCTGGCCAACATAAAAATGAAAGAAAACTGTACGGACACAAGCAATCTGCAGTTTACATCTAGTGGAAAATTGAGGGTTTATTGAATGAAAGGGTTAATGAAGGGATTACAGGAAAGAACTCCAGGCAGCCAGTGAATTCAATTCCCCTAGATTGTTAGGACAAGGAAAAAGCTGCATATCTTTGTCTCTCGTAATTGATTTGTTCATTACCCTCCTAAATCCCCAAAACAAACAACAAACAAAAAACAAGTTGAGTCCTCCTGTCACTCAGGCAGGGTCTTGTACAGGTTCCACTTGTAAAAAACACTCTTGTCTATTTCTGTGCTTTTTAATGCTTCATTCTCTTACCAGGTTGAAGGTCACCAGAACTCAGAAAGAAAATATTGTCAATTTTTTCACTAACAAATCAGTACTTTGCTTGAGACACATACTGTATCAGACTGTGAGAGTGGAGGCTTTATATTCAACCTAAGCCCAATTTAGAATTCTGAAAAGACAGCTTGGTTGAACTTGATGATCTTAAGGTTTTTTCCCAACCTAAATGATTCTATTATGGTTTTCTGCCACAACAGGTTCAATGTTTTTGTTTGTCTTCTAGCTTCTGGTACAAACTATACACTCCAAATTTCTCTCACACGTTATCAAATAGTGCAAATCTTTTTGCATTCCTTTCCAGAAGTTGAGCAGTGTTTTTGCTTTCCTCAGGTAATTTTTTCCTCTACTCCAAAGCCATTCACCAGTCTCCATCCTCATCAAGCTGCAGCTTCAGCTTAGGGAAAGAAAGTAGGCTGAATGTAATTTGAGGCCTGGTAAGCTGCCCCTCACCCCATTTTTTTCCTCATTCTATTCTGGTTTTTGTATGCTGCCTGAAATGCAGCCACCCACCAGTACCAGCTACCAACCATTTCAGAGATTAATAGTCAAGTTCCTAATTTGTTCTTCAGTTTGTTCCCTTGTACAGCCCAAAGGATCCTCCCACAGAACCATTTCAGTTAGACAAGCAAAGCAGATTGATGCTCAGGACATGAAGTGGAGCACAAGGGGAAAACTGTGTGGACTTTAGTCACTGGGACCTTTTTCTGGAGAGCAAGTCCATCATGGGAAGTTGTCTTGTATAGATTTGGTCCAGCAGTGCAGACATCTTGCTTATTGTGGCAAGACTGCAAATGGCAAGTTATTAAACTACTGCTACAGGAGAAGTGTCCCAGGTCCTTTAGAATGGAGAAATTTTCTAGAGATCAGTCAGATGTCTGTTAATTTTCATACCTCTGAGAAAGCCATCTCAAAAAAAAAAAAAAAAGAAAGAATGATTTAATATCTAGAAATGCAGCAGCAAAGGGCATTAATTATACTTGATAAAGTATTATTCTATCACAGGAAGATATATAGAAGTATTTTTGTTATTAGCTTAAATTAACCTACATGTAATATAAATTCCCTGCATCACTGAAGTTTCCAGTCTCTCCATGGCTTCAGCACTTGAAGAACATTTCATGTCTCTCATTCTGAACATCAGACTCTGCACCTTCTGATAGGAAACACCAGCAAAATGTCAGAGTTTAAAGAGAAATCCAACTCACATGACAGATTGAGATGGATTTCTAGAAACTGTTTATTAAATTCTATTTTTTAAAATATTGTTGGTCTCGGATATGACAATGTTAGAGGTGTAATTGAATTCATTCTTAGCAAGGAAACAGTGAACACTTCCCCCAGAGTTTTTTTCTCAGGCAGTAAGATGTCTTGATTTAGTTTCAGCTTGGACAAAGCTGTTAATAGGCTGCATTCTGCAGAAGTGCCGAATAATCTAGTAAATTTAGATGCACTGCATGCATATTTTACATGGGTAAACCTATGTATTTGAAGTTGGTGAGCTTAAATTGTGCAGCAGAATTAGAGGAATGAGCCTCAGGTTGCTTTGTCAAAACATTCTTTAATTGCTGGATTTTAGGATTATTGGATTAGAAGATTAGATGGGATGACTGGAAATCTTAAATTGGAGCATCTAGTAAAGTAAGGCTTCTCATGAATCAAAGTTACAGTGCATCTATAAACCTCACAAGATACTTTCCTGCTAGGACAATAGGATACTAACTATGTTTTCTCAGACCTCCCTTCTTTTCTAATACATTTTTTTTTAATTTTAAGGAATTTAATAACTTTTCTCTATAAGAATCAATGCCAATTTTCATGTAGCAATGGGTGCTATAGTCACTCTGAGCATGGTCTGTGAATCACTAACCTTCCTTGACCACATGTAACTAAAGGAATCCTGATACTGACCAAATATTGCATAGCATTTACCTTGCAGCATATGTTTATTACTTAATTACAATATGATCAGTAAGCACAGCTACATTTTTTTAATTACATTCTTACAGGACATACTCTGTTGTTAAAACATTCTGCTTTGACACAGTGTCTCTGAGTCCCAAAGAACATGGTGGACTACAGTCTGTCCTCTTTTTTTCTCAGTGTAACCACAGTTCCACTAGAAAGCACAGAGTCTTCACACATGCCACACAGAAGGTTGTTCTGCCACTCTAGCTTGCCTGACTTCAGGAGAGACTTAGTACTTTGCTCCTAAAGGTTTCTGCAGTAAAGATTTCTCCAGCTGCTGGTGCCCTCCCTCCTTGGTCCAACACTTTGCATGCTGCACAAACAGCTATGAAAACCACAAGAGAGACTGTCTATGTGCTGTATAGATGCTTGCAGACAAAATAGAGAGGTAATGGCACAGTGATAAATAGATTACCGAATGGGGAGAGAAAGTTCAAATGCCTCTTAAGAAAAGTGCTATGAAGTTGGTCCTGACAACACTGAGAAGCAGTGTCTGGTAAATTCTGCTGGGGGCTCAGAACCTGTAGGTTTAGAGTCCAGATGTTTCCAATGGGACAGTTAATGTAATAGTATAATGTTGCTCTTTTCTGAGATGGTTTAGTATTAGGAAGATTACTTTTAATTAGGATATTAAAGAGTTTCAGAAGTTATTACTAGTACTCTGTCATGAAGTTTTGTGAAGCAAACAGAAGAGGAATTCTGTTCACAAGCAATATGGAGACAGCTGTGCTAGCCATTTTCCCAAGCCATTTAACATAACAGTTGTCAGTGCTTCCAAGCATCATATTCTCATATGACTTAGTATTTGCACTGCTAAAATGACAGCATCCAAAATAAAAGCCAAAGCCCTGAAGTGTCCCGGTATGGTGAAGATCGTGACTATCTGAACAGAAGGATCAATATGGGAAGGTGTAAATCATATTCTTATCTTCTGGGGTAAAAAACCCAAAGACTTTGTTACAGTTTTGGCGTCTGTTAAAATTAGCTGGTATTTTTGTCACTGATTTCCACAAGGCCAGAACTGTGCATTTTGGGTTTGACAGTCTTGTCAGGATTTAACATACCTGAATTAGCAGAATTGTATGTAGCGATAGCTTTCATGTTTTTAAATTGAAACTGTAGGAATAAGAAGATAAACAGTTTATCACTTCCTTGTTTGGTGACAGAACTCTGTTACAAAGAATAAGTGTTTTCATTAAATTACCACTCTTTCAAAATTTCTGTCTGAGGTAGCACAGAATTCTCCCACTTCCTTTAAAATAGTGATCTGTGTTTCTGTTTAACCCACAGACGAATAGAAGATGGTTATACTACCAGGTAGCATAAAATAAGGAAATAAATAGCTCAAGATATGTACAGTGGAATACATTGTTTGCTCTGTTACGGGTGCCTGTTCACTATTGTTGAGCTGAAAAGTGCCTGCAAAAGACTCTTGTATGCCTAAACTGAAAAGGCAATCTGACTAAGTCTCCTCTAAGAGTCAGGAGCAGGGCAGTCTCTATCGCTGACAATGAAGGGAGCTCTAACACAGGGCAGACCTTTTGCCAGCATGGCCTCTCAACCTGCTAGCAGGGATTGCAATCTTCAGCTTCTATTTTCCCATATTTGACACCAGTGTAACTATACTGTCTTCAAAGAATATTCCCCACATGCACTAAGTGAAGGCTGATCAGAGTACAGCCTTTCTTTAACTACACATCCTCCTGAAGCACTTACTTCTGTGAGACATCGCAGCAAAGCTCATATACAAAAAGATAGAACACATAGCCTGTAAATAGGGACAAAGTGGTTATGAATCACTTCATGTCCCCATGCCCACCCCATGCCATTAAGAATAACTATAAATTGGAGGCCTTGAAATCAGGAGAAAACTCTGGCCTGTTCTCAATTGCCCTCAGAGGTTATACTATCCCCAAAGAGTGTGATACCAACTACACATGATTTGGGGGTCAGTAGAACCACTGCTAACTTTATGTCAATTTTTATGTGCCACTGGCTCTAAAAAGTCAGTTGGCTTTTTTGGCTTCTTTGCCTCATAAAACATATACAAGATATAGTTCTGAAGGTTTTTCTATTCTCAGAGATTTACAGAAAGAGAGAAAACTGTAGAAGGTTATAGTAAGTTTGTGAATCTTGACATTTAGATTATAGAAAGATTTTTGTAATCAAATATATCCTTGCCAGAAACAGTTTCGGGTTTCTTTGGAATTTAGAAATCCTTTGCTAAACAAAGTAAAAATGAATGATAAACAAAATCAAGTTTCCTTTGAGCCTGATGTTCTTGCAGCTGCACTCCACTTTTAAGAGTAACCCATTAGCAATTAATTTAGAATGACACTGGCAAGTAGTCCCCAGCCTTTAATTAATATCTTTTTGACAAGCTCATAATCTTTCTAGCTAATAAAGCCTCCCTTATATTAGTTTAACTCTGATTTCACTTACCATTGTAAGCTATCAACATCAAATCTAGGGTACTTTACAGTACTTTCTCATTTAACATCATTTTAAAAAGAGAATTTGCAGTTACATTTTACTAAGTAGAAACAGCATTTAATGAAGATCACTCTCAATCCAGTGGCAGAGCTGGAAAGAAAATCTAGGTTACTGAATGCCCTCCTATTGTCCAATTGATTCAGCAATGGTGCTGCCTCCTGTCTCAGTACCTTGCAAGGAAAGGATTCATTTCTGATTCCGAGTTACATAAATAATTATTTTCCTTTATTCCAATATCAAGATCTTAGAAAGTTATGCTACAATATTGTAACTATATTCTAGTGAATTAGTGTCTGTAAAATTTACTTAAATAACAGGTATCAGTATAGGACAACTTAGGAGTCAACTTTTCATTTCAATTTTTGCTCCTAATATATGTGTCAACTTCTTGAAAATGTAGTCCTTAAAACTGTGTCAGCTTTACCATGTCTCCAACACAGAACCAATCTACGTGAGGATGTCATGCACCCACATTATTGTGTCATGTGGAATAGGAGATAGTACTGTAAACTGGCAAAGATGCCGAGACAGAATCGCCTTTGGCCTCTTTCTAAGTCAATAGCTTTTATATAAATGTTCTGAAACATGCTATTTGTGTGGCTGTTGCATATGTATATTATGAAGAAAAAAGTTCTTTACTCACCTGAACCCATTTTTTCACATAGATACTGTAATAAGTTCATTTCAGATATGTAAGATCACTTCAAACTTTCTTTCTAATTGGCCTACAAAATAAAATGAAGAGCACAAGTTCATGTCAGGCTTTGAGTCTGATAGGTTTTTTTCAAAATTTAGAAAACTCCCACTACCAGAGTGTAAACTGATTATACCTACAAATAAAGATCTTTTCAATTTAAAGCTAATCAATGTTTTGTATCTAACAGACAACAGTAAAAAAGATCTGTCTAAGGATTGGATGACTCTGCTGTAACTTCCTGCCAGGGGGTATTGAAATAGGATCATTTATGAAGGTAACTTTTGCCAAGTGAGGATATACCAGTTTTAATTTGGTGATTCACGGGGATGGGTGCTTTAATTTTTTACTTGTCATGAAAGATGAAGAATGAGGTGAAAATGGGGTATGAAAAAACAGGATTTGCTTATTAGTCTCCTCCATTTTAAATAAATGTAAAAGCCTAATTTAAAAATCTGTCTTAAAACCATTTAAAAAATCTCTATCGAGAACTTAGATAATCAAGATGGCTGAGAAAGGTCAGTGATGCTATGCAACTTAATTGTGGGCCCAAGACCAGCAGACCACCTCTATAAGTCACGAGCAGTCTGTCTGCCCTCTAAAAGGATTTCTCTAAGACATGTAAGACTGAAAATAACGTATTCCAAATACCCTCTAGAACAGCTTAGTAGCAATAGGCATCACTACAATGACCATAGAATACTAGCTTTGCACAAAGGAGTTATTTTAGGTTGCTTCTTCGGTCTTTGTTTTTTCCTGTTAAGTCAACACTGGGGGAAAAACCAAAACACATGAGGCAGGTATTTATTAGCTAGTGAGGAAAAGTGCAAAAAATGTTTTCAATCAGTAGGACATTCCTCAGCTGAATTTCTAAATTTCTTCCTTAAGCGCTTGCTGCCTGTGTCGGTATCAGCATGGGGAACTAGAGGCCTTCTTGCTATGACAATTCCTATGTTTCTGTGGCAATGATCATTCCATTCCAGAAGCCACAGACTAGAAAATGGTTTCTTACAGTGAAACACCGAACGAAGCACAACACGATCTTCCTCCTTTCTCATGCACGTTAACTGCAAAAAGTTTCTTTGTCTGGAATGTGGCTCTGATTACATTTCTTTATCCAAAAATAAACATGGTGCAAAAGAAAAGGATATAGGGAGGGGGGAAAGCCTGTCAGTGGGCCACCCTCAGGAAAACCTCACAAGATCCACTGTCTGTGCAAGCCGTGGAAGAGCTAAGGAAGTGATCCCAGCTTGGTGGTCTTATTTTTAATTAAAACAAATGAGGTTCTTTCAGCTGCTGCAGATAAATATTTGATGAAAAGAGACAGGGACAGATGTGAAAAAAACTGTAGTAAATAAAGAATAAGACTAGAAAAGCAAATGTTACAACAGTATTTTCTGTTAAAAAAAATCATAGAATCACAGCTTTCTGTCAAAAGACTAATTCTTCATATTTGCTTTGACAAAGCAGAATGACAATACAAATGCATATCGATAAAGAAAAATTGTTAAGCCAAATTTTTTGCACATTGTATGCTTAAACAAAAGGGTTAGTTCTTGGGCCACTGATAAGACAGACGAGTTCAAAATCATTTGTATACATCCATGAGAGTTTATGTTGATTTAGATTGACTAATAGAGTTTTGCTCCAAAATATTTGTTAAGGATGCACAGTGAGAAGGTGCCTAACAAAATATAATAGTATCATCCCTAGTACAGTAGTCTGTCATAACATTATCAAGTTATGTCCTTTAAGAATGGTTAATTTTAAAAGGCAAATGTGGTACCATTCAACCTTTTCCTGGAGTCATGGTTTTATTTACCAGTACACTTGCATCTTCAAACATCACCTTGCTCTCAGTGGGGATTTATCCAAAGGTCCCCTCCTACTTCAATTAGTCTATGACTCGATAGCATTGGGTCCAGGTTTAGTTTACCTTTAAGAAAACTAATTTATACCATTCTATCAAAAACCCCAACCTAATGGAAGTTGCTTAAAAACAGGCCATAAAAGAAAGCCGAGGCATAAAATAGAGGAAAAAATCTCAGTAGTTGGCTCTTTCAAGATCAACATCTTCATTGGTAGCATTATATTGGCACTGCCTGCTACTTTAAGGTCTAATCTTGCTATTCCTGGGTAAAATTTTCATTGACTGCAATATGAATTATACATCTGAGTGTGAAAGAACTGGTTTTTGTATGGTGGCCTTACAAAACTGTAGCGTGCGAACCACAAAAGTTTCAATGGATGAGTTTAATATGACACCAAAATTTAAAACCAGCATGGTGATTCAGGTCACCAGAAGCTGTATAAATTGGGATAGTCCAAATTCTGAAAACATAAATACTAGGGTTATGAATGAATGGAATTCTGAAATACATACTTGACTCTGAAGACAATTAAGCAGAAAAACTAAAAAATTGACTGCAGGGGGATGCTATAGAGCTCTAGGCTCCAACAGTAGGCACAGGTGAAAGCAGAGCAGAATTTAGTGAGCTAAAACAAAAGTTAAACAAGTTCAAATGAGAGATGAGGAGCAAATTTTACCTACTGAGGAAAAGTAACCTTAGACTGCAGTGAACTTTCCATAATTGTACGTAATTAAATAAATCTAGAATTCTAATGACCATGTATTTGTTAAATGGAAAAGTATGGACCTCTATAAAAATGACAGGAGGCACTTTGTAGCTTGCAGAAGGTGAAAATAAATTATTATAATTGTCTCTTCTGGCAACAGCACCTGTGAATTTGTAGTGTTCAGCATAACATTGTAACCCAAGCCTCCTGAGGTTTTCTGAAGCTGACAGAAAACTCCTAATCCATGGGTCATGCAAAATACCTGCCCTTTCTGTTGTTGCAAATTTCAGACAAAACCAAAGAGTGATAGTCTCAAGTGCAAAACAATCAGAGAGGTAAATTTTAATGTGAAGAACAAACGTAAAGACCTCAATAGCAACCTTGCTTGGCGCAAATGTACTTGTAATCTGCCGAAACCCAGCTGAAGCCAACAAACTCCCAGAGATAACAGTTTGTCAATCTCCCGTTTCAAAGGCAGCATGATATTGAAAGCTTCCAGGTATACCATGTGGAAATCAAACTTGCAGCAAAGAGCAAACTTTCTGATAAAGGCCTAAGCCTGATTCCATTGAAGGCGATGACAAACCCCAGTTGCTTTCAATAGAAGTTGAATGAGGCTCAGGGTGAAAACCAGCTCTGAGAACAGTTATAATCAAATCGGTGCCCAGTTAGGATAGAAAAAATGTGAGAGGATTCTTTACGAGTGGCGTCTGGATCGAGAATTCACAAAGAGTTGAGTTGCCAGGATCTCTGACACAGAGCAGCTCAAAGAACCCTTGCAGAAGTTTGGCAAGGTCAGCATGTCTCCAGTTAGCGTGGCATTACCATGCCCAGCTGAGCACTTACATGGACCCTGACAGCAGTTACCCTCTTTATTTAGCCCCAAGCTATCTACAGGCTGTCAACAGAAGCTGCAGCCAAACTGCTGGAGTGGAGTGTAAGCGCGCAGAGTGGGGCTGGTGAGGCAACAAATAAAATTAGCAGGCAGAGGGTGTGCAACAACTTTGCCTCTGCTTTCTAAACAAGTGTAAAGAGTTGTACAGTACCAAAGCTATGGAATGTCCTGTGCAAGACATGAAAAAGACAGGGAATTGATATATATTCTGCCTCTGTCTTTGCAGCTGGCTGCAGCTAGAATGTGATTCAGCCTCAGATCAAGAAAGAGTGACTACACTGGATTCACATATACCAGTTGCATATAAACACTCAAAAGACCCATACACCAGTTCTGTGCTACTGGAGCTACGCTCAAGGGATGTTGGCATTTACACAGGCAGAAACTGAGCAACTTTTCTAAGGAATTTCCCTTTGATTTTTCAGATTGTGAAGGAAATGGATGGGAGCCATGTTTAGTGTTCCTAATCATAAGTGACACATTTTATAGAATCTGTAAAGATTTCTGTGTTGGATAAAATACAAGCAAAGAGAAAAAAACAAATTTTCTCCATTTCCTTGTTAAAAAAGGTAAAGGAAAGGCCCCAGAATAATAATCATTCCTTCCTTTCCTTTACAGATGAGGTTAAGACAGACAGAAATGAAAGGACTCACCAAGGTTATGCCTTGGTTATACTGTGGTCACGATTGAAACTCCTAACTTCTGAATTCAGCCCCAGTGCCTGAACCAAACATTCATTTTCTACTCTGTATTCCTCCCCCCCTCCCCTAGTCTTAGGCCAAGTGGCCTCTATTGGTGAAATGAGAAACAGGTGCAGATCCATGAACAGATGGAAGACCAGCCCTGGCTGATCTCTGGAGGATAATACAGGGTTGTTTTCCGGCAAAGAGGATTCCAAAGAACCGCAGAGGCAACACCCTTGCCCTGAAACTGAAGCTGCTCTGCCTCTTACTAAATGGTATCTCCACCAGCCCAGCAAGCAGGAGTTTGAGGCATGGTCTGTTGTCTGTCAGCAAAGGACACTGCCTCACTGACCTCTCAGACTTGCAATATCTCTGTTTTTCAGGCATGCCTGTATGGACTGTAGAAGACTGACTGCAGTTCTGTTCTTTGCAGTAACCGCAGCCAATGTTTCCAGGTTGCCGAAACATGAAATTTCTTCCCGTGAGTAGACAACTTCAGAACGTCTAACCCTCAAAAAATGCCATTAGTCATATGCAGAATCTTTCTCTGGGAAAATCACTAGTGGTACAGGACTAATCAGCCAGGTAAGATGAACAATATATTTTTTCTGGGTCCATAAGGACAGAGCTACTTTTGATTTCCAGTTCACGGGGAGCTGATGGCTTACTCTACAATATGTGGTTAAACAAAGAACTTGGACTGCTTCTCAATGGGAGAGTCATAGTTGAGATCTAACAGGGGCAATTGCCTGCTCCTAATCACAGGACAGAGTGCCAGGATGAAAAGTACTTCCCCGCCTTGTGTGGCCCACAGTTACAATCCCTGCATGGTACAAGACACATTTTACCTCCACGTGTCACCTGACACATCAGCCAGAAGTACTAGAGAAGGCATGGCAATCCTCAGCTTCCCCAGATCCACAAAGCACCTATCAAACCCAAGGAGACAGCACACGCAAGAGGACAGGGTATGTTTCATAGAATCACATTCAGTAAGCAGGGATATCTTCAACTAGAGCAGGTTGCTCAGAGCCCTGTCCAACCTGACCTTGAATGTTTCCAGAGATGGAGCATCTACCACCTCTCTAGGCAACCCATTCAAGTGTTTCGCCACTCTCATCGTAAAAAATGTCTTCCTAATACCTGTTCTGAATCCTCCTTCTTTTAGTTTAAAACCATTACCCCTCGTACCATCACAACAGGCCATACTAACATTTCATCTCAGATAGTACTGGCTCCAGCCTTCTCACAGGTTTCTTTTCCTTCTTGCAAAACCCCTTGTTTAGTGCTGTGTCTGAGAGAGATTAGTTGTACGAGCTAAAGCTGCTGTACAGCAAAAATGCATGTCCACTTGTGCCAAGAAACTCAAATGAGACTTGACCCTTTCCTTAGACTCTATTGAAACTGGGGGCACAGAACCTGATTTGCAACAGTAGGCAAAAAACACATTGCTGGCGTACGTGTATTCTCCTCATGCTCAGCTGTAAATCAAATTGGTTGGGAAAAAAAAAAAAAATCTATCTCACCCTAGTTTTAGTCAGGTTTTGAAGGAAAACATTCTTCACAGATGACACTAATAGAATTTAACAGCAAAGACCACCCAGGACACTGAGAATCTCAAACTGCTTGGCCTCAGTTACTCTGATGTGTTCTTCTCGGCTTCATGTGTGCTCTTTGAGAGACAAAAAAGAGCATTTCCTTCATTTTGAACTTGGATTTCTCTTCCAGCCAAACATTCATGAAAGCAGCTGGTCCCAGAGGTGGAATGTTCCAAAACCCCATTTGTACATTATGGACTCAGCCGTGACACCACTTTATAGAGAACAGACAATGAATTTTAGATCTCCTAAGTACCTTTCCTCCCTGCAAATAAGTTCCCTTCCCCCCCTTCTTTTGGAAACATCTCAGCCTGTATTGGAAACAGAGGATGTAATTTATTTTTTATCACCTTCCGCGTCAAACTGGCCAACTGCCACGGGGTTCTGCTTTCAGATGTAGCGAGAGGCAGGAGAATCAGAATGAAGAACCACTCATTTCAGTGGCTCCTCCTCTGTTTCCTTATCTTATTTTGAGGCTACCTACTGTGCTATCTTATCGCTCTTTCTAATCCTGCACAACTCCTCTGCAACTTGACCCTTATGCAGAAAAAGCTGACCTGCTTCTCTACTCCTGCTCCCTTTCTCACAGAGCAAGTTGTTCCTTCCTTTGTTTCTTTAGGACTCTTTTTTCACTGCCTGTCTTACCCCCTCTGCTCTTCCTTTTCCTAGCTCATTACATTGCATTACACTTCCTAGCTGAATGTACATACAGCTGTGTGGCCTTCTAGGGCTATGCTTAATTTCTCAGTGTCCAGCCTGCCTTTTGATGTCTGCTGAAGAAGGATACATCTTCTTTTCCATCTCTTCACATGTGCCTATTAATTACTCTCTCCAGAAATACTGTTTACTGACTATCACACTGTTTAAAGTTGAATACAGATAAACATTTGGTCTTCACAGTTCCCCCTCTTCTACACCACCCACCCAGTTTCTCCTCAACTGTAGCAAAGTAGATGTCTCCAAATCACTTTATAAAGTCACAGATGAAATGTACTTACGTTCCCACACCCAGCCTCCTGCTCTCTCAAACACTGGTTTTGCTTCCCTCACAGAGGAGTAAGGAAAGACTTTGTATTGCTATTTTTGTCTCTGGTTCTCAAAAAAAACAAACAACAAAGACAAAGCCGCAGAGAACTGCAGTGAAGCTTAACAATTTGGGCTTTCTGTTGCACATATTCCTACCTCAGGTACTGTAGAAAATCCAGCGAGATTGTTAAACATCAGACTTTTGACCTGTGAAGAAACAATACAAAGTCAGTATGAAGTACAGAAGGATGCCCACTGAAATGAGGCCTGTCCTATGCATAAACTGAGCACATGTTTTCATGGGATCAAGGGCCGTTGGGCAGAGGCAGTTTTAGCAGGCTAGTGGAGGATAAAAATTACTCTTAGCAAGTGTACAGAAGAGAAGAATTATATGGTTATAATGCAGCAATTCAGATCGAAGATGAAATTCCTTCAGACGTCCTTCTCATTCCATATGTAGCTTAAAATATTACAAAAGAATATGAAATAAATTTAAAACAAATGTGGGTTAAATGATGCTTTTTCCAATGAACAGATTATTGTCAATCTTTTGCCTTACAACAGTATTTGGGAAAAGGAAGGAAGCAGATACCTCAAAGAGTTCAGGAATTGATTTATGACAAGGTGTATGAAGCTCACTGAGTATTAGCATGAGCAGGAAAGAGTGAGAGGAAGGCTGTCAGTAAGAGGGTCATGCACTTGCACAATTCAACAGCAGAACAATTCAAATAGCCTAAAGCATTTCATTTGTGTTTTGGCACAGCATCCTCATCTGTACAATTAGAGATGGTTACATTGCCTATTCTTTACAATTTCAGCTCCTATTACTTTACAGATTTTAACCATGGGAATGAGTTTTCCATCCTGAGAATTGGGGCTGAATTCTTTTTAAGATTTTCAGCAAAAATAATCCAACCTTTCCAATAATTTGATTAAGAAGAACTGCTGGTTAGTACATATTCCCTTTTTGCTACTATTACTGAAGAATCTTACTGCCCATAAGTTTACTGCTCACAAATTAGAACGATAACAGAGTCTGATATGTGTTTATAGGTTCTTGTACCATGAACATTCATATTTACTGGAAACTGCCTTAAAAAGCTACTGGTTTAATAAGTGCATGTTCAGTATAGGCTTATTAAATTGGCATTGAATGAGACTTCCCACATAATTACTCCTTCCAGCACTCAAGGTGAGTGTAATGTTGCACTCTGGAACCGAGAAGGGCGGCTCACTTTCTGGTTCTCCTATCCCTGCTACTCTCTTCCGCACGCTGAGGAAGAAGGGTCAGCTGACACTTTACTAAATGAGACAGCCCCAGCATGGGCCTGGAAAGAACAGCAGTTAGCATGCATCAGGCTGGAAGGGAAGAGAAGGACTGGACTAGAGCCGTAAGCCTGAAGGGATAAAGACTCAAGGATGGGTAAAAGGCCAGGCAAGAAGTGGAGCAGGTAAGGGAGGCTCTTACCTGTGGATGCTGGAAGTGACCCAGCATTGTTGAATCTCACCATCAATGGGCTGAGATCAACTGTATGAGCTTCAACAAGGCCAAGTGCTGAGTCCTGCACTTGGGCCACAACAACCCCAGGCAACGCTCCAGGCTTGGGGAAGAGTGGCTGGAAAGCTGCCTGGCAGAAGGGGACCTGGGGTGCGATGGACAAGCATTTAACAGGAGCCAGCAGCGTGCCCAGGTGTCCCAGAAGGCCAACGGCCTCCTGCGTTGTATTAGAAATAGCGTGGCCAGCAGGACCAGGGAGGTGATTGTCCCTCTGTACTTGGCATTGGTGAGACTGCACCTCGAGTACTGTGTTCAGTTTTGGGCACCTCAATCCAAGAAAGACACTGAGGTGCTGGAGCAGGTCCAGAGAAGAGCAACTAAGCTGGGGAGGGGCCTGGAGAACAAGTCTTACGAGGAGCGGCTGAGGGAACTGGGGCTGTTTCGTCTGAAGGAAAGAAGGCTGAGGCTTATTGCTCTCTACACCTACCTGAAAGGACGCTGTAGAGAGGTAGGTGCTGGTCTCTTCTCACAAGTAACTAGTGACAGAACAAGAGGGAATGGCCTCAAGCTGCACCA
>WUAM01000431.1:76460436-76502964 GCA_024336885.1 Actenoides hombroni | reverse complement strand
GGTCTCTTCTCACAAGTAACTAGTGACAGAACAAGAGGGAATGGCCTCAAGCTGCACCAGGGGAGGTTTAAACTGGATATGAGGAAAAATTTTTTCCCCCAAAAGGGTTGTCAGACACTGGAAGAGGCTGCCCAGGGAGGTGGTTGAATCACCATCCCTGGGTGTGTTTCAAAGCTGTATGGATGTGGTGCTTGGGGGTATGGCTTAGTGGTGGACTTGGTAGAGTAGAGTTAATGGTTGGACTCGATGGTCTTAAAGGTCTTTTCCAACCTTTGTGATTCTATGATTTTAAAAGCTTTATGTTTAATTACACTTTCAGCTATTAATTAGTCACATAAACAAACTAAATGGACATTTCATTAAATGTTACTCCTTTAAAAGGGCCCATTGACTTAAATGGGTTATTTCATGCATTTATCTTAATTAGTCAGGTAGTGTTATGGATTAATGTACTTTAGCTGTTACATTCATAATCAGATACATTAGCATTTATGTACTTGTAGCATATAGCTCTCTTCTGCCAGACACTGTACAAACAGAACTTGAAGTTATCTACCAGACTTACTTCCTTTCTTCGTCACCTTTGAAAGAAAATATTGTGATACCCTCTTCAGCTTTTAGGTGTGAACTGACAATTCTGATGACTACTCCAAACAGGATCCAAATATTTCACATACTTATCATTTTATATGTGTATATAGGAGATTCCTCTCCTATAGAGCGAGTTTTCACTGTTCTGAGCTGGGGATTTTTCATTCTAGCACATCAAGGTTCTAGTCTGAGTGAATGAGGCTAATACAGTAAATATCAATGTAAATATAAAAGACTAACCTACAATTCCACCACAAGTATTTCTTTTTCCTTCTTGCATTCTGGATAGAGAAGATGTTCATTTAATGCAACATTATGTGTCAGACTTCCATGAGCATAAGGAACCACTTAATTGACTTGTATATAAATAAGTAATCTAGCAGACTAGTAAATCAGTCTGCTTTGGCATTTCAAGAATCACCCTTAGCCATTAAAACACGGTGAAGGATGACAGAAAAAGCCTCAGCACAAAAAGAAGAAAGTAGGGCCAAAAATCTACGTTACCAAGTTAGCATGACACTGTTCATTTTGTACAACAGTTTAATGCTGTGTCCATTTACTTTGAGTAATTTCCTCCTAGAATTGTTTTGCTGGGGCTTTTTTAAGAGCTGAATTGTTGAGTTTTCCAAACAAATATGACTTTGAGTGTTATTCAGAGCTTTGCTGGAAAGAGCTAGCTCCAGATATAGGATCTGAATAGGTTTCTCATGCTTTTCTGAAGTCCAGGACTGGGAGGGGTCTGAACAGAGACTGAATTTAGAGCTATATTGTAAATTATTTTTTCATCTGTTCAGTCACAGGGGGCATCATTTACTGTTCTGAGTGATCTAGTTTATATTTAAACTCCTTTTGTCTCTATACATTTAGGTGATACTGTTAAAAATACAGGGGGTCTCTCCTGAAAATGGAACAGCCTTGGTCTTGTTTCTCTAGTTTACCTGAAATAACCAGAATTCAAAACCTTTAGCTCAGCCACTGACTTTTTAAGAGATCTGCCCTCCAGGACCCGTTATGATCAACATTTTTATTTCACTTGGTATTTGGTATTATATTGTATATTTTTAAAGGCATTTTCTTTTTTTTTTTTTTAAACAATTTTTATTTACCAGATGTTGGTAACTACCATCAAAACATTGGAAAAGTCAGGCTTAGGAGGGAATCGAAAAGGATGCTCTTTATAGCGCAGGCAGTTTCAGAGCCACAGCGTGGTCTGGGCAGTTTGTGAGCAGCACAAACAACCCCAGGTGACAGCCAAACAGCCCAGCCAGCTGCAGTCCTGAGCAGCCGCGTGCAGTTGAAGAGCACATTGCTGTTTTATCCAGGAAATAAACTCACGGTATTTGGCAACGGCATCCAGGCTGACACTGGGATTAACTGCAGTAAAACAAACGATGGTGAAAGAGTACAAGACACCCCTGCATATGGCACCTGGCCTGTCTTTTGACAGCAGAGACTTGAAGGGAAGAGAAGAAAGGATTGTAGCAGTCCCCCATTAGCACCACTTTCCCACTTCCTGGGCAAGTTTTCCCTCCCTGCACTGGGCAGGTGAGCAGCAGGAGGCAGGAGGCAGGGCTGTTTCAGCCCTCCAGCACTGGGTTAGCGGTGCCTTCTGTCCAGGGCAGCTGCATTGTCTGCATCACCTTGCTTAGTCAATCCTGTTGGGTCTTCTTGAATCCTGCTCCTAAAATTCTGCCAGGCTTTAAAATGGGAACAAATTATTTCTTCCTTTTAAAGGGTATTTTAGTTAGGTATATTAGAAAGCACAAGGTGTTAGTGTTACAAAGAGCAAAATTTACCACCCAGTACCTAGGTTGCCTTTTACAGATGGTGCATTTTATCTTTGTTCTGTCATGATTCCCAGATGCTGATGGGAAAAATGTGTTGATTAATTCTTGGGAGAAAAGTTAACTCTTGTATAAAGAGTCCAGAATCTTCTCTCTAACAGCATCTTCTCAGTGCTGGGGGTCCATTTTAGGCCTTTCCCAATGTTTTAGATTTACAGGAAAGCTTTCCTACAATGTTCCAAATGTTCATTCTAGCAGAACTGCATTTAACAAACATATCCCAATGTGCATCTTTCGGGCTTTTTTATTTCTTCTTCTTCTTCTTTTTTTTTTTTTGATGTTGAAGAGAGAAAATGAAGAAAAATAGAAGGAAATGTAAAAAAAGATAAAAAAATAAGGAATTGTGATCAGACACAATATGCAAACAGGACACCAGCAGTATAGAAAAAGAAAGATGAAGGGGAAAATGCCATTTTTAACCTCTGAAAGAAATGTCAAACTTGTAGTGGGTCTCATTGAGAACAAGGGAGAGGAGCAATGATGGGTGCTCAAAGGCTGGATTGAGAATCATTCCTGGAGTGAGAACTGAGAATGTGTGCTGGGGCACCTCTTCCACAGCTAAGTATGAAGACATACGAGGAGACATACTTACATGGCTGAGCCTGACCTCCCAGATTTGGCCAGACCCCACTGCAGATTTGCCTGCGGTAAAAGTGCTGGCATCCTGGAAAACTTGCCTGCGTGTGCTGGCTGACAAGTCTTCTACAATGTGAACTAGACCTCAACATAAGCATTCCATTTTCTAAGGTTATGAAGAACAGTATCAAGAGTTGGAAACTCTGCAGCGCCCAGAGCCATACCCCACATTCACTCCCACAGTACCACTGCAGGTACATATAGAGTATCTTGATTTGCTTTTGTGTTTGATGTGCTTTTCCCAGGCATATTTATTTAGAGAAGAGTTAAAAAAAAAAATAAAATAAAATTTCAAACTTCTACACAGCCTGATTGTTACTTGAAGTTTTTGGCTTAACCAGTGGTGGGCCAGGAACTGCACAAAGATCTCACCAGTCTGGGTATGCGTTGGAGGCTACAGCTTCCATTTTTTGTTTGTACTGAAAAGAAAAATTGTAGAAAATGTGAAAATTTTCATTTCAAGCTTAAGCTACAGAGTTGTGTTTCCCCACCCCACCCTTTCTTCCTTTTTTTTTTTTTTCCTAAAAGCTACGTAGGAGCATCAATCGATTCAGAAGGAACCTGGCACTGAACTTCAACGCACAGAAGGAGCTTCGATCTTCGAGTATGTTAAGGCCAGACAAAACAAAGGAAGAAGATGCAGCAGGAGGCTTCTGCCTACGGGATCAGCTTCTGCTCCCAGTCTGCTATTTGCCTGTGTCATGCCCTTTCTGCAGGTTAGGTACTGGGGATTTCTGTATGGGCTGCAAGAGAGCAGCAACAACACATCTCATGCCCGCAACTGACGCTGTGTACCTTGAGAATGTAGGTTAGGTTTCATTCAGACAAAGGCAGAAGCTGGTTTTGCCGGTGTTTTTCAAGCACCATTACCTATATTAGGAGAGAAATGTAAAGAACTCACTGATTTACGATGTTAAAAAAAAGATGGCACATTTATTGCTACATAAATGTTATATACATAGTGTTTTCTGTTACATTGACAGAAATTTTTTTGAACTTCTTGCTGCTGGTTGGAAAGGTTTATCAGCAATACTTTGAAATTTGACACAGGGTACAAATCTGCAATAAACCAACAATGGAAACTGGAGAACAAGATGAGAAGCAATTCATCTCGGACAATTAGCTCTTACAATACTCCATAGGTACTACACGGTATGCTAGAACCCTACTATGGTCTTACAATGCTATTGTAAATTTCTGATATTAATGAACAGGTTATGGTAAATAACCCTACATTTTTACTACCTAATATAGTAAAATAAAGTAAGAAACTTTTTACTGAAAACTTTTTCGATTTCAAAAATCTAGAAAGAGTAATATTTAGAATTCAAGAAATTTTCTTACAAGATTATTGTATAAAAGACTAGCTACAGTGAAAAATAAGCCAAATGTTTTTTTCTTTCTATTTTATGAAGGAAAGCTTCTGGGCATACTGCAAAGTCTAATATAGCCAAAAAGACAACAAGCTTAGAAGGAAAAAGGCCAGGCAGTGGCACGTGATCACTTTCACACGTCATAAGCAACAAATTTTTTAGCTGATAAACACTGAAATGAAGAACAAGGCCACAGATATAATCAGGTGTTATTTGATGATATATGCAAATTAAAAGTAATAGAAATGAGTCCACTAATTCCACAAACTGTTTTGTTAGGAACCATCCAAAACATGAGCTTAAATTCATTAGTTTATTTTAACAATCCATCCTTTGTTCTTTCAAATTAAACGACTTGATAAAAAATATTGTTTTGTTCCTGTTTTGCGTGTGACCCAATTGCCAGTGATGAAAGATGCACTATATAAACAATAGCTCAGACAACCTTGGCTTAGGAAATTTCCTCCCATGGTCATTGCAGTGGAAGACAGTTTCCATGGAAGTTCAAAGGGATTTTAACCATGTCAACGCATCTGTGACAAAGGAATACTTATGGACACTGTTCTGGTGGAGAAACATTTAAAGGTTTAATGCTAATATGGCTTGGGAGAGGGTCATTTGTTTGCATTTGATTCACAATAGGTTTTTTTTTTTTCCTCTACTGACAAGCCATACAAAAATGACAAGATAATTCATGTATACAGTAAGGAAAAATTGGTGACCATTGCTCTTATATTCCATTACGTAAGTAAGCCCACCTTACTGGTGGTGATATCATCACACTACCTGCCACGGTGAATATGGGATTTTACTATTCACCAAAATTACAGCCTGAAAAAAAAAATCTCCTTTGTATTTTAATGCATTTTGTGCTTACGTACAGCTAACACCTTACATGTACTATATGTAGTACTTACTGCTCGGAAAACAAAGCAACTCTAACAAAGTAGATTCTCCCCACCCAATTTACACTTCACATTACAAGCTTTACTATGAAGCCTAGAAGCCTAAGAAGGTTTTGTTTATAATTAGAAAAAGAAAAAAAAAAAAAAAGAAGGAAAAAAAAGAAGAAAAAAAAAGTTTGAGGAAAGTCTTGAGGGAAAATAAAAATCACTTTTTAAATCCAAGAAATGTTACGGTCACAGCGCTGCTCCTGCCTGCAGCCTTCACGAGGCCTCTTACTGGCTCGAGGCGTGGAGCTCCGTATGGAAGGATAACTATGACCATAACTGTTCAGATTACCAGAGACCAAAAAGAACGTTAAAAAAAAGCTATACCAAGGAATAGTTTCCTATTGCGTGGAAAACACTAGTCATATGGCAAAAGGAGAGGAAAGGACAACGCGAGACTTTTCCCTTCCTTTTTTAAGACACTAATAGGTATGCTGGGAATGCTACGGGTCGACGGTTGTCACTGCTTTGTTCTCTGAATGTGAACAGCTTTAGTAAATGCTGGCATCCAGCTGAAATTTTATCAGCTTTTAACATGTTAACTTTTCCCTTTATATGTAGACCTTTACAGTTCCATAACAATAAATAAAATTTGTAGTTACAATGCATTTGTCAATTCAGTTTAGGCACAAGGCAACTTCCACAATGAGTGGAGAGATCACAACAGTCTCTGATTGTGCAGAAGCGACACACTGCTTGCAACAGAATGATATGTTCAGAGTATTTCATGGGCTGAAATTCTATCTGAAGATCTTCTATCTTCAATCCTGATGCAGGTGTTGACCAGTAGCTTTGATCATAAGATTGCATTTGGGTTTCTTGCTTCAAGTGTTTTCTCCTGTCAGGTTTGTGTCTTCATATAATGTTAGTTGTCTGTGTCCTTGTGAAGAAAGGTCACCTTCTGTGTATCCTACCAATAATTCTGGAATTCTAGAAAGAAGGTTGGGAGAAGGGTAATTAGGAAAAGAGTCAGTAAGAAGCAGAATTTCAACACTAGAGAACTAATTTAAGCTGCATCTTATGACAATTTCAGTCAGTTAAGTGCAGAAGAAAATCACATCGAGAGGCCTGGAAATCCTTCTTCCCAGAGATATCTGTGTTGAATACGATACAGCAAACAGTTTACTCTCAGGAACATTCTATTTAGACTCTCTGGATAGGGGAGAAAGAATCATCTGCAGATCTCAGGCCTTGGATTTGTGTTCTCTAAATGAAGCAGGTGATGGTAGCTAATTTAATCGCTACAGTCGAAGGTGCACATGGCCATATACCTGAGGAGCCTGCACAGACTTTTCGTGTCTGTGTCACACTTTGGTCATCTTACAAAATCAGTGCTATTAAAAAAAAGCAAAGATACAATAAACTTTCAAGAGTGGTTCATTGTATTAATATGGCAAGAACAGACTGTGAAGTCTGCTGTAAATCAAGAATTATCTGACAATTTGGAAGTGGCCTACTGCTCTGGAATGAAATAATCCAAAAGAAATTAACAGCACCCTGTTTTCACAACAAGAAAGCCCATTTCATTTATGAAGAAAGTAGCTGCCTGTAAGGGATAAGGATAAATACTGACTCAAATAAGGCTTGGTTTACAGGCCATTTTGCTGCTTTCTAAGGAACACCAGGGAATAATAAACTTCCATGGGATACATTCTGGCAAGATGCATGCCTTTATCTTAAGCTAAAAAAGAAGCAAAACTCTATATACGCATCAACAAAAACCCCTCCCAAACCGGAAAATTTCCTACAGTTACGGATTAAAATCAGAGCACTGAACCCAATCTCTTACTGTTTTTAAAAGTGGCAACAGTTCTACTGTTCTGAAAGACATGGAATACTCAGATTATTTTTTTCTTCTCAAAAGTTTTCCCCAGTCACTTAAAAAACCCAACCAACAAGCACCACATAATAAAACTAAAAGATACCCTTGTAAAGCCTCCCCATGAGCATGTTTTAAATGAACTACTGTGTAGTGGACTGCACAAGGCTTCTGCAAACACCGATTTATTCGCAAAGCTGAAAATGTTACTTTTAAAAATGTGAACTATTTTCACTAATATAGATTGTGACTTGAGATAGTCCGCAATCTCTGCTGGGCAAACGATGTGCGTTAGGACGACTGGCGTTCAGCCAGACAGCAAATCTCTTTGAGATAAGTCTCTCCAAGTGTTTGTATTAGCACTGGGAAACAATACATGGATTTTTAAATTAACTAATGTGATATTTAGACATCTCCATGTAAAGATGTATAACTCATCTCCATTCTGCTTGGCTTATCTAGCAAGCTGTTAACCGTCCCTCTGATGTCATGCCACAAAGGCCACCTGAGTCAAGAGATGGAGCCATTGGCAACAACCCATGGAAATGAAGAGATCTTAACAACCATTTCTTGAGGTTTGTTTTGTTAGAAAACTAAACAAAGCTGCATGCTTTTGCTTATGCTCAAAGATACAAAAGTGCTTTGCAGCAGAAAGAAGTTTGTCGCTAGTAGCAGACCAGTAACTAAGAATAAACATACCTAAACCTCCCAAATTCTAGCCGATAAAAAGCAACAAGAGCCATTCCCCCCCAGACAAGAAACGTACCTGGCTGGTGTTCACATATGACCCATAGGGTTGGTAGTTTCACTCAGGCCAGGGTGGCTTCCTGGGTGTGGTGTTGGCGGCTCTGCCGATACGGCAGAAACTTTTTCTTCTTCCCTTCTCTTAAGGCAGGCTGCTTTAGGGTTTAGGTTTCGTTCTGTAACAGGAAAAAATGATTCTTACCATCCCATATGCTGATACCAAGGGGAATATCGATGCATTAACCACTGTAGAAAAAAAACAGGTATGCAGCTTCCCTTTTGGAACTACTTAGGTCTCTGTGTTAAAATGCAAGTGTCTAAAAGCTGCAGACAAGCGCTACAGAAAATCCTACCTGGCATCTCCTAAACTGGCATCTCAAACAAACAAAAGCAAACTTTACTAGCTGCCTACATACACCCTCAAAAAACTGACAAAAAGAGCCTCCCTTCTCACCGTAACTTGCTAAAGTGCATCCTGAGAACTGCCTGTAATGAAACAAAGATTTCTGTCTTTTGGTGGCATGCTGAAGTCATACCAACCTTACTGACACCACTCGAGTTCTAGTAACGTTACTGCTTCTTCCTTCACCTTAAGTATTAGCCAGTTGTTAGAGCAGGGGAGACAGAATGTACTAAGTTGATAGTTCTCTTCAAACCCTCAAGTCTGTGAAATCATCTTGTGTCCATCTCGCTCAAATCGAAACAATATGATGACAGCTGCACAGAGATTTGGTTTATTTTTCAAACCATGTTTCCTCTCACATTAAAACCAGTACTTTATAATAGCCAGTTGTGGACCAGTTATCAAGATAATTCCATCAGTATGTCTCCATTTCCCCAGTGAGCTTCAAGAGATGGAGATCTGGATCTAGTTTTCAAAGAACGACAGTTTCCAGGTCAACCTTTCTGTTCTCCAAAATGTTTTTTCAGTAATCAAAATACGAACGCTGGAAATGGTAATGGCCAAGAAGACACACACAAAGTGTGTCATACATTCTACCAACGCGTGTCGAATTTCATCAATGTTTTGAGGCATTTTTCTAGCTGTTAGTGAATTCTGTTTTGCAGTTTAAGATCACAGATACAATTTTATCCGCAAGGAGACTGCCAAAACTGAAGAGAGAGCACAAGCCCTTCTCCAGCACTGCACAGACTCTCCCCTAGTAACTGCAGTTTGCTGACCCTCGTGCATTTTACAAGGGGTAGAATCTAGCTAATCTGACAGAGGCAATTTTAGACAGCTTGGCGAATATTGCTTTTTCACAACTCATTATCAACAGCTTCCTACTGCATTTCCTAAGGATGAGCACTCCCAAAGAGTCTACTGGGAGAAAAAAAACAAACCCAAAAAAACCACCCCAACCAACAAACTGCTAACTTTTCTTAATCACATTTTTCTTTGTTTAAATGTAGCTTGCTGTGAAGTTTTAAAGAAGATTTAATTATGTGGAAACTTTGAAAGGAAGTTAATTTACAGTGATTTAGGAAATGGAGATAAAAATGCTAGCCTACAGTTAGAGTTTAAAATCTGAAATGTTTCATTTTGAATAGCACCAATCACAGAATGAGAAGCTTCATTACCAGAAAAGAGAGGAAATTGTTTATGCAATTATGTAATGCAGTGGTGAAAGCTCCTCTGGGTGCCACACCAAACTCCAGTCACTCACTTTCAGGAACAGGTGCAAAGAAAGATGGGTGAGATAAATCAGGGAACACAAGAGGCACCATGTGCTAGTGATAGGCTTCCTCAGATGCACAGGGAGTAAAAGGTGAGATGTAAATGTGAGGAAAGAAAAGCTCTCCATTTACACTGCCTGCACAGTAGGTCTGTAAAAAAAGATGTAAAAAAAGATTTCTGCTGGAGACATAAGGTTCAGAAGCAACCTCTGACAAAGGCATAAGTGATTTTATTAATTTTCACACAGAGCTTTCTGTGGATTACAGAACCTATGAGAGCAGGGAGATGGACTTCATGGTTTTTAAACATTAAAAAACACGCTTGATCAATGTTAGCCTGACTTCTTCATAATATTCAAACTTATCTTCCACACTACAGCCAACATTTTCAGACCAAAACAACTCCCAGGATCAAATTCTCCGAGATGCTAAAACAGGGCTTTGTCATGGAACTGGTTTGTGTCCCATCTGCAGAGGAACTAGTTGCACTATTTGTCTTGGAAGAACTCTGACTGGAGACGGGGTGTTTCTTTATTAAAAAGTAGGTCAATAAAACTCTTCCTGAAAACACATCTCATCCTTACTACAAAGCATGTACACTTGTGTTAAATTAGTCACTTTGTCACTTTGAATGTACTTGCAACAATTGCTTTGACCTTCTGTGCAAAATGCAAGCAACAAATTAGAAAAGTGAAGGAAAAACAAGGTACACAAAAATAAACCAATGACATCATCAGTTCACAGATGCAGCGCACTAAGCAAATACGACCACTGCAGACACAACAGAACAGACTATTTCAGTCAGAAGGGACCTGCAACGACCTCCTATTCCAACTGTCCGTTGCATTCAGGGCTGACCAGAAGTTAAAGCAAGGTCCCTCAGAACTTTACCAGGCCTTTGACACAGGTTTGAAGGGAGATAAAAAGTCAGCTGGAGCTTCACCAACACGAGAATGGAACAGTCCAAGAACATGATTGCTAGAACTATCCTCCCTTAAGGGAGTGAACCGAACAAAGAATTCTTCACCTTCTGCACCTACCCATAGGCCTAGTCTGTCTTTCCTGGAAAGTTTTAAAGAAATCCGAGAAAGAAAAATACGTGCAAAACCAGCCCTGATTCAATTAAATAGAAGTAGATTTCCTCCCTCCTCCCCGGTATATGTTGAATGCAAAAACTTAAGTAAATGCAGTTAAATTCACTGCATTTTAACCTTTCAGTTATGTGGGGTTCATCTTAAAACCGATCTCTTATTTTTGGTAAAGCTTTTGTGCTACTAAGTGCTCATCACAATTTCAAGCGAAATGTGCCAATATTTCAGTGAATCAATTCGCCTTCGAGACACAGGTGAAGAGATGTTCTGAAGGCTAATTACATAGGGGCAAAAAAAGATCCAGCTATAACCTCATACCCACCTTCCCCCCTCACCTTTTTTTTGTTTTTCAAGTAATTCTTTGCTTTTCATAAAGAACTTCAACATAGTTACAGAACAGCAAAGGTACTTGTAGTAACTCTGCAGGAGTTACTAAATACTAACACGAGTTGTGCAGGTTGGAAGAGGCCAACGCTGTTCCACGAACAAAGCTACCACACAAACTGCCCCCGCGTGACGTGCTACTGACCTCTCACTTGCTGCTCTAGACTGAGGATGACTGCCACAGCCTGGTGAAGAATAAGCAGTTTTGTCTGGGGTTTTTCACTCTTCAGATGAAGCTGACACATACGGCCCAGTTCTTTAAACGCCTCGTTAATGTCTCGTACGCGCAAACGTTCTCTGGCGTTGTTCGCCATTCTCCTCTCCTTTTCTCTTTCTATTTTCTGCTCTGGGTTTAAATCCTCATCTTCATTAGTACTGCTGCAAGAAAGTGTGAATAAAAATATATTAAGCTACCATTGGTATTTCAAAGTGATCCTGCTGCTGCTTCAAGATTATCAGCTGATGAAAATAAACTTCTTCCCACTTTCATCCATTTCATAGTAAAGTTAATTATATTAGATATCAATGCTTAAGTATTCAAGGTAATTCTTGCTGTTCCTGCCTTTTCCTGAAAATAAATGTTAAATGGTTTCCATGTGAAAAACATCCCCAGAGTATCACCTACAGATGGCAAATATCTCTAGGAAAAGTAGTGGTGAGGCACTGCCCTGTGAGGCAAAAGATGGAGCCAGACTATCACGTCCCTCAGCATTCCCCGATGAATGTTCAACAAGATGAGATAACTTGGCCATCTTGTCAGGTGCAGAATAAATCGTTCCCAACAAATAGTTTTTGCTAGTTTCCAATATATCAGCTGATATAAAAAGGAAGTCAAATAATTTTCAATTTAATATGCTTATTAAAGCTGTGTTTTGTTAAAGACCTTACTGGCCAATTTTAGAACTATTTTTTTCTTCTAATACCCAGGCTAGAGCTAAATAGTTACACTTCCAAGGATTATTCTCAGTTGCATAGCCCTTTTTTTCAATATAGGACTGTACAATTCAGTCTAAAGCCGTGCAAAACCTCTGCTCTGCTGAAATTAATACGCTACAATGCGTTCAGACACGTGACAGTATGGACTCCACTGCCTGTGGCTGCAAAATTCTGGTCATTGACTGTTAGGTCAAATTTCAGTGCTTGTGTCAGGCCTGTCAGGCAGATCCAGAAGCATTTTACCTGGTGTCAGCTCTCCAGGTTTTTTTGTTGTGTCCTGGGAGAGGACAAAGTGTTTAAAAAGGATATTTACCTATTGGTTTTGCCCCAGCCTCAGGCTGCTGCTCTCCATCACTTGCTGGCTCACAGCAAGAAATGCAGCCCTGGCCCAGGTACAAAGCATCTCAAATTTCTAACTCTCTCCCACCCTCTGTGCTGGGCAGTGCCCTCTGAATGCTCTGCTAACTGATCTGTACAGGCAGACACTAGGCAAGGCACTAACGTAAGGGATGCCTACTTTCCAGGTGATTTCCCCAGAAAATCCTCTATCTTGAATGTAAATAGATAGAAATACCGTACGGTATTAATCTATTTCAGTTGCCTATTACCATAGGCACTGAGGTAATGCAAAAGCCTTGAAATAAATTTACCCAACTTAAGGACAACGTGCTGCAGAGCATTAACAAAGCACAAATTCTCTAGGTCATGTCAGAAACCCACCTTGTTCGGCCCCTAGAGGAGACCTTGATATCCTTCTGGGAGGACTCATCGTCTGATTTCATGTCATCCGATGAGGGAGGTTCATGGATATTTTCATCCTTCTCCTTATGTTCAGACTTGATTTCTGTTGGACCTATAGCCACAGACTGGCTCTGTAAGCCACCTGACAATGCTGCAAGCAACCAGAGATCAGCGTGAGCATCACAGGAGTGAAATATTTAAGAGAATCTCAAACTGATCCTGTCAATGGGAGGCCAGAGCTGAGCAGAAGCCTGGGGAAGTAACAGGAGAAACTAAGCTCTGGCAACAGAAACAAGAGAAATCCTGCTAACACTCCTGTACTTGGACATGTGTCACGGGTTGTATAGGGATAATTATTCATAGAGCTGCTTGATCAATAAGAATTATTAGCTTAATCTAAGAAAAACACAAAAAACTTAATCTAAGAAAAACACAAAAAAAGTCAAGAGGACATTTAGCAAAGTAAGGGCATTTGCACCTTGTGTCTGGGCTGCAAATTTAAGGGCAGAGCTGCCCTGACAAGGCTTGGGCTTCGGCCAAATGTGCAACACACAGATCCCAAAATGGAGCAAGCATGCCAACCAATAGGCTGCCTTCTGTCTTCTACAGCTTACTACTTTAGGCTAAAAATGGAGGGAACTGTAAACACCTATGTGGAACGAGTTCCTTTGACTGGCAACCCTGAAGTCTGGCCTTAGCTCACTCTGCAACCCTCCTGACTGACTGGGGAACGGCTGCAGCACTGCAAATGCCATTATGGCTCCTTAAGCTGGAAGATGTGGCTGTTAATGCAGAGTCTTCTGCTGAAACTTGTCCCAACACGTCTGACACAGGGATGCCCTCAAGACCCTTGCAGGAATCCCTAACAGTGGTAGTTTATAGAATTTATAATTAATTTTTATTTCACAGCATTATCTATGGCCCTATTCCCTGTGCTGATTCAAGTTTCCCAAGATCTCCAGCCTCGCTGGCTCTGGATTATTGCAGCCCCTGTTCAGCATTTAATCCTGCTGAAAAGTTACCTCTGTAGCTTTCTTGTGTTTTATGATTTAGGTCTGTGCTCTGCGCAGAAACTGTACTGGGAAGAACTGAATGGTTGCTGTTGAGGCTGACACTTTCTTCCCGATGAGTCCCAACCTAAAGCAAAGCAAAGATTTCTATTAAAGACGTGATTCAAAGAAATAGTCCAAAAATAGAAGTTTAAAAGACTTAAAGTATTTGCTGGATTAGAGACCCGAGTTAAAGTTCTAGCTCAGTAACGGAAAGATTTAGTTGAAAGATGCTGTTACACTAAACCACTTGATTACACCGTACTGGATTAAGCTGTGGCTCCAGCAGTGACCAACACCTGTTTGGAAAAACAGCGCAACCTAACAAAAATTGGTTTTCATCGTTTTCACACAGAACACTACAGAATTTTCTCCTTGATTGATGTAAGGGGTGTAAGATTTGATTAACCTTTGAGAGCTTTAAACCCATAGCACATGTGAAAGGTGTGTGCCCTGCCCTGCCCTCCTGTAGGCAGACCCCTCCCGCCCCCCCCCATATTTATAAAACATATAAATAACATCTCCTCACTTCTTGTTTGCTGAAACAGGATTAAGAACTGAACCTCATATCAAAATACTTTATTCACTTTAATAATTCTCTCTCGTTTTCCTCCTTTCTCAGCTAAATACATTTAGTTTAGTCCCATTACACAATCTTACCATACAAAAATAATCCAGGCATCCAGCTATTCTCACCACCTCTCTCCGTACTTTCTGATCTGCTCCTTTGTATTACACATCATGATTAAATTTCTAAGCAGCAAGCATTGAGATGAAGAGTCTTAAAAAAATTCAAATTTTGCATAAACCTGAATTAATGATACTTATGTGAGAGAGCTGTGAGAGCACAGAGCTAGCCTGAAGAGGCAAACTTGTGAAAAAATTGCTGCTCCATACAGAACACTGTTATCAGCCCAAACCTCTATGAAAAAAGAAATATTCTTTTGTTTGCAAAAATGAATAGGTGAAGACACACTGCCTGCATTTAAACAGTTTGGAATGCAGACCATTTAAAGTTTTTGATTCCTAAAGACACAAAAGTCCTTTAAATATTTATAATATAACCAACATAATAACATTAAACAGTTTAAGAAAAAAAAACCAACAAAGATGAGAGATTCCGCTATTATTTGTATAGTTACAAAAATTGGCTACAGATGAAGCTTTTTATTGGAACAGTAGCAAACATGTCAACTAGAAGATTAAGCCTTTAATTAAATAGGTTTATTGCCTGGAGTTACACATGAGAACCACTGTTTTTCAATAAATCCTTCAATCCTAGTAAACTGCTGAGCTTTGAATCCCTCTTGAGTAATTAATGCAGCTTTTACCTTTCATGTCTTAGTATGGGTTTTACCCAGAGAGACATAAATACCCTTATGCAAGTTTATCCTTTGTTTAATATACAGTCGTTCCTGTGAGCTAACACACAAAAACAAAACAAAACAAAGGGGACACCCCCAACCCATGCTTCCCCCCCACCCCCCCAACTCCCACCTAATATCAGATCATTCCAGGCTGCTATTTGTATCTATTGTTCTGCAGAAAAATCTCCTCTTGTACACTGTGGAGTATCTGTTGCTATTAAAAGTATATGCTATCTTCCTTTGTGTGTAACAGGCTTTGTTTGTGAGAAGTTCTACTATGGATACAGACATCCCAGCTCTTGCCAGTGCTGCGAATTCACTAACGCGCTGGGAGTAAGGAGCAGAGCTCAGGTCCTTCAGCCTACAAGACAGAACTCTGTACAACGGTAACTGAGTGACACTCAGTTCTCCATGCTGAACTTCCAAAAATCAGTCTTTCCCTCATTCTGCCCTGCAGGTTGAGTGCTTTATTTTATTCCTCCGGTCATGCTTAGTCCTAACACACGAGGGTGCTTTTATTCAAGCTACAGACTCTTAATCACTTCAGGGCCAGGTTTGTTCCAAAATCATCATCTTAAAAAAGGCAAAAAATTCTTAAAGCTGTGTACAAACAGAGCAGCTGCCAGAACCCTGGCAACTTTCAAATCTAGAGCTAATGTCAGTGTCATAGATTAGCAACTTGGGTCTGATAAAGGCAGAAAATAGATTAGAAATAAAAAATGAATTCAAGTCCACGTTTCAGACCTTTCAAACAGGCTTACAAATTTAAAGCATACAATTGAGATTAACAACATTTATGCAGAATCTTCAGAGCTGAAGTGTTACAAAACTGACTGCTACATGAACTTTTATCTCTGATCTATGATGTACTAGAATACCCACACAAATGCCCCAACCAAAAGATCTGCAGAAAGTCGCTGTATTCCGCAAGAAGGCCGAGAGCTCGGCTTCTTGTAAGCACAGCTTATCAGTACAGGACTTCAAGGTCCCAAAACTGGACCTTTAGTATCTTAAACATAGAGTTTAGAATTTTTTTTTGTTTTTCTTTCTGTCCACTCCCACTTGGCAGAAAAAGAGGCTCTCCCCATCTGCATCTCAATGAAGCACAACCTTGGCCTTCCTTTACGTGAAAGGCGTTTTACACCACCAGCTCCGACGCCTTCAGAACAAACAAGCTCGCCACGTATTTTATTAGGGTTACTTGTAATTCTCAGCCAAATGATTTCCGAGCCCGAAGGGTGGCTGGGGCAGTGCGTGTCCCGGCTCCACCGCTTCTCCTCCGGCCCCCTGCACTGACGCGGGGGCCATAAACGTGCCCACTTGTCGTGAGGCTCCTGCGATGCCCGCGGACCGGCTGCGGGAGGGCACGGCGGGGGCCGGGGCTGAGGCAGGGGCTGGCAGCCGCGGCCGGGCCTCCTTCAGAAACACTGACGTTCGCAGCGTTCCCTTCGTAACCCGATTCCTCCCGCAGGCGCCTGTCCCGCGCTCCCCGCGGACTCGTCCCCCGTCCCCGTGGCGGGCCGGCCGCCATTAGCATACAGCTGGGCCCCGCACCCGGCCCGCCCCCGGCAGCACCGCGGCCTCGCGTTCCGTGTCCTCAGGCGGCGCTGCCAGCGGCTTTTATGGAAAGCTAACTAATGCTACTATTCCGCTAATAACGACTTGCAGGATTTAATTTTATAAGCAAACAAACTTGGGAGTTAATTCGTTCTTTCATGAGCTAATTCAGCCCTATTTTGACGATTCCCTTCAGTAAACCCTAAGGCTCCTCAGGCACACAAAATGGAAGACAAATGGAAGGCCTGGATTCAGATCACACGTGGCATAAAACCAAAGTTTTCGCTTGCACAGGCAAAATACTTGAAGAAAATCTGCTTCAGCAAAGACACCACACTTGTTAAAAACAAATCACTCACCTTTGTGTATTTTATGGAGACAATGACAATCTAACACGTATTTAGGCTTCTCAGCAAAGCGATGAAGTTACAGCTCAGTAAAACCCCGTCTGTAAGACTAAGCTGTTGTCATTTACCAGGTGACCTAACTGCACTGATGCAACTCAGGGCAGACTTGCACACGGGACAATCTGCAGCCACACTCACACTTGTGACTTTAAAAAAAAATTAAAATAAATCAAGAGCAGAACTTATGCCAGTTGATCTAAGTGATAACATTTGGGATCCAAAACCAGAAAACCAGTAAAGTATTTTTGGCAACTCGGTAAAACCTAGCCAAGTCATGCAACTGGTGACACACTGCTGCACGTAAGAGGACGCAGAGTGCCAGGTCGGGAAAGGACAACCTTTGCCCTATTCACATGGCTTCTGCACCTCACACTTCAGTTTCATTATTGATTTTGAACTGTTAGCAACAGAAGCTCAAGAAATGGAGAAAAAGAAGTAATAATAAATAAATAAGTCTTCATATTTGCTATTGGACTTAATCAAGCATATTTAAAAACACATGCCCTTTTCAAGCCAGACTAGCTGGTCAATTTGGACACAGTCATTAATATCATTTTAACTAAGGTGAGCATCACTAAGACAATGAAAAGGGCTTTGGAATCAAGACTTTTACACTTCAGACAGCTCTAAGTTGTTCACTGGAAGCATAATCTCTGCGAAGAGATGCTAACACTGAAAGGGCTTTGAGCAAGAGCAGAGGTTGGTGTTGGCAAAGCAGCTTAAACTGCCATTTCGTGCTTTTGTCCTACAGCAGACAGGGTTGAAAGCAGGAGATCACCCATTTTCTTAGACTCCCATTATACCTGGTAAAAACCCCCGTGACTTAAGGATTGAGTTTCATCCTTAACTGAGTTTCCAGGCATTTTACTTATTTATTTTTAATCAATTCAGGCTGTTCTTTTGCCATTGTATTACAATGACAAATAAAAAGCAGCTTGAATAAGAACAAAAAAGAGTATTACTCCTTCACTATTCAATAATACATGAAATAAAATACAAATCAACTTCAAAGGCCACTTAGCAAATATTTCAGGAGTTTGAGATGATGATAAAAAAAAATAAAAATAAAAAAAATTCTGAATAAGTCTAATGGCCAGCCCAGCTAAAAAGAAAACAAGACTATTCAGAGCAAGCAGGAAATGAAGTCCACTAGAGTTTTAAAATAAATCTGGCTCAAAAATTAAGCAAATGTTAAAATAAAACCATGTCTGCTTACACTAATTACATAAAAAGGAGTTAAATTACTCATTTCCTAGCTCCTGCTGCCAAGACCATCTTCTTCAAGGGAAATTAAATTTATTTGCTTTTTTTTTTCTACTAAAGAACAAAAATGTCTTGTATAAAGAACCCCCTCCTCCCTTGACAAGGAAGTTTCATTACGTGCTGAATCCCAATGAAGATTTCTTGACCAAAAAACCTTATGAGCACATCAAACAAAAACAGGTAAACACCCTTATCAATGTTGACATCTCCCTATGTTAGCCAATACTCATTATTTTCTTAAAATGTATTGGAGGTCCTCTAAAGTAAAGCAGTATTTAATTCCTGCACAAAGCCTAGATCTTAGAGTTCAGGTTACGTGTCAAATTCTCTGCTGTCCTACGTTTACCATTTCAAGAACTTTGAAATTAATTGATTATTGAATACTCTTAAGAATTCCACCTCATAGTTGTGGGGCATTACTGAAATGCGGTTATCACTAATACACCACTCAGTTTCCACTAGAACCAGAAGTGCCAACCTCTGCTCTGTGCATATTTCAGGACTCCATCCTAAATTGTGCTGAGCTCCTGCAATTGCAAATGATGTCAAAGGGCACTCTTTGGGGACTGGGCAAGGCCAAGACAGGATGCCTTCTGTTGGAGCCAATTATTCTGATGTAACAAAATTACGGTCAATCCCAGAAATTCTTTAGCTAACTCACTTTTCAAGCCAAAAGTGACCTACGAGCTTGTTTGACCCAGTAAGGATTAAATGTAACAGCAAATCTTACTTCTTTTTCCTAATCTAAACTTATTTCTAACGGACGGCAAGCATACTTCAGTCAAAACTGCAGATCAATCATTAGATGATATATCAAGTCTGCATTACATTTAAGTTATACAACTACATTAAACTGTAGCAGACCGAGGAACCTTTATTCATTTGAGAGAGTCATTTACCACTGTCACCTACTTTAAGCAAAACTTGAAATAGGTAAAATATTTATCATAGCTTAGTTTAAAAGAGAAACAGAGATTTTTCTGTACATTCTGGCACATTTGGCCAAATCTGACTTAGCAGTATCAGGAGGTTGCACAACTCATATAGAAAACAGTTTTACCACTGCAACTTCATTCACTCACTAACTCATATCATTAAGACCTAGGGGAAAAAAAGAGAAAGTTTTCTTTTGTATGACTAAATTTCAGTCTACCCCAAAACACTGTAGAAATGTCCCTTTAACCATATTCTTTAAATATGAAATATGAGACAGTATTAAGAAAAAATTCCATTTATGTATAATTTCCTTCATTACTAAAACTAACTATGAACTTGTATAGAAACCTGAAGTTGGATATGTGTTTGAGAAGCAGCCCCCTCCCTAAAAGCCCCGAAACACACCCAGCTTACAGAAAGTAACTACAGAAAGTTCTTTTTGATGTTTACTGCAGTGGTTCTGAAATTAATATAAATGGATGTGTGACGTGCGAATGGGAGAGCCTGGAACTAATTCTGTTTTATAGAATACAAACCCTTCAGCAATTGGGGTACCTAATTATTTTGATGATAGGTGAAATTTTGCCTTGATCACACAGTACCCAGCTGCGAATCTGTTTTATAACAGAAAATTTCACAGCATGTAACTGGTCTTTAAAATTACGCTGTAAACATGCAAACACATGGCACCGATAAGAGAGGCATGTTTTAAAAAGCTTTTTCCTTTAAGCATTTTTGAGAAGGGAGGAATGAAAAGGAAGAAAAAGGGAAGTGAGCAATGCTACAAATAGATTTTGTTTACTGTATAATGCTTTTCACATTTTCCTGATCTGTGAAAAACCCGGCTACATTTTTTTCCAGAACAGTTCACATTTTTAAAGAAACTAAAAGAGACGGATTGAATTACTCCACTCTTCTTGAGGATTAATCTAAAAGTTGTTTCCTCTCCATTGTTGCTTTCAATACAGCTGTGCTCAAACTCCTTTTAATTTAGAATAAAAAAGTTTAAATTTTGAGCCTGCACACACTACGGTTGCACACATTCCAACAGCTTCCTCCCAGTCCTCTGCCAGCATCTGCTATTGAAGACTAGTTCCAATTTACAATAAACAGCTTTTCCAGACCAGAACACTTGAAATTCAGTCCTTCTTGACTGCTTTTCTCATTCAATCTCCCTATTCACCATTTCAAGGAGAAAACTGTTCTGCCAATTATTACACATCTGGAAAAAATGCATGTATAAGCTGAAATGCTCTCAGCAGAAAGTTTCAGCTTTCTGCATATGGTCACAGCAGGATTTTATGGGCCACTGACCAGGCCAAAGTCTAAGTTTTCCCACCTTTCTCCTCCCCCTCATTTCTGCCCACCCCCACACGCCAGCCCTCTAATTGGAAACCCATAGCAGGTGCAAGCTGTCTGCCATCTTTTCCTCCACAGCCCAGTTTTAACTCACTGGGCTCGACGAGAACTTAAATGCATCAGCTGTAATTGCTTTGCATAAACATACGCATGATTAAAACCAGCATTACCATGGATGCTTGTCTGTTGGTTGTAACAAGGCTAGATGCTCCATAACTTGAGTTCAGGCTTCCAATCGGCCCATTGTGTGATGGTCCCAGTAAACTGTGTATATCTCCATGGCCACCCGACAGGCTTGTTGAAGGCCCCACAGCGTGATTTCGTAGTACGTGGATGGCATCGTCGAGCCTGTCCAAGCGATCCTCCATTCGAGACTGCTGTTGGGGTTTAAGAGGGACAGGAACAGCCATTGCTGAGTAACTCTGCAGACACATTGCACTCTAACAGCTTCTATCTCGGAGATATTAAAGGTAGAAGATGAAAGGCAGTATCAAAAGACTTGGAAAGCACCTATCAGCACTACAAACAAACAGGAAAAAGAATAGATATCTGGAGATTTTGCTTGAGATAGCATTCATTCCAAAAATAGGTGGCAGATTTAAAGTCGAAGCTTATTACAAGGTTAATGTTACTCAGCTTCTATTACATGGCATGAATGAGGGAAAAAAAAAGGAAGGGCTACAAAATAAGCTAATACAGGATGAGAAAGAATGATCATAAAATCAGCCTCACCACGTTGGTAACAATTAAGAGAGGCAAGTGGCTTTTTGAGAACCTGCATTACAAAAAAACTGGACAAAACTTTCAGTTATTTTCTAAAACGGATCTTTAAACAGGTTAGATGTTTCAGAAATAAAAGTGAGTTCTGTATATTACTGCAGAAAAGTCTGTCTTAAAATTATTTTCCATTAAAAAAAAAAGAAAGACCAAAAAAACCCCAAAGCAAAACCAATTCTACCATTGCAGCTCTCTAGAAATAGCACAATGTTGGAGTCAAAAGATGGGTCATATGCTACACTCATTTAAGTTTTTAATGGGGAATCCAAAGGAAGCATTAATTGAAACACAAAAAGGCACCATCTAAAGTGAAATAGTACCTCACAGACATCCTTTAAGAAGGACATTGCATCTTGCAAATGCTCGTGAAGTTGCTGTTCAACTCGATTTTTCTGGCAAAGTCAAGACAGAACAGGAAGCAAAGCACAAGTTAAGATTAATTCAAAAAAGAAGTGAGGAAACAGCTGATGTGCATGTCAGCAATAAATTGTTAGTCAAGTTAATGCAACAGAGATCTGATTATATTAAGATAAGAGAAGGCTAATATTTAACACTGCAGTTATGTTAGGAGTCTAAGATGTACATATCAATTATATTTAACTGCAAAAATATCGAAAAAAGAAAACTGATTTAGTTTAAATTTATTCTTGTTAGATGGAAAAGAAATTACACCTGTGGAAACTAGAAGTAGTAACAGGTCATGAAAACATTCCCTCAAATTCTTCCCCTTTCCTTCCTGATGCTGTACCAGAAATTTAAGAAAGTCTGTAACTTAAATCTTCTGCTGAATCTTCAAAAGAAGAAAATTTGCAACGCTGTAGATTAGTTCCTGTGTGTTCTTCCGTAAAACATTTAATTAATTGACAAATGAACATTCCCCAATAACAAATAATAATTGCAAATGAAATATATTAATACTTTAATGACAACGTAATGAAAACAAGCCCAAGAGACTACCATTTCAGGGAGAGAGGGGGAAGGACAAGAAAATGTGAAGGCATGAAGTCTTTATCTTTTCTCCAGACTGAACTTTAGATAAGAATTAGCTCTGGATTTGTGAAAAGGTACCAAAATCTCCTAACAGCGCTTTAGCACCAGCTGTCCTCAGCACAGAAGCCTGATGCCCAAGGAACAGATGGTGAAAGACACACCCTGCACGTCTTATATTGTTCAACTGAACAGGCCATTTGTTAGCAAAGAATTCATTTGTAATGCTATCCTACTGTTTCCTTTAATGATATGCAGGATTTATACAAAACCAAGCCTTCAGTTCTGAAGTAAGAAGTACTATGTTGCTTTCAACAATTCTTACCAAGGAGTGTAGAGAGTTTTCATAGTTTGGAGATGAGGGGGCTTGTCCTCCACTCCTAGACCACTGACTGGCACCTGTCAAAATTGTCTAGGTTAACGCACAGATTTATGCAGCATAAGTGGGAAGCAGAGACACAACATTTCTCAACATAATTGCAATCAGCATATTCTGCATAAAGGTAAGTTAACATATGGGTAAACAAAGGAGGACAAATTCCTTCATTCTGCCTTGTCAAGGGAGATTTTTTTTTTTTAATACCCTGGCATCTGTAGGGTTAGACAAATTAACGATCGCAAAGCAGTGACGTCTTCAAAGTGCTTCAACGGTAAAAAAGTGGACTGAACACACAAAGAATGTATCTGAAATATCCGCCTTCTGCCCGTGTCACCAGAAAAAGATTGCTGAATTCTTTCTTCTTCGGATTATGTTCAAACATGTAGGCATATCTTTAGCAGTGTTGAAATACCCAAAAGCTATACGTTAGAAGAAATCAAATAGATACTGAATTAAGGGTAACTGGAAAACCATTTTTTATGTCACCTCTCTACTAAATAAGAAAACTTAAAACTAGATCTAAAAGCTTTTTTTATCTTGTCTAGTTCTACACTACAGACTATAATGCATTCCAAGTTTAGAAGAGTAAAAATACACCTAAGTTATTCCATTTTTGTTATTTTAGACATATTTAAGGTAATCTGTCAGCTAAAGGATCACTGACTGTCCAGCAAGTTGCTAATGATATCCATATAACCTATACACTGCAAATTCAAATACACAGCCGTTCTAGTCTGACATAAGTATACCTAATTACCATGTCAAATTGTAAAAATAATTAGATATGAAATGCAATAACTAATAAAGCAGTACTTTTAAAACAAAGCCTGAAATAGTACAACATGTATTTTTCTCACCAACTAATAATGCATCTTTTATAAAGATGCTACATGAAATTCTGTGGCCATTAGAGACAGCTTCCTTTCAGCCATACAAATGTAATAATAAAGCAATTACATTAATAAATTATGGACATACAATCCAAAGCAGCTCATTAAAGGGAGAGCCTGTGGGCTTGTTCATTCAATAGCAGCCAGAGCTGTACGTCTGGAAAACTGGGAAAAGGTTTAATAACATTACAGTTTCTTTGTTCAGAGACCTGCAACTACTTACCTTTTAAAGAAAGAGTTTTATTTAACAAGAGTACAGCTTGCATAGCTATTAAAACACTTAAATATTTCCTTTCCGATTTGAAATAAAAATAAAATAATCAAAACATCTCCAATTTCACAAAAGCCCAGAGCTGCCCTAACTGTGCTGGAATTCTCCTTTAAAATACAACAACATCGGTGAGTAATTAGCAATTCTCACTTCACGTAGCTACTCTGGGTCTGTAACTGTAGTCCCTCTCTCCATTATTGTCATTCCTGAACTTGGGAATAACGCCCGGAGTCCCGCTTCTTCTTGCGAAGCATTAATGAAACAACTTGAGAATATTTTGGCTCAGTGTAATGTTCAAATTTTTACCTGGTCAAAACTCCCATTTTCAGAGACAAGACCACAGTCAAGGCTTTAAGGAGTGCTCACTACTAACAGGATTTAGCGTACTACTTCCCTGCAGGAAAGCATCAGCTGAATATTAAGCAGAAAGGCAACCAGCTAAGAAACCAAATGGAGTCAACGCCTGTTCAGCTAATCTAATGACTTTGGGCTTTTTCTTAAATGGAAAAAAGGTACAATTTCCTTAATGTAAGCCCTGATCAAAACTCTGAGTGGGACTTCTCATAAAGGAAACGAAAAAGCAAAGGGGGGAGGCAATACTCAAGAACTCCTCCCCTCAACCGAGCAATCCAACTGCAACCTGCAGTTTGTAATCGCACCTCTAGTAACGCTAGTGCTCTTCCTGAGCCGTGGCACACTCAGCCTCCTGGTCTGCACAGGTTGCCAGATGGCACCGATTTCCTGCTTTCCTCATTCCGCTCCCCCTCCTAGAAGTTTGTGCATGAAATCCACCAATTATGTTACAAAGCATCCTGGCACCGCAAGCCCTGCAATTAACAACTGCAGCTTTCAGTGCAGCACCAACATAGCAGCATGAAAAAACAAATAAGCCAGGCAAGCGTTAGGATTTCCAGAGGTCATCGATAGTAATCACTGCAGTATTGTTCTTCAGCTCAGAGGCTCCCCAGCACTAATCCGCTGGCTCCCCTTTCAAAGGCACACCCGAATTGGCAGAGAGCTGCTTTTGCATCCTCAGAACCCACCGAACCCTTCTGGATACCTCTCATCCTGGGAGGATTCTTAAAATACCAAGGCTCCCACTACTCAGATCTGTATATAAACGTCAAGTATATATACACAATCATTAAAACTATGCAAGCAGCTAAGCCGTGGGCATGCTTACGTAAAATTAGAAATCAGATGAGGGCAGGGAAGATGAGACACACGCTATTGTCTCTTAATACGTGGGGGTTTTCATCATGTTGTTTTCACAGCGTTCACTTAAATTAGTAAAAAAAATGTTCTTAGTCCTTCCTCAGTAACATAACAGCCAAGTAGTCAAACATGAACTTTTTAAAGTGTCTTATGAAGTTACTATCTCTCAATGCTTTAAATGGCAAATAGGGTGCTCCTACTGTAACTCACAATTACATGATAGGTGAATTATGATGCAGTCAAATCTGTAATGAGAAGAATGCTAAATAAACAAAGAACTAACAGCAAAAAGAGGAAAATCACGATGAAGGTTAAAATGTTCAAAAATATGTGATTGTAGTATATATAAAACATTTGGTTTATCTGCAATAACTTTTTGGGTCAGGACAGAAAATGGCTACCAGGAGTATAAATAGCAATAAATATAGTACTAATTACTTTACATTGTGCTTCACTGTGTTCTTAGTGACTCATCTGGGAATAAAGATAAAAGTCCAGATTCATAAATGAAGGTAATTAACTACTGGAGCAATTTACCGAAGGCTTGATAAATTCTGTATCACTGGAATTAAAGGGGGTGGGAGGGTATAATTGTAAAGCAGATGCTAAGTTTGTGCCTGAGAAGAATATTATTTGCTTATACGTACTACCATCTTAGCTATCAGAATCTAGAATAAGGAATACAAATCAAAGTGTAAATTTCGGAGAGTTTTACATTTGAAAGAGGCTCCAACAAAGGCATCAACACCAAGGGAAAACCCAAATTTTAGGAACCTCAAATTTGTATTCTAAAAATTGGAAATTAGGTGGCACTTTCACGCATGCAGAGTTAGGTGTGGTATCTAATTGGAGAACTCCTACTGGAATCTTTACAATTTAAAAAAAACTTTGCAACGTCAGAACTTCTTTCTTCCAGCTACCAAGTATTTTCAGTATTTGCTTTGACGTTAAAAAAGAAAATAGTAAGAATAATTTTCTGGTCTGATCTACCTTTTCAGCACAACAAGGAAACATAAACCATTTTTTGTCAGCTGTAATTACTAAAGGAAAAAATCCCACCACTACTCAATTCAACATGGAATTTTCAGTTATAGAAAAAAACCCAAATAAACACCCCAAGCAGCTGCTCAGGTATGCCATGCCACGTCAGGTATTCCTTCATTAATCCCTTAAGTCCACAGAAAATCAGAACAGTGTCCAAAAAACACGAGTAAAACATGAATGATGAAAAGCTTTCTCAGTGACACTGCACATACAGTGACATATGCACGTGACTGCATTTTGCAGGCAGTAACTTTTCTGATTTATTCATCTAGATTACAAAAATGTTCAGCTAAGATCCTTCTGTACACCTTTTGCTGGAAGGTAGTTTTATTTTTTTATAAAAAGCAAAACCCTCTTGCAAAAAAAGTGACCAATGGCCAGGAGCCTGCAGGGATATATTAAACAATAGAGAATGGGAAAACAGACTGTTGCATAAACGCTAAAGAATTTAACAATATGCACTGTAGGAAAGAACAGGGTTAAAGTTACATCATCTTGCTTGTAATTCTAGTTCTTTGTTAAACAACAAATTTAAGTCAATGGAGCTTTCACAGTCCTCTCTATATGGAGAACAGCTGTTCAACTTTTACTAGACAGCTGAGGCCACAGTGTCTGTGAAAGCTGCACTACCCACTAATAGCTGTAGGCAGCTGCCCACAGTTCATCTCCACACTGGAATGCTTCTTCCCACATTCACACTACAAACACACAAAGCACAGGTGACAGAGGTGGCTGCAATATACAGCATTTATTTTGAAAAATGCCAGAAATTCTTCTCCCATAGAATGAAAGCATTGATGAAAGATATGAATGAAAAGCTATCCTGTGTAGGAACTGGACAGTCTACTATATTTTCATTAGAGGGAATGCACATCTGCTGTGTTTGTCACTGAAAGCTGCCGCAGAGTTTTAACATACAGCTTTAAAACACCCGACCGAATGACTCTTACTTCTCTCCAGTGGTACAGTTCTGTAGAGATTATAGCTCTGATAATATATGGTCATTCAATGTTTTCAAAGATTATTTTAATAAGCCAATTTTCAAAGCCAGTTGCCAGGATTTAAGTGAATGCTCATAACAAAATATTTTAAGAATCTGGATTTATAAACGCGGGTTTAGTACAGTGGAAAAATAAACAAAATATAGAAGTAATTATGCAAGGAAGCTACTGCTGATTGCACTGATGTTGTAAAACAACAAACAAGCTATTGACAAATGGCTAGTCTCTACCTGTAAGAGGCGATGGTGATCCAACTGGTGTTGATGGATTTGATGGAAAACTACTGCTGGTATGATCAGGAGAATAAATCTAACAACAGACAAAAAAAGTTTGTATATCAATACATGGCATAATACACAGTAAAAAAACCCAAAAGCTATCAGGATTCCTTTTCATACTTTTAATTGCCACTCTTGATGCTGTATTGATTAAAAAAACCAACTTGATCCTTCAACCACAGCTCTGCTTTATTACACTCAAGGCTCTAAAAATGTCCAGAAAACTTTCATTTTCAAGCAGCTGTCAAAATAAGCACAACCTGTATTTGATAGCGACACAAGTATAACTGATTTTCCTTCTACTTTAACAGCAGCCAAACTTATAGCCTTTCTATCATCAAAGAGGAACAATATACAGAGGAGTTAACAATAAACAGGCAGTTATAACAAACAAAACTTAATGAAAACACAGAGGAATAATTCTTTCCAAAAATTTCTTCCCAAACTTTAAATAGAGAAAATTTTAGCAGTCGACACGTTGTCTTCTAAAAAGGAAGCCTTCATGAGAGAAAGCACCACAAAAGCATTCAGCTCTAGTTACTACTGGTATCTACGAAACAAAAACTACCTGAAATTTTACTATGTTTTACAGCACATACAATTTTTCTCTCTTGTTTCTATAACAATTGCTCTTTTGAGATTCTAAACCTCAACTTGCAACGATTCATTCCTTGCTATTAATGTAATTAAAAAGTCTTGCTAAAACCAGGAAACATCACGGTTAAAGCTTTAAATAAAACTTAAAATTTCAAGATTCTTGGAAATCTCATTATGTGAAGGGAACTGAATAGCTTTAGAGGCTGATTATGAACTTTAGTTCAAACCTGTTTTACTTGAGCAGAGACCAAGATTTGTTCATTATCAGATGGCAGTTAAAAAAAAAAAATCTTCACTGGCAGCGTGGTTGCTGTCTCTTCACACAGACTATATGACACTTCAGCATTTAGCTGACAATAAACTGGGACTTGGGTAAGTTGCATATTGTATTTTTTGAACTGACAAACCCAGGACCTAATAGACCATATGCTCCTTCCCGGTCTATCATATTTTCACTAGAAAAGACCATCAGTTTCCTAATGGAAATACCTCCTTTCCATACGTGCTAGAAAGAAAATCTATTTAAACAAACAAACTACCTGAGACCACTGTAGGAAATCCATACATCGTACATCAGTATAAAAATAACTCTTGGGTGTCAGTATGGGAAGTGTCGAGAGTTCCAGACAGATAAGATACAGAAAATGAAAATGATGAACAGAGAGCCAGAACGAAGAACAAAGGCCATGAAGTTTCCTTTGAAACGGGTCGTTTTCCACCGTTCTACCCGCTGATTTCATTTTGCTATATTTTATAAGAGGGAAAACCTACATTATAGCAAGGCCACAACTAAAACACGAGGTCAGAATTCATTCTGCATGCAGTCCCTGGCCACTGTGCTGTTAAATGACCAATGATGAACAACCCTGACACCTTCTGCCAGGCTTAAACGGTAACATGACTCATTTTACTGCAACAAATGAGGCTCCTCCTCCTATCAGTCATGGTCCATTCCAATCAGCGGGGTGCCAATATGCCAGGGTCTAATGAAAAGGCTCTTAGACAAAAGCTGCACAATTGAGAGCCTGCAGAGCCAAACCTCGGCGCTGTTAGTCCAATTTTTTAAACACTACAGTGTACATTTCAGTTAGGCTTTGTTATGTTAATGTTATTGAGTCTAAAGCAACAAAGAAACTTAATTCATGAATTACTTTTAGAAGTCAACTTCCCTACATTTTCTTTTCTTTTGTGAGGGGACCAGTGGCTATTTAACTACCGAGACCGTACAGAGACCATACAAAGGCCTTTACCCCAGTTCTGAGGTAGGAATCAAAACATAAGTTATCACAAAGAGGTCTGATATAATCAACAAAGTTAAACAGTCCTCCTGTTTGATCTCCTCTAAATTAAAGACCAAGTGTTTTGATTTGGCATTAGGCGATGAAATAAACCAGATGTTTCTCCTGCCATATAACCCTCCATGGGCACAATCTTAAAGGGTTATTGTTTGGCAAATGTTCAGGGAAACACATTAGAAATGGCACGAATACCCAGATTTTCTTTTCTTTCTATCTATACTAGTTCATTATCCAAACTAATGCATAATCCACAGGGCTTTGGGAACTTTGTGTAAATACTTTCATGTACAATTCCCTTTCTTGCCTACCCTGAGATTAAGACCACAATTATCCAGGCTTAAACCTAAAATAAAAGAACCTTTGCAAATGTATTATCTGGCCTTACATGTTTAATCACATACTATTCTGTATGGTCTTTAATACCTAAACTGAAGAACAAATGTCGTATCCTCTGATGTTTCACAAATGAAAAGCCTATTGTGAGATGTACATCAACAGAATTTTAGCACTAGAAATTCCTCTCAACAGTTGCAGCGGTGGCTTTTCAAATCCTAACAGAAGGGCGTAGGGCATCGTCTCAGGAAGGAAAAAAAAACCCAAGGCAAGACAATCGCAGTATTTAAATAAAACTTTGTTCTAACAGAAGGATGCTCCTGGTTTCCTACCCGTGAAAATTCCTGTGTGGCAGCTTCACCTGCAGGAGAGACCACCTCCCTCCTCTCTGCAGCCATGAGCGGCACTCCCTGCCCAACGAGCGCAGGAAGCGTGCTGGGTGCGCGCGTGTTGTGGGGTGCGGGGGAAGCAGATGGATGAGGCGAGGGATTTGAAGTGTGCAGACTATGGCATGCACTGATAGAGCAGATGGAATGCATCACCATCAGCTATGACAGAAATGATTTATGGAATGACCTGGCTGCTCCTGCCAAGCAACAACACGGGATGACAGAAACAAGTTTCTATGACAACCAGGGCCCACCCACCAGTTAGATTAAACATTTCTGCCCTGACTTCTACTCGCAATATATTTAGAGTTTTTCCTCAAAACATCAGCCTGTTTTTTTCACCTAGTGACTTGGGCAAAAGTACCTGAAAGGACAAGAAGATAATTTAAAAAAAGGTGAGCGGTGGAAAACATCACAAAGGCCTGCAGGTCTAAGTGGCCAGCGTGTCAGACTTCCAACAGAAATTTTGGTCAGGCTGCGGAACAGCAGACATCCTAATACGTCTGCAGAGTAATCAACAGCCCGAAGTATGCAAGCATTGCTATTTCTGGGAGTCAAAATAATCCCAGTTCTTTTCTGACAGGTCTCAAACAGACAAAAAGGGAGTGTTAACTGCCTTCTGGACTTCTGAATTGTTATCTACTTGCTGAATTCCCCAAAGCAACAGGGACAAGGTTTTTCTCCTTCAAGCCAGTAGGTCAGAGTTCTCCTACCCAATATGGCCATTACAGACATTATCAGGTCTGGTAATCTTTTAACATATGACCCTCCGATGGATGCAAGGGTAACAAGATCTGCACGAATATGCACGTTTGCATTCACTGGTATGAGGTTAGGGATGCAGAATCCAACCCAGGAATGGTCTTTTGGGCTGCAAAGTAGTAATTTCTATTTTTTAAACCAGACTTAGTCTCCCTATTCGCTGTGTAGAAGAAATCCAACGTGGTTCCCCAGCCGTCACTCTGAACTCTGAAATTTCTGCTATAACATATCAATCACTGTTTGAGAAAAAGTACATCTGATGGTATTAGTGCAGAAATAATGTCTGTGTGCATGCATATGCAAACAGAGAAGATATTTGCAATGTTTTACATTATCAGCATTACTCCAACAAGAGATAAAGAGTTTAAACTTTATGCATATACAGAATTTTAAAGGCTGTTCCATAAATTATAGCTGTATGACACAGCATTCAAAGCCTCTCAGTTTTGTGAGGCCACTGAAAAAAGTACATTTTAAACCCTGAGGCAGGATCTGCTCTAAAAGTAATGTTAAAAATATTTGACTTTAACTAGAACGCTATGGGGAGGGGGAATAGGAATCAAACCCTAAACATTTTATCATCTTTTACTTTGTCTAAACAACTTTCTAAATTATATCTGCCCTAAATTTTTCAATCACTTCCAAAAAAAAGAAAGTCAGAATGAGTCTTCTACAAATAAAAGCATTTTCCATTTGCTTTTTTACAGATGTCTGTCTAGTATATGACACTGGATCATAGTACATTATTTTAACTTCATACAGGAAAATTCCTGATTTTATATTATAAAATTAACTAACACATATATGGAATGCAATGATCAAAATGTCTTTCAGATTTAAATATTCTGCTACTTACAGATGCCAATGCCTTTCCAAGTGCATCACCTGTCTGTGAGCTTCCAGCACCATTTCCTCTGTTTCCTGTAATGTGGAAAGTAAACCCAACACTTATTTTTAAAGCTGAAATTATATTTACTTTTATTATTTTATTCATCAAGTACAGCTGAGCAACCACTTTTTAAATGGATATTCTGAGGAAGTCAGTGTCAACAGAGTCAGTTCTCATTATACTTGAAAATTTAATTAAAACAATTGGATTTAAATGTAGATGCTCTCCTCTTTAAAGTCAAGCACAGTATCACCATGATAACTTATGGACCAACAAGTGAAAGCAGAAAAAAGACTGTAATTATTTTCTAGGATTACAGGCTAATTTTAAGGAGACATGAAAACAAAATAAAAATCAGAAAACTGTATTATTGCAGCTTATTTCTGAACTGTTATCACTAAAGTGATGCACATTTTGTTAATTCTTAACGCCAAATTCACTAAATAGTTCCTTGTGTTTCCTTGTAGTGTCATCTTTGTTTTAGAAAAATCACTGAAAAGCTCCTATCCACCAGGCTTTCTGTCACCCCTGCTCTTAGCTGCATGTCAACAGTTTTGCATGCCCTTTAGCTCCACACACAACCAAGCCAAGAGGAGGTCTGAAGCCCTGCCAATTAGAAACACAGGAAGGACCCGAGTCCTCTGCAGTATCTGCTTTACTGTAGACCCTTTAGAAGTGAAGCTCCTTTCTCCAATTATCAACTTCTAATGCCAACCCCCCCCCCCCCCCATATTTAATGTCAATGTAAGCCATTCACATCAGAAATCCAAAACATGCAACACTCGCTGTTTCAAGTTTGTGGCAAACTTGGCTTTTCCAGCCTCAATTTCCCATGCAGATTCATTAACTGGGTTCTGTTTAAAGATCAGAGTGTAAAACGTGTTCCCAAATCAAAGCCAGTATAGTCACTAACTAAACTCTGCTTACTTAAAATGAAGCTAAATGCAAATCATATCAAACTGACCAGGGGTGTCTACAAGCATCTGACTTCTACGGCTGTATCTTAAGTTGTGCAAGTACGTGCAAGGAACAGATGATGATCTATATTTCATGCTTTCTAGGTAAGCACAGAAGATACTAAACCAGTCACCACACTGGCTACTCAGTAATCTCTAAATCAGTTAAGAAAGGAATTTACAATGCAGTTTATCAAGCTCCCCAAAGAAACAGTCTTCTTGCCTTTCTCCAGCACAGCACCTTGGTGCTACAGCAGCTCTGAAAACTGCAAAGCCAAACCTATCTATAGGAATGTGTATTTATACTAAACTAGGGGAGAATAATTGCCATTAAGTTAAATGGATACAATCTCCTGAGCATAAGCTTGGCTGTGAAAGCAAATCAACCACTAAGTCTTAAGCTCACTGCAAAACAATTTGCCTCGTTCTCAGCCATACTGGGGACAGAAATGTCACAGTGGTACAATATCCCTGATCCACAAGCATCACATAAATTAAATCTTACCAATTTTGTGCGTCACGCAGCCCTAAATTTCATTTTCTCATAAAATTAAAAAAAAAGGCAGGAAGAACTTTTTACCCAGAATATTATCTGATCCATTGACAGGTGGAGTGTGTGAGGCAGCTACATAAGGTGAACTGCTGGTACTGCCACGATGGAAGCTAGACATTGGAGGAAGACTGGCATTTATATCTGTAGGTGAGACTGAATGCGGGGGATAGCTCTAGAGAGAAGAGAAACAGACAGGAGACATTAAGTAGACTTTAAATAAATGTTGATATTTTAAGGTACCAAATATACAACACCCAGCTCTTTGTTAAAGAAAAGGACTTGGCCATCCTTTGAACAGACCGCTATACAGTCACACAGTTTTATTTATACAACAGACATAAAGAAAAGAACATAAATCTAACACAGTAAAAGTTTGTGATTTCTGACAACTGGGTTTTTAACTGACATATGAGAGTAGCAAAGAAAAAAGGAATTCTTGTAAGCCAGATCTCCATGGACAAGTACAAATACATTAATCTGTGCTGCATATCTTACCAAACGGTCATGTGTGTGCAGGCCGCCGTAACTGCCGGACTGGGACATGTGGGAAGAGGAGCCTCCCAGCATCCCACCATAGCCAGGCTGGCTCATGCCATTGGATGAACTCCAGAGGTCAGAAGAATTGTGGGTCCCATCTTTTTTTTTTTCCAGTATTATTTTTGTATTTTAATAGAAAACAAGAAAAATATGTTTAATGAAGAAGAGTACTAAGTTCCACTTTCTTTTACAAAATTATTTAAAAAGAATACAGAATTCAGTTATTCAGGCTAACATCAGCAGGGAAATAGTTACCAGTTTACAATGTGTCTTCTATTTTCATGCCACCATACTGTTGCTGTATTTATTTAAAAAAAACCCAAGAAAAACAAAACAAAAAAACCCAACCAAACCCCTCCCCCACCCAAAACAAAAAAAAACACACAAAAAAACCAAAAAAAAAAACCCAAAACCAAAACAAAACAAAAAAAAAACCCCAAACCAAAAAAAGCAACAGAGGCTTTATAGCTGAAATACAATCCAACCACAGCTGAGAAAATACCAAGTACTTCTGCTAATTACACAGACCTTCAGTAAGGCCAGATTTATATCAAGAGGGTTGATAAAAATTCCAGACTGAAAGAAATAATAAAAAAGGGAGTGGAGGGGAAAAAAGTTTGGCTATGCAGAGCTCATCATAAAAATACAGTGCAAAACATCTATTAGCTTAAGATAAGCAATTTATAGTCTAAAATATCTTAGTATCACAAAAAAACCCCAAACTTTTCATAGCAGATTTCAAGTAACTGAAATGACTACACTACATAAGCCTTAAACTCATGTGCCAAAGCAGGTTTTCTTCTGTAGCACAAACTGAAGAGCTCTGTTAAATTCCCATACCAAGAGACTATGCTTTCAATATGCTCCAAAACCTCATCAGACTACAGTACGAGCTAATTGCATGACATGAGGCTGAGGAAATTAATTCTGTTCTTGTTTTGTTCAGTGCAAACTCCCCTTTTTTTTTGGCATGCTGGATATACAAGCATTTGAGACTTAAGACTGTTAGCTGATATTGTACAGTCAAAATTCCAGAACAGTCAAGAAGCCCTCACCTCATTTTTCACTATCACTCCAGTGTGCTGCTCTGAAGCCCCTACAAATCAAAGGATGGGGGATTCTATCCATCTGGCCTCATGTATAATCCCCTTAAATTTCAGTCAGCAATTAACGTCATGAGAAAAACTTCAAATCAACAGACAGCTCCCTTCCTCTAACTGTTCTAAAAGTACATAAAGCTTAATCACAGGCTCTAACACAATACATTGTTACCTCATTCAGTGCAACAGTGGCTGATGGCAGATTTCTACTTAAAGGACAAGTGGCATCTACCTATGAAGTCATTTTACTCACCTTGCATAAAGAAAGTGCTAGCAAACATACTGCTCGGTGGCTTCGGAGATGGGTAACTTGGAGATTCTCGGTTGAAATCATCAGAACTTGGGGATGGTGCATACACCTAAACAGTGGAGAGCAATACAAGCTGGTTAATAATATTTGGGTGTCGTGCATTAAAGAACCCACGACAGCATACAAACACAGACAGAAAGCAGAAATAAAAAAAGAACAGTATCAAGCTGCAGCATTTGTTGCCCTTGTTTTATTTGCTTTTTAGCAGGTTGCCACAGTACAGAGGAACTACAGTAGAATGATCCTAACAACACACTTTCTGGTGTGCCAACTCAGCCAGGTGGCCTGATAAAAGCTTGAATGCTGATTTTGCTTTCTAAGTGCATGACTTGCACAGACTTGTTGCTTAAGATAAAAAAAGCAAGATAAAACAACTGGGCCCCAAACAAATTTTATTTTAAAACTACTGTATGCCTGTTTGAATATTTAATTAGCTGGCACCCCAACAGTCGGAAAAGAACAACCCAGTGACAAATGGGAAGATTTTAAGGCAACCATCCTATCATCTGTTCAGAGACTCGCACTCCTTTGTACAGTCAGCAAAAATTTACGTAACACAAGTCCTGAAGAATAATCTCAAAACTGCAACATCAAGCCAAGTGTTTTCACACTGACCTAACATTACAGAAAATCAGCTTCATTCTTTTTCCAGTGCAGCACTACCTTGGAATGACCATTCCTGACTTGCAAACAACAGTTTTTTCTTAACAAGTTAAAAATTGTAAGATGCCAAATAAACGTAACAATTGGAAGGCTTTCAACTGCAGCAACTCTAAGAAGAAACAGAAAGCATCTTCAGGAACAAATACGTCAGACCAACAAAGCCATCATTCCCAGACTGGAAGACTCTACCCATAACGTTAGTCGCCCTAAGCAACGCTATTTCTTCACACCCATATACTGGTCGGTACACTCAATACTGCAATACGACTGGTGTACGTTAAAAGGAAAATATTTATTTTGTTTTTTAAAAAAAGCAGCAAATTAAGAAATATGTCAAAATAAGACACTGAAACCAGAGCATCTTTTTGCTACAAAGCAAAAAACCCAGCGGTATGGTTATTTTTCAGTTGTTTGTCTCACTTGCAAATAACGTGAGGCTTCGGAAAAAAATTAACACTTGCATAATGCACCCTACCAACTGCACTAGGCCCTGAAATTCAGGAGTGCATGTTTTTCATCCCTTCCTACGCAAACAGAGGCACACGCGTGTTTCTACAACATTCACGTCTCTCCCTTGTCTTTCTGGGGTGTTGTTTACCAAGCAAGAGAAGGGCCAGGAAAACTAAGCCGGCCAACAAAAAAAAAGCGTCAGTTCGCTAAAAGGGAACCATTGTTCTCCCGGAGGGTGACTGCGGTGATAGGGATATTGAGAAAGTGAAGTGGGCAAGTTCCGCTACCATTTGCATACCAATACCCCTCCTCCCCGCTCCCAAACGCTTTCCTAGCCTGCTGTTGCCAGACCAAATGGCTGGGCATGTGCCTGCAGACAGCACTCTTTGCTATCAGAGGGGCTGATTTACCACTCTCTTCGACTCGCTTTACACCGACAGAATTTCAATAAAACCTATCGAACTACAGTATGATGGAATCAGGACGAGGGCACAAGGAATTAAGCCAGGGCATCGCTGCCGATACCATATGAAGACAGCAGCAAGGAAAGGGGAAAAAGACACCTGGTAAAAAGGAGTCGAGTGGAAAATGTACAACTTTTAGTCGCACGCTTCTTTTAACATCATTTTTAAAATCAAAACAAATGATCTTTTCTATGAAAGCAAGCCGTTCGGGAAGATTCTGTGCAAACTTGCAGTTTATGGAATAAATGTAAAATAGAGATGTTTACCAAACCTGAGTGACAGGATGACACTACGTTTTAAGCATTATTAACAGTACATCTGTATTTACTCTATATGATGAATGCATGTATATTCCATGCCTCAGACGTATTTAACAGAAATGTCACTCTGTCAAATTGCAAATAATCTCACTCCTAGGACTGCAAACGTATTAGGCAAAACTGGGCTTCATTTACAAGTTCTCTGTTGTGCAGAATAACGCAGCATATGCTATAGCTGATGGATAATCTATCACTGTCACAGGACAGCAGTGGAAACAAAGCTTTATGACACTTAGCACTGCCATGGAGATGTACACTGATTAATGCAAAATCACCTACAGTGACGAATTATACTTCTTTGAAACCATAACGTTATCGGGGAGATTTGTAAATACAAGCTTCAGACTGAAATTGTAACACTTTACATAATTGGGCGATTTATAAAAATTGATTAAACGCCATCTCGAAAGGGAAATTAAACCGAGAACCTCCTACAAATGTATCATTTACACATATAAGTATATATGTCCAAGTCATTAACATAATAAAAACATTATGAATGATATTAATGTAAGAGAGGCCCTTCCAAACAGCTACATGAAAGTCCTAGCACAGACACGTAACTTTATTTAGTTTCTGCTTGTTTTGGTATCTTAACTATAGCCTGCAAAAACAGAGCTGCAATGTTATGAAGCTGCACTTGTGCCAGTCTAGATTTTTCAGATCAAAGGGTTCTTGCGGCAAAACACAACTGATGTGGTCTCAAAGACTTCATTAACTCCAGATGTGGGGAAACAGCCAGCCAATTCCACAAAAGGAGCAAGTCTCTTTTAGTTACAATCAGAACTACCCACAAATTAAAACCAGGCCTCTGATGTCATCTGATCACCTGCAGATGAGCACCAGGTTTTTTTCTGGTTAATGACCTAATCATAATTTTTATGTTGTGTTATTACAAACAAAATTTAAAAGCAAAGGAGAAAATTTACTAAGCTTATCCTGAAGTCTATGAGATGCAAAATACAAAGGTTGGTTAAAAAAAAGACGGAATTTTGTTTGTAAGTCGGGAAGCGATGTATGAGTGTGACCGGTTTATTCACTGTGAAAGCTCTGCATGCACTGGGATCCTCACCCAGCAAAACGCAGGCTCTGTGGCTGCTGGCCCGCAGGAGGCTTGCCTGGCTGTGCAGCCGCTCCTCGCTCTGCATCCTAGTTGAAGAGCTTTCTCTGCTGCAACAGCTGAGTAAGGCAGTTATAAATATGACGTGGCTGCTCAAGACAGCCTCTTTTAGCTATTAAACCGATAACAGTGACATCCAGAAGGCATCAAACCATTTTTTCCTGGCTGACATTCCCACTAAGACAAGGAACGCTGTTAAAAGGTCAGCTTGTCTGCAGAGCCTGCTTGAAGAGAGTTGTTTCCAGCAGGTAGAAGAGGAACCCATCTTCTCATCCCCTGAAACACAGCGCACCCGAAGGCATCGGATGTGTCTCCATACTGACACGCAAAACACTCTACAATAGGAATGGGAAATTCCCTTCTGATAAACACATGCCAAAACCAGTTTTTTTACATGACTTATCAAGTGGAGGACTCGACTTTTTGGAGCTCTGCTAGAATAGACATCAATCCTAACCCTGCAGTCCTTCTGAAGGGTAGACAGCCTCTGCAGAGGCAAGTAGGACAAATGAGCTGGAAAGGACAAGAGAGACCCCCACATCGGTCTCTTCCACACCCTGAACCGGTTGACGTTTCTCCAGTGGGAAAGGCAAGATGAAAACAAAGATTTATTTTTTTTTTTTTTTGGTGGGAGCCGACTTCAGAACAGAGCTGAGAAGATATTATCTGTACTACATCAAGTTTAGGCAAAACAAATGCATCATCCAGTTTTGAAATCTGCCCTGGAGATTAAAGTATGTAATCAACGCTATCATGAATGTTACACGGACCTAATATATCTTACAGTTTACACAGTGTGCTTCTGTTTACTAATGCAACTGCCAGTAACATGAACATTAATTTGAAGATCTGGGTTTACCAAATTTTATGCTAAGTAAAACTTCCAAGTCTCATTCTAAAAATGCATGTAATAAATATAACACTTAAAGAGCCCTCCTGTTGGCATGCTTCCTCTCAGGCAATTTTCCCGTAATCTGTTTAAAATCCTTAAATATTTATCAATGTTTAATATTAATGTTAAAAGCAGATTAAAAAATAGCAATGAAGCAACTAAACCTTACTTCCGATGAGCTCATGTTATCTCAAGACCAAGGCTCCCACCACACACGCTGTTTATGGAATTATAAATTACGTTACTCATTTAAGCCTAGTTATGAACAATTCTTGGAAGTCCCGGAAAATATTTATCAAGGTGTTGGAGAGAGAGAATATTTTGAAACCAGCAGAGATGGATAACCTATTCTGTAGCTTGTAAACTCTGCTAAGTAGCCTATCTACATTCCATCAGCATCTGTCATGCACTAAGCAAGTGTGCACTGATGAATGATTTGTACATGTGGCAAAATTTTACAGTATATTATCTGCAGATTTTGTGGCAAAAGCTAATTCTGCTGAAAGGCAACTCTGACAAAAGGAATCTTGTTTTCATGTTTATTGTATTTCTGACCAAATCACATACTACAACTTCAGGAATGTAGAATAGTAACTGTAGTTTTCCATGCTCCTCTTTACAGCAAGACACAAGCTGCCAAATTCCGCCCCCCTCCCCCCCCTCAAATTCTTGTTTAGTTGATACTTAAGCAAGATGATGAAAGGAAGAGCCCTGGTACACAAGACCAGTATACGATATCCTCAATCATACTTCTTGTTTCCAGTACCAGGTGTAAAGGTCTATACATTTTAAAAATTCTTCTCATTACCCAGAAATAAAATCAAACACTCCTTTAGGAGAACAGAACATCAGCCTTGCCTGCAAATCCAACCGTAATATTAAAGAAAATTCAAACCCCTTGAAGTACCTAAACTGAATTCCACCTTAAATAAATATTTATGTAGTTTAGGCATGCTATGCAGAATCCCACTGCAACGATACACAGCACAAATACTTCTGAGCTTCTTCCCCAGTAAATGGCAATTTTAAAGTCCTGTTGAAAAGTGATGTGTAAACCTATGAAAAATCCCAAATTTGGTACACGGAAACCTTTTGGTCTGTTCCTCTTATTTTATCCTCTAAATTGTAGCGTGAGGCAGAGAGGGGAGGAAAAAAGAAGGTAAGGCAGCAGGAACAACACCAGAAAAAAATAATTATACATACATATTTTGTTTGCTAAGCGAAATCTCTTCCTCACACTCTTCAAACTACGCTGTCACTAAAGGATATGTACAACAAAGTCTTCAAAAATTTCTAAATTGAGATTTTAAGAATACAAAAAATAGCAAAGTTGAATTTCTCCTGCTTTGTAACCTGCTCCCTTTATTTCAGAAGGCTATCCTAGCTGTGCTAGGAATCCCTGTCAGCAGCACCAACCACAGGAGAACACAGTCATAGATATAGCCCTGTCTTTTGCATTTATCTCTTCTCTGAACCCACCGGTACTCTCAGTTTCTGTCCCTCTGCCACAGACTATTCTCTTTCTATAGACTTCAACGTGCAGGTGATTATGAAGGCAAAGGCACCGAGCAAACGGGGGCGTGTTACTCTTGGGTGCTCACACTCCGAGAATTATAGATCTGTCCAATAAAGCACCTGATCCCATCCCTAGCCGCTTTCATTTGCCCAAGGAAACGGACATAACCTTCACTTTAAAGCATCAATAAAGCTTGTTGCAGACAAGACACCCTTATGGCAGGGGACCACTGCTCAGTAGATTGGCAGTTCAACCCAATGGAGTGGAGCAGGGAAACTCTCTTGGGCTGATGCATTGTAACTCATCGTTTTTTAGGGGGGTGGGGAGCGGAAAGAGAAGGGTGAGGAACAAGAAAGAAAGAAAAAAATAAAAAATATCCAGCTGACCAGTGTTTACTACCTCTCTTTATTCAATGTCCACAGCCGTGTACCCCTAGAGATTTTCCAGATGATCTTATATTTGTCCTGACTTACAAATGTTAGCTTTGACCTTGTTTAAGTTGCTGTGGGCAGCATATGGTACGGAACAGCTTTAATTGTACTTTTGTCCCCGTATACTAACAGGCCCAATACCAATAAAAGCAGAATTGAATTGTTCTTTTTAGCACCTGGTTGCTCCAAAATTTACAAACCGAAACCATTTTACGTTGATGTTAAAAGACTTAGTACATTATTTACTGCATAACAGCTAGAGAAAGGCATGCTGTCGTGTCCTTTAAGCATCACGCGATATTATTTACATCTCTCTCTCTCTGCTATTAACTTTGAGAACGATGGCTGCAAGACAGGCAGTTTCTCCACTTAAAAAAAACCCCAACAAATAGGTACATGTATACTCACACCTCTGGGTATTTATTCATCTGTACACATGTGCTCATACGAATGTATACATGTAGGCACACACAGGGACACATTCATAAATAGCCTTTCACACTCAAAATTCTCAAGAAAACACACAAAACAACACACTTTCTCAAAAAATCCCAATGTAAACTAGGTTACAAAAAACACAATCCACAAAGCATTACATATATACAATACATATGCACATCTTTCTCCCCAAATAATGATAATAGGCATTGTAGGAAACTACGGTGAAAGATGCACCAACTCCACCTTGAAAAAGGGCTCAATAAAATCTCAGTCTATGCTGAGGAAAAAAAATTAAATATCAAAAATAAAAAGAATAGATTGGTTTATCAAATGAACCCACATGCAATGTGCAGACTACAACAACAACATCTAAATTAGTAACATATTTATTCTCATATGAAACAGTAGTTTTAGATGATGTAAAATAAACTATAAACAATATTGTTCCTTAAAATTATTTGTTTTGGTGAATAATTGACACATTATTGCAATCTATACCAAAATAATTCCGCAGTACATTTAAAAATGAAGTATTTTTTTCTAAACTTCTAGATGAACTGAAATAAGTGGAAATCTTTGAAGTCTGGATATTATTTAATGCACAAAGATGATATAAAATTCCTATTACTTAAATATTATTTTGGTGTTATTGCATTTTATATAATTTAAATGAAAATACCCCAGTGAATGAAGTTTGCTTAATTATTTTTTAGTCAAAAAAGAATAAAATCAACATGTTTAAAAAGTATAATTTAAATTTGTGCTGCTATTTCTACTGAAATTTTGTGAAGCTTCTTTTTTTTGACGAGATTTAGGTATTTTGCTTTTTTTTTTTTTCAGTCTGTAGCATAGCTCTTGAATGAAAGAAGAAAAGGTAAAACTTCAAAGATAGGTGCAATTTTTAACTTTTAATTAATTTTTAAATTTTTTTTTGCCAAAAA
>WUAM01000431.1:76395899-76452143 GCA_024336885.1 Actenoides hombroni | reverse complement strand
ACTTTTTTTTTTTACAAGTATATATACTTGTATATATTTTTTAATTGAAAACCACAGCTAGGAAGTTTCTTTTTTAGTAGTTTTCCAAATATATTAAATTTCAGATGTTTAAGTTTTTACATGAATATTTTACCAGAATGAAAAGAATTTGGAAAAAAGTGCTGAATATCACATTCTCCAGAATTAAACACAAAACAATTCAAAAACAAAGTGTTATTTTGCTGAAAATAGGAAGCACTTAAACTATTTATAGAGGTTTGAAAGCCTCTATACAATACCATATACCCATATCTGCATTAAAAAGTAAATAAACATGTTTATTATCCTGAGGCAATAAGTTATCCCATCAGAAGTCAGATAATCATCATCCCAAAATGTGCTAAGACCCCACCTAATCTAAAAATATGCATAGACCTTAGAAGAATTTTAAAACCTGAAATGAATTATCGAGGCTGCGTTACTGAAACTTGCAGAAGACCTACCTGAATTACAAATCTTTTCACATCAACTCAATATGGCCAAGAAAATTTATAGAAAAAAAATTAAGAAGTGATTAAGGGGTCCCTCTGCTGGTTCAACCTTAGTATCATTTAACTTTTATTTCATTACTGAAGTATAGTGTGTATTTCTCTTTCTCCCCTCACCAACCCCAGGCAGTTACACCTGCACTTGTGTGAGCTCCCTGTAGGTGGCTCCATAGTCAAAACCTGAGCCCAGCCTAACACAGAGATACACACACACTTTTGGAATATATTAAGTTAATACAGCAATACACACACACTTTTGGAATATATTAAGTAATTCCGTGTCAGAGAGGCTTTGGAAGACTGCATGTCAAAATGCAGAGAGCTAGTTGTGCCTCAGCATGTATTTCCTTCCATCTCTCCCCTTCTTCTGTATTCCTGCTCGCTGCTTGGAAAAATTGTTTTGCAAATGAATCCAAGTGAGCTATTAAAAGCCAAATGAGGAATCCTTCTGTCATCCGGATAGGAAACTGCCTATGACTTCCCTACAGACAGAAAAACCACTAACACCTAGTTCTAGCTATCAGGGCAAATGGTATGACATCCCATAACTAAGTCTCTGAGACTGTACAATTCACTTTCTTTGTAAGTATAGACATCCCACGAAACTCCATGGCACTAAAACAAGAGGTAATTTAATTCAGCTTCTTTATTTTAGTGGGCAAAGCCACATATTCATCTGAAATTTCATTTAAAGCTTATGCAGCACTTCAATTTCTGTACCATTCTTCTGAAAAAACAAAATAATTTTTGTATGGCCTATTTCTGACAAAAGGCACGGTCACTGGCAAAGCAACCTGCAACTGAAAGAAAACATCTCGGTTCAACAGCACATGAAAGTCTCACGACACAACATTGCTCACTAATTTTCCAGCTAACTTCAGGGACTATAAAAGCCTTCCCACCAAAACCACATGTATCACCAATCAAAAAATATTAAGAAATAGTCTTCAAATAAAGCTTTTATCATTATCTGTTGTTATAAAACATCACACTAATTTATGGTAATGAACACATTAATCTTTGAGGTAGAGCAGAAGTTGCATCAACTCCATCTAACTTTTCCCTAAATTACACAAGCTGCAGTTCAGTCATGTGATTGTTTTCAGATAACAGTTTCAGAACTACGCAAAGGTGTAAGGGTATTTTATGCAGATCTACACTCTAATTTAAGAGCATCTAATATGTTCATTTTGAAATGTTGTGAAAACTTTAAAAATATAGTATCTTCAGTAAATCCAAACACAGGGAAATAATTTGGCATCATTTATATATCCCTCATATGCATACGCAGGATTTTCACAGATGATTTCTCAATTAAGCAACCTCATAACAGTTCATCACAGTCAGATGACAGGATAGTTTGGAAAAATGATTGATTGCAATAAAAAAAAAGCTATTAGGAGAGTGTTAGTTAAGTACTTTCACCCTAATTCAGTGCGAACTTGATCTGAAATCTCACAGCAGGACTTTGCAATGTACTGCTTAATTGTTCAATGGCAGCTAAATGTTCTTGTATAGCAAAGAGCAGGTGGGATGTTATCATCTGGGGTTACTGCTCACTAGTTACTGAAGTTACTGCTTCGTAAAGAAGTCTCACAATAAATTAGCACCCATGGACTACACGCATACTATAGAGGGTGATATGTGAGGAACCCTTATAATCAAGCTATAACTTGTCTTAAATGCATTGAAAAACATATTGAGTTTGAATTTAGAAGGAGACTTCTGGTATTAGAAAATACTAATTTGACAATCCCTTATCAAGTAAATTGCAGTTCTAAATTTAATATAGTCTGACAGACTCAGGCATCGTGGAAAACCTAAAATGCTCAAAACAGTTATTAGAAATGGTACTACCAAGAAAACAATTGGATATCTGTGTGCCAAAGCTGATTTTCTGTAACAAAACCAACAGATAAAATGTATTTCGGGTTATTTATATATATGAGACTAATTAAACAGCAAAAGAATAATGATAGATATTTATACTTCCTTAGAATTATGACCTCATGATAGCTACTGATTATGGTACCACTAATAAATACTAGTTTGAAATATTTTCTGACTACACATGTAGGTAGATTGTTTCTGCTCACAGTCCATCCATAGTTAGGTAGCAATCTCCCTGCACTTTTCTTTCCTCTCCCTCTGCAGACTGAACAGCTCTTGGAAAACCCTGACACTCTGCTCTTCCTAACACAGCCCTGCTTTAGGCAGGACTGGTTTCAAGACCCAATGTTACTAGCTTCTTGCCTTAGTTAACTCCCACAATCAGAAAAATTCTCAGAAATACAGCAGTTCTGAATCTCTGAGAATAATGCCACTCACTCAACAGTATTCCTCCCCCCGCTGTAATATAAACAGCACATCATCATCTTTCTGTTCATTGAAGCCTGGCTTGAGCTAACAGAGAGTAAAAAATAAACCACTGATTTTTAAAGTTCCTATCCTCCCCATGAGGCTTTAAATTTAGTAGTAGTTTAACATAAATGCTTGCACGTCAACATTCAAAATGCTAGGGGCCGTGACTCACCACTTAGCAACTTACGACAGGAAAACTTAAAAATGCATTTGCCTGGTGCATTTGATTTTTACAGTAAAAGGACAAGTTCACATTTTCAGTTGCATTCCAGAAAGTCAGTAAATTCATTAACAGTCTTCTCTGTAACTATTTGTACTTTACGACCTTATAAGAACACATGAAGAAAGATAAACCTCAAAGCAAGTAATTTCAGTAAATATATTACAAATACAAGAGAAAAAAAGAACCAAACTAGAGGAAGATTTTTTTTTAAAAAAGAATCATTATTTCTGAAAAGATTGATATTCAATTCCAGTTATCTAAGAAATTAAATTACTGTTGAGTATGCCTTGACACGGTAGCCCTATGCTAACACAAAATAACTGCAGAAAACAATATTTTGGAAATTGAAAAATTAAAAACATATAGACTGTATAATAACATAAAGTATCATCTTTCTGTGACTTTCCACATAATTAAACTTCTCTGCACCACTTATTAGCTTAATCATTTTTTATCTTTGCCACAATACATTCTGACTTCTTTAAGACACCACTTCCACAATTACCTACTCAATTTAAATTTTCTATGATGTTTGGTGAAATTTAGTTCTGTTTCCCCTTCTAAGCATATTATAACTCGTACAACTTTTTTTAAATACGTCATTTTACTTCAGGGCTCTAATTCAGCACTGAAAGCACAGAAATACAGAGAAAACAGTACTTAAAAACTGCAGCATCACAATCATTGATTATTCCCAGTAACTGCACTTTAAAGCACAGATTAGTAGAATGTTAATGCAAATAAAATATATCAGTATTTTGTTGTCTCCGCTCATTTCTCACAGAAGAACAATTACATGAAAACCGTTTGAAAAATATTGCTTCTTAAAATCAAAGCCTGGTAGGAGAAATGAGAGAAATTTTTCATTCTCCAAAACGATCTCTTTACCTGGCTGACGTTGCTACATATTAAGCATGTAATGTAAGCTTTATTACTAGCCTAGAATTACAGTAATAAATTACATGAAAATTGCACTGCTATGTGTTTTAGCTTCTCTGACATTTTAAATATATTTTTGTTAATCTAGCAGAAATCATCTGCTAGACTGTAAAGCCACCCTACATAACACGCAACTGTTAAAATGTAAATTGCCAAACTATTTTTAGCTGCTGCTGAAGGGAAAAAAAAAGAAAAAGCTGGGGGGGGGGGGGGCGAAGGGAAGGAAAAAGAAGAATATTCCTGGCCTCGGGAATAATGATTTGAGGCATTGTGTTCATTTTGTTTATCAAGCAGCTATTCAGCCTCTAGTGGGGCCCAAGTGCTTATGCAAGCAAAAGCTTTTAAGAGTGCCTGCAGCTGCAATCCTGGCTTCCAGGTAGGCTGCAGGTTCAGAGCACAGCTGCCCCAGGCTATCTCCGCTATCTCAGCTCCATCTGGAAGCGCGGTTAAAATGGGATTTCAGATCCCGGTTTCTTGTATATATCGGCGGGAGCGGGGAGGGGGAGAAGGGACCGAGAGGGAGGAGAGAGCACGAGGAGATGCGAGGGCTAAGAAGACACCATCCGCACTCGAGGCTCCACACGAAATGAAAAGCTCAGCCCCATTTCGCTGCCGCTGGGTTCCCGTTGCCTGTGCAGCGCGGTTCTATTCAGCGTACCCGGCTCTGAGTTATGACTCAGCCAAGTGCACCTGCGCCCATGTGTTAAGTGCCGCCAAATAAAAGCCCGACAGCCATTTCCACAACAAAGAGATGTACCCCGCAAGGCAGCGCGGCTTCCCCCTCCCCTCCCGTTCCTTCTCAGCAGAGGAAAAAAGGACCCTGTCCTTCACTTCACATGGGATTTTTCACTTCACGTGGGTTTTTTTAAACGCGGATTCATTTATAAACAATTTCATTCCTTTTAAGAATAAAGCGTATTTAATAGCGCAAAACACCCCTATAGCATTAGATTATCACAGCCATTAATGATTTTTTTTCCCCACCAAAACCCTTCCAACCTTTTTCATCAAAGCCCTTTATTCTCGAAGGATAAATTTTCGAGCAAAGAGGGATCAACAAACTAGTTGCTTGAAAGCTTTCCTGATGTTAGGCTGAAGTTAGGAAGGGCTTAATGAAGGCTTTAAAATCCACCAGGGCTTCACAATGAACATCTGACTCGGTGATTTATGCATATTAATAACCTCAGTCCTACTGAGGCAAGCTGAGCTGTACATGTCCTCCGAATCTTAATGTCTTCAGCTCCACTGGGATTATTACAAATGTAAATTTCTAAGATTCTCGGCTATTAATCTCTGTCTGTCCTCCTGTTCAGCAACATAATGACTAATTAAACATCAAAAGACCTGTACAGGAGATCTTCTTTGACAGCTCCTGGCCCAGCTTTCTTCCCAAGAGAGGAATTCAAATGACAGGGACAAGTGGGTAGGAGCATATGAGCGAGGTACAAATCACTGCTAGGAAATCTAAAAAATCCACATCAAATATGTACTTAGTCCTCCAGAACCACTCCCAATTACCTAGCCTAGCTGTTCGTGTCCAGCGGGCAGCCTTCCTAATGCTAAAGTTAAGTCATCTGTATGTATGTCAGGTAGAAAGAGTGCAATCTGAGCCCGATTGCTTTACTATAAATAAAAAAATATAGTACTTACAGAAGAAGGCAAACCAGGGGGCACCTTTCTTACTTTCTTTGTCTGTAGAGGATCTGTACACAGAAAAACAATGCTTCATCAAGTATCTACATTACAGAAGAAAAAATAATAACTAGCTCTGCTATACAGGTTTTTTTCTCTTCACAATAGATTTCTTATTTTCCAGCTTCATGCATTTTTTTATTCATGGCCAATGAAATTCGTCTTTCACATCAATACAGTGTAATTGTAAAGAATGTAACATACTGATATTCTCTAAAATAAAGCTTTGCTAAATAATTACGTGCAATTCCTTCCATAAGGAAAGCAGTTATTCCTAGGAAAACTAACACTGAAGGGCACATTGGTGCCCTTATATGCTTGCTAAGAAACAAAGTAGGATTTGGAGATATACAAGGAAGAAAATAGGCCTGATTAGGGAGAGAAATTATTTCCCTTCCTGCAATTGAGCGTAAAGATATAATTATCAAAAAGTAATTTATGACATGTTAAAGTATGTTTTATACTCTAAAAATACTAACATGATGTAAATTTCTATAGCTTTTAGATTATACCAAGGTTGTAAATAACCAGCAAATCTAATGACCTAATTAGTTTTCTCAATAAAGGCAATACAACTCAAATTTGCATGTGATAGTAAAGTTGGAAGTATAATACCTGCCACCTTCTACCAATAATTATCCTAACATCGTGAAAGTACCTAGGAATTTCACTACCTAAATCAAGAATATGAACCAGTTTAGTCATCTGCTAATAAGTCTGAACAGTATGCATGCAAATTTAATGGATGTTCCAAAGACAAGCATCTGGCAAGATTAGCACTTCTACAGTTGACCAATTGAGTCTTTGATCAAAATACAAAATTCTTATTTTTCTATTTTCATTAGAACATTTAATCACAATTTCATTATACAATACAAGATAAAGGTGAGATAAGGTGAGAATTATCTTCTAGATAGCTTTATCATTATCCATAAGGCATGTTCAATAAGAAAATAAAGGGCATCTGGAAGAGGTGTTTAAACTGCACTCCAAGTGTCACCTGGAAGGGAACAGTGGTTGGTTTTAATGGACTTTAGTAGCAAATTTAAATCGAGTTTGGTAAAATCCTAGTCAGGCAACTCCTTCTCGGGGATAAAATGGCCATAATCCATCTTTGCTTTGAATTCTCAGACAGTACTTTTCTAACATTTAACTAGTCCATTAAAAAAAAATAAAAATAATTCAGATATACTTTCTCAAGCCATTGGAAACAAGACTCAAGATAAAATTGCGCTTCCTTTTCCTGGCATTTCTGGAAAAACATTTCCAAATATTTGTAACCACCACCTGCCATGTCCCAGGTTACAGTTCCCCAGATTCAGCCATGACAGAATGAGGAATATCACAGAGTTACCAGTTTGAACAGGTTTATATCCCCTGAGCTTCTCTTTCAGGGGAAAAAAAAAAAAGTAGAAGTACTACTTTGAAAATACCACATTTAGCTTCATTTTGTTTAATTTAATAATATCTGGAACTTACCAAACTTCATATATTCTGCACAAGAAACTAACTTAACCATATATTCAAGTATATAATAGAAACTGGACAATATCATTTAGAACTCTCCCTCAGTGACTGCATCATATGCAGCTTTTTGCTCATGACAGTATCAGTTTCTGTCCAGCACCCAAAGTCATGCTCTTAACAGCCCCCTGTTACTCAGAACCACAGCAGGTTGTGATTATAGTAGCTTCTTGCTAAAAACAATTCAATGGAAGCTGCAACTTAAAATTAATAATAATTATAAACCCCAACTCTTTCCTATTAAATTTCAAACGCCCTTCCAAGCAGCAAACAATTTCACTGAACTTTACTCAGACTGTTCCTCTTCTGAAACAGATCTGAAGAACTGCACTTGATTCTCATATTCTGAGGAACATGAATAGTTACAAAAACATATGTAAAGAAAGACAACCCCAGATTAAACAGTGGTTGTCTTGACAACAGATTAAAAAGTTAGACAAAAATGGTATTTTAAAATACATACATACACACAAATATAGGTAAAGTTCCAAAGTAATATTTTTATAATTAAATATTTAAAAAGTTATTTCAAGCATGTTCAGGGCTATTTTAATGTCCAAAGACTTCGCAATTCTAGTTAATACTAAAGCTACTTCAAAAAAGAATTTGCATTTGATGAAGTCTTATTTTGGGTAAAGTATGCTTTCAGTTATACGGTTCCAACAAACAAGATATTATTATGGATTAGAAGTTCTATACAGAATTAGAGACATTAAAAAGCCAAACATATAAGGTAGAGTAACCCTGATTACGTAGCATGCTAACATTGAAATACAGTAGCTTTTAAAGTAGAATATCAGGTTGCCACCTCTTTTCATGCCAAAAAGAATTTTAAAAAACTTGCACACCCAATTATTCACAGTAGTCTTATAGCAGAGACAATAGAACAGCTGGCTCATTCTTGATTCCCTAATTCAGTAGTCCTTAGAGCTGTGAAATATTACCACTGCCTATGACAGAGTATAAAAACTCCATTTATCTCTAAGTATCCCCAGAATAAAATATTAATATTGTCATAGTTTTATAACAATTTTTCAGCTAGTTCCTGCCTGCATATTTTGCAAGGTAGTTTGATTTTAGGATGAACTACTAGTCTCCTATTGCTAAGAACTTTAAAGGCATGTTGAACTAATTACAATGAACTATATATTGCCCTGAATAAAGTTACTTTTAGCATATAAAAGGATAATTGTTTCCCTTTTGTGTCTTTCCCCTACTAAATAATGGTAATGACCTCAAGGTCAGGCATTTCCAGGAGTTAATGATGGCATGGGTTAAGGGCACTCAGCTGGTCATCAGCTCCTATCCAGCTGTCATTATTGCTTTTGCAATTAAGGGTTTTATTGGAGTTTCTTGTTTGTGTTATAAGCAATACTGACTAGTGTTGAATCCAAACTAGTGCCTCAAAGAAAACATTAATAATTCTGGTTTATCTCTTATACAGCAGTTTGCTGTAATTTGAATTGCTCAGTACAGAGCAACCTCCAGTATATAAAATGAGCTGTCAAAGAAAATAATGAACTCTGCAGAAATGCATCATGAACAAAAGTTTAAAAACTGTCTATATTACTCACCAAGAGCTGGTGAGTCATGAAGTGGTCTTCGGCGTTGATTTGTGCCAGAAAATGGGTAGTAGGGGGTTCCAGGTTTTCCCGAGGATGACAGCTGACCTGGACTTCCAAGCCCCATATCTGACCGAAGCAGACTAGACTGCAAAATATACAGAGGAAAGTAAAATTAAGCTGGATAACAACTCAGCTGTTAATGTACAAGGCAAGAAGCTATTCATCACACATACTGCTCTTGGCATTTATAAGAATTTTCTGGGCTTTCAGTAAGGGTCTTTGAGTTCAAAAAAATTTGGACTTTTAAAAATTAGTCTTCAGAGAATAGACTACAGCGTGATTCAGAGATGCAGAGCCAGTTAGGCTGTGAGCCTAAAAAAAAATTCATATTAAAACATCTGAAAGAATCGATTTATACTTAAATTCTAAACAAAAGTCATAATACTTTGTTTACTTTGCAGTGTAACTCCTCTTCTATTACACAATATAAACATAATTGATAAAAACTGCTAAGAGTTTATGGTGTGCCATCAGGCTTTAGCACATACTTAGAAAAAACAGACTTCTGTTACATTCATAAAAACACAGAATAATTGTAAAAAAAGACAAGCAGACAAAAGAGATAGTAGATTAAATTAATGCACGGAAATAAAAAAACATGACATTTAAAAAACTTCTAAGCAACAATGTAGTTGTACCCTACTCTTTTTGTTCCCTTTTCATGCAGTAAATAGAAAAACATTCTAAACACTTAACATTGTTTGGCCTCACATCATTTGAATTTGTTCTGCTAAACTGAAAGGAACGTTGGTGATTTATGAGAACATAGTTTTCCTATGGTTGATGCTATGCTTACCCTTGTTTTAGTCCGAAAATCCCCAGCCTTGCAGTGAAACCCACAGAACTGTTTGTACAGAAAACATGATGATACCAGGCAGTAAAAATGCATTCACCACCACTTCACTCCTTGCTTTTGCACACAGCTTCCCTCATACAGCAGCATCCATTCCACATTACACATAGGCTAAAGACACTTAATATTTGCAGACAGTGTTTTAAGGTCACCATGGAGCCAGCAACCTTCAGAAAGAGGTGATTTGATTTCTTCATAGTGGGTCATTACAAATGGGGTAAAGCACAGCTGTCGGATGGCAGGACAGCAGTTGTGTTTTGCCTTCATTCACACTGCGCTAACATTTCAGTTGTCAGATGATGGGATGCTAAGACCGGTGCTGCCGGGATTAACTTTTACACCAAAACAAGCTTGAGGTGCCATCTACTCAGTTTCTCCTTCAGCCTCAACATCCCCAAGCCAACTTTCCTCCTCTCCCCAAACTGCCTCCGACAACAAAGTCCACGCACACCGCAGGTTCCAGGGGCTGGCAAACGAGCACACTCACAGACTGGATCATGACAGGAACCACTCCAGTGCTGTTGCCTTCTAGGGCTACAGCAGTCCGCTGGAATACACAGGCAATTGCTCCTGGCTCTCCTCTCCTTCTCCTCACCAGGCCTCCCTGTGAGGCCTGAGTACCCTCATTCATAAACAAATGTATTTTCTTGATCACGCTGTATCATTCAAGCTTGTTCTTCTGGTGTGATGACTTGTGTGAAAGCTGAGGCTAACTCACGTGCCTCCCAGTAAAGTACTAAATCCCTTCTAAGGTGCAATGCACTGGGATAAGCAGAAATTCCAGAATTCATCTAAAATTACAGACTACATCTATAAGCTAAGCAATAGCCACGAGTGTGTTTTCCCAGATACATAGTTTTGCATCATATCACTACAGAAATTTTTTTACTTGTCCGATGACCAATTTGAGCATGAAAATCTTGTATTTTAATTGAAAAGAGTGGGATGTGAGAGTCACCTACCTTGTTACAAACTAAAGGAGTGTTAACCCAGAAGTGCTAACTGTTTCTTGGAAATCTATCACACAGTTTGAAGAACAAAATTAATGATGATGAAAATGTTAAGGCATAAAAATAAAAATTTCCCCTCAACTCAATTTCTTCATTCTTATTCTTACAGTAAAGTAGTCTTTAAATCAGAATTGTTAATATAAAACTCCTATTGAAATGAGATACCTTTATAAAGAGTGAGGTGATCTTTAAACAAAGTATACAGAAACTATGTGGAGGAGGGGAAAGTCTTCTTGTAAACCGTTTCAAGATTTGCTAATTTTGCACTTGATAAGCAGTTAGGAGTTTATTGTTTTGCAGAAAATAGGATTATCAGAATATCTGTCTTATGTAGTATAAGTCTGAATTTAGCAAAGATGCTATTCTAAACATTTATTAGAGTTTTAGTGGTGAACACTGCGCAGGAGACCTGGTCAACACCTCGTGAAAAGCAGTTCCTCCAAACACTGTCCAAAGGAGGAAATGAAGAACTGGTTTTCTGCACTTAGCCCAAGACTTGACCTTCAGCCCAAGAACGCTCAGGGCTGAAGGCAAACCTCTTTACATAGCCTGTGGAGAAGGGGAGGAAGTATTGTGATAGATGTCTTTTCAAGTAGCTGAGGCAAGGTCCCACTCACAGAATCCCAGACCCGCTGAGGCTGGCAGGGGCCTCTGGAGGTTGTCTAGGCCAGCCCCTGCTTACTCAGAGCAGCTGTCAAACACAATTAGGAACTACGTCCCATTCACATTAAAGACAACCCTCCCTGCTCACCTCCCAGCATCTCCTTCTGATCATAGTGATTCTGGAAATGCAATGGGATCCATACAGATGCCTCAAAAAAAAAAAAAAAAAAAGGGTAGGAGGGTTCTTAGTTTCTCTGTTCCTCTATTCATTAAGGGGGAGGAGCCAAAGGAGATGAAAAAATAAGAAAGCCAATAAAAAAACCCAACAGTAAATATTCCTAAATACATTTCCACCAAGGCATTCCAAAAGGCATGTGTTTATATCTTTTCCAGTCTTAACCTCCAACCTTTACCTCATGACATTTGCTGCTCTTTCTTTTGTTCTAGGCATTGAAATTCCTGACATTTTCATTGGGCCCTGAATTTCAAAGCAGCATGGCTACTACAACAGCATAAATGAGGTGTATAAATATAATACATACCCAGTAAATCTCAAGCTATACAACACCCTCTAAAGAAGTTTCCTGATCAATATTGTGTTTGGTCAAGAATATTTTATTAAAAAAAAAAAGGGGGGGTGGACAGGGGGACGACGACACAAAACCCACAACCCTGTTCTACCATTTCCACAATCAAATGAAGCATCTGTTTAAATTTTTATATTCGTTCCTCAGTCTTCCAAAAGAAAATAAAAATAGATGTCATTAGTTCAGCTTATTGATTTTTCTGCCTGTCTTAACCAATTGAGAAGCAATATTGATTAGGACTGATCCTTTCCTAAGGGCATCTGATAAAGAAAGGAATACAAAAATACCACTGAGGATAGCAAAAAAGCTTTGTATTATCAGCACCAAGCTTCTCCTGACTAAGTGCCTGAGGTCCCTGCACAGAGGCAGATCGCTTACATACGTAGTTTGCAGCGTTCTCCACAGAGAACATTCATGCTCACTCCGAACCTCATCTGCCAAGCACAGATCCAATTACTAAAGAATAATCAATGACTGGTTATTCTCCTGAACGCTGCTGAGTCCTGGCTACATTGCTGTGATAAAAAAACAGGCATTACCCTTAAAAATTTGCCATTTTGGATTTTATAAGTCATATTTCCAGCTTCAACATGAGCACAAATTTATTTAAAGCGGTATTTTCCCTACGGAATGTGTGTTCAATAACCAACCGAAAGAAAAAGAAAACAAAATTAAAAAAAAAAGGATTCTTATTACAATCCGCTAAGAACAGAGCAAGCCTGACTACAAAAAGAACAGAGAAAAAGAGGTAAACATACTTTACTTTTCAAATTTATCCCTTTCAGCAAAAGCAAGAAAGAGTTTTGACAGCCTCAAGGGAAATGGCATGGCCTGACCCAAAAAAGAAAGGCTTTTACAAAGGCTGTTATCTAGACATGCTTTAAAGGGGTCCTTTTACCCAAACCTATTCCCATAAAAATAAAACGCAGGGGCATCAACTATTGAAACATTGCAAGGGTGAGGTGGGGGGGGCAAAGAATAGCACCTAGATCTGGGGGGGGTGGGGGGGGGGGGGGGGCGGGGTGCGGGGGGGGGGGGGGGGGGGGGGGGGGGGGGGGGGGGGTGCATTTCTGCACCTTTGTCACAGCATACAAGTAAATTTGTATTGCAGCTGCACTTACATGCACACAACGTTAGCTTCCATTCAAACTAACAAGCCAATCAACCATATGTTTATATCAAAATGGTATGCCTGAGATAAAAAATGCTCCTTACTCAACATATTTTTAACCAGTTTTAAAAAGTATTCTTTCAAAGATTTTGATCATATAAGTAAAAACAAAAAACCCAAAAAACCCCTGAGTTTGACTACTTCGGAAGTTTCCTTCTCCCCAGCCCAACTCTATGAATCTTTAGAATCCCAACAATACAATTTGATGCCAAAATACTGTTCTGCCTTCAATGATTTTCTAGGATACTGGCCAGCAGAATTCTAATATGTTGGTAAACACTTTTGATTTTCTTTCTTTGATATGAAAAAAGAAAAGTTGACAAGTAAAGGCCTACAGATGTTCTTACGTCCGTCCTTGCAACTCTCCAGCATTTAGGCTATATGTAGACAGGAAAGCCATCCTATCCTGCAAAACACATGAACCTTGTTAACAAACACTTCATGCACTACGCTATCATAATAAGGTTTTACCTTCTCAAAAATGTATTTGTTATAGGAAGTTAGCATTGTGCTTATTGGTCTAAATCTTGTTTACGTTCATTTTCTAAATGCAAATGTATTAGCAAATGTTTAAAGAACTCAGATTTTTCCCAGTGTAGCCATAGCCAGACTGTGCAATAGTTTCATCCAAATACAACTGTGTGCCTTTACATTATTCATTATTTCCTATCAAAAGAATAATATGGTTTAGAATAAAAGCATTACCCCATTATATGCAACTGATTATGACAGGGCCATTGTGGTGGCATAATAAAGCAGGCTTCTTTGGCAGTGAAAGGAGAGCTGCAACTTACCAACAGCACACTTGGATCTTGAAACCACTCCCCCCTCCAATAAATTAGTCAACTAGGTTTTCTTTTTCCAATTTTTTTTTTCTATTGCAATAGTTTCCTTTTCAAAGACTTTGTGCTTTTAAGGAAGCAGGAAAACAGTCTAAAGTTGTAGTGGTTTTTTGTCTTGTTTTTTAAAGTAGTTTAATGTTTAGTTAAAAATTGGGAGCTTAGATAACATTATTTTGTAACAGTAAAGTGATGCAACAGCACTCAACTCAAATCCCTCCATTATCTCACAACAGTCATAGACAAATTCACTTGGCATTTTATATTTATTAGAATTACACAGAGCAGATAGTAAAGTGCACTCCTTGCCTTAAAAACTTGAAATGCTGCATTGGATAGAGCAAAAGTTTCCTGTACATGTCCTTTTATCCAGTGAGGCTTTGGATGGCTTAAAGAGTGTATATGTGTCTTAATGTATCACGTCTTGCCTTATAGATAAACCTGTTCATTTGCATGAGCTAGTTTAAAATAATGTAATAAAATGGAGAAGTTAAACTCTGCTAAACTTACACAACTTAGCTGGGGGATTTTGCATGTTACCATGATTCCAAAAGAAAACCCAGCACAATATTAAAATATTAACAAATAATTGTTCTGTAAGATACAAGTACAGTACAGAAGTTTGGGCTGCAAAAAGACCATTTACCTGAGTTCCACGTCCTGCCATTAAAGCCAAAAATATAATCAAGGTATAAAGTGTTGAATTTCACTTTACTCAAGTCTCCAATCTTTGGAAACTGTAATGAATATGCACTCCAAAGTAGGAGCCGAATTTGGAAAAACACTGACATATGATGTAAATTCATTTTAAATTTAAATTCTAGAGATATGTTTGCAATTATCAGCATGTTGTTAAAGAATCTCATCCTGAGAATATCATCAAATAGTAATGTGAAATACAGTGTTACCATTTTGAGAACAAAGAGACCCTGAATGAGTAATCAATAGCAACTGGCAGAAAATGAGGCATTAATTATGATCCTCTCCAGTGTTTTGTCTCAAACAAGGTTTCATTAAATATATTGTGCTAACCTGTACATCTTCAAGCCACTACCAATAGATTTGATCAGATACATTTTTGGTCTGTTTCAGGAGGAGGAAAATATCAGAATTAAAAACCAAAACATCTAAAGTGTTATATGATAACTTGAGCATTTTTTCTTGATCAATTTAAAGGAAATCAGTGGTTGCTAATAAAAGATCTCAGGAGAGGGTCCTCTAACAACATGCTTATAATTGCAAGCATATTCCTCATTTAAAAAAAAATACTCAGATCTTACGATCTCAATGTAGTCTCTTGAAAATTTAATTATCATCTCCTATACATAAAGTATCATGCAGGTTTGAGAAGATAATGACAGTCATCCATCAACTGCATCCTGCCAGTGTAATCAGGCTAATCTAGCTCACTGGAGTAAAAAACAGCTACCTAGGGTACTAAATACTGAAGTGATGCAACATCATAAACAAAATAACAGACGTTTAGTTTTACTGTCTTCCCAATTAATGTTAACACTGAAAAATATTAAGGTATCAATATATTCGCTTTTCACAGCAAAGCTTTTCCAGATCGCCATGAGCTGCTCCTTCTTTGTATATACCTAAGCAGAATCTGCCACTATGGATAATTCTTTTTATGTGCAAATACACCAAGACTGAGCACAGGGACAGAGGAGGGAGAAGAGGGAGAAGTTTATTCACAATTCTATGTATGGTCTTTTTTAAGCAGTGGGAGGAGTACAGATTAAACACAAAGGGAAGGAAACATTTTGTATTCCTTCTGCATGTAAATGGCTTTAAAGCACCCGATTAATACAAATATTTTGAATGAGTCTCTTGCTTCTCTTTTGCAGTAGTGGCTTCCCTGCACTGATACTGCATATTGGCAAGACTACAAATTCTGTCCTAGCTTCTAAAAGCGGCACCCTGCTGATGTTGGTGTCCAATCTCTGCGGTTATGCTGGCTCAGCTTGTCTTCACTCATCCCCTCAGGCAAGGTATTTTTGCATTGCTGACTGAATTCTAGGAAGGCATTACTAAGCATTGTGATTACAGGTCAGGCTCCCCTCTCTTTGCCTTTGAATCTTTTCCCTACTTTATGAAAACAGTAATTTGAACAGCTTCCTTACTGTGATTATACAAAAGCAGAAGGTTTATGGATAACTGCAAAATGTCAGAAGAGAAGCAGCTGAGGGGTTATTCATCTACTTCTTAATTTTTTGGTACCAGCCTTCCTGCTTTTCTCAATGATTACAGGACACAAGCATGAGAAGTCAACATTATAATAAAAGCTTTTATGCTGAATCTGACTTAGAGATCTCAGAATGTAAAAGATACTGTAAAGCTCAGGCTATCCTTGCATTTGTTTCTCCCTCTGCATCTTCACCAGCAAAATGATTCCAAAAGATTTCAAACCATTAGTAGAATGTTTCATGTATATGGCATGGAAGCTGAGCATTTCCTCTCCCACACAATCAAGAGAAAAATCTCCCTTGCTTTAAGCACCAAGTCAGAAAAAGCATTACATAAAGACAGCTCAAAAAACTATAATTAATATAGCAACATGGACGACCCATATATTTTTACATACAAACAAGTAAAAGCTAAGTCCAATACTAGGGGTGCTAGTAAATGGATAAATGCAGTAAATATCTTAGGCTACAACTCCCTCCCCTAATAAACATTATTCTTCTCTTCCCGCTCTTCAGAAATCTGTGCCATCAGGAATGCTATCATCTTTAAAAGCTCCACAACCCAACTGAAACCCGTGCAAGCTGGATGGTTTTGTTCTATGGAAGAGGAATAGAAATGGCAAATCTGTCTTGTGCTTCTTTCCATCTGCTCAAGGTACAGCCTCTCCTAGTCCATGCCAGGCAGGAAATGCTAAGTAATAGGTTGCTTACACCACTCCTATCTCCCCCTTCCCAATTCTGCTCAGGGCCTGTATTCATCTTGAGAACAATAATTTGTGAAGATGCAAGTTTAAAAAAGGACTTCACCTCCCTGTGAAGTAAGAGAGGAAGGTAAGGAAAGTGGGCTCAACGCAGTAGAATAGTTACAGGCAAAAGGAGTAAACACTTCAGGAAAATCCAAAGGACAATCCTGCTCATTCAAATAGACAGATATGGCTGGGAGAAAAGAATTGAGCTAATCTTTTCCCCATCCTCCAATAATACCATAAATTCGTAACTGAGAAGCACCCAGCTCTGAGGCACTAAGATTATTAGTTGGAGACAAACTGTAATTGGCCAAAGAAATTGTATCTGAACAACATGGCGTAACATGCTTTTTCCTTCCTATGCAGCAACCTGTGAGATGCTATATTTATTTATTTACGGGTTATATATTACTTTAAATACAATCAAACACAATCAAAAATTAAAAAGAGACAAGAAAACTTGCCAACCCTAAATAGCGTGAAAAAGAGAAGGGCAAAACCAACTAAGTTTGTCTGCCCAAGACGTTGAAAATGATTCCTTGCAGAACTGCTCCCCTTTTATAAATAGCATCCCTCCCCCAACTACAACTAATTCCTACCACCTGCTACCCACTGCATTCCGGGGGGATGTCTGCCCCGATTAACTTCAGGTGGTCACCTCCAGCTCTCTGCCCAGTTCATTTTTATTTGGTAAAAAACTTCTGCAGGCTCCTTATCCGCTGAGAGACGGGAGAGATTTTCCCAATAGCACGGTCAGTAATTCACTTCTAATAAATCACAACCAGGAGAAGGTTAATGCTGCGTGATTTTACTTGGGAAGTAAAATGAGGCAAAATAAACTGAAGTTTGGACTTTCCATCTGCCCTTAAACTATATATCCCTCTCCCCATCCCAACCTTTTAAGATGGTATCAGCTGGCAGAATCTAGAGTCACTGCTTCAGTTAACATTGTGTCAGCCTTCCCTTCAGAAGCTGTGTTTCTTAGAGATTGATAGCTCAGCTGTAAAAATCTGCTTTGGGGAGACATCTGATATCAAAGATGTCAGAGAAGAGGAGATTAAAAAGAGAAAATTTACGAAATAAAATCAGTTTGTCAGCTTTAAAGTCATATTGGTATTAAACCCCACACACATGTACAAGCCTTAAATTTTTTTATATTGCCATAGCTCAATATTACTTGGATTTAAATAGACATTCTTTTCTCCATACTGTTTCTCCAGAACTATGTGAGGAAAGAAGAAAAACCAACTGGTGCCACTGCTTGTAGTCTTTTCTAAGGCCTCACAGATAAGAAAGGTCCAGAATATGATGTCTGGTTTTTTTCTGCCTCATTGGAAAGATCCAGCGAAAGCGTGCTCAAACATACTAGCAGGAGTGAGCAGGAACAGTTTTTTTGTTGCTGTTCAATAGATACATTAGTTTACCAAAAAAAAAAAAATTAAAAAAAAAATCATGGGTCCATAGTGATGCAATCTGATATTTTTTATTAGCACAAAAGTAAATTCTAAGTTTTTTTTAAATCTACAAAATGGTAGCCCCTCAATAGCACCTATATTTTTTTATAATAAGCACGTTTAGAGTATGCACATTTTTTCCTTACTGTATACATTTACATTTAAGTGTGTATTCTATATATACATATATTTTATATTTATTTTTTAAAATACCTAATTTCAAGAATGGTAATTTTTTTCTAGAAAATAGCCTGAAGGGATCTGAGATGCACTAGCTACAAGGTTCATCCTGACATTCTCCAGAGAGAAATATCCACACTCCAGCATCCCTTTTGCCACAATATTATTTTGTCTATTGCCTACCAGCCAGGTGAGGTCTAAACATGCCTATTTCCAATCATACCTGAGACAGCTATTTAAATTTTTCTATTAATTTAAATCCTTTCACTAGGTTTTTCTTTGTTTGTTTGTTTTGTGGGGTTTTTTTTTAACCTTTTCAATAACACTACAATATCACAGCAGCAGATGGCACATCCTCAATACAGAATAACTGTCTATTTCTCTCAAGGAAGCCAAGTAGGGATGTAAGTCTTAGAAACAAGCAAAAAACCCAAACTTTCAGCATATGAACAGAATTCCTACAGGAAGAAATGAAAACTGCACAACTCTGAATGGGTGTGAGGGCTTGCAAAAACAAACTTCAGAGATATATATCAGGTTACCAAAGAAGTACATACGTAGTACTCACTGGCCCTACAAAAACCTAATATATACTCATTTTATACAGTTGTCCATTACATCTTTCATCTACCAGCTAGACATCTAGTGCTCACTATTCTTTGCTATACTGTGCCACAGTAGTGGACCACTGCAGTAATAGCCCTTGTATTAAAGTACTGAATCATTAAAAACTTAGCAAAGCATCACAGGAGCGACTGCAGAGACATGCTGCCATGCTGTTATTTGGGGGCTACACCTGCAGATCAAGACAGACTTGCTTGGAAGCTTTCATACACATTTAAAGAAAATCCATGGTTTAAAATGCAATGTGCTACAAATACCTTTTGCTTCTCTGATTCACACATTATAAGTAACTATTCAGCTGCCAGATACCACTAAAACAGTACTCCATTCACAATCACTCATTTCTTTCACTCTTGCTCCTTCCCAGGTTTTTTTTTGTTCTTACAAAATCTATATTTCAAATTACATTTTTTATTCTGTTGTTTGTTTTTTCATTTTTGTCAGTAAATCTCATTTCTGCTTCCCACACCCATTTTTATATACTCTTACCTCCTAACCCACAATTTTGTCTGTATGTTTATTCTTCCAGGTGTTTAACGTTACCTGGTGCTTTACTAAAAAAATAAAATCAGTCAATTTCTCCATTATACTATATACACATCTTGCAATTATATTGTTAATTAACATATTAAAAATAGTTCTCAGTTGGAGTGATTCAGTTCTATTAATTTTTCTCTAAGTTGCAAGCTGGTATCTACATCCTACTATGGATACTTGTTTTCACTCGTGCTTGCATATTCCTCACCACCTTACACAAAATACATAAAAAAGTTGTTATTTTTGCCTATGCACAATATGAGCAACCTTTTATGTTCTCCTTAGACAACTCAAATCTCTGGAATTCTACTCTTATTACACTTCTTCAGCCTGTGAGAGAGCTGTTAGAGAGAATGTGCTCCGAGCAACTACTTTCCCCAGCATTACAGGGTTGTTCTTTAGATTGTATTCTGCTCAAACTGCTTTAAAGTCTTTTTAAATTCGAAAGAGGCAAATTACTGACTATGAAAAGACAAAGTAACAGACACTTCTAAACATTTCTTTTGCCAAAGTGATCATCTGTTAAATTGCCCAAGAAATTGGTGCTAAAGGCATTTTTTGGGTCTATTTCAAAGCTCTTACAATGTGTTTGTTAAAAAGTGGTGGTTTTTGTGGGTTTTTTCCTTCCACAAAAACAGAAGAAACTTTTTGGTCTGTGAAGGATATAACAGCTAATACATAGTTTTTCCTGCTTGTAAATTTATTCTTTAATATGTTGCTAAATTTGCAGACACATTAAATTGTGAAGAAAGTTGTTCTTAAGTCAATAAACAAAGAAAGGTCACAAATTTTTGCTAAAAAGACAACAGTATGACTTTCAGTCGCTCAATACCTATATTGTATTAAAACCTGTAACATTTTTCAGCACAAGTGAGTCAGGCATATACAAATCTAGCTTTCTCTGACTGGAACCCAGATGAGGAGAATGGTTCTGTATTAAATCATAGCGAAGGTGAAGATTGACGAGTCCATTCCAAACTTATTTCACAATCAATTAAAAATCACCTAATTTTTTTCACCAAAGTACTGCCCAAGTAACAGCATACATTTGAAATAATTTAAGAAACACAAAACTTGCTCAAAGTTTTGCACAAAGGCCACTACATCTGTCTTAATATTCCAGTGAAGCATATATTTTTTTTCCTGATTAAGAAACTGGTAAATCCTGAAAAGTTATCTGAAATTGTGTCTCAGTATGTTTACTTGAAGTATATTCCCATAAGGAACACTAAGTATGGTGCTAATGTGCATAAAATGTTACTGTCATACTGCAAAATTCAAGCTAATTTAATAATGCCTGATGTGCCTTACATCATGTTGCAATGATGCAATAATATGCAGCTAAATGAGTCACCTCACATTAGCTTCACAGCAATAGCAGAGCTGATGGCTATTGAAGAGAAAATGGTGTAATGATATTACAGGAAACATTGATGGACCAGACTTCTATTGGATTTTTTTTTCTTCATCCAAAAAATAAAGATACTGAAGCAGCCTTATTTATTACCAATATGCACAAAGCTTATATAATAATAGCAGCAGGAATGAGTTAAAAAAATCCATCTGCGACTACTAAATAAAATATGTACATTATACACAATATCATATAAATTCTTCATATGCCCTCTGTGTAGTATTATATACTTCATACTGCATGAAATATATAGTAACATATGTGTGTGTGTATATATATACCATGTACTACATAGAGTAGTATATATTTGATGGAGCATTATATGTATCTTACATAAACTAAGTGAAACATAGTTAGTACATATAATCCATCGCTCCTGGCAGCATTCATGCATTCTATAGATACATCACCGATAAAACTTCTTTTCTAAATGGGTTTTATAACTTTTAAAGTGTCCCATCACCACACAACATACATATTAGAGAGTCAGAAGAAGAAAGAAAATTGAGATGTGTCTCTCTATAGGAAGGTTACACTTTAAACAAAAACTGATGAATGCCTCTTTAGTTCTTGCAACATTCATTACATTTAGCACTTGATTTTTATCTCTTCTCTTGCAGATGGGATAGAACACAGACTTGAACTTATTATGAAAGGAGAGTAGATGTGTTAATCTCCACATGTCAAAGAATCTGTAATGTCTATTTTTCATACATGATGGTTTAGAATTAAAACAGAACATTAAGGGGCTAGTAACATACTTACTATCTTCAGTTTTGTGATGCCAGTGGGGAGAGAGACTTTGCCAGGCACATGAGAACAGGCACTGTTAGGCTAAAGGATCAGCCCCCCCCCCCCCCACTCCACCAATTAGCTGGGGCACTTACAGGCTCATGGGGATAAAGTTAGCTTCTGTGAAGACCCACAGAAACAATTAGAAGAATTAGTCTAACAGCTACACACATAGTGCACATTTATCTCAATTTCACATTGAAAATAGCGCAGATTCCTGGCTTTCTTAGAGCTCAGACCTGTCAAAGCAATGTGCAGTGACAGCTGGGTACCTTTTTGATGATATTGGAAATGGGAGTCATGCATTCAATATCCTAAGTCTAATCTCATTTCTTTTACATAAGCTACAGTTTTCAGTATTAAATTACACAAATGTAAAGAAAATCCTTTTTATTACAAGAAGCTTTATGAAAACCTAATCTATAACCAATTTACAATTGGCAAAAAGCAGCCCTTCCCAAATCTGCAATTACACAGTCAACAGGAATGGTGAAATCCCCCACAAAAATCACAAGCAAGCTATTTCCTCCACTTTGAAGACACAAACAGAGACATCGTGTCAAGCCATGTAGCACTGCATTTCATTCTGACAGCAAAATACAGTTTTTACATTTCTTCTAAAAGCTGCCAATTCCTTCTTCAGGTAAAAGTTTCTGACATTCATCTAAGCCAGCTCTGCATAAGCCTCAATTTCTCATCTTACCCATCCACTTAGAGTCTATATACTCCATGAAACATTGGAGAGGAAAAAAAAAAAAAAAGGTAGTAAGAGTTGGAAAAATACAGACTATAGCAAAGATCTGTCAGGAGAGAGAGTAAGCAGTGAAGTACAAATGAAGCCAAAAAAGGAAGAGGATCAGAGCAAAGTGCTATACCCTGGGATGCTCCTTTTTGGCTTGCTTAAAATACCACGTGGAAATAAAATCTGAAAGTATGCACTTCCTGCTTGGTAAAATATTCATGCTTTAGCCATATTTACATTCCTGGGACTAAATGTTATACCTGATGTTTCTAAAAGAGCTAAACGGTCTTTACTTACGTTGCTTAGATTTTTAAGCTCTGTTGAAAATTCATCAAATCCCACAAAGTAGAGGCTAAATATAAAGCCTGTAGGTAGCTAACAGTCCATACAAATCGGTGCTTAGATAATTTTCAGTAAAAGGTGAAAAGTGATAGGAAGTGTTTTAACATATCAGTTTATAGCAGCCTTGAAAACTTTAATTCCAGCCCTCTCTAAACTTAATAGGAAGTGAAAATTAAAACTCATCACAGATCCACACAAGGTTAATAATACCATTTACACCAGTGACATATGAAAACAACTTAAGAACAGGTTAGAGAGTATTTGGAAAAGTTAGGTGTTTTCAATTCATCTGTACTGAGTAAGATACTCAGAAGACTGGCTCTTGCCATTCTTGCAATTTCAGAAACCTTTGCCACCGTCTTGAGGAATTCATGGTTTGGAGAGAGAGCAGATGCTAAAAGATTGGGGTGGGTGGGTTGGTTTGTTCCAGGAAAGAAGCAGTGGCTTGTAACTCCTCAAAAATTTAAATTTCATAAAAGAAAACAAACCCTGGCAAAAATAGACTGCAAATGCCAGAAGATAATGAAGAAGTGATATTGATTCAGCAGGAATAAACTATGTAAGACTATTCTCACCTCTTTCTCAGATAGTATAAGAGAGTTTTAATAAGGCTTTTACTACTTTCACATTTCCCAGGTGAACTAAGGAACCAAGAACAGCTAAAGCTACTGCTGAATACAGAGAGAAGTGATTTTAAAACCACAGTAGCTAAGAGTTCATGATCCACACTGGATGAATGTATTAACCGAGACTTTGCAGACATCTATTTTGGGCATCATTTTACCTCTTAATTAGGGACTTGGGTGAAAACTGAAGACCACATTTACCAAATTCACTAAGCAAATAACCAAGAAGGATCTACAAATACAGCACAAGCCTCGAATTCAAAACCGCACTGGCAAATTTAGAGATGGTAGAAGCCATGTGTTAAAAACTATTTGAAACGCTATCAGATTTAACTGGTAAAACCAAATTAAAGTATGAACTCTAACTTACCACATAAATTTAAATTGAATTAAAATTTAATTGAAAGTTCTCTCTATTATCCTGAATATAAAAAACAAGACAGATTTACCTACAATAACATTTTCCTCACACACTAAAAATGTTTAAGGAAGAAGAAACTGCGGGAGAGGAAATACTAGGAAAAATACCACAGGAATAATCAAAATTAGAAGTGATGTTAATAGAAACAAATATGTATAAGATTTTTGCCTTTGAAATAGCTACATATGAAAAATTAATATTAAATGGTACTAGATATAAACAATTAGGAGAGATAAAAGCATTTTCTTCAGTGAGAAGCCAAACAGCAGAAATTACACTCATTACCACAAAGCAGAACAGAATTTTATGCAAAGTTAACATAAACCCATTTTCCAATAAAGAACATTAGCTTAATGAAAGAGTAACGTGGAAATTTGCTTCCAAACTAATGTCAAGTTTAAGTTATTATATTAAAATACAGTACATATGGAGTTATTTGAACAACAGTAATAACACTAATAGAATGTTTTACTGTCTAGACTGGCAATAATGTGGAGCCCATAACCTCACCTTAAAGGGGTATCCTGCTTTTTGTGAGAATGGTACTGAAAGCTCACCCATACAGTTACAAATGGGTCTTTGTTCCTCACATCTGTGTGACAGAAGTAGCCAAGGCTGTGAGAATGATCCTTTCTTAATAGGGGGAAGCAATGCTAGGACTGCATTGCCACATGATGCTGCCCATTCACACTTCCCAAACTACTCATTAAAGGACTCAAAAACAAAATGTCAAACTTGCATGCTAGAATTTATCCTCCAGCAGAAAGATGTTCCCGAAAATATCACTTCAAAGCAAATAGTCTACTTACAGTAAAATTAAGACTCCTCTTTGAGAAAACAAGCATAACAAAAAAATTTCTTAGAATTAAAACCATAATATATTAGTTATTTAAGTTGTTGTCAACAAATACTGAGTGCAATCAAATGCTAATTATACTTTTTAAACATTCAAACTTCCTGTACATTCAAAGCAGGCTTTTAAACAATGCTCACGTTTTTAATGTGACTCATTAGAAATAACATGGAAAAAAAAAATCTTCACTCTAAAATTAAGATCTAGAGACACAGAGGAAGTTTTCTTAATTGAAGAACACATCATCAAAATAATACACTATTACACTGGATAACTGAATTGTTAAAAATTGAAAGTGCAGTAACACTGTTTTCCTTTAAAAAAGTGTACATGATCTCTACTAGGACTACTGAACTATATCCAGCAGTTACTAATATTTTTTGACAAACTGTATGTGAAAAATCCAAGTATCACAGACTAATCAGAATGTGCAATCAGTAACAGTCTGCAATTCTGCTTGCAGACTTGGAGAGAGGAACAAATAACCACAAAAGGTACAAAAACTCATTTCAAGAAACAGATTCAAGTAACTTAAACGAAATCTTAGTTCAGATTATTCCATTTGCTTTCAATCATCACTGTACTTACTTGACAGCCTGGTAACCCCGTATCTCTACCATACAATGGAAATGGACCTCTCTCTGAGGTTTTTCCTATAAAAGAAAGACATTTGAAGTTAGGTTCTTTTAAAAATCTACTGGATACCTGAATCAGTTGTCCTTATGTGTGGAATGGAGAAAAGCTGTTATCATCATAATAAATTAAGTTGCATAAATAAAAGCAGGCTTTTAGACATCTGCGTTTGACACACTCAAGCACTACTGTAGGAGAGGACATACTTACCTAACTCTATTTCTTAAGTAACCTATCAGTAAAAAAGAACTACTGCATTTTGTTGTTGTTGTTGTTGCAAAATATCCATATCAGTAAGTTTCAATAAAAAGTGCAAAAGGTTCAGCTTTACTACCATTATCAACGAGCAAAGGTAGAAACACTCTTAGACATTTCTCCTTCCAACATGAAGCTAACATATAGCTGGTATCATCTTAGGTGATGAATATAATAAGCAATAAAATAAAACCAACAAAACCACGGGAAAACTGAACAAAAACATCAATTCAGAACAAGAAAATCCACACCAAACTTAAACCATGGCTGAAGCATTCAGCTCTTGACACTCATCACTTAAATGCTTAAAAATCCTTTAGATTCATATACGTTCCAGTTGGGTACAACACCCAAGCAATGCAACTGTTGAGAGAGCAAACCAGACTCTTCTGTCCTGTATGCAATCTTTGTCTGTAGGTAACACACACTGAATGTGGCTCCTTGTGCAGAGTGGCTGCCCCCTGATGTTGCTACCCGAGGTCACAAGACATTAGCAATATATTCACCAATTCCAGCCAAGCTGCTTAGTGCTGTCCTTGTTGGTTATGCCAAACTGGCATGTTTGGATGGTAAAACCCAGTGGGAAAGTTCTCCAGCAGAGCTCAGATGTTTATCAATCAACACTTTCTAAAAAAACCTTGAATAGAAGTCTCTGCTGAACAATGTCAAGAGTCAGTCATCAAGTATGTCCATAACAGAACACACCAAGTGCATATGCTTGCCCTAATTATGACCACTTAGAAGTGAAACACACACCATACCACCACTGGGGTAAGCATTAACAAACCATGACACCTATCTATTTGAAAATTAATGTCATCTTCCCCGACTGGGCACCCCCTTTTCTAAACAAAGCGTGTGTCATCCAGTCCTCACGAGAAGAAAAGCAGCCTTTCTTACAGGATCCCATTTCAGTGATAAATGGCTCCATGCTATTGCAATTGCAGTTCTAGAACAGGACTACATTTGCTTTCTCTGATATTTTCTCTTGCTACCAGAAATCTCTAAATGTCATTTCATAAGAGGAAAAACTGAAGTATGTTTATTGTTCATTTAAGAAGTGCGTTTTGTGTAACCAGAGAGGAAGCTTGAACAACATCTCTGTGAGATTATCATCTTGATAACTACAGGTACCCTGGTCAACAATAGTTTGCTTGAAAAATGGCAGCTCTGCTGTAACAAAGGGAGGAAAAAAAGTTAACATTTTTCTGCTGAAGCAATTTGCCTCTAACAACTATTTGGCACCAAGCAAATAAAGTACCTAGCATGCAAAATCATATGAAGCTGGATGAATCATACTGTTCATAATAAACCAGAATCAGCATTTTCTTCCCAGAAAATGAGAATCTTACACCACATGATAAACAACTTCGACTGAAGTATGCAGTATTCCAGGCAGGCTTTAAAACAAATATTTGTGCAAGAGTCAATTACAGAGGCTAGAAAAATTATGATTTAAAATTCTGCTTTGTGTAGCAAGCAAGAAATTGTTAGATAAGAATGCATAAAATCGTGTTATTTAAATGTTACCACTTAAAAAGTTTGGCAGGTTCATACTAAAGAAAAAAAGCTGACTATAGCCCAATCCATACTACATTTGGTTAGAAAATGATCGAGAAAAGTCAAGGCTGCCTGATGCTACACTGCCTAAATACTTATCAAGAATTAGAGCTGGAGGAAATTAACACTCAATCTGTGCTCTAACAGCTAAGCTTTTCAATGAAGGATTCAGAAAGCGACCCAGGAATAAGTACAAGATGATGCCTTTTATAGAGAGAGTCTCCCAAACACATCCCCTGTGCAAGCACTTCAAAGTAACTCTCAAACCTGCAATAGTGTCACAATGATAAAGGTATACATTTTTCATCAACAAAACCAAAAGCCACACACTACAAAAGCACAAGTTGAGCCCACACTCAAGTTCTGGTCCTGGTTTTCTCTTGTGCTGTTGGAACTGCATCCTGCTGTCCCTTTTGTGGAACTGTGCTAGTAGCACGACCTTCACCTTCGCATAGCAGAAGGATGGGAGTGAGAAGGTGACTGTCCTAGGCACCACTAGAGCACATCTGCTGCACCATCCATGAGATAAGAGGACGGACTCCATTAAGAGCCCCTGAAGTTTCACTGATAAAAAGATGCACTACATCAAAAAGGTTTCCCAGCATTGTGCTGTCTGGCAGGACCACAGGATGGTTCCACTATCAACACAATGGAGAAGTGAAAAAGTATTGGCTACAAATTCCCTGTTGTCACTTGAACACATTTCAGCTGCTCCAGTCCAGGCACAATGCTATTCTCACTACTTAAAGCCTTGGAAGCACAGGTAGTGTTTACTTACCAATAGAAAGAGAAAACGCTTAACTACTCCACATAGTGAGTGAGTCAAGTACTTAAAAGGTGGGCAATGCCAAGTTTGAGACGACAACACTTCCTCACTGGTTTAACAAACAGGTAGGTCCCATACATAATGTCTGATCAACACCTGGGAGGTCTCTGGCATCCAATAAACTTCAAACACATAGCCAAATATATCAAAGCAGAATCCCTTTTGTGGTTTTTAGCTTATAAATGCCTTAATAATTCATATTCTCTACAGATTGACAGAAAAGCACAGAAATGTAGAGGTTACTGTAAAAACCAAGCTTTCTGGAGTATCAGTGTTTATGAGCATGCAAACTTGAGCAAACAGCAGAAGCCAAAACAGATCCTGAAGTGTCTTGCAGGTCTACCTCATCAGATTTGCTGTTGAGTGTTATACCCTCTGTCTGACAAGACCCTCAGGAGGGTCACCACACAAATGGCAATAGTATCATTTCTTATTATTATAGCTGAAAATCCAGGAACACTGTGTCCTCAGCACAAGAAGGAAATGAACCTGTTGGTGCAAGTCCAGGAGGGCCACAAAAACAATCAGGGGGCTAGAACACCTCTCCTATGAAGACAGGCTGAGAGAGTTGGGGTTGTTGAACCCAGGGAGGAGAAGGTTCCACAGAGACCTCATTGCAGCCTTTCAGTACACAAAGGGGGCCTATAAGAAAGATGGGGACAATGTTTTTAGTAGGGCCTGTTGTGACAGGACAAGGGGTGACGGTTTTAAACCAAAAGAGAAGAGATTTAGATTAGATATAAGGAAGACTTTTTTTTCTACAGTGAGCATGGTGAAACACTGGAACAGGTTGCCCAGAGAGGTGGTAGATGTCCCATCCCTGAAAACATCCACAGTCAAGTCAGATGGGGCTCTGAGCAACCTGATACAGTTGCAGATGTCCCTGGTCACTGCAGGGGAATTGAACTAGCTGACCTTTTAACGTTCCCTTCCAACCCAGACTAGTCCATGATTCTATAATTAATGCTGAGCATTAAGAGGACATGAAGAAACTCATTATGGCACCTGACCTGAATTAGAAGAAGACGGGAATGCAGAAACCCTAATAACAAACATCTCTTTGAATGTTTTAATTTGCACAGGTTTGTGTAAACATGACTGTAAGGCAGTGTGTAGACATACCACCTGGGAAGGTAAAGTAATGACCAAATGACATTTACTTCCTCTTCAGATCCTATTTTATCTTCACAAAATATTCCTGAGAAGTAAAGCAACTTGGGCCAGTTATCTCAACCCCAACATTTCCCAGCAGACCTGTGCAATAGGGCTTCCTACATAGGGCTGTTGTGAACCATCATCTCCTTGATCATCATCATCACATACCTCCTAACTCACAGTGTTTCAAAGGTTATGTGCTGTCATTGCAGAAAAGAAATCTATACCTTGCTTACAAAGTAGCATCATAGTGAACTCTTCTTCAGGTTACATATTGGTGGCTCTATGTTACACAGTTTTTTCTTCCAACCAGCTTTGAACTACAGCGACAGAAATACATTCAAAATATAATTGAGTTGGTTATATACAGAAATCTTAACTCTGCACAGATCTACTCATCTTTTAATAACTTGGAATTAAATTGATTGGGTTTTTTTAGTATGTTTCATGCATTTTCATGAACAAAAACCTCAATGACCTAATCACTACCTTGTCTTAAAGCCCAAGAACTATGGAGTCAAAAGAAACCCAACCAAGAAAACCCCACTAAGCATTTGTAGCCACAAGCATTTCCTGACTTCATAAACTTAAAACTTTGACACATTCTGTATCAACTCAAACATTAATCGGCATTTAGTAAATAATTATTTTTCTCTTGCAATCACTTGTCTAAATGTGATATGCTCACAACTTAATATAGCTGTTGAATACCGCACAAGGAATTGTATTCCATAATAAATCTATCTGTATAACAGCTGTGCAGGCTAAATACTCTTAACACAGAATGAACTGAAACAGCAAGATGCAAAGTGATAGTGAGCTGAAAACAGCACTACATTAACTCAGCTGAGGACTACTTCAGTCAATGTGCTATAAATGCCTGCCAGTAGTAAAACAGCCTTTTCCCCACTGCTTCTAGGTAACGTTTAGCTTATGAGAGGATGACAGAACATAACCCTGCAAAAAATTACTACAATTCCCATAGAATTAACCCTTTACAGACTAGAGAGCTTTCTGTGCATTGCTAGGAGTTTATTTGGTTGACAACATGGAAAGCACTAACATCTTTTTAATGGAGCAATGTTTATCATCCAATATGAATACCACAGTGACCACAGCTGGCAGCTGCTCTGTTTGTCAGACATGAAGTATGTCTGCTCTACTTGTGCAGAGAATCATCTTTCAGCAAATCTTGAAGCATGTTTTTACAGTTCCTAATCATAATCTCATCACCGGTGATGCTGTCAGCCAGTCACAACAGATAGCTTACCCAGAAGTCAGTTTATAACAAAACATTTTTGATACCTTTGAGGACTTTTTTTTTTTTTTTCATTTTTTCTAAGTTATTAAATTAGTGTTGGTAGATTTGGTTAGAAATCAATTTTTATACTGCTTTCTCCACCTCCACATCCAGCAACAAAGTAACCCTGTTACCCACAGAATTAATACATTCAAATATTTTTCATATGCAGGTCCAATATAGCAAGGAACAAGCTGCAAAAACTATACTGACAGGTGCATACGGGTGATGCAAGAAAAATCTTCAACAAACACTTTTCTACAACTCTTAATATCACTTTCTAACTTAGCACAAAGTAGAAATAAATGACACAAGGTTTATAGAATAAAACCCCTCTTGCTTCCAGTGCATTCTTTAATTTTGCTAGTGTTAAAAATTCTTGTTCATCAATTATTCAGTATGGTGAAAAAAATACGGTTGCTTAAAACAGAAAACCAGCCCTGCTTCTAGAAATTGGTGTGCTGTCTTTCTTAGAGGTAATGCTGACTGACACATGCAGCCATAAAACTTTACTACAGATGTAGATATTTCCCACAGCACCAGAGGAATCATTCTTCCTCTACTACTGCTATTATATAGGCCTACTTATTAATATAGGCTGTCAATAGTTTTAATGTGTCTTATATCTACAGTATTATCTCTAGTGTTTCAAAGGTACATAGTATACACACGTATATGTTGTGAATACATAAAAAAATTATTACACACATTTTTTCCCTGTAATAGTTGCGACCAAAATTCATGGAAATGAAACACAGTTCTGAAGCAACACAATTTGAAGAAAGTGCTTAAAACAAATGACCTCCTATTCTCTTTGCAACAATTTGTTTAAGTAGTCTTGGCTAACGTGTGCCAAGCACGCTGCTGGCTACACTAAGGATGTTTAACAAGCCAGTGCCAACAAGTGCAGCTGCTGGACTTGCAGCACCCTCCTCCTGTTCATCCCAAGCCAAATTACTCGCTCAGCTATGAACAATGAAGCAGCAACACAGGAAAATGCCAAGTGCAAGTGAGATTAGTGATAAACTACAGGATCCCTACAGAGGTCAGTGATTAGCAGGTCCCCAGTTGTAATCACTTTTCTAACCTAGCCTTTATCTCATCATACGCTCCATCTTAGCTCAGTCATCTTCTGACTGCAAGCAGCTTCCCAATCAATAACCCTTCAAGTCTTGTAAACTCATCCGCACCGTCTTCCCTTTTAATAAAGCAGTCAAACCTATATAATATGAATTGTCTGCAAGCTCCTAACAAAAATGTTGAGCCTTAGGATTAATAATAAATACATAACAAAATCATGTTACTGGAAAGTGATGTAATAAAGTAACAGAGCAGAAGAAAAAAATACAAACATATTTAATTAGGAATGCCATGTCCAAATGACCATCAGCTTAAGCACATCGGCCTATGCATTCCTGAAGAATGGATAAGGAAATGGTATGTACAGACTGTGACTAGATTATTTTAGATATCCCCCCCCATACTGTAACATCTTCTAAAACCATTTTTTCTAGACAGGAAAAAAGGTTTAGCAAAGCTTGGCTTAAACACTACGTATTTGACTCCTACTCCTTCGTTTGGTCAAAATGTTGAAAGACCGTGATCCTACAGAACAGCACTAATAATCTGAAGGAACTAAAAGATTGTGATTTTGAATTACATTTATGGGATTTAACTGCCCAGTCTCAGGTCTATCAGAAATCTTCTAGAATTCTCCATGCCATAAATTCTCATTTGTAAGATAGTATTCTACTTCTACTTATTTCTCTTATTTGGAGTCAGAACTGGTTTTCATACCTAAATGTTCCAAAATGTAATTACCTGTAATCAACTTCCCATTACAACTGTTGCAATTAGGAACAGTGTATTGGAGAACAAATACTAAGTTATCGATTTTATTGACATTTGGACACAGGATCATCTGGAAAAAAAAATGTTTTGTTTTATTCATTGTGCTTTCCAAAGACTAGAGAGGTTCAGACGTTTTTTTACACTACGAGTTTCGTGGGCATTTGCAGATGTCTTTCACTAAGATTTCTACTGATTGAGCTGACCAGGCAAGAAATCTCAGAGTACATTTAATATGACCTTAAACACAGAAGTCAAAGGATTTCTCACAACTTCTTTAATGCAGTATTTTAAAAAGAAATGTCAGTGTGTGAAGTGGTATTAAAGAACCTGCTTCCCAAAGACATTTCTTTGACGTTTTCATCCCATTGATTTGTAAGTATTTCGAGGAAAAGATGGAATATTCTGTCCATTTGCAGAGCACTGCACAGATCTTGTGCTACAAAAACAGTTTATTAATGCTCTTATATATTTCAAATACACAGGAGGTAAAGGTGGACTAAATTCCACATTATATTTGGATTGACCCTATGAACTTGGAAGCATATGTGGGCAAGTATCTGCAAACCAAGTAATTCTTGAATAGCTGTTTAGTATATTTAGTTTCAGTTCTCCACTAACATGTCTACCTTAGGCTAACCTTACCATCAATAATGTTACCGCTCTATTAACCTGTTAATGTGTAGACAGAAGATCCAGGGAGAGAAATACACCAAAAATTACTACACTAAGGATATATTAAAAATTAGGGAAATCGGAGATGTACAATATCCAGAAGACAATAACCAACTCAAGGATGATATGAATACACACACATTCCACATGGGTGACAAGAAGGCGTTTTATCATGTGCATTTACCCACCTCACCTATCCACTCCATGTATTTCTAGAGTATCCAAGTGTCTTCACTTTGTCTGTTAAAATATTTCTCTTTGCCATCTTCCTCATCCCATCCCCTAAGGGTTCAGTTAAAATTTTCAAGCCACTAACAAAGTTGCTACTTAAAACTACCTTGAAAAGGTATCCCTTGCTCTCCTGGTGGGGAATTTGTTCCAGATCTAAGGTCAAAAATTACGCAGCTTCTATCAGTGACTCTGAATATCAAGCACATTCTTAAGTCTAAAGTCAAGAAGATTTTATAATTGTAAATTAATAGAGAACCCACACTCTACAGCAAACAGTTACACCTCTTTCCAATTACAAGATTATTTTGGCGACCTTACTACAAATTGCTAAATTACTTTATATATAGAAAATAAAAAATAGTTACTTCTGTAGGTATCTACAGATCCTCTCACCATCCAAGATCTATTAATTCTCAATAAACTTGAAAAGCCAGCTTTGTCAACAGAGAAAGATAATCCCCTTACCCATTCTCTATATAAACACGGGTTCAATCATGGCAAGCATTTAAAACCGTCTTCCATAAGGCAACTGGTAAACGCATACAAAGGTACTCTGTCCTACAAAAGTTTTGACAGTTCTTATTTGGATGAACTGCATAAGTTATTCAAGCTTCACCCTTCACAGGCAATACAGCCATCCCAATTGCCCAGAGATAGAAGCCTGTAGATCAGGAATTCCCAGACTGTGGTCTCCAGACTAGCAGTAGTTGCTATACTGAAAAAAAAACAAACAACAAATAACCCCACAAACAACCCAAAACAAAACAAAGAAAACCAACCCCCAAAAACCCATTAGATGTTTTATTTTCTTCTGAAATCTGTTTTAGCATGTTAAGAGTTTTTCCAGTGTGACTGCTTCAAGCAAACATTTTCTGCAGGCACCGCAGAGTAACCAAATTATCTGTTGAAACAGGAGGGTAAATCCTCACAAGACAGTGCCTAAAAGGAGCCTTTTCCATCTCCTGTTTGGGTGCTGAAAACTCTTTAACTACTCACATAAACTACACGCAAGCACATCAAGCAAAGAAAAGGTTAAACAAAACCATCATAAAGAATAGTTACACAGTCTAAATTAATACAAAGCACCTAAAATGCTAAGAGCTTAAAATAGGTGCTCGTTTCAGTATAAAACCAGTATTTACAGTAAGGGGTTTTAAACTGTCCAGAAATTCAAAGCAATCCCACCAAGTCCCAAAACACTGAAGATAACTTCACAAGAAAGCAGCACTGTGCTGCAGAAATGCTAACTGGCATTGGAGCTACACAGACAATGAGCTTTTAACTATCTACAAAAAAACCCCAAGCCAACACATAAAAAATACAGATGTCTCTAAACCATCCCCTCATCTGTAGGCAACTCATGTCTCCCTACATTATGAAAACAGTGGTACCTTACTGCTAAGGTACCTGAAGGGTGAATACTATTTTGTTAAAGTCATATAAAAAAAACAAACACCCAAACCCCAAAAAACAGTTGCAAAGAAAAACACACATTCGCTGTTTATTTTGGGAGGTGAGAAAAGGGGCATTCTTGATAGAGAAAGAAAAAAAAGTCTTCATAAGAGATCATAACAGTTTTGGGAACATGACTGCAGAAACGTCTACAAAAATATCCCAGGTCCAGATATAGTCACACTGAATGTCAGCCTTGGATTTAAAAACACCAAGGAACACAGCAGGCTAGTCAATGAACTAAAGAATAAAACTTAATATATCAATAGATACTACCTCTCTGCTCGGGTACCCGTGCTTTCCAACAGTATCACCATGCTGCCTTAGAAGGCCTCAAGCAGGTAAGGAAAATATTTTTCCTCAGCATGTTAGGAACACAAGGAATACTCATGGCAGTATTGGCAATTATTTTACAGAAAGGTTAACATGAATAAGAATGATGAAATATTTTCTATTTCAAAAGCAAGGGAGATGTAAAAGCAATTGCTAATATCCTGCACTTTTGTATCAGCCAGTCTAGATAACCTGACTCCAAATGGATTTTATTTTTATTTTTTTATTTTAACTATATCTAAGCCAAGTTCTCTCAAATATTAATACTGGTTTTAACTTAGTCTTAGAATACTTGGGAAGTGCAAGACTTCTAGAAGAAAGTTCATTTTGTACAGTATTTAAAATAATCAAATAGTTTCACCCAAATACTTTATTTCTCTGCTAGCAAGACACAAATAATGAAATCACCAAACCAGAATTTTATTAATAAAGAATTGGGTAGGTTAATGACAATGCTACTCAGCCTGAATTTGTGGGAAAGGTGTCTTTTTACACTGTAAGCTTGGCAGAGCACACTGTCAACATAGCCGATTTTTGTAATGTATGTGCCTTGATAAAAATATTTTGACAAAAAAACCTGCATGACTTTTAAAATAATAATTTAAAAGAATAATCTAATTACTCTTTAAAAAAAATAATGCATTAAAGGAGTAAAAGCCAGGCACCAGACAGACCTTTAAAATGCAACTGTAAACAGAGGATCATCGTTGAATATTTTTTGTGACATCAGCTGGACTCAAACCTTGCCCCTAGATTTAGTCTTTTTTTTTTGTTTCTTTTTGTTTGGTTGTTGTTTGGTTGTTGGTCGTTTTCTTTCTTGGGGGAGTGGGGGGGGTGTTGGTTTTTTATTTGGTTGGTTTGGTTTTTGGGGGTGGTGTTGGTTTGGGGTTTTTTTTAACCATCAACTTGACAATCTAAATGTGTTACTGCAAATTCAGAGCTTCTTGGTAGATTGAAACAACTGAAGACAGGTCACTGATCTGGAGCGCTCTGAACTGCATGTAAGAAAGCAAGCTGCCTTTTTATTCAGCCAAGTGCAAAAAGATGCCTGCAGGATGAGACATGGCCCTTCAGCCTCCTGTTCTTTAACTAGATTTATCCTGGGGAGAAGGGTGACAGCTATGGGAACTTTGTGGTCCAACACTATCCTAACCTCTCTCATTGTCCAGCCTCAGCAGCTCTGCAAGAGGCACACTGGCCTCTGCAAATCCCACAGGGAATATCCCCAGGGATTGAGTAGGAAAGCCAAAATATCTACTTTGGGTTAGGAACGTGGTTATGATATCTGAAAGTGCTGCAAAGTGAAAACCTTCCTTATAAGCCTAAATTATATTGAAGAGTGAAAGTAAAAACCATGTGGGTTTTGTATCTTTTTATCTATTTTACCTGCTTGTACTTCAATTCCCTGCACTACAGAATGGGAACTGTGGAGGTTGCATATTATTATAGAAGCCTTTTATACACAAACTAGGATTAATTTCAAAGACGCTTCCCCATTTCTTATCTAGCTCTTATCTCTGCTGTAAGCTCTCAACCACACATTACTCCTTGATACCAAATGGTCATCAACACTTATTAAAAAGAAGACTTTTCTTGATCATGCTCTCTCTTGAGTACTCATCTAAGTCTCAGCATCTCAAGCATCTATTTTAGTTTCCATGTTGTAGCTTTTCAACCTAAATGTATGGTTTTATCTATCTCCCTGCACCTATCATTTTGTCATTACCAACAATACAGTGTACATGGAACCTCTCCTGCTTAATGTCTTTATCAGTAGCCTGAAGGAAAAGACAGAGCACACCCTAAAAATCTAGACGACTGGTTTAATGAGAGCCTCATAAAATTCAACCACAATCAATGTAAAGTCCTGAACACGGGACAGACTAACCCTTTGCAGTGGTGCAGGTTGGGGACCAAGTCTGCTGAGAACTGGTGGCCTTGAAAGGCAAGCTGCATGTGAGACAGCAGGGGGAGAGGCATGATTATCTGCTTCCCCTCAGCATTCACTACACCATAACTAAAACATCATATGCAGTTTTAGATCCCCCAATAAAATAAAAAATCCCACTACGCACAACCCCTCAAAATAATCACCCCACTGACAAAACTAAGCTACAGCACAATATGGTCATCAGAAGGATTCCCACTGGACACTGAAGGAGGCCTCACAATGATGCATCCCTTCTTTTAATTAGTATCACATCCAGTCCAGAATCCTGGATTCTGAAATTCTGCAACTAGCAGTATTTCCCTCTAACTTCCTATTGCTCAGGTCAAATTGCCTTCTGCTTCTCCAATTGCTTTTTCAGCTTCCTTTTTTTCCCCAGTGGGGCAACAACTTTACATACCTATTTCTGTATTGGTTTGTCTTTACCTCTTACACTCGGGTATCACACTTCCCCCCACCCAAGATCAAAATTTAAGTAAAACACAAATACAGGCTCTCCAATTCAACTGAATTAACCCCCTTAATTAATTATTCTTTACATACTGGCTCTGCAAAAATGCTCATGCACTCTCTTGGATACCTGGTCTCTGCAGTGAGTTTTGTGACTTCCGTTATGCTGTGTGATACTAAATGATGGCCAAAACTATTCTGCTTTGAGCAAATCCTTTCAAGAAAGGTAAGAAAAAGGATTAAGACTGCTACTGAAATGTCTGGATCTCTCCATTTTTAGATTAAAAATTGCACAGTAAACATGAAATCACAGTAGGAGTTCCATGCTACAGTTGTATCTTAAAACTCTCACTACTACTACTATGCCGTGTATATTCTAACAGAAAAACAAAGTAGTACTGAGGTGATTTAAACTGTTGCACTTTCAGGGTTATCTTCACAAAGTCTATTTTAAGAACTGCTTTGGAAGCAACTGATGTTTTATGCAGCGAACTGCTATTTTCCCAGATGAATAGAATATCCATTCTTTGGCTCACAGTTTCCATGACACTAAAAACAAAACATTCATCGGCACCAGCTCAGTGTTTGATGGTAAATGCAGCTGCAGCTCACAACAGCTCACAGTGTACCTCAGCCTGCCTCAGCTGAACAGAGCCACTGTATTTCCCCAACGCAATTTCATTGTTTTACAGACAAGCCCTTTCTTGCCAAACTCAAACATTTCAAGCCCTGCTGGTATTCTCTCTTGAAATGAAAAGATATTCAACTCTGCAAGTAACGATACTAACGTGAAATCTGCCGAATTACCGCACAAAGCACACGGCCAGAATCCAGACTGTGGTGACAGCAGCATTTACCCCCACAGCTACCAAGACAGTTCTGGACAAAGAATTCCGAACATTGCTCCCTGTTACAATTCCAACTCGTTTCAAGTGCGTTGCTGAAGAAATCTATTGCAGGGACAATTTAAAACCTGTTAAATGGAGGAAGTGACATGGCAATTCAGAGCCAAGGGACAGCACAGCTTTAAGCACTGCTCCTCTCCCCAAAAGGATCACTAAAGCACACACCTCTTTAGAATGAAAGGTATCATGAGAGACAGACTTCTGCTTAAGGGGAAAATGCAAGACTCCTATTAGCTGATAATTTGACCTGGCCCCATATTAGCTAGCTTTTCATCTGTCTGAGATATAGTTTAAGTACGTGGTCACCCACCTTTTCACACTGGTCAGCACACTGCTGCTACATACACCTTGACTTAATCACATTGATCTGATTCTAAAAGCCATGTTAAAAACAGGACCACAACAATATACCACATTTATAAGAAGCATTTTTTAGGCACCAATTCAACAAAGCAATGAAGCACATGTGTACCTGCAAGTATAAACATGAACTAAACTCAGCAGGGACTATTCATACAAATTATACACTTAAAGAGATTATTGGTGGACTGCAGACTGATTGCAGAGAAATGTGACAAAGAAGGATGCACCACCTCAGTCTACTCTTCCTGTAGTTTTTAAAAAATTCTGTCAAAAATTCTGAAAATACTGAAAATGTAACATGTTAATAACAACCAGTTTGCAGGTTAAGGGAAGTGTTAAAGTAAAATCTAATTAATTTATACGGACTGAAATCCATTTTTGGTTTTGCTATAAAATATAGTAATAAGACACCCTCCAGGCAAAGAAACAAAGTCCTGGTTCACAGCACACAGTGTGTTTAAGGACAAGAAGGAGACAAAGATCCACATTTAGTTACTGCAATATTATGAAAATAACTTTCCAAGAAGAGTTTGAAAAGGAGAGGAGCTGGTCACACGTTTTCAGCTCTCAGGTCAGTTCTCTGTAGCTATTGCAGCCCCTCCTGCCTCTGCTGTGACCAAGTACTGCACTGCTCCCCACTCTGCCCAGCTGCTGCTGTGGTGAGAGCTCCCCCTCCTGTTGTCATGTACTCTCATCACGCTGCAGATTGAGCTACCCACATATATAGGACTCAAACACATCTATAGCATTTTAAAAAATGTCTACATCATTACAAAAGCAGTCAGATGGGAATAAGCTCAAGGCATTTCCTAACACCAAAATGGAACAAGACTCCTCTTCCAACTAAGTTCCTTTAAAATACAGCTCAACAAAGGAAAACATTAATGCAAAGACTGCAGCAACGCTTATTATTAAATCATTAGCAAAACAAAAATAAAAAATTCATTGCTCTTTATACCCAAACCATTGACTTCAACTTGAGATTCAGCAGACCCTTCAGGATCAAAGAGTGTTACAGCGGCTTACTGTCAGAGGCCAGTGGAATTCACTTTCCAGCATTACTCTTAATAAATTTCTATTGATAGCCTTTCTACTGACAACCTACTGGACTTTTAGAACATCCTTACACTAAGCCATTAACAAGACTGGATCATCGGTGCACTCCCCACAGGCCCACTGCAGATTACAAGATCAGAAAAAAGTGAAGCCAGCTTTTGTAGCTTTTCCAGGAGCTGAATACACCACACACACACACACACACAAAGCAGCTTTCTTATTGCCTACACAGCACTTACACATTCACAGAATACTATTAGCTGGCGTGTAATGTCTGTTGCAGGTAGTCATCACCGTAACCAAGGAAGAACATTAATGTTACTTTGTAAATACAAGTTCCTTGGTTGGTCAGTACACGTTGATACAGGACATAAATGCCATCTTCAAAATTTCCATTTTAATAAGCGTTTGCTGAGGTTTTCACTTTTATTTTCCTTCTGAAGCCAGAAAGGAGACAAGAAGTCCAGAAGCTGGTAGAAATCAACTCCCCTTACAGTTCCTGGAAAGAATTTTCTTATCTATAGATTAAAATTCTTCAAGTTTATTGCAACACTGGTGCATATTTCCCTATCCTAGTGTTTTCCAAACAGTGGACGATAAATAAGAGACATCACCCAGCTGACTGGGGTACTAGATATGTAGCTGTTATTCCTCTGCTTCAAATACGGAGCAAGGTTGTTTTTTTAAAATATTCTGTGACTTTTCCTGAGACTGCCTTTTTTGCAACTGCAGTGGCAGCAGCAATAGCAAATAAAGGACTTCATAGTAAGTAAACAAGCAACAATTTCCTTAGGTCCATAGTAAATTCCCACCTGGCTGTGATTATCACACATACAGCGTGGTATGCAGGGGGAAAATGAATGAACCCAGAGAAGCTTTTTAGAGTATAATCTGCAGCATAAAAACCTGCAGGAAACCCCGTATCTCAAGCTAACACAGATTCTTCATAGGTCAATGGTTAGTGATCCTTTTTATTGCTCCCTTCTTAAAAGCTGATTCTTTCTAGATGTTTTCTTTCTGAAACTTTGGATCAGGATTAGAGATGCTAAATGGGGACGTCAACCTATGAAGTCAGCAATGGGAAACCAGACAGGCAAACAGTATGCATTATAATGACAACCACTACCCCTCTTCCCCGGCCATGAGCCGTGTCTTCTCCATCTGCTCAGGTACTTACCTCAAGTGCTAATTAAAAAAAATTAACAAATTCATATCAGTGTGATAGTGGTTCAAAGGAAAGAAAGACAGAAAAAAAAAATTTACGGCAGCTGTTTTGGATAAGGAAGGTCAACATTTCCAGAGTCTCAAAAAACTAATGTTTTAAAAGAATCTCCAAAACTGCTATCTAAAAGAGGTCTGCTTTTCAGAGAGCAAAGCTCCCAATTTCGTTTGGGGTATAACTCAATCACAAGTGCACAGGAATGCCAAAGCCATCTCACGCAGCTCTATTTGAAAACCTAAATATGGATTTATGGCCCTGATCCTTCAAACAGCTACATACGTTCTTAAAGGGATTATGTGTGCTTAAAGTCTCTTAGATGTACAAGTATTTGTAAAATTATGACTTACCTTGTGCACGCAGATCATTTAGTAAGATACATTAGACTTATACTGATTTCATCACACTCTAAGACATTTGGACACTTCCCACTATATCAGGCAACCACTGAAGTAAAGAAATTAATCTATTTCAGCGGTATTTTACTTTCTTATATTACAAAAAGCTTACAGAGATTAATTTTTTTTGTAAAAGAAAGCTGGGTACCATCAGAGCATTACCAATGCATTAGAATGCTAATTAACTGGTCACTTTGCTTATGATTAAGAAAAAAAAAAGTCATTAAGTACAAAAAGGAGAGATTTGTTTCCGATAGCAATTTTTCTCACGGTGTTTTAGACTGCGATATATTTCTAGAACTCGGACTATAATGAAATATTTTGAAAAGTGAAAGCACTTGAGATATTTGAAAAATCTTGTAGGTGTGTGTGTGTCTGAGTAACAACACTTCACCTATGTTTCAGTGTATCTAAAACAGGGCAGCCACATATATACACAGTTTCACTGAGGTTTTTCTTCTCTGAATAAGACCTATTCTTTGTTTACTACTTTTTAATTCTTTTTTTAAGTCTTTTTTTTTTTTCCAATTACAGACAGGAAATAAAAAGAAATGCAACTCTTTTATGTAAAGTAAATCCATCTGGATGTTTGCTGCATCCTATATTATAAACTTGTGATCCCCAACCAGAATGAGTTATAGTGAAGCTGCGGGCAAAATTGTCTCCATATACCACAATCCATTATCCCTGTCAAGTTAATGTTCCATGTTGAGCCATATGGCATGGGTACACACTCAACAAAGGAAATTCCTTAAACTTGTTATAATCAGCACTTACAGTCATCCAAAAGAACTGACATAAACAGCTTTATTGTGTTTTGTGCATTTCAGTTGATATCCATGACAAACAGAAGAAGCTTCAGGAAGGGGGGGTGGGGGGGTGGAAGGAGGGCAGGGGGAGGAAAGTTGCAATAATAAAAAGGGAGGCAGGGAGACAGAGACTGTACATTTCATAATCACACAAATTTCCCTTACAGTAAAACTCAAGACTCCTGACACTGATACACTGCCAGATTAACAAGACACACACACACAAAAACCCAAACAAAAAACAAACAAACAAAAAAACCCAAACCACAAACTAAACAAAACACACCAAAACCCCCTCCATCAGTACTTCATTTTCAATGCAAATAAGAACTCCTAGTTTCACAGTGCCTGACTCATGTAAAAGCTTCTCAGTTAAAAAAAAAATTTAAATAATTTTTAGTTTTCCTGACTTGAGAGAGATTTGCCTTCAGTTGTTGAATAATTACCAAGAATTTAACAGTCCTTCATTACCAATACCATAATTTCAGTAAAATATCTTTCTGTGCATTAAGTGTAGGTCACAGATGAATTAAGGACTCCCAGAAGCCTCTGCTACCTGGCACAACCCATCACATCAAGACTAAGTCAAGGTACAAGTAGAGCAGAACTTCATTCCAGCCCCCACAGTGACAACAATAAAACGCTGAGAAAACACACTATCAAATCCTGAACTCAGCATCAATTTCTGTTAATTACAGCCTTGTCAGCAACGTGATTATTCAAACAGCTCATGCAAATGTTAATGAGTCCTTATTTGCATATTTATTTTTTCCTTTGTTGAAATGTCATTGATTATTACATTCTACAATGATGAATGCTGCTGATGATGTGCTCTGATATGTAATTAGTCATTAAGTGGAATGAATAGATCAATTATGAAAAAGGAGTGAGATTAAGAAATATCAAACAAGACCGCCCAATGTAACTATAGAATTTTTTATTTTTTTTTTAAAGGAACTAAAATAATTTCTTGGCATTTAAAGTGCAACATCAGTAGTTTTCAATCAATAAACTACTACTTTTCTGAGGTTAAATAAGATCTTCCACACGCACCGCTGCTTGGGTAATCTAATTACAATTTGCTTTTGCAGAAACAGTCGGAAATCTGCCGCGTAACACCTAGATCTGGGGGGCTGGTGGCCCTATCCTGTCCTTCCCCCAGCTTCCAAAAAAATAAATAAATTAGAGATGTCCGAAAGCTGCTCCTGAGCACAACACAGCCTGCCTGATCTTGTAGCAGAAATGAAAACAGCGCTTGCTGCGCTTGCAGCAGCTCTACTTTGTTCTCAAGGCAAAGATCCGTGCTGCCTTTTGCCACTGCCTGCTCTAACGACGCAGCCAGCACTCGCTGTTTGCAGATGAAGGGGAAATGGGAGAGAAGAGGAAGGAAGGGGAAAAAAAAAAACCAACCAACCAACAACACACCAAGAAAAAACCCCACATTACTGCAGACCAGATGGGAACATTCCACATGACCAAACCAATCAATCACCTCAGTGGGGCGCAGGTGCAACACAGCCGTGTAGCAACACACCATTTCACAGTCTATCGGGCACAAACACATGGTCACCAATCAATGGCACCCCCAGGACCTCGGGGGGAGGCTCTCTCGAGCCTTACTGGTCCATGCCTGATGACTTCATAATCACACATCATTTCATTCACTGGAGGATACAAACCAGCATTCTAATAACCTTCCCCCGAAACCGGTCATGTTGTGCATATTAATAGAGTGTCGGGTAGAGCTGAACCACCGGCTCCACGCTGCAATCGGAGCGGAGCCTGCAGAAGGAAACAACCTGAAGCTACCAACTTCTGCCCAAGGAAGGACGGTCAGTCGGCTCCAACCCAGACCAATGGCAACGTGATTCCTTTCAACAAAATAAACTGCGCACGATGCTCGCACCTTCCGCAAAGCAACCCTTGAACAATGGCAAGCAAGCAGAGATAAAGGACAAAGCAGGATGAAAATCACTGGAAGAACGTGCATCTGTACTTGGTGATGTGTTAGGCAAACTTGTGAAACAAACAGGATCACCGGTAAGAAAAAAAACAAAAACAAGTTACAACTATTAAAAAAAAATATATATCTATACGCTTGCCAATGCTCTCAAGTGAAAGGAATTTTATGTCTTTTAAAGCATTGCAAATCAGTTTAAAAACAAGCACATAAAAAAAATACACAAGCTGATGTGATCACGCCACACTAAGACTTGAATCAGAGCACTAGCTGCTTTTGCCTACGAGTTAAAAAAAAAAGGCCAATTAGAAATGTTAATTTCTGGTTTTGTTAGAAATGTTAATTTGTGGTTTTGTTATTGATGACTTAGGATTACAATAAACATCTCAGACACAAGGGTATGGAGACATTTTGGGCAGAGTTTATCACACTGCACTGTTAAGTATTTGCACTGTTAAAAAGATACTCAGGAAAGGAATGTGACAAGGAGAGCATCTCCTCTTGGAATTACATTATGTCTTGAGGGTAGAAGTCAAATGAGTTACAACTGAAATGTAAAGGACTAAACTATTGATACACACTTCTCACATTTAGAATTCTGTAAGTGTCCAGTAGAGAGGACTCCACCATTTGCTATCAAAGCAAAGAGCTTAGTTTTACTTCTGTCTTTCAGAAATTGATTATATTAAGAGCAGACACCTCCGAATGATACAATTAAGTCAGGCAAGGCTAACATCTGCTGAACCAACTTGGGTTTGCTTTTTGGCACAAACTGCTGAGAACTGCTTCGAGAAATAAGTACAGTAGGCACTGTACAAGTATAGTTGTCAGGTTGCGCTCAACAGTGCTACATGTTGCTTTAGGTCAATGGGATTTCCTCCTTTCCCATTCAGGAAGGCCACACAAAGGGGCTGCAGCATACTTTAATTCATTTATACAAGAAGAGAAAAACACCCAAACGTGTCAGAAGCAGAAAGCACATTTTTCTATAAAATCCAGATTATTTGGTGATTTGCACTGCTGCAAGACCTTGTATCTTCTTTCCTTGGCTCCTTCCCGTCCCTATCAAAGATCTCAGAAAAATGCACAATAGTATTTGCATTTTGCTCTCAGTTCAGAATCTTGGTATGATTCACCTTTTCACAGGGGCAAATCTGAGTCCTGTAATCCCCAAACACCACAACAGAAAAAGCTGGCAGATTTGGTGTTGTTTGAGGAGCACAGAAGGGTTAAAGAACAAACATAAGTAATATCAAGGGAATATTCACATCCTTTTGCAGAATTATGTTCACCAGCAGTAGACGAAGTCTTCTCCCTCACTAGAATACAAAAATCATTAATCAATAAATCATTAAATTAAGGGCCTGATGACCAGTTCTATTCTGGGCACTAAGAATGCTAATTACTATAGTATCTGGGGATCCTACAGTTTTAAAATCAGAGTAATCTTCTTTAATAAGATCAGGTTTTAGATTCAATTCACCTTCTTGTACTTTGAAAGCTCTTGAAAAGAAATTTAAAATGTCATATAACGAATTAAGTACTGATATTACTCACACTTCATGTGCAACACAGGGCAAGCTGATGGCTATGCTACAGACTTGACATCTCTGAAGAGGCAAAAAACTAGCAGCTGGTGACATTCACAATGGAAAGGACTGGGAGGAGTTTGACAAAGAATCTCATCCAAAATGAAAAAGCCTCAGTAAAGCTTTCCCTTAACTGGAAACATTAAGCAACAAGGAGAACAAGGGGACAGTTAGCACAAGTGTCCAGGCCAGTTTGAGCACCTCCCTGCCTTCCCAGTGTTAAAATGCTACATGACAGAAGCCAAGGACACACGTGTCTCTGATAAGAGGCATGCCCTGGACAGAAACCACTTCTCACCCTCAAACAAAACTGAGCCTCTCATCTCACTGACTAAGGTGGGAAAGGAGTGGGGTTTTGCTTGCTGGTGACATAATTATACCTAAAAAAACTAAGACATAGAAAGTGGGGGCTCAACTTAACACATGGAAACAAAAGGAAAAATAAAGAGGATAAAATTTATCACAGAAACTTCAAATGAAAGAGTATTCCAAGATGGCAAAAGATGGTAGTGCTTGCAAGCAAGGAGATTTTTATGAAGACAGCATGAAATGCACCAGAAACAAATTTTAGTGAACTTTTGAAAACAATTGTTTTCAAGTGCATGGCTCAGGTATCAGGTATCCAATTGTTATATAAATTATATAGGCTGTAAGGACATCAAGAGAACCGACCAGATTTTCATCAGTTTGCTCACATCAGTGAAGGTGTCATGACAAGAGTAACAAATTTTAATCTATAAACAAAGCAACACAACTCCCGGGACATTTCCTACAGCAAAGGACTCCAGTGAAGATTATAGTATGATTCTTACTCCTAAAATATACAGAACCATAGTTATCAATAAAGAATTATATACAATTCACAAGTATATAGTATATATAGATGAGTAAAATATATCTTGTAAGAAGTAGCTTTGATTTCTTCATTCACTAAAAATTAGACAAGCATCACCGTTTGGAAACAGGGAGCTAGAAGTCAATGAACAAAATAGTTTAAAACCACCAACCTCATCAGCACAATGGTAACTGGCTGCAAGGTTAACCTGAAACTGATTTCTGCAAGAAATACTCCCAGTGTCACAAATACAGCAAAATCAGTACTTAAAATAAACAGGGGTAAAAATGTGTCAGAACTTCCAACAGCTGATAGCTAAGACTGAAAGGGGTTTAGGTTTTCCTAAGTAAAAGTGGTTGAATGAGATGCAGTCAATGCAAATGTTACCCTAACAAGAAAAGCATACAGATTTGCTCACTATTAGAAAAGCTTCACAAAATTCACTTAAAAACTGCAAACTACAAACATATCTAATTTTAGCTATATACTTTCCTTAGGAAATATAATTCTTTTAAGTTTACAAATCCAAAGAAATCTGGAACGCTGTTAAGAATGTTCTTGAAATACAACAAAAACCTACAAACACAGCTAAATTGAAAGCTTTAAAGTTTAGATATGAGCTACTGCTTAACTGGCCTCTTTTATCTATTCACCTGTACTGATTTTAATCAGCCTTATCCAGGGTCAATAAAAACTATTCATTTTATGTTTTGCTCAACTGGACTCCTTATGATCAGCTGCTAGCATCAAACTGCCTGATTTTCATTCAGGCTTCACAGCTGGATTCATTACAAAAAAAGGAACATTAAACAGGCATAACTGGCTTTGACTTAAACATAAGCATATTTATAACTGTGTTATAATTTCAGGTATTAAATAAAATTTTCATTTCAATACAATTTCTTTCAATGGGACACAGACTGTTTATATTTAAGAATTTCCAAGAGCTGTTAAAGTTGCAAATGTAGAAAAAAAGTAACAAAACCAACATTTTTAATAAAAACAAAACAAACAGTCAGGGAATGACCAAGAACTCATCTTCTATGAGTAAAATCTTCATTGCAAAGAAATACATTGAGGCTGAAGGTTGGAGGTTTTGCTGGGGGGTTTTTTTGTTTGTTTTGTGGTTTTTTGGTTTTTTGTTTGTTTGTTTTAAGAACAGTATGAGGAATGTTTTGGGGTTTGTTTTTACAGTAGTTACTAAGTTGTTAACTCATTTAAGAGTTCATATCGTCTACATTCTCAACAAAAAGAAGGATTTTAAATTTACAACAGAGAAAATGCCTACACTACTTAGAGCTATTCTGCAAGATGGATAGTTATTCTAAAAAAACCCAAACAAAACACAACAAGACAAAGGAAAAAAAAAAAAACCCAAAAAACCAAACAACCAGGAAAAAAAAAAGGACAGAAGGAAAACAATATCCTCAGAGAAAAAAGAGAAGTCGGCTGAAAACTTTATTTAGATTTGTCTTCAAAACAGAAAATAGATGAGCAGTTTTCCCAACAATGCTTATTTAAGCAAATATTTGAAGAGGGTCGACAGGACAGAAAGGAGAAAGGCAGCACAAGTTAGAAAACGCGGTTCTGTGTAGAAATACAAAAGATGAAATACAGCCATCTAGTAATTCACAGTTACATTTTAATCCCTATTTTAAATCACTGCAAAAATCTGCTCAAGAACTGGTAGATTTTCTCAGGGAGAGGGAGCAGAAGGCAAAGGGCCATCTCCCTCCTCCTCATGACAACAGGCTAGAAAGGGAGTCAGGGACTCCACCGATCACATGGGAAGGGGAGAACATAGGAACGCATACTGCCAAAAAAGTCAAAAGGTAGGAAGGGTAAGAACATAAACAAGAAGAAAACCCACCTCAAAATAAAATTTACTTGCTGTAGTTGTCACTTTCTATGTCTTATTGTTGACACATTACTTCTAAAACTTGGTAAAAATGGGAAAAAGATACATCGTGCTGCAACGAAATGGTCAACACATCACTTGAGATCACTGCATGTGAAAACTGAACGGCTGGATATGAACTGAAGTTTACCCGCTACAAAATTTGAACTATTTCAAAAGGATGAATTGCATTCAATCCTAAAAACATTAACATATGTTAAAAGCGTTCTTCATAAGGTGGAACCTCCAAGGCTTCCAATAGCAAATGTATAGACCCTTGAAAGGAGACAGTTGACCAGATACCCATTCAGTATCTAGACACTGCGGGTTTTATTACCAGTTGCCACTAATCCTCTCTTACAGGCCAATACAACCAAAGGATGTATCCAAAGAGACACACCATCAGGAAAGCAATGAAGCTCATTACACAGGTTAGTTTACTAGAAATAAAGGAAAAAATGAAGGAAAATGAAAACAGGAAAACACATTGTGGACAGCATCCTGCAGTTACAATCACTTGAAATGATTCTTGTTGCAAATTAAATTAAAAAACCCCAAACCTTTAGAGAGCAAAGTTACATTGTCTTTTTAAAGGCCAAGAAGTTCTTTTTGTGCTTTATTTCTGATTTTGGTCAGCAGCGTGCTCTGCATATACATTTACACGATATGACCCCTTTTGTTATTTGCGAGCAGAAGTAAGATGTGAAAAAGTCTGGATTTAGTACTTTCTAAACTGGTCACAGCAGAGTAAGCTCAGATGGCTAGTTGAACAGAACATCCTTAGGGAGACAGAGCCGCCCCAGAGGCTTTGTGGGTAGAAAATCTTTAGGCAAAGTGATTCATCATGTGTGGCAAGATGACTGTGACATCTAAAGATTCTTGCCTTGAGCAGCATGGTGCACACTACAAGGGATCAGACATTCTGAAAAACATCCACACACGTCTCAGAAGCTTCAGTAAAAAGGACGTGTTTTAAATAACAAAATATTGGACACTAGAAATGTGCATATGCTTTCCACTGCTTTTTGCAGTAGAAAACTAGGAACCTGTCCTTCAGCATGTCTGAACCTATACTGTTGACCTAACATAGAAATAACCAGATTTTTACTAGCTTTGCATTCAAACTCACTCTTTCAAAGTCCAGCTGAAGGACGTTTTAACATGTGGCTCATATTCCTCCCCCAGTGTAACTAAGCCATAGCCTTGCCAAGTTTGTTTAGAAGCTGGCCATCAATGTTTTCCTATAGTGACTTGTATTATTCTCTTGTCCATGCACCACAACTTCCAGCTTTTCTAACAAATGATCAGAGAATGCCTTACTATACCTCCACTGCAACAGGAGAAAAACCAGGTTTGATCTTCCAAATCTAGTGCACAGTAATCTGTTACTGTACTACACAGCACCCCTGTTCAGAATCTGCACTTAAAGACCACTTAGAAGATACCAGTTTTGAATGTCCAGACAGTTCACAAACAAGCAAAAAGACCCACATTGGAACAGAAGAAAAACTCCACTACCATGGTATGCCACCAATAGCACTGGCCATTAAAAGATGTAGGGAGAATGAACCATAACAAAAAAACCAGGGCAAATATGAAGAATGGTACGCTCTAAATTTCAACAGTCAGATGCTAGAGTCAAGTACACATCAACAGAGATTCAGATTTAAAACAATTTTCATTGTATTTAAGATGAAGTAAACAAAAAGAAACTGTATCTACAAAGAGCAACACATCTGCACAAAGCCACAAAAAATGGCCTTTCTTAAAACAGTCAGAAAGTCAATAGACCAAGGAAGACAGACAAGCCAAAGACAAGAACAATCCCAAAGTGCAACTGAGCATGAGCCTGATGGAAGTGCTCAGGTGGAACAGGGTACTGATCCAGATGGGTGCATTCAAGGGACAAAAATACAAGTTTAACTGCACAGTAAAACCACAGTAAAATGAGAGACAATTCTATTGACAATTTTAGCATAAACTCAAGTTTTCGTTATTTTTCTACCTCTGATGTTTTTTGCCTTTTTTGAGGGAAGTGAATTGGACCAGTGACACGTAATTGCTTTGCCTTACCAAACAAGAAAGCAACATAGAAACACCAACAAGAAAGTAGGAGAGCAGGCAGTGGCAGCATTAAAAACATTGCTTTCAGTCCAGCAGCGGTGCCGAAATTGATTCTCAAGTGAATAACGATGCTTTAGAGTACAGGTTAAAAGAAGGAAAAAAAAAAAGTTACTGAGGCCTGGATAACATTTTCTCCCAGTGAATCACTGCCTTTCAATCTGGTGTTTTATTTCACATCAGCTTACTGGCATTTGCGCTATGTCTCTGTCATGAGACCAAGCTGCGTCTCTGTTGGGGGAAGAGGGGGAGGCATACCAGCCAGAAACTCAGAGGAGTACAATCAACAGGGAAGCTTGCCTCCTTCCTATTGCACAATGTCAACCAAGCACTAAAGAGACAGCTAAAGTCAGTGTATTGAGCGCAAGACATTTTCGCTCCAAACTTTATTCAGTGCAGGTAAAATGAGATAAATCAATATAGAAAATCCTCTATACTTAAAAAAAAAAAAAGTTCTTTACCTTTACTCTGTTCTATATATATTGCTGAAAGCCCACTGTTTGTTTATGTATATGTAATAAACAATCTTATATAAACTGGTTACCAACAGGAGAAACATATGTGCTTTTTCCTTCTGCCAGCAAACCATATCCCTTTTCACAGTTTGCAACTGAACCAATGAAAACCAGCAGAATTTCTCTTTTGGCCCCTCTCTCCCTTTACCCCCGGCTCCAAAATACTGAAGAGAAGGGTTTATACTCAATTCACTTCACAGCTTTATCATAGCTTTTGAACCACATTTCTAGAAAGAGACATTTCTAATGTAACAGCAAAAATATGAACTAAATTGGGAATATACACATATACTGGACAAATATATTCATTACAATTGTGCACAGGGCTTAGTGCCAAATAGCTGTCAAACAAAGGAACAAAATCATACAGTTGTTTGGCACTCAAGGATGAAATCATTGTGAAACATGCACTGTTTATAAATTGTCGTTGATGAATAAAAGCAATGCAGAAAAAAATTAAGGAAATGCAGCCAAGCATCAGAAAGACAGGCCAATCATTGCTCCTCCTCCCACCACTCTCAGTCATCAAACAAAACAAAATAACCCCCAAGATCCCAGTATGCTGGGCAAGAACAACATAGCGGTGCAAGGTAAACTGAACACTGAACAAACAAGTGACCTCAGGCTGTGCTCTCATAGCTCAACCCAAAGTTCCCAGAAAAGTGATAGATTCAGATACCTGAAAAAAAAAAACAAACCCCACAACCTGTCGTGTGTTATTTCTCAGCTTTGTTACTTATAAAGTAATACTTTGAACACCAGTTATTTTAGTGACATTTATCTTAAGCTTAAAAATATCAATCCCTGAAAATGTAAAGAAAAATTGTTTCAGTGATGGTAAAATATATTAGCAGATCTTCTGCCACAGACCACGGCACTGCTGAAAATATACCACCTTACCTATCATTGAGAAGAAAGATTTAACTCACTTGAGGTGAAGGGATGACATTTCTCTACGTACAAAGACAGACACAATTGTATCCTAGAAAATAAGCAAGAGCTCAGTTTCTGATCTTGCACATCTGTACCAACTTCAGTAGCTTTCAAATCTGAGGCTGTATAATAATGCAACACATCTATATGGAAACAAAATCTCCTCTAAAGTTAAAGAAACAAACAAACAAATATGCAAAAGAAAATACTTGTTTTTTGGACTGAGAAGTAGAATATTAAAGTGTGCTAAACACTTTTTATAATATAACACACATATGAGCTCCTGCAAACTCCTTTGAAGTTAAGGTGACATGGTCAGAAGATTCTCTACAATATTTCATAAGGCAAGGTGACTTAAGACAGGTAAGGCATATTTAAGAAATATGGTTCTGAACGGAATTAGTTTTTGTAAATCTCTATTAAAGCAGGTCAATCAGCCTGTAGTTTAAGTTGGAAAGTACTATAAGTCTCCAAATAAATATATGAATAAATTAAATGAGATGACAGCTTGTAATGGACTAGCAATATGTGAAACAAATAAATGATGTCATAGGAAAGAAATGAATCCAGTCAGAAATAAGTTCTATTTATCACAGCAAAATACTAATGTAAACTTCACTTTGCTCCTGTGATGCAGAAAACATACTTAGCACTGCAGTACTCTGAGAGCATACAAGTACACTTTCCTATCTCTGTAGATCTGTATTTAAATATGATATGAATTTATTTATGATACAGTCATGCACTTCGGTGTTCAATGCAGACCCCAGGTATCAGCCCTGAAGCTTACAAGCCTGTTAACAAGTCACACACCCCTCTCAAGACTTCTGCTTTCTAGGTCCCATTGTATAAGAGGAAGAAATTGCAAGATACTTTATTTGTATCGCACTTGTGCCTAAAGTGCCAAGCTCATTTTAGATGTCTACACTTGGAAGGAAAGGAAAATGTTGTAATCATTATTGTGACAGTAGTCCTGGTTTTGCGCATGGCCCATACATTCTCAATTGGAATTTACACGTTACATTTTCACATTACATATTTTGGTGTGCTTGGTTCCCAACCACCCTCAAGGCTCACAGCCAGACAGTAGCTGTTTTAGGAAAAACTGCAAAGTCAGTCTCAACTTACTTTGATAGTAATTGCTGTGTTTCTTCCCCATTCCCAGGAACCTTTTTTATTTCTTTAAAGGAATCAGTAGCAGTAATCCCAAATACTGTCAGTTCAATCCTATCTTTAACCCTGTACATAATATGACATCACATAAAATGTTATACCAACTCTCCTCTCTCTTCTATTTCATCTTCAGATGGGGGACCCCTGTGAACGTCTTCCAAAAAACCCCCAACCAAACAGCAGCCTCCCTCCACCAAATGCCATCCTGGTGAAGCTTCCACACGCAAGGATAACAAGGTTTCTATCTCTCAAAGTGACCCTCCATCTGGATGTCTAAGAAATAACTGCAGAATTTTCAGCTGACTTCCCAATATACATATATGCATTAGAGTGACAGAAGCCGAACACCCATGAGAAAGCCACAGTGCTGTTAGCCTTCAGAAAAGTGTAAAAACACAGCAAGAAAAAAGCCTCGCAAATAAAGCGAGATATTACCATCGCTGAACAGAATGAGTTGCAGTTTCTCTGGTCTACACATTTCTGTTACAGGATCATTTTTCACTCACTTTTCAGAAACAAAATTTTGGTGTAATATTGGACTGAAGTGAAAGTGTCCAGACATAAGTTTCAAACCTGAAATTAAAAATGTTTCCTTTTGATAACATTTGTTCCATTAATCCACAATGTAGCTGAAACACCACACACTTAACAGTGGTTTACAACTCTACGGAAAACACTGTGGCCACTCACAGAACTGAGAACATTAAGGGGTCCAACACCTTCTTGCAGCTAAAAAAAATAAAATTTCATCTTCTATGGGCTCACACGTTCAATTTCATCTGTTTCGCTTTCCCCTCCAAGGTACCTGTGTATCTAAACAAAGTCAGGTTTCCACCAGCAACAAACATTCAACTCCCTAAAACCCCGACTCTAAAGAAAACTTGTAGCAACTTCAAGTCATATCAATGCAAATACTGTAATGCTCCAAATCACAAAAGCCACTTGCTTTGGCACGAGCAGCCTAGTTACAACATTTTGGTTGATCGGTTCAGAATTTAATCACTGGACACAGGCTGCTGCATTTATTAAAAACTGGACTGCTAGCAACTGACAGCCCACAGCTACACGCACGCAAGAATGGAAACCAAAATAATGGAATGAAATAGAGATTAAGTAAATGATTTTTATGCACCTGGCGATAAGCAAACATCTTTATTGCAAAACAAAGACAAGCCATGAAAAATTACAAAATTATCTTTTAATCACCAGTGAGCTTTCTACAGTCTCCTATTTGAACAGGATAATAGTTATTATGTAGATCCCCAAGCAACTGCCTCATGGGAAAGTTACATCACCAGTATGGGAAAGAATCACCCCCTCCCTCCCGTCTCCCTGGAAAGGAGCTTGGCGCCTTCAGACAGACTGAAATTTAAAATCCTCCAGCTTCACCCAGCTGATCCCATCCGCTGGAACACATCTACAAGTGCCCAGGGATGGCAGGAACCACAGGAGAGAAATATGCCCTTTCAGCATTTCATGCACTGATGAGCCTTGTAACAGATAAACATACCCTACAGCAGCTAAACTGACACGCTGTAACAAAGAGGAAACACAAGACTTAAAAATTTCATCAGATGACTATTTATTCTCCTTTTCAGAGGCAGAGTACTCTGTGAATAAATCAACACACAAACGTATCAGACCGCGTTAACTAAAACCCAAGCTTTACAGAGGGAAAATGATCAAAACTAAAATATTTCAAAATTTAAAAGCCAGACTTGCATGTTTAAATTCCCAGACCGGCAATTCAGAAATACTTAGTACGACAAACATTCTGGCTTTAAGTGAGGGACCGTTTTGAAGGAGGCAACGTTTCATCTTCCTCCAACATAATTAACACTAGGTCACATTTTTTTCCTCCCATTAGCACACAGGGCAAGCAACACCACTGCCTGCAGGCCAGGTTGGGACATGCTGGGGATTTGCAGAGACTCCTAGGAGGCCTGGGAAGGTACCTGTGGCACTGGGCATATCCAGCAAAAAGGTAGCAGCATGTCTTCTTAGATCATGGGAAATCATATAGTTTGAAGGATTTTCAGGGAGAGATTTCTTCACTGTTTTGCATGCCAAAAAAACCCCCTGGGTAAATAAAAAATTTGGGGTTTTTTTGGTTTGGCTGTTTTTTTGTTTGGTTTTGTTCTGTTTTTTTCCTTGAAGCGCAGCACTGCAGACTCAGGCTGAAAACAAGCTCAGCGCTGATTTGAAGCTGCAGACTGCTGCCCACGCTGCTGGGGGTGAAGTGCCCCCGCGCTCCGGGACGGGAGGCGGGCGCCGTGCACCTGCTCACCCCCCTTCACCTGCCCGCGCCAGGAGCTGCCCAAGGCGCCAGGCCTCGCGCCAGCGGCCGCGGCCAGGGGAGCGGGAGAAAGAGCGGGCAGCTGCGACCCCACTCCTACCTGGCAGACCCGCACCTGAGCACCACCTGAGGAAGGAGGTTGGGGCCCCTCTGCCACAGCTGCTGCCTGGGAAGAAGATGAAAGTCTCATGGGGGAGAGCGCAGGAGCGGACACCTGCTACAGCGGAACGTGCCAGAGGAGGCCAGGCCCCCACTGCATTCGTAGAAAGCCTTGAGGTATTGCTGTGTTTAAAGAAATGTTAGGAAAGCTATTTGATTGAAATATTACTGTAAACAGAAGGGAAAACTAAGCTTAACACTCACTTGTGAGCAAAAGCCCAAGGGTAAAAATGCCCTGCACTTAGCACTGTCACTAAATGACTGTGTAATTTAATTTCCCAGAAACCCATTAGCTTTCACAAAAGGAAAATGAAGAGCAGATGAGAGCAATTCTTTGGTGTGAGTGGAATTTATTTAATGTAATACCTGGGGGGGGGGGGGGGGGGGGGGGGGTGGTGGACCATCCCTGTAGTCTTTTCATTAATACTGTGTTGAACTTCTTTTAAAAGTTTTGGAAATGAAAGCACTTCCTG
>WUAM01000431.1:76362033-76394421 GCA_024336885.1 Actenoides hombroni | reverse complement strand
AAGATAGGAAGCGTCCGGAGAGGGATCCGGACAGATTGGAACAATGGGCTAAGGTCAGTTGAATGATGCTTAACAAGGCCAAGTGCTGGGTCCTGCACTTGGATCACGAAAAACTCAGGCAGTGCTACAGGCTGGCAGAAGAGTGGCTGGAAAGCTACCTGGCAAAAAAGGACATGGGGATGTTGGTCAACACTCAGCTGAATATAAACCAGCAGTGTGACCAGGTGTCCAAGAAGTCCAACAGCATCCTGGTTTGTATCAGAAACAGTGTGGCCAGCAGCAGAAGGGAATTTATTGTGCCCCTGTACTCTGCATTGGTGAGGCCACACCTCAAATACTGTGTTCAGCTCTGGGCCCCTCACTAGAAGAAAGATACTGACGTGCTGGAGACAGTCCAGAGAAGGGCAACCAAGCTGGTGTAGGGTCTGGAGAACAGGTCCTATGAGGAGAAGCTGAGAGAATTGGGTTTGTTTAGTTTGGAACTGAAAGGAGGTTGTAGTGAGGTGGGTGTGGCCTCCTTTTTCAAGTAAATAACAACAGGACTAGAGGAGATGGCCTGAAGTTGCACCAGGGGAGGATTAGATCAGGTATTAGGAACAATTTCTTTACTGAAAGAGTAGTCAGGCTCTGGAATGGGCTTCCAAAGGAGGTGGTGTAATCACCATCCTTGGAGGTGTTCAAAGTTCAAAAAACATGTAGGACATGCTCTTGTGGGATGGTGAGGTGACTTTTGTCCGTGTTTTTTTGCTTGGTTGGTTGGATTTTTTTTGTGTGTGGTTTGTTTTTTTGTTGTTGTTGTTATTCTGTTTTGGTTTGGGGGTTTTTCGGGTTTTTTTGTTTGGTTGGTTTTTTTGTTGATGGTTGGAAGCAGCGATCTTAAAGGTCTTTTCCTAACCATGACAATTCCGTAATTCTGTGATATTAAAGAACAGAATCTGTATAGAGAAGAGGATTTAGGTTCCCATTGTACAAATTAAACAATAACATGAATGTCTGAATTAATTTAATTTAGAGCTCAACTAATCCTTGTAATGATTACACTAAAGAGTGATCTTGGCCTGTAGCTCTCATAAAAATGAAACGGGTTCTTTTTTTCATGCAATTTTAATGCCATTTTCATTAACATTTGTTGTTACTTGCACTGAAATAGCTATGTATATTTATTTTAGTTGCTTATGTCAGAGTGCTACACTTCTGTAAATAACAGATGAACAATTAAAATTGTAACTATTAACTTATGTAAACTCAAAACAAGTTCTAGCTGGGGCACCAACATCCAGGTGTTTGATGGATTTCAAAGGATAAAAAGGGTGTCTGTGTGCCCGTAACACCCTGAGTTGCTGAGTTCATACAGAACTATGAATCTATTACCCAAACTAGGTTAAGTACTGCAGTTTACAAGGGGACACCAAAAATGCAACATTGATTCAGCAAGGCAGACTCAACAGTGTCAGTGGGCCTAGACATCAGAGAAGGGTACGCTATCCAGGATGAAAATACAGTTCAATTTCAAAATGCACTATAATTTTGCAAGTAGTCACAAAACTCTATACTGTTTTATTTTCAAAGGTCATCATCTGGATATCAAGGTGTCTGACAAACACTGAACTGAATGAAGAGTTTAAAAGTCAGCACTTAATGGGTATTGACTACAGAGAATGTTCTTTCAAGAGCCTTGTGCGTATTAGTGAAAGATGAGAAGGTAAGATTTTTAATTTTTTTTCCCTTTCAACTGGGGATTTGATGGGATTTATTGTAATTGTTTTGTGCTTTTAAAGCTAATCTTAGCTAGAGAACTGGCAGCCTTCAACATTGGCACACATGGGTTCATGTCCGCAAACAAGAATCAAAAGTGTTATGCTTTGTTCTTTGTTATGCTTAATTGTTGAGCAATTAAGACTGCTCTAGCTGGGAGACACCTCATTGCAAGCTTATCAAAAGTGCATCAAAGAATACCTGCAACTTGAAAAATAGAAGTAAAATATGGATATACTTGAGAAAGAGGTAAAATCTGGGAGAAGACCAGAATAGCTCAGCACAAGGTATTATCTCTTATGCCACAGACATGAAGTTTCTTGCAACTTCTCTGCCTTTGCAGTCACAAAGCAGCCCCCAAATGGACAACAAATGCATTCTACCAGAGGCAGGCTAAACATGATACATTCTTGCACTGGGCATGAGTCATGTGGTGAAATGAAATTCCTTTCCTTTCCCTCTTCTCCTCCCAAACTCAGGGTTACATATGGCATACACACATAAGGGGACAAGAACAACCCTGGGAAGAACTTCAAACACAACACACAAACAGTAATTGGAACATGAATAGAACTAAAATCCATTTGGTGCTGCTGTGTTCTGTAGCATGGAGCAGATGAGTGCTGTTGGCTTTCAGTATATGTCCCCTAGTGTTTTTCCTTTGGTCTATAACAGTGAGGAAGACAGTCTGTCACGTTTTTCCCTTCTTTCACCCACACTCAGAACTTTAAGACTTATAAAAAGCAAATTCAGTGTACTGATGAATATTAAAATACATGGGATACCATAAGCTAATAATGTATTCTACCATATTCACAGACTATTGTGCTTAAAGAATGTGAACCTGAGAGTGTGACCTGGGCTCACATAGATATACATGCATGAATAAAACTGCTTAGCACACACACAGAACTAATCAACAATATAGATAATGGAAACTTCACAGTGAAGTACACTAAAGATGTGTTTACATTAATATGTTTCAAAAGTAGAATCCAAGGACTGCATCAAACTCTTTCTCCCCAGAGATTTGCAAAGATGAAAAGGAAACAACAGGCCCACATTTCCCCCATGGATCTTTGAGGTTCTCTTCTGTTAAAAGCAGCATAGTGCTAAGAAGTAAAATTATTTTAAAATAGACTTTTTCATTATATACAATTACAAGGTTGCACTGTGTCTGAATCAGCTATCAAATTGTTTTGATTTTGCAGTGTACTACTTATATAGTATTTTCCTGTTTGTTTCTCCTTCTTATTGCCTGTGCACCAGTGCCATAAATACATACTTTATGAAAAACAGAAAGGTGAACTACTTCTGTTCACTTAAAGATGCTCTATACCTCTTCTCATTCCCTTTACTTGAACTGGAACAATCTGAACAGTTATTCACTACACAACTACAAAAAGGAGAGTGCACCTGTTTTGTCCATCTTCTAGAACTTCGTTGTGTGGTTTTTTTTTTTCAAAGTGGATTTTCAAATACCTAATTATCCCATCTCTTCTGTGTAGTTATATTCTTTAAATTCTACACATAGAAAAAGTTTATCTAAACATATTTTTCCCTTCAAGAACTTACTTTAATTGCTTTTCCATTCTATGCCTTTCATTCACAAAAGACACATGATTGTAGACTAGCAATCATTAGAAAAAAATATTCATGTTTTGTCTAAATTGCAAGCTCAGTCTGATCTACTTGACTCATCTAGGGACAGAAAAGGGAACTCTCCTGAATGAAAATGTCTTATCTCCGTACACAACACAGAGAAGAAACGAGACAAAAGGCAAGGAAGTTGTTTCACCTTTTATTAGGGAATTCACATTTTTGTACCTGGCCAATTACTTCGGTGGCACCATGTCCTGTTTCACATCAGGAATGATGGGAATATACTTCCTGGTTTGAGTCCCATTTAGGCAACTGACTTTTTGCCTAATCTGAGATTCCACTTGCAGGGATCAGTACCCCTTGTCTGGTGTAAATCAGCATTCTCCACTTTGAGCAAACAGGCAAGGATGGATTAACAGGTCAGTCATTACTGTTGTATCCTAAAAATTGTAATTTGACCATGATCAAACAGGAGAGAAAACTAACTTTGGTTCCTATGTTGTCCAGAAATTGCTGAGCCACAGATTTTGATGGAGGCTTATCTCACTTGTGTAACATCAGCTGTTGTGCTACACAAGTGTCTACCTGCCTTACCTGAAAGCCTATTAAATAAAGACTTCTTGATACCTTTCTTTCCCAAACAACCATGGCAGCAGCAGCTGTCAACTCCTTACAACAAATCTGTAATTAAATGAAATAGCACAGTTAAATTAGACTCAGATGCTCTGAGCTATTGCAGACTTGATAATATCTCAGAGACACCAGTGTCATTTTTTGTGGAGAAGAGTTCATCTAAAAGGCCCCAGCATGTTCCAATTGCTGCCTTGTGCAACGACTAATGTTACACAATGCTGGCCTGGCAAAACTCAGACACGACTGTGTGAGCACAACTGTCCTCTGTCAGATTCTCAGGAACTACCAACCAACAGGGGAAGTAAACCAGCTAAGAAAAACAGGAAGTGAAGAAGCAGGATAAACTCTTTTCCAGCTCTGAGGTGAAGCCCTCTGGGAATGTTGAGGGTAAAATGAACAAAGTCTGAACAGCACTTCTTTCTCTTGCTTGTAAATTGTGGATAATAGGGTAAATGAAGACAATGGAAGATAATGTTATTTCTCTCTGTGGTTGTTTCTGAAGTACTCTAATAGCAGTTAAGTTAGACAAGAAGGCATAGACTGATGTGGCAGAAAAGCTGCTGTTTATCCTGTAACATAAAACATATGAAGGTAGTTCATTTAAACTTTATATTTCTATATTTGCATAGCTTTTAATTCCACGGAAGAAGGAAAAGAGGGCATAGATCATTGTACTTTTGAAAGGGTAGGAAAGGAAGGAGGCAGCTTTTGTTATATAGTGACTTGAAGCATACAGGGCTGCTCACACTAAAATGAACCTGAATGAGAGCAGACTGCTTCTGAGCCACACATGGCACTAGAAACAAAACCAACTAAATAAATACATCTAGGTGGAAGGAATCATGAGAAATATTTTTTTTCCTCACTGTAAGAATGGCGGGGAAACTGGAATATTTTTTAGCAGAACTGTTGCTAGTGGGGCCAAATGTGACACCTGCAGCTTGCCCTGGATGCTAATCTTATTGAGGAAGTTTCTTTGTGAACAAGAGTTTGAGTTTCTAGAAAACAGATACGGTATATGCATATTTGGTTAATGATGTATCACAGACATGATCTTAAACTGATGTGTTATTGAAATAAAGAACTTCACGAGATCTTTTAGTGCAACCAAACACCAGTATCCCAAACGCACATTTTTCTTCCTTGTTATTGAAATTCTTTGGAAACAATGTCATTAAAGTAAAATGAAGAACGCAGCATTAACAGTGCAATAAGGAGAAGATAACAAAATGGAGTTCTGCATATATTCATTCTGATTCCAGTTTCTGTTTACATTTGCAATTTCATAAAGTTATCTGTTATTGTATTTTCAGGCAAAAAATAAAAAGCCCCAAATGTGTTCCAAAATGCAAGTATATTCCTCATACACAACATGACTGAGTTAATGCTAATGCTACTTGTGGAAATTCAGCTTTTGTTGCTTACTTTTAATTTACACCTTCAACATTTTCAATAGCAGGAAAGAAGCAACTGTTGCTAAGAATCCCATGTCAAAGCCTAACAAAAAAAAAATAAATTCTTGTCTTTAGTGTTGGCAGTAACACTGAAGGAGTGTGATGTTTAAGACCTTAAAGTTATCCTATTACTTAAAATAAACTCCATCAGTTTAATTTTCTTTATTTAGCTGTATATAAGGTTGAGATGACTCCTAGGACTACTTGAAGCAGTAGCTTTTTTAACTTTCATTAGCACTAGCTGGAATCACATACATGCAATCAATGGCAGTATAAACTCAAAAGAATCCATTTGAAAATTAAAAAAAAAGCAGATTTAAAGACAGGTTCCTATCAGTGCATTTTACATGACTATGCAAGGATTTTGATTTGATCCACGCTCAGTAGGGGTGCCTGTTATTCAAACCATGTGGTATCCGCTTAGTATTCAGGTTATAATACTGCTGCTGTCAGCATTTGCTTTAAAATCTGATGCAATACATTACAAAGAAGATTTGAACAATCATAACTAAAATTTGTTGGGAAGACTTGAAACAAAGGACTGAATGAAGTGGAAAACTTATGGAAACAATAAAATCTGAAATGTTATAAAAAGAAACTTGGTATCCACATGGGAACTATTCTACAAACTTCTTGGCAAATTTTAATCAGACATGCCTAACAGAAGTAATATAACTAACTTCTATATAAACAAAAACATGCATACCTTCCAACAAAGGGATTAAGTATTACAGTTAACATTTTTTAGGACTAGCATATATAGGAATACTTGGTGCAATCTGATGGCACTGAACTTAGAAAAATGCATAGCTAACTAGCAAAATAATTTCCAATACATATCTGTTTATTAGGTCATCTTTCACTATTTTCCACTGTGAAGACTATACTTACAGTAAGTTTTATACAATGTAATTCTAGAATTTTATTCCACGTAGCTTTATTTGGTCTTATTAAACATCAGGGGAGACTTTTCTGTCCAAAACACATACACTGATAATCATAACCTTCATAACCTTATGTATTTATACTTAAAAATTTACTATTAATGTTTCTATAAATTAGTATTTACACAAGTCTGTCAGAAGTTACAGTTGTTTCCCAAAGAGATCTAAATCTTTACTGTAAATTACACAGCAGAGAGGCGGAAGACGCAAGACTTGAAAACATTTACCTCATAATAAGTACTACGTAATACACAGCTTAGTGGTTCAGAGGTTTTCAAAGTTTTATGGAAACACAAATATATGCAACCAAAAGTTAAAGAAGCTGTGTTAACTTTTAGAGGTGAAGAAATAAAAAACACGGGGGGGATTGACCAAAATTTTATGGACATTGTGACAGTATGAGAAATAATACCTGTATCTCAGATCAGGATATGAAAACTCATACCATTTTGACTCAGTCTGTGTTTCAGAAGACTGGCCTTCATCTACATGAAAAAAAATCCTTCCTTCTTTAGTCAAGCAGTGAAGTCTTCTTTGCCAAATTTCACTTGTGTTAATTCTAACATCTTGAGGGCTAAAAAGTGACATAAGAGCACACCCTAACATACTTTTCCAAACAAGGAGAGAACAAGGTGGCTATTTCAGACAGTAAAAATACATTTTTTGCATTATGTATAGTGACATTAAGTAAAGGAAATAAGACCAGCACTACAGGATATGATTATTAAAGTTATCATAGAGTCATAGAACAGGTCTGACTGGAAAAGACCTTCAAGATCATCAAAGCCAACCTTACGCCTAGCCCTATCAAGAACCACTAAACCATGTCTCTAAGCACAACACCTAACCAGCTCTTAAACACCTCCAGGGATGGTGACTCCACCACCTCCCTGGGCAGGCCATTCCAATGCCTGACAACCCTCAAGTCTCTGGAGGTGATTTCCATTGTGATGCCTATTTTATTCCATGTGTTTAAATCAGTAATGACAACAGCAGGCAATTCAAGGAAATCTGACTATTATTTTGGACAAATATAACATCTGCCGGCTCACTACTTACATCTGATCCCTTTCCCTTCCTAAAAGGTAATTAAAACAAGATTTCTAGGAAAAAACTGTAATGGCACCATTCTTAACATTTGCCATTTCAAGAACTATTTACTCTTGCTTGCTTCCTACCATTGCTTTCACCATCATAAGGTCATTTGATAATAAGCTTGCTCTCTTCCCTTGATTCCAAAACTCTTCTACCGAAGGGCTACAGAGGAAGAAAAATTAGCAGTTTTCCTGAAGTTCAGATTCTTAACTGAGAAACAATTCAGATATATGCCTTCTTTTAATTGTATTTTAAAGTTCAAAAGCCTCTCCTTTTCCTGAGGATAATCTTTCCCAAACTAAGGTTTAGAAGGCTTACATCACCTGTTCAAAACCAACCTCAATACCAGAAAGCTTACAGAGGCTTCAGTTATTTACTGTGTTGTTTCAGAAAAAAAAAAAAATTAAAAAAAAAATGCCCCTAATGTTTTTACCATTCTATCCAAGCCAACTGGAGTGCTTAACTTACAAGTCAAACCATAGATTTTACAGTGAAAATTCAACAGAGTAATTTCACTAGTTTGAAAGATGCACTGGGAGGAGCACAGCCGTTCTTACAAACCTACACACATCAGGCAATCAAGTCAATTAAGTGAACAGTAACTCTAAAATCAGAAGACAACCCAGTCCAGGTATTGATTGCTCATTTAAATGACTAATCCACAAAATGAGTCTTGAGTTTCCCAGTAGCTCAAGAGACTACCTTTGAAAATTAATGGAATTTTGCTTCAACCCATCAAGTATTACTCCGCTCCTGCTGCCCTTTGCTTCACATGGCAGTTTCTATCCAGCACATACCTATTAACCACCTGCTACCCTAGGAAAAGAAAGTTAAACACTAATAGAAGGTGTACATATATGCAATTTACTTGCAAATCTTGTTTTCTGAAGCCTGATGACAAACCACCAAAGTGGTTCAAGTGCATCAACTACAAGCAACATTAAAGGAAGCCACACTTCAAAAAACCCAAAATGTATTACTCTGCTTCCATGAGAGAGTACTATGTTTGGCTCTTTCACCTATTTATTTCTTCTGGGACAAGGACCAGGCTTACCCCCTATATTCACAGTATAAATAGAGTATAAGTATTTTGATTAACAATCTGAACAATTTATAACTCTAATTACTGCAACAAGCTTCTACTCCCTCCCTCATAAATACTGATAGCTGTGTGTTTTCACTTCCCTACATTGTCAGGTCCTCCATACTGTTAACGCTGACCATAAGAAAATATCACGGCCATATCTAGCATGAAGCAGAATTCAGTTTGGTAAGAAGAGGAGCACAGTCACCACCTCACTAGGATGTTAACAGAAGTGTTAAAACATCAACAAGTGATATGAAATGAACTGCTAACTACAACCCTGCAACTGGTCTACTAGAGTCAGTGAGTAGGTGAGGTTGGAAAGATGCAAACTATCTAAAATCCTCCCTTATCACACATACAGAGTTTCCGATTATGACAGTTTCCAGTTATCTTGGTTGACAGGTCTTCAAACCCTGTTGCTAGCTAAGGAACACCTAGAGCTCTAAAATTTAATCCAATTAAACTGTAAAGCAACTAGTTAAAGAAATAAAGAGAAATCAAGGAAGTTTACTTGAAAGAAGACTTTGGAAGAATGATCTCTTTCTCCTTTAATGGATTGATTTCCACATGGCAAGCTTATATTCTGCCACCACCTTTTCACTCACTACTGCCTAAATTTTGTAACGATTTAGCACATACAAGTTTGTGGAACTTTGTGGTACATAGACAATGAACAATAGAGCACAAAAGCTTTGCCTTAATCCTTTCTACCTCTTGTGGAAAGACAGATACACAAAAGAAGTTAAGTCACTCCCTGCAGATTTTCAAGATGGACCAATAAAACCCCCTTTAAGCTATATTCAAGAATGACCTGCTCCCTTTCTTCCCAGTAAGCAGAAGTAGAAAAGCTCAGTAGAATTAAGTCCAGGGAACAGTACAACAGAAGAAATAATATTACATACTTGAAGGGTCCTAGCAAAAACTGACCTCTACTTGCAAGTGCAGAGTACTAAAAGGCAGCATAATTAGAGAGAAAAGAATCTCATATCCTTGTGAATAGTTCTCTACAATGTAATTAAAAGAGAAAGTGTTGAATAAGCAAAGATTATCAAGTCTAAATGGAGCTGCAATACCACCGATATATCTTAGCCTGATTTGCTGTATATCTCTATGGATACCAAAGGACTATGCTGGTGCCAAGAGGATTCAGTGGTTTTACTTAAAATACAAGCAAAGGCCCTTCTTTTTTTATACTAACAAATCAACAGGATAATTCTGGAATTCATTAGTGAAGAACACTAACCAATGCCACATAATAGCCTTACTTCCTTTGCAAAACACTTCAAAAAATATCTAAATGAATATGGAAATGTATCTTTCTGTGGCAAATTGTTCATTATTGAATCATTATCAACTCTTGTTAGACAAAATTTCTCTCTTTTGCAATGTACAAGATCATTAAAATGTTTGAGAGCTCCATCATGAAAGACAGTGGCACTTTATAATCCACTATCTCTTCAGGCAAATATGCTTACGGCTGAACATAATACACAAAATAACAACATCCCCTTGACACACAATTCTTTCTTTTAATGATGCTCTTAAGTGTTGACAGCAATGGTGAAATATGTTGTTGCTCTTTCTTTTCTCTCTCTTTTTTAATAGTTTTTAACTATTTCAGGGATTCATTTCTGTCATGATAAAACGTTGGGAAGGGATGTGTTTCTTAGATCTGAAGCATGGAACCCCAGATGCTCCATCACTTCTATTAGCCTAGTGAGATATTTCCTATAAGCTCATCAAGCTCATGTTCTTAGCCTCCGTCTCCTTTTAACCTCCGAAGATCACAGAATAATCAATCAAAAATAAAAATCATCTACAGTAACTAATAACACGGATATTTATTAGGATGCATATTCTGCTTGAGAACTTGCCCACAATTTGGTATCAAAAACTGTGTAGCACCGTTTTGTCTAAAAACTAAAATCTTTAGACAAAATGTCATTTATCTTTTAAATAGTAAACAAGCTGTAAACACAGTGATACTACATAGAAAACTACTACTAAAAGTTTTTAATGTAGCTTTTATCAGTCCTTTGTCCAAACTTTCAGCATCAACTTAAGATACCCTGCAAAAATTCATGATGTGAAAGTATAATGTACATCCTATACTGTAATGTACATAAAATGAATATGATTGTTTCATTACAACAAGCCAAAAAACACAGGTGGAATACTTTTACAAGCATACGTTTAGAATTTTGAGGTGTATATTTCTTAGAGATACATATAAAAGCTTTATGTAATTCTTTGCTGCATATAAAAGGAATGAAGTACTATTGCTCCAGCAAAATAAAATCCCTTAGAGCTGTCAGCCATACAGCATTACAGAACTATTTCAGTTCACAGCTGCTTTGGGTGACTGACATATACATCTTGCAACTCGTTAATTCTTTCTGCAAAACAATCTCAATGGAGGCTTCTTCTCAAATCTGTATTAATGATGTAATTCTATTATGTCTAATGGAATCACCTAGCCATCTCTTCAATAAAACTGAAAGACTAAGATACAGTGGCACCAGTAGCATTTCCTGCATATATTAAAAAAGCATATATTACTTAGAAACTGGATAGCTCAAAATTAAAAAAAATGCTCAAAAATTTCTAACTACTCATAGTTGGCCTTTGGTAATACAAATTTCAAAAAATATCAAACTTTGCTATAAATTTTGTAAAATAAAATCTGTATCAAAGATTAGAGTCATTCCATACATATTACAGATCAAAATAATGGAGAAGTAATTGAAGTAACTTTTCATTTTAGTCCTGCATTTAAAAATACCCACCTCATTTGAATCAGTATTGGAAGGAAGGCTCTACTCCACTTTATCAAAATAACTAAGGGAAACTATATTTTAAGTTTACTATCATTGACCAGTTGACATGTAGTCTCTCTAAACAAAGACTACAGAGATGGTCATTTTAAAATTACACATTTTCAGCTGCATATATGAAGGCTTAAATGAAATTCTTTTTTTCAGCCATAGCTGTGCTTTGCCTGCCTCTAAGAGAAAATTAAAGTAGTAAACAAAGACTGAGCAAAGTAGAAAGATTTCCAAAAGAAATTGCAGACCACCAGGATTTGGATTTAGGTAATCCACTTAGATTACCACGGCTATGTCTTAAAAGGACAATACTGAGATCACAAAATAGGTCATGTCTACAAAACACATAGTATATAAGTAAAACAATGTCAAACGTACAAATTCAGATAAGAGTCATCTCTAAGTTTAACATAAAAGAAAAAAAAAAAATTGTCCCAAGACTATGTATTGCCAAACAATAAATATTTTTAAAATCAACATTTTTAAGCTCCAAACTGAAATAGAGGGAAGAAGAGTTTCAAACAGTGCCATCAATACACTGACATGTTTCAGGTAACAAAAGCACAGGCAATGAAGAAAAAAGTTTTCAATACCTAAGTCCACAATATAACAGATTTTGCATGCTCGTTTTTTCAGTTTCAAAAGCAAAATGCATTGGACACCCACAGTCCTGGAAGCAGTAACATCATTTGGCTAGCAAAATAGGAGTTTGCATGTATCTCTTAGAAGTGACAACATTTCTAATACAACAAATATCAAAGAAATTAGAAAATTAATAGATGAGGGCAATACCTGAAATTATTAACTGAAGAAAAGCCTGAAGCAAATTGGTAGGTCTTCTAGGAATCAATGGTGTTACAAAAACATTTTATTTTTTTTAAATGCACAAATTACAAATTGCAATAGGTGTCTTCTCAGCAAAAGTTAAGGAAAATTGAGCTTTAAAATAATTTGAATTGACAAGAGAAACATAAAAATCAAATCAAAATGTATCAGCTTTCTAGATCAACTTGAGAAAATCTAGGTGGTTCCTTCTTCAGAGTCCTGGACAATAGCCTTTATGAGGAATTTGCCCAACTTAAGAAGATTTCAATAGGAAAGTCAGTGTTGCTATGAGAAACAGAGCAACTTCCAGATGCTTGACATGTCAGGCCTGGACAAGGGAATGAAAAATGTCTCTTTCTGACCAAAGAGGCTTTGAGGGGATACTCGTAAAGAATTACCTACTTACCCATCAGATTTGAGTTCATGAAAGGTGTCGGGGACAATCCTTCATGGGGCCCTAATCGACTGTCATTCAAGTGATCACTGTAATGAGGACTGTCTGCAAAACCCTAGAGAAAAAAAGACCAGAGTATTAAACAGATTATTTGGCAGCCCAGCTAATTGAGTGCAATGACACTTTCCTAATTAAATGTGCAGAGTCACAATTGGTCATTAATCACAAAAGTTGGCTTTTGGGTCTATCTCACAGCAATTACTCCCTGCGTACATTTTACTTTCTCCCTCTCCCCCCCCACCCCTTATTCTTTTTCCCCCATCAGAAAGAAATTACATAATTTCTTAATAAGCTGTGTCCTCATGGACAAAACTTCTAAAAATTGAATAACACTGAGATATTTTGATATTTGAATCCTCTTACTGTTAAGTCACTAACCACAGAGTAAAATAAGTTTGAAGAACTCACAACTGATTCACCCCCCACCACGGTTTCTGTTTGCATTAATAAAACAACACAGTAAAAAGGTCAGGAAAAGTCACTGACATTAGGAAAAAATGTTAGTGCACGAGAAGAAGAAATTCCATTTCCCCTTGCAGCCTGCTAGCAATGTTACGGATTAATAGGCATTTTGACACTATCATATTACTAGACAGCATAGCTCACTGACAAAAGGTTTACTTCCAAATAAACACTTTGCCACTGATTCGCAAACAAGCACTCAAACTGAAATACTGTTTTGCACTTTTCTGGTATTAGTATAGCCAGCTTAGCAGGCTTGGAGTGACCCTTCTGCAGTCAGAAAACACCAGCTTATTGAAAGCTTGTGCCAATGGTATAGAAACAGAAAACACAGAAGCCCTAGGATGCACGTATTATTTATTTAACTCAATTATTTAAAATTATCTTTCATACTTTTCAAGTGCCTTCAGCTTTTGTACATGAAGGTATGAGAATATATAGTATTTGCCATTCAGACAGATCAGATGTGCACCAAATCACCAAAACACGACAGACTTGGCACTCAAAACTGCACCTGCTTTGTAGCCAAAGTTTTGAAAAACATTTTGTAAATCTCATTTTACAATTTTCACTCACTCACTTCTCTAAGTCTGGTAGAGAGAAACCTAAAGCTCAGGCCTAATTAAAGGAGGGGGGGATATTGTTCACAGCTACCAGAAAGCATCCCAAGAGCCCTGGGACTATAAAAATCATCAATCACTGAACATTTATCATATTTTCAGACCGCAGGCTCACATTCAAGACAACATTAATGGGGCTGAAACAGGCCTCACTATCTTTGCAGGCGTGCTGTCAGTTCTACCAAAGGGCTAGTAACTGAGGGCTAAATAACTGTCAAATCACTGCTGCTGCTTACGGATGCATGTCACAACTCTTGCTGCTATTCGGCTTTAAAAGTAATCTTCTGGGAGTCCCAACTCCCAGATGAATCTTTGGCTGACTTTATCTACTTCAGAATCAGTGATACACATGTGATAGGCATTCAGAAACAATCTAAGTGACATTTACAACTTGGTTATGACCACGAGGATGTCCTCTGGTAACCATGACCTAGCCACGTCCGTCAGACAAGCAGCGTGTAGCAGCAGCTGCTGAGGCAATGGAGTGGCTCCTAGCTAAGGTCACCACATGTGGTTTATTTTTATGCTGAAATGAAACAAAAAAGAAATTAAATCTGCTGAATAAAGGAACAAAAATTTGCAAATAGAGGATCAAACCAAATAAAACTCCTAAGAAAGTAGCTTCCTATTTGGGTCTCTGCTTGTACTTGTTATTGTGGGGTTTTTAAAAACATTTTTCCCAAGTATATTTTATTTTTGAAAGAAATACACTAGGAAGGACAATATCAGTGATAAAAGAGAATCCATATCTCAGACATTCAGAAAGTGATGCCTAGGTGAGCTCCAGAAACAGAACTATCTTCAAGAGATCTTTATTTACAAAGTGAATAATAAAACTACTGAAAATACAACAGGAGTAAGACTCACTTCATACAGTCACACATCATGCAACACAAACCAGCTATTACACAGCATTAGTGATGTTCCTCCCCAAGTTAATATTGCATATTCCCCAGAAAAACCAGAGGAACTGGAGACTTAGGTGGGTAGTTTACACACAAAGAAATGTTCTCTATTCTACTGCTGGAATTCCTTCAACTTATCTTTTATATCATGTTCTCTTCATGTGCTTTCTGTTTCCAAGAAAGCACCTGCATCCGATTACCTCAGTTATCAAAGTTTTATTTCTACATCACTAGACAAATCAACTACTTTACCTAAAAAATGCTCCAAGGAGTCCTTCACAACACTAAAGCCATAGAAAACGGAGCTTTTACTATACAGGGGGGAAAGGTATTGAGGCATAGAAATCCACTTGAAATAGAATTGTTTTTTCTCTACTTGAAATCAAATCCAAACTAAAATTAATTGTGTCACGCATTTCATTCCTTGTCGTGAGACACAAAATTTACACTTGTGCAAAGTGTAACCTCCCTCAGCCTTCATGTACAGCGGATCTGCGTAAAGAGGTCTTAACTTGGTCATCATCCTTGACACCAGTTATTCAGAGTCTGAGTAATGAGTTATGGATTATCAGCTCAAGCTGCAGACTTTTGTTTGGGATTAGAAACCCTGGGCTGATTCCCACATATAACTCATCCACACTAAATGAATACAAAATACCCACAAACACATGCAGGTTTGATTTACCAAACTTCTTTTGCACTTCACAAAAGCGAATTAAGCAAAATCAGAAAGAGCTCCAAGGACAATGATTTAAATTACACAGAGTTATTTTAGAGCATTCTTCACATTTAAGCTGTACTTCAAGTAAAATTGCATTCCTGATACCATTCCTTGCTTTTACATCTGTATTGTTAACTTGCATAATAAACAGCACAAAGATTTACTGGGAAGAGCTGTAATCATAGATGAAAACTTTTGAAGTTTCCAATAGGTTCTGAAAAGCTACTGGAAGCTTCTAGTCCTACAACCAAGGCTTAAGGGAAAAAAAAACCCAAAACATTTAAGAAACATGATAGTGCAAAGTGCCAACACGTGTTTACTGCTTAAACATGAATGCAACAGAAGGCTTTACAAAGTCTGTCTGCCACATAGGACAGTGGTTTATTAAAAGGTACATTCCACCTATGTGAGCGAGGAACAACGAGAACACACCATCAGCTAGCATCCATACTCACGGCCAAAGCAACAGAGAGGCCTGGAGGGGGGACATGTATACATTTCTATCAGAGCTCCTTTTCAAATCTGTGTTTTAAAGAAGACTCAATATATACTGCCAAATTTCATTCTTTCTTCCTTTCTGAGAAAGGAAGGAAATTTTAGTTCACAGCAATTTTGCAAAACACCCTCTAAAAGGGGACTTGCCTGATCTTAGCTAGATAGCCAACCAGAAACAGGAGCTAATTAGTTATACCAACAGCTATTCTCACTCTAGGGAAGAAATATTTGATGATATATATTCTGACCTGGCTCTACTGGAACAGGCTGGTGATGTCATTCTTTGGACCACAGCTGGGCTTCTGAAGCCCTTTGGAGGATTGCTGCCTACCGTTACCTGCGAGGCACGTTGGACATAGAAAGGCTGGAAGGGGACAATCCACACTGAGCACACATCCTCATTTCTGTCACCTTTGCTCCCCAGCAAACATACCAACAGATTTGCATGCATTGGAGTGCACAGTTTGAGTATTTAGCAAATAACTGGCAAAAGGACTACAAAATAGGAGTTACTGGAATGTATTTTCTGTTGTCAGCATCCTGTTCTGAAAGGATCAGACAGCTCAGGGCCCTTTTCTGTTTACAGCAAGAAAACTGGTTTTGAAGACTGTTAGATGCCATGGCTGTCAACTCAAAATCACTTTGTTTGTTCCAACCTCTTACACAGCTACTACAAAAGCAAGCTTTAACCTTCCCAAAGGAAGGGAAAAACTTTTCTTTCCGTGTTCTTATAGCCCAAACAAAGTCTAATGAGAGCTAACTGCTCCCTTACAGCACTTTGTAATTTTGTCACCATTCATTTTGCAACAGGCCTCTCCCCGGGTTTCAGTCTGACTGCGTGTTTATGATCAGAAAGACAGGAAGATATGTCTACAAATAAAAGCAAAAAGTGTTGCCTACTAATAATAACTGTCGTGAAATGCAGCTGAAAGACTACTGGTAATTAGCACTGCAATTTAACTGAGTAGCAAAGGCACTCTCAACACTCAATGCTCTAACATCTTATTAATTCTTCAGGTATTTCATTGGATTAGAGTGATCTTCTCTAATCATTCCAATAAATTACACCCATAAATTAAAAAAAAAAAAAAAAATATCAACAGTTGCAAAAGTTTTCATTCCCACCTCTTGTGGGTGGATGCCCCAAGTGTCCAAGTGATTTAGGCTTTCTCTGTAATCAGGACTACTTCCCATGCACAGGTATGCTAACAGAGCTAAATCAATTACACATCTGAGACTATTTACAAAATCATGAATAGTTGTACACACGACACCTGACAAGTATCTTACAGAATGTATTATTCTAGAAGACTCAGAAGAGGAAAAGGAAAAAAGTAGAGAAAACTCACTCCTTCCTAGTCAGGTTTGTCCTAGCAAGCCATAAGGGAAGGCCTGACACAATAAGTCTATGTCCTATTTTATAAAATATAATTTTATTTAACCTCCTAAAACTCACAATGGCCATTAAAGTTCTGACACTTTAGGTTAAGTCAATCACTGAACTCACCTAGGAACAAGCCAAAAAGCCTCCCTGGCTCACTGTTCCTACCCCTTTTCTCATTGCACTGGTTGAGGGCTTCTGTAGGATTCCACCTCTCCCTTTACTTCCATGTAAAAACATGAAAGTATTGCCTCTTAGTAATTATTTTCTGAAGCCACACCAGGATTCATCCATGTATATGCAAAACTCTACTCCTAACCCCAACTCAAGTCATAGGTTTTTGTTTGTTTATTTTTTTAAATAAGCACAACATCCTATTTCCACTTCAAGGTAAAATCTGAAAAACGAAGGAGACACTGTAACTACACGGCACGTGATTTTCCCATGTACTTAATGACTTCATGGAATAACTGCTGCCTGTACTGTTAAGCAAATAAAATGCTATGGAGTAGTTAAGTCCACTAAACAAGAAAAAACAGACTTATTTTGTTTCTCCTCCCTTAGCCCCAAGTCCCTGGGAATAGACCAAAATAGGACCCAGCTGTGGCTCATAACCAAGATGCCAAATCCATAAGTGGGTATCTGCATCTTAGCAACTTACAGCTCAATTATTGCCTTTAAGACATTACAATTCCACTAAAATGAATAGTTTACTTCACAGTTTGATGTGGCTACAGAACAGAAGATTGAATTTAACAAATGCTGCTCCAGATTCCTTGAGTTTTATAGTTTGGCCAACCTTAACTAACAAATATTACTTGTTTAAAATTCAGGAATACTGAGGTCCTTTCCAAGCTGAATTTGGTGATGAACATATGAATCAGGCAACAGTCATCTAAATGACTAATGTGTAAATGAACAACAGTGAATCTGCTGCTGAAATCCACTTTAGTTTGGATTATCTGCCTCTCCAAACTAATCTGAGAGTTCTAAGGACAAACAAGACGGGGAAAAAACCAAAAAACAAAACCGAAACAAAACCAACAAAAAACCACACCAAAAAAATCCCACAAACAAACCAAAACCACAAGGATGGGGAAAATAAGGAGAGAAAGCAAGACAGGCATAGCAAGAGACTGACAGACTCAGAGAGACCGACTGCACCAGACAACATTGTGGTGAGTCACTAGCTGCAGATTAGACAAAAGGCTCTGGGCAATAGCCACACCAAGGTGCCCTAGCTAATTTTAAAGATTATGGATTATGTGATCATGTATGCTTCCAGAAATAAACAACTATTTTGTTTTGGAAAGAGTATTTCAGTCATTAAATCTACATATTTTTCAATGGCTCCTAGAGAAAAGACTACAGAGCCAAAACCTAGCTGAGTGTATTGAACACACGGGTCAGGAAGAACCTTGCAAAATTTAGGGTAGATTAAAAATAAATCCAGAGAAGAATACTATTCCTTTTTGCCCTGAGAATCACCTGTATTATAGTCACCTATCTTAACCAAACAGCAAGAAACATCCCATTGTCACAGGTGATGGCACTACTCCATTTAAATCACTACCAGTCTTGCAGCAAACTGTTAGTGGGGAACAGTGTTGTTTCCAAACGGTGATCAAAATGATTTTACAAAGTATTCACCTGAGAAGAACAAAGAAAGACAGCAAGACAGCAAAATGTAGGTGTTCCCACATATATTTCCAACAAAAAAAACCCCAACACTAAAAAAGCACAGAGATCCACACGGCTGTATTTTAAGAACTCAGTCTATCATTTGTAAATAAAGTTCTTCATACAAAACAAATAATTTTGTCTGAAATTAGGGAATATCCAGTCAACTCTACAGGAACAAATCAAGTTAAGTCTGAAAATTTACCTTCAACTTATTTATACATAGACTATTAGCTTGGATGTTTCAACTGCACCTGGACTTGACCGTATTTTGTAATTCTATGGACCAGAAAAATGTGCATAAAGACTTTTCTGGGAGGGAATGGGGAATTACATAAGTTGGTTTGTGGCTAAACATTAATCAACAATGTATAAACCTCCCTACCCCCACAGACAAAAAAAAATAATAAAAAATCTAACCAACTGGCATTATGATCAAAAAATAAAACAAAACACAGCTTCTTCAATAACCAAGTGTTTTGTAACAGAACCGTTCATAAATGCATCCAGCAACCTGCTTTGCTCTTGTGTAACACTATCAATATCCTCCATAAGGACAACACCCAGGTCTGTCACAGGTCAAACAGAAAACTACCTTAAACTTTCTAAACAAGGAAAAATGTCATGGGCAGGGGGGGAAATGGAGCAGACAGATGACGATGGGACACTGCCCACGTTCCTTAGACCATTTCATCCATATTACTATCAGTTGCCTGCTACAATCCAAAACCAAAGAAACTTGTATAATGCTTTTTAAAGAGAAGAATGAAGGCAGGTAAACTGATGGAAATCACCCAACTGCACCAGAAACAAGAAGCTGTACAGTTTATAGTTTTAATTCTGATTCCCATTCACTATCAGCAAGTTTTAACCTCTCATTACAATATACTGAAGACAGCAATGTAGGTTTATACATTACTTGGTTTATACATTACACATATCTAGATGAAATAGATGAAAACTATGTGTGCAGAAATGAAATATGGGAATAACTGAAAACATGGTTTATTTCTTTTTAACCTGGTAGAGCTTTGGAAGGGGGACATAACACACTGAACAAGGAATCTATTTTGATATAATTACCATTTTCCCCAGTTCTAAATCTATTTCCAGGACTTTAACTCAGTGAATGATGAATCTGATTTTCAACAGCTAAACCCAATGGACAATTACATCTCTCTAAACTCTTGAGAGACAAATATCAGCATCTAACAGGACAACTCCATTGCCACGTGGAAAACTGAATTTTATAGATTTCCACTCTAATTTCAATATAATAGGTAGAGACAATAAAAACAAACAAAAAACCCACCCTAAACAGTTCTCCAATATAGTTCACATGACTGAATTCAGATTTTTCTGGCTTTTATCCATGCTATAAACCAGGAAATAAAATAACAGAAGTGTATCCAACATATTAATAATAAATGCTTTAATGTAATACTTTAAAAGCTAACTAAAGCATTTAGAACTTATATATCAGAACTTGCTTTGAAAAATGCTGCCCATAAATCAAATTACAAAGTAAGCTGCATTTGTAAAAGTGTCCTGTGCACTGTATATGGGATATTTAATTCTGGCTTTGATTTCACACTGAATCATCTGCTTGCTTAGGAATACATCAGGAAAAGCAAATAACCAGAAGAAGATCCACCAAACAACCGCCCTCCCCTGCAAAAAACAAAAAATAAAACCAACAGAGGACAAAAAGGACACAAATACAACAGACTTGATAACACTTACTGTATTTCTGTGTCCCTCCTGTCTTGTTTTGCTATTTAACAGCTTCCTTTCTTGTTATGTACCTGAGATTAAGAGGTATAAAATACTATTTCAAAACCTGCTATCTCATTGCTATTTTTTGACTTCTTTGCAAATTAAATGTACTACTGGTGGTGAGGAGGGAGAAGAATAGTTTGGGCATATAGTATTTTGAGTTCCAATGAACGTCTGAATGTTTGACACACAATAGAGGGCATAACCTTTTAACAGGCTGTTGATTGATGCTACGAAAACATCTGAATCTAGCAGCAGTACCGTGATCAGTTCAGCTCTGGCTTCAAGTAGATATATAGCATAATTACATAAATGAAAAGGAGGATAAATTGCATACTCAGTACTGAAGCTAGTTTCTGTGTTAAATCAGGTCAAAATGTACACTCACAGCTTTTAAGCGTGCTGGAATACACTTCACCCACAGTTAAGCAATGTTAAGTATGCTGGAAGATAAACACCCAACAGTTTAGATTTGGGAAGAAATATACTTCAGCTAATTTATGCTGAATTTTAAAAATTATTGTGTGTGTATATATATTATCCAGCAAGGATATGTCTTATGAAAAGTATTTTTAGATTTCCTTGATTTGGAGACAGCAACCTAACCGGATGAAAAACTAACTTGCTCCTTTTATTGCAAAGACACGTTACAACAAACCCAAGTACAATGAAAGAAAACCTCATACAGCATTATTCTTCATGAAAGGAAAGCAGTTATTAGCCACACCAAAGTAAAAACTATGGTAGAAAAAAATGTTTAATTAAAAGACAATGTTTATCCAAAGAAAAAAATTATTATACCAATTTGTTGCTACATTATGAGTATAAATTACAACTCCCTAATAAAGTGGGAAAGCTAAAAATTTCAGAAGCAGCTCACAACAGGAAGACAAAACTTTCAATTGCTATATGGCAGCATATTGTTGTGCAGTAAACATGCGACTTGGTCCAACTACCTTAGAATTCACTTAAAGAGCTCAATAGAGCAAGGCTTTCAAAAAGCAGCTTTAGAGTCCTCTGCAAGATAGCCCAAGAGCCAGCTACCCTTCTAATGCCAGGGAATACGAACACACGCAAAAACATCTCTAGCTCTCTATCACTCAGATAAGGGAGGGACTTGCGGACCTTAACGAGAAGATAGTCACTGAATAAACACCACTGTAGCACAGAGAGAAATAAAAGCAAGGTTGGAGAGCTGGGGGAAAAACAAGCTATACAATAATGCTTCCCTACTTTTTTCTTTCTTCCACCACCACCACCCCCCCCCCCCCCCCGACAGATATATTTTCAAATGAATTCATTTTCCTAACAAAACACTTGGCTTATGCAAGAGATTTTACATGCAGAAGTCACATCTCAACGTGTACTTTCTCACAAATGTAAGATTGTCACAGCCAATTCTGAAACAAATACTCACTGCTCTTTAAGTGTTAGAACACTATTTTACACTATCAGGTGAAGAAACAACAAGGCTCTTACACAAGGTTTTCTCAAGTCTGCAGTGATCCTCAGTCTTCAATGTCAGTTCAAAGCACTACTGAAATAAGACTAATTTAGGTTTTTAAAAGATGTTACCAGAGACTCTTTAAATAAAACTAAACTGCTATGGGAAATGAGAGAGGATCTTTTGTGAATTAATTATTGATCAAAAGATTAAAATACATAAATACTCTGCCTCAAGCACAGGAATATGTCATTTTCACAGTGGTTACCAATGCTTTCCCCACCTCAAAAAACCCCAAAAACCAACCCCGTACTCAGACCAACACTCTTCAACAATTACATGAGTAAATCAGAGTGAACAAAGACATAGTAAAGTTTGCTGATAATAAAAACATTTAAAAATTATCCTAAGTAAATGTTAGTGTACAGTTGCAAAGCAAGTCCTCCATGAATTTGCCAATGAAACAGCAGATAAATACAAAGGAAACACGTTAAAAAAATAACTCAATGTCATAACAATGTGGTAACTACTGTACAACGTAAGAAAAAGATTCTTTTTCTACACAGTTTCTGAAAAAATACCACTTCAAAGCTCAGCGACAGTCAACAAATGCAAGACTTAGTAACAAGTAAAAAGGGAACAGAAAATGAAAGTATCTATTCGCCATGCAGAAATTCATGGTACACTCTCATCTTGACTGGTGCATGCAGCTCTAATCACCCTAACTCTTTAAGTTACGCAGAAGCAGCAGAAAGACTCAGAGATGGCACCAAGAACTAACCACAAGTTAGAAGCTACTACACGAGCAAAGAGCGAGATTATGATTCTGCAGTTTGGATGAGGAGAGACATACAAGTGGCATGTAAATAAAGGTATTTGTGGGGAAAAAATAAATAAATGATGAAGTACATCAGTAACAACCAATCATCACTATTGAGAACAGACACACAGTGGAAATCAGTTACATCAAAATCACTGGTCAGCACACTTAAAAATATCAATATTTTTGCCGCAAAACACTCGCAATTGTTGTCAAAACTGTAATCAAAGTCAGAAAAATTCACAACTTGCAGAGAACGAGTCCACCAATAGCTAAAAGAACAATGTCCAAAAGGTCAGCTCTATCCAGGAAGTCTCCTAAGCCCCTAAAGAGCTGGGCTTTGCTGGGAGAGTACAACAGTAAAGGTGGCAAAACCTATACTTACACTCTTTCCTTAAGCACTGCTGCTGGACACAATCAGACCATCTACACTGACCTGAACAGACCCTCAGCAGGAGTTGGGAAAAGAAGATCTCCTTCAGCCAGTCTTCCACTATTTTATTTAATTAGCTTTTAACAGGTACGAACTTAACTATCACCAATTTCCAATTCTATTTAATTGAAAACTGCTTATCTTTATGTGCCTTTGGAAATTCCAGTCAATATTGGGCCAACAATTGAAGTTATTAAATTATTTGGCCACTGTATTGTCACTGTATTCCTTTAAAGGAAAACTCCAGTAGTAAGTTAGACGCAGATGTAAAAAATATTTAAATTAAGAAAAAAGAAGTCATCACAGACAGGATTAAAAGAGTAAGTGGTACCTCTTGAGGTTTCAACTTTTCTATGTCCGTAGAAAGGTCTGAGCTTTTTCCATGAAGACTGCCATTTTCCTGTAAACAGGCAAGTAGTAAGAACAATTAAGATAAGAATAACATTCTACACTGAAATTATGGGAAAAAGCACTGGATTTTGAAGTTAAAGTTGATCATGTAAGACAATTATAATTTATTTAAACTCTCTATATTAATCACCACAAGGAATAACCTAGGACTGTAAAAAGCTAAGTGTGTCATTCCTGCTGCCTGCGGAGAAACTTGAGCTTATATTCTTAACAATACAAACCCACACACCCATTTTAGCTCTTCCTCAGTCATCTTACCTGGCAGCATATGAATTAGCAGTCTGAAGTTCTTTATTCAAAATTCTGAACCAGTAGTGTAGTGTGTCTTATTAGTTGAAATAATACAAAAAAATAAATACCATATATCTTACCCAAAATATAAGCATGCAAACTTGATTCAGGCTGGTAAATCAAGTCAAGTGCATTTTCTTTTATTTCAACAAAGAAAAGAATTTCCTATGTTCTACTTTTTTTGCAGAAGAATATGGCCATGGGATGAATTAATTTGTGCCTCTTAACCATTATCAATTCTACAGGCAGACAGTATATACTTCTAGTGTTCATCACTTTTTTGGGGGGAAAACCACAGGAATAAAATTTTCCTGTTAAAATGAATTTTAAAGAATTGTTTTTAAGAAACCTATTGTCATTTAAATGACATCCCAGACAGCCATTCTTTATTGCTTCATGCAGGGCCTTTATGGAAAGTTTGTTTTCCTCCCCCTCTTATTATCAAACTTTTAGGTGTATTGAAGGGCTGGACAAAATCTCTATTTATCAGCCAAACCCTCTGAAGTCCTTTGGATAGCCACTTCACATCCATTCTGCATAATATCTGCCCTGACCATGTAGGACAGGCCTTCCTTATTCCTCAGTGCATGAAGATGATATATGACATAAAACCAAAGAGAGGCATGTTTTGAAATCTTTCAAAGCCTAGCAGCAGAGGCTAATGCTTCCTAAGACAACCCAACATCATCACGCTCTCAGGAAAATCTAAAACTATCAGCACCCTTTACCTGGTCAGTGATCCCATCAGGAACTGCTGCCATATCAATGCTTCCTTCAGGACAGTGAAGCCAACAGCTTATAGCTAAGCTAACCACAGAGAAATTTTATGGACAGTCTAATGCTAACATGAGAATTGCTCTTAAATTTATATCATTTAACAGGTTTTCCAAAAAGAAAGTTAGCTTAGGAAAACATTTGTAAAAATATGCAACTTATAATAATCTTTCACTAGAATTTGGAACTATTGTTTCAAACTATGGTTTCCCTCCCTCACATAATTTCTGCTACCTTTACACAAAAAGCAATTCCCTATCAAAGTGAAGAAGGCTTTACTACCTCAACACTAGAGGAACAAATTAATTAAAAAACAAAAGAAAACAAAAACAAGCAATAAAAAAACCCCACAAACAAACAAACAAGCCCCACAACATTGTTTTGGGAGACAGAGGGAAGTGGTGAACCTGATTATTTCATTTTTAGTTTATGTATCAAGAAAGTTTGTGTGCAAGTATTTGGTCTTATCCTGTTCTAGATTTTATACTGATGCACACAAAGCCATACTATAATCAAATTCAGCCACAAAGACAAGTAGAGAAATAAATCTGCATGTCAGTATTTTCAAAGTCTCTAACTTTGCGAAAAAATCAGACATTAACTGCCAGTTCTCTAAAATTAAGTATACTTTATAATGTACTTAGCTTGAATTAAGAAAGACCTATTAAAACAGTATGCTCCAATTTAAAAAAAAAAGGAACATATTTTCTTTAAAACAACGAGAAAACTCTCATTACCATCTCAAGAAAAAAACCCTCTGCACTCATCCAGGAGAGGCTACTTCCATAGCATTCTGGGGATAGGTTCCATCAACTCTTAAGAATATATTCAGCTTGGCTAAAGTCCCATTGGCTTTAGCAGAAACAGTCCTAACATAAATTATGATTTAGCAAGAATTGTTTGCTGGGAGGATAAACTTCTTTTTTCCTGTTTGTCTCTTTCTCTTTTTTAAAAAATACAAATATTTTAAGTCCAAGTTACAATTGCTAGGTGTAGAGTACACCTAATATGTACATGAATTAAACACCTTCTTCCTGAAGCTTTCCACAGGGCTCAGGACAAACCTACATTTACATTTGCTTTTCTTAATGATACACCTAAATAGCACCAACTTCTTCCTATGATTCTAATTATGGTAAATCTCTTTTAGAGCACAAACATCTGCCTTTATTACCAACTGTAGGGTATGATGGTATATTTTGTGGAAGTGTTGGTTCTTGACCAGTGTTTAAGTTTCCTAGTTGTAGCCTTCAGTTACAGCTAAAAAAAAAAAAAGGAAGAAACAAACCAACCAAAACACACAAAAAAAGACCAGCACACTTGGCATTACTGACATGTTAGCTGGATTATCCTCTAACTTAAAAAATATGCAATTAACAAAACCACACAGCCAATGAATCATGAGCTCAAATTCCAGTTAGGTCAGGTTAACTCTGATTAAAACTGATCAACATCATCATAAATGAGAATCAAAAAAACAAGCAAGAAGAACAAGTTACCTAGAGCTGCACAGTAAGATTCTAATTCAAATGTAGAAAAGATATCTAAAGGCCAGCCTTCATACCTCAAATTAGGCAAGATTTTTCTAAAAAAATGCCTATTTTCTATGTTGCACAAAAATACTTCCACAGCCCATAAAGGTTGTCTATCTTTTTATTAAAATGTATATACCAAAGATCAAGAAAAAATTAGGACTTCATGATAAATCTTTTTAATGCTTTCTTCCAAAGTCAGACAGAAGCTTTAACAATATCCAGTGAGCTGGACAAGACCTTGAAGCCTACCCACTTCATTTCACAGCAACAGAAAGCTGCAAAGCTATAAGAACCAACAGCTCTCTGGCTCAAGGGTACTGAAATCAGAACAGATTATCTCGACTAGGCCCACCAATTATGCTGTGTATTTCTAGTAATTCATTAGGTACGTAGCTCATTGACTTTTTAGAGAGTAGATTTTCATAAAAAGAAAATTGAGTAGATTAAAGAAAGTGTGATTTACTAAGGGGAAAGCTTGCTCTTCACCACTGAGTTGGGTTTTGAAAAGAATGTTATTTTAGGATATTAGATACTTTAGCTCAATAAGCAGGACAGATGAAGCTGCAACAGGAGGTATTTAAAAGGAAGCCTCTCTCCAACATCACAATGTAGCACATAGTATAGCTGGCTAGTGTTAATGGAGAGACAAGCATTCCCTGTGCTTTGCCATCTTCTCCCAAATGACTCCTATTCGCTTTTGACCATAAGGTAAATAAAATGCATGCTCATCATTCAAGTATACAGTTATGCACAGTTTACTTTCATAAATTCTTAACCTATGTATTTTTCAGCCTTAGAACCTGATTAGCATCTTTTAGAAACTTTAGTGACTTAAGCTGCAATAGCAGATCTGTATTTAAAGGAGCTTACCCCTCAAAAACCTTGCCAAATCATCTGCTGATTTTCACTGTACATTCCCATAAACTTTCACTGTGAATCATTACGTGGAACCTTACCCTTGAAGACTCATATGAAGGACTTGGCTGACCGCTTGTTCCCCAGGATGTGGCACCTGTTCGCTCATCCATACCTAGTAATAAAAAGAAAAATACAGACCTGTAAGAAAGAAAAAGATAGCAGAAGCCTAATGTTCTCTGATGCAATTTAAAAGCAAAGTCATCTGCTTCCATACACTGAAAGCAAATTCATCCACGTCTGCAGACTTAAAGTAGTATTTTTAAAAATAAAATTTAAGATGAACTGTTTCCTTGTTAATGAAGCTGACTACTATGCAACCTACTCATTTGGACACCTGCAGCTGCTGAAAACAGGAGCATAAAAAGTCAAGATTTGCCAATCTGCACTGTCTGCCTTACCCAATCCATAAGAAACTAGCATAAGTAACAAAACAAGCACAACTATGTTAGCCTGCTTTTTGCACAGCCTGATTTATCCTGCATCTTAAGCACTGAATATTACAGCACATACTGTGAAACATATACTTGTTATCTACTCTTTGCTCTCGTGTCTTCCTTAAGGATTGTAAAATGTGTGAAATTATTACCCCTGCTTGGTCTCTACACAACATGCGAGATATTTTAGTGTACGGGGGGCAAAAGGCAAGACAGACTGATTGTATTTCAATGGTTTAAAAAAAAACAACACCAAAACTCAAGAGATTCATGGTGTCTGCCCTACTAAAACAGGAATCTTTTTAAACTCTGTAACGGTTCTTTTAGAATCGGTTCCCTTTATGCAAATCCAGGTTGCAGCTCAAAAGAGAAAGGGGAAGGAAAAAATAGGGAGATCTTTGAGCTCAGTATCAGAATACATATCCTGTGGGTTATCTAATCAACAACTAGAAATATTGTTGCCAACACTTTCTCCAATTACTTTCTATTCAAAATTAATTGGTCAAACTGTTGTTAAATCACATTCCAAAACAACTAATGGCGCCTGAACTCCTATAGCCAAATCATTCATATAGTATACAGTTACTATTCAAGTACTTAGGTTCCTGATTGTCTGTATCACAAGACTTTTTTTTGTGTGTGTGTGTGGAAAAGTTCCATCCTAAATTGCAGGAAAATTTCCATCCAAAGCATGTGCTTTGCCCTACAAAACAACTCATTAGTTCCCTGTCACCCAAACTTCTCTCGTGAAGAGTTTTGATACAGAGCATAGATTTTTAATGTGATGTGCAATATAAACTAACGGTGAAGCTTTACAATGTCACAATTTATAAGTAAAAGCCAAGTGCAAGTTACTCCACACAATTATCCCTAGACCCTAACTTTATATTGCAACTATAAAATTTTCATCTATATATCTCATAACTGGCCACACTACAAAATCATATGCAAGGAAATACTGTAAATACCTACAGAGCAATAGCATTCTAATCATTATGTCCTTAAGAAATTACAAAATACTGTTCTAACAAACAGTCTGCAGAAAGCATGTTAAACTGCAAGTACAGTACAGTCACCCAGATGAAAACTACAGGCAGCTTCTGGGGAAAGATCAAGGCTGGAGAACAGGCTTTGAAAATGCAAAACCATCACTATATTGAGCCAGCAGTTTGTGGAAGTTTGCTGCATTTAGCAGCTGACAGCATTGTTTTTCTTTTGTAACTGATCCAGGAGCTGAGTAAAAAGTGGTGGCTGGCACTGACAAAGGCAAAAGTAATCTTTTGGCACAACTGACTCTTTTCTGCCAGAAACAACAGTGCTAGTTATCCAGTGATTATCATAACAAGTCTCCCATCACTTTAGTTTCAAAAGAGACATATAGTTGGGGGGGGGGCCAGGAATTAAAATATCCTACTGCAAGATGAAGTCTTTGGGAGAATCTAAGAAATTGTGAGTTATACCAACCCCTTTAGGAAGTATGCAGTACAGAATGGTTATGCATAAAATGTTTAGATGCATGACCCCTAATGTGTAAAACACATTGTTCATCTAAAAGTTTGAGTCAGTGGGACATAAGGACTTGTGTTAAGGTTCTGCTAAGTCAGCACATGGATAGCTAAAAAATCTCCTATTTTAATTCTACCATTTGAATTAAGCAAATAAATTGTTTGAAGAAACTGCTCTAAAACAAAACGTAACAGCGTAAGGTGGGGAGAAAAACTAGTTCCTAAATAGTTCCCAGAATTCTTTCTTCTAAAAAAGCCCAGTACACAGTTATAACTAGAGTATTACAATGCTTCCTTTGCATCTAGACCTACCCTTTAATCACAATTTACACACGAGGGACATGCACTCACAGTTTAGAAGCTCCTTGAAGGTTATGAGGAAGAATTTCATACACTGCATACAGAACACTGGCACTCTGACTTACTGACGCTTGACATCTGGATTTGACTTGGGGTGACACCCCTGCTGCCCTTGGCCTCCATCAACATCGCACAGGCCAAGCAAGCAGAGAACCAGCTATTCCACAACCCTCAACCAGGAAATCACACGTGTCTATGAGGCTACTGAAGGAATTTGTTCTGGTTTGTAAACTAATTAGTTTTTTCTACCTATGACAGACGAAAACCAACCAAATGCTGCCAGAGACAAAGACCCAGACGAATTCTAACAGGCTGGGCCCAAACAACACATACAGCCAAAGGTAGCTCTGTGTGAATGAGCCAGGAGATAGGATACACCTTCCAGATGAGGAGAGAGCCTGAAAAGGGGAAACTGACAAAAAAAAAGAACACCGGAATCATCTACGATAACAAATTCAATAAATCCTCAAAGCAAGCTTGTCATCAAAAGGGTTCAAGGTTCTCTTGGGAAACAAAACAGAATGGAGGAACTAGGGGGATCACCACCTTCATATAACCCCTTCCACAGTGAAGTGCTGTATCCAATTCAAGTATCCACTAACTTATCATGGATGTTAAGGGGCACAGGAAAGGTGTGAGAGCAGAGCCCTGAAAAACATGCTGCACAGAGAAAGGCTGCAGTACCTCAATCTGTTTAAGCAATGTAAAAAAGGAGGAAACTCAACAACTGTGTGTTATAAAGGTCGCGTAATACAGACACGTACAGTCAGGCAGATAGAACTGCAACAAGGTTCTACACCCACTTCCTTTTTTTAGTAGGCATTGAGATGGAAAGCAATTGAAATGACACATGAGTTGATTTCATAGTTTTCAATCAAAATGGGCTACTTGTATAGCAGATACACCATAATTGAATTAGGGAGTGATTCAGTAACGTTGATTTTGGTTCGAGCAGATTCAGCCAGCAGTCTGGGGCTGGTCTGGCTCACACAGCACCTCCACTGCACTTACTATTGCTGTCCCAGGGAGGACCAGCAGGATGTTGCCCCTACCCTTGGCCAGCCATGCAGATAGAACACAGCCCAAATCTGCAACCGGCCAGGCCACAGGAAAGGCTGAGTGTTCCTCACTCAGCTCAGGAAGATAAAGCCAAGAGGTCACAAGGATGCACTGAATTCTAGAAAGGCTTTGCCTAGAGTCACCTTTAAGATGGCGCTGTGAGCATTTCAAGCTCTTCTAGAAGACAAGCTGAAGAAGCCTGTTTCCTGATTACTTCAACATACATATTCATTCTGAAGAAACAGGTTCACCTAATAAAAAAATTTGGATCTTACAATCAAACTGAAATGAAAGTTGTTCTTGCTGGTATACAACAAAGGCAACCATATTTAAAACTTAATTTCAGACACACAGGCTCTAATGTTTGTATAAACAAGATAATATACTTCTTAGGGTTACCATCTGCTATGATGTTGATCAAATAAATGATTTGACCAAAAGAAAAATCATATTGTAGATTGTTATACTACGTACTCAAGGTATGAGTTTCTATCTTTTATAGCTTCTTTATCCAATTTTGTTTCAGAGTAATGATATTCCTTCAGATAAGATATAACAACCAAAATCAATTGCAAAAAAAAAAAGCCAACCTAGAGCACAAATCATAACAGTGCTGACTGATTTGTTTCGGTGTCTAAGATGCAAAATACAATCTACCATTAGATCCTATATTGCAACAGTCTATTGTGAAGTATGATACACATTATTACCTAAAATTATATTTTAGGTCTAGACTGTCTAGTAAGGGGATGCAAAGAGCAATATTATTTGATGGAGAAATACTATCCGAATTAAAAGTTTTAAATTTCAATAGGTTAAAACTAGTTCTCAGCCTCTTCTTGTTGATTCCAAATAAAAAATATTTCTACTTTTATAGTAGACTTAATATTTTTAAGAACACAATAAAATCATTCATATTCTAACTAAGTACCTCAAATTTGCAAGTCAGACACAGAAGTAAAGATGGAATATAGTTCCACACATTTATTACCAGGGGCTGCAATGAGTTGGGGGGAGGGGCGGGACAAAGACAGAGAATGATGGATGGACAGACAGACACACACCACTCAAAACCAAGAGCAACTTTGACAATGGATGTCATGTCGGGGGATTAAAATATACAAAACCAGGGGCATTAGTCAAATTGAGAAGAGAAATGAAACCCAGGCAAACTATCAACAGTGTAACCACTATAGGGATAAATTCAGATGCAACATTATAATTAGGTAACAGATAAAGTTCCTCACAGGTACCAGAACTGCTTATTAGAGGTACAAATGCAAGGGGCAGAGCAGTACCCACCCCATTTTGTAACTCTTGCTCCAGAGAAAATTAATGGAAGAGCTGTGGATCTGTCACAGAAACATTCTTTTGAGTCACAGCTGCCTGGTACAAACTCTGGACTCCGCAATTCCTTCAGGAAACTTCCCGAGATAATTTTATTAAATCCCATGATGCTTCTCACTCTCCTCCCTGTATTGAACCACGGGGTTGCAGATTGAACAGCTGATCCATCATGTGGTCTCGAAGTGAGATTTCTCCTGGGCTTAGCTGTTAGTTCCCATCTCCTTCCTGACCCGCCCAGGAGGGTTTACAGGCCTGAGCGCGGCGGTGTGTTGGGGTTTTGGGAGTTCCTTTGTTTTCCTGGGGAATTTTTCCATACTTGTTAGTAGGTGATAAACTGCTGTAC
>WUAM01000431.1:76322121-76361933 GCA_024336885.1 Actenoides hombroni | reverse complement strand
TATTCCTTATCTTTGCCTGAAAGCCCCTTAATTTCAAATTATAAGCATTCGGAGGGGAGGGGGTTGTATTTTCCATTTTAAAGGGGGGCTCCTGCCTTCCTTGGCAGATTCCTGTCTTTCAAACCAAGACACGGTGTCTAATGGCGGGCGTTCGCAGGCCCAGCGAAGCGCTGCAAGGGCCGAAGCCACCCTCAAGAGGCAGCAGTTATCTTCATTATTACCCATAAAAAACTACCTTCCACTTGAAGATTTTTATTTGCAAAGATCGGTTGGTAAGATCTGTTTGAAATACCAATTATTATTAGTAGTAAATAAATTAAATTTCAGTCTTGAAACATTGTTTATCCTGGAGAATCCCAGAGCACAACTATCTGACACAGTAAAGAATAAACATCTGCTACGCCAGTTGCTGTGGAAATTATTTTAAGAATAGGCGCTAAGATATGCTATACAAAGTTATTTCTATCCCCAGAATTTGCAATCACAACTAAAACTACAGTAGAACTAAGTTATCCAAATGAGAGGAATGTACAGCAAGTATACAACTTGCCTGGGCAAAACCCAAAACTTAGACCAAAATTAGCATTGGCAGGTGTTAAAAATCAGTTGCAACCTAAAACATATCCGTAAATTGAATTCTCTCTTTATGGAAAGCTGTTTAAAAATCTATACTTTCCTGCAGAAAATTATTCGCAAGAATGATAATATTTTCTCAGGTCATGATACAGCTTTGAGGTGTACACTTGGAAGAACTTTTTCCAATACCACAAAATACTTACACTGTATAGAGTCAGAAGAAAACCAGAAAAGATCATGCTTTAGTATGTTTTAACAGTGTCTATTAATATCAGAAGTCTGTACCAGTAATACAGTTCCTGTGTAACTATCAAGTATGTTTTAGATTTGTTTCCACTCATTACCTAAATACAATCAGCTGTTTAAAAAAAAAAGGTTATTACTACTTTTAACTTAATTTCACAAACAATCCTATTCATTTCTTTTAATAAGGCCTATGTATTCCCTAAGAACAATAACATCAGGTTATTAATTCCTGGAATAGCAGCGCTCTAGTAGAAATGTCAAAAGTTACATGCTTCTCTTTCCTTGTATTCTCTGCTCCCCAGCCTGTAGATCACACCAGCTAACACACAGGTCTCCCCGGCCTGCAGATCACACCAGCTAACACACCAAGTCTCCCCGGCCTGCAGATCACACCAGCTAACACACCAGGTCTCCCCGGCCTGTAGATCACACCAGCTAACACACCAGGTCTCCCTAGTCTGTAGATCACACCAGCTAACACACCAAGTCTCCCCAGCCCGTAGATCACACCAGGTAACACACCAAGTGACCTGGCGTGACCTTGACACTTTATAACACAACCTGCTCAAACTAAAATGGGAACTGGCATTTCCCACCCACACTGCTCTAAACAAGAAAACTGCACATTGCTACACTCATCTTGCCAGAAAGTACGTCAGGTACAGTTCAAAGAGGAGAGAATATTTACAATACTGCATGTAATACTTTGGTTATTTGTGTACATTTATTCAGACAGCTCAAGCATAAGCTAATGATGAAAACGATAAAAATTAGCATTTAAACTAGTTTGGGAGGGGTCTGTTTTGTCCATTTCCTTAGAAATATTCACAGGTGCTCAGAGCACTACACAGTAAAGCTATTCTTTGCCTCTGAAATGGAAAAAAATCCCTTTATTAATACAAACTTTAATACTATTCTTCCAACCAATTTAAGGTTAAAATTCTAAAAGAAAAATGTAAATGCTAATCCTCATGTATTATATCCTGTATATAAATAATATTTATGTGCGTGCACACAGAGTATATTTTGAAACCTCCCTGGTTACTAATGTGAATAAAAGCAAACTGGCTTAGAGACCAAGCCTTTAGCAGGGATACAACCCAGAGCTTTTATTGACATGCAAACACACAGAGTTAAACTGCTATTAAATTGCATCATGCTGCTTATTCTCCTGTCTGTATTGAACCAGGAAGTATCAGACTGAACAGCTCTAACAAGCAAGCCTCTGCTCTATGATATTATCTATCATAATAATCCATCCTACTTGGCAAATTTTCCTGTGGTTACTTCAGTCATGACTCAAGAGCTTTATATAACCACACACTTCAAAATATATATATATATATTTATAAATACACCAAATCAAGGCCAGTGTCACAAGACTGCACACACCAGGCCAAAAATACTCAAATATAACCTCACAGTCAACAGCTACTGTTACCAACTGTATTACAACAGCACAGAAAACTGCCAGTTCAGGCACCAGAACACAATACAGCCTGAGTCACGCAGTGTGGAACTGAGGCACTAACTCTCATGAGCAAAGGAAACACTGCAAGTGTGACAGCTTTTCCAACATGTCTAAGAATGGTATGAAAAAGGGCTTTCAGTCATTTACTGTATCATAAGGCGTCCAGCAAACTGACCATCTTGAAAACAAACTCCACCATCAAGCTGAGCTCAGTATCCTTTCATGATGACTGCCAAGCATCTTTATACAATTAAGATTATCCAATAGAAACAAATTAAAAGTACTTTGTTGATATAATAGAAGATCATTAATGCATTAATCAACACTCAAACCTTTTGAGAAAAGGATCAGACACAACAAGCAGTTTAAGAGCAGAGGAAAAGAACTGAAAAAAAAATACAATTGTGAGAAACAACACATAATTTGAATTTCCAAGTTCGCACAGTATCAGACAAAAACCTTGCTTCTTGGTGAGCCAGAATTTTGAACTTTAAGTAAAATGGCAAGTATAGTATACAGTATAGCCAAGGAAATGACAGTGCAATTCCATGCCTACGTGTCTATGATGAGAAACAAAGGTATTTACAGATATGCAGTCAAGATCACAGATGTCAGAGTATGATCTTCAGAAGATCTCAAACAAGCCATTTCCCAAAAGCATGTGGAAGAAAACTTACACTTTGTTAAGGTACATAGTGTCTCTGTCAGATTTTTGGCTACACCACTGAAATTGGAAGAATATCTATTAACAGCAGCATGATATCTCACATAAAAACAATATGCTAACACATCTTACATTTTCATAAAGCATGTAGAATACAAAGAAGTTTGAAAGGTTTTCAAGTTTAACTCTAGACAAGCATATCCTTAAAAAGAAGATTTCTTACAATTACTTGTTCTAAAGAGCACAGACTCACCCACAGGATTGAACTCTCATTATTGAACAAAACAGAAGTCATACATCAGGAGTTGTGTGAACATAAGTTCTTCATAAAAGAATTCTAGCTCTTTCAAACCAGCTGGGGAAAGGTATCTATTATATGAGCACGTCAGCATTAAACATCATCTTTTAACTCTAAAACAAAGTGTTCAGTATTTAAACAGGGAAGAATGCTTAATGGATTAATACAAGCACTGCACATCTGTTCATCAAAGCCAGAGATGTGGTAGGCTAGCTCCAAGTCACATGTAAAAAAAGTAATAGAACAAATATAGCAAATATTGACTTAGGTAATTATTATTACAACCTGGCTCACTCATCTCTCTCCTCTTTCAACAAAAAATCAAGAAGAAACCCTCCACTTCATTTTCATCCAAGAAAGAAGGTCTTTCAAGGTTAGGGCTTCAAGATTTGCCCTGCACCACAATGGAGTGCCTGCTGGTTTGTCCAAGGCAAAGAGAGTGTATTCCTATTTCCTTGGTAAAACTCTGCCTAGAACAAAATAGGTTTTCTCCAATATTTTAAGCATGGAGGCCAAAGAAAATAAAAAGTTTTAAGTAAACTATTACAAACTTTCAAGAAGCATCTCTGCCTGCATTTATATGGTCAAGAATTTGAGCTGATGGAAGTTAGCATTAGCTTGCAGTATCAAGGACTACTTTCCCCAGTAAGCATTTTGTAATAACTAGTGCTTCCCCCTCCATAAGCTAGCTGTAATGTAATAAAGCTCTTGCCAGATGTTCTCCTTTTGCAGAGGTCCAAAACCAACAGTTGTCAACAATTCCATTACTTCCAAAAGGCATAGCCAGAATCCAGTCTGAACAAGTGACGGAGATCTGGCACAGCCTGTGCTGTCAGCAAGGCCCTCAGGCACCTTAAAAAAAAAGCTCAACAAACCCAAACAAAAAACCCAAGAAACCTTTCTTTCCTCAACATTAAAACGTTTGGGTTTTTTTGCAACCACTACTTTGACAGAGATTTTATTTGCATTTTTGAGCCTCATTTTCAAAGTAAGAAAATGAGACGATCTCTGTCAAGGGAGAGAATCCTGTCTTTAAGCTTCCCAGATACAGTATCTGCCCAAATATCTGCTGAATCAAGCTCCTCGCTGTCTGGACTGATAGCTGCCTGCTGAGTCAGGCAGGCAGGCTGTGTGTTGACAGCTCTCTTAGTGCGAGTGGCAGCAAATGGTGGCGTGCCCACTATGCTAGAAAGCTGATATGATACAGTACAGTCTCCTACATCAACAGATGAGGTGGAAGGAAGTTTGCTGCCTGATGCTAAAGGGCCTTGCACTAACACGTAGAAGTACTGCAGGAACTAAGATGTCTGAGGGAGTCCAGTTTACCTTCAACCCCAAAAACATTTGTTTCAGCTCACTAGGTGTTTCCACTCTCCCTTTATTTAAAAGGGAGGCTGTTCCTCCCATTGAGCCAAGATGTCTCACCACAGCTCACTGAAGTACTAAGTTGCCCGATACCTGTATTCACTCATTTCTTCCTTCATAACAAAAAGGTATTAGCTGACCTACTGATTTCTGCCACATTTAAGGATCGTCCATGTTTTACATTCTTCTGCTAGTATATCCATGTTGTTAAAGCTTAGAAAATATTTCTAATTTAGCAGAAGAATCCAACTATTCTGAAAAGAACTTAAAGTAGCATCACATTAACTAAAAAAACCAATTTCTTTTTCTATTCCAGAAAATAACTACTAAATATGGCAGGATCTAAGTCTGGTGGAAGTGAGTCCAGAAGTATCTGCATTTGCTAGCAAAGATGTCGAGAATCCTCCAACTTCACTTCTGAATCAAAAGAAAGAATTTTTTATTTTTTTTTCCCCCCCCGCCCCTTGTTTGAAGGCTTCACTGCTCTTCCTTCTATTTCTTCTGCTACTTTTTCATGTAATACTACATGTCTGGTTGGACTGAGTAACTTTTCTCCTTGGCTTAAATCCTAAATATCACACTTTTTATGAATATGTGAGTTTTCCATGCTTTTCTTATAACAAGTGTTACACGAGCTAGAACAGTCTTAATAAAATGCACTTAGAAACCATACACACTTCAGAAGCAGAACTTTGAAAGAAAAGTTAGAAGTGGAATTTATATTCAATTAACCCTATTTTAAATTGCCTTCGCTCTCCAACACTGTTACAGTTGGAATTGACACCCCTGTTGCTGTTAAAGTGCAGTATACAGTCTTACTGTGGTGAAAAAGCATCCTTACCTGGTAATTATCCTTCCTACGATAATTATACAGTATTTAAGACTTCCAAACATTATCTTGAATAGTCTATAGGCAAAAAGCAAGTAGCAATCAATAATAATAATCATAATCATCATCAATAATAATCAATAATCCTCTCCAGATGTTTTAGAAGTCTCTCCTCCTACAAAAGCATCAAATAGTCTCTCAACTTAATTCCTATAAAGCTTACACCTTGAAATTAAGAACAGATTTCTAGGGATATTTAATGAAAACATAGAAGCTAATGATTTAACTTTAAAATTTGGACAAACACTAAGTTTAATATTACAGGTGAGTAAAAATAAGGATCCTAAAACCCTTCAATTCCCTAGCACTGAAGAGCCAGTCACGCCCAGCCCTGCCAGCACAGTGTCCAGCAGACCCCTTAGCCCACGTGCAAACTACAGCAGTACAGAATCTCCTCATGCAAAGTAAGCCTTCAAACAGGCAAACAACATTTGCCAGATACTCAGGAGGGATTTTGATGCATGAACCATTACCAGACAATAGCCTGAGTCAAGTTTTATGTCTGCAAACACAAGCCTATGACAAACTAAGGGCTGGCTGCCACCCAAAGGAGGCCATCCTGCTTCCCTTAACATTTCACTGTCCTCACTGCCCATAGGCTGCCTTAAATGCCTTCCTCCTTCATATGACTACCAGGGTTTTGTAGTTAAACAGTTCAGGAAGAAACTAGTAGAAAAGAGAACCATAAAAACTAAAACTAAACAAAACAAACAAAAAACAACAAACCCCCACCAAAAAAAAACCCCACAACCCAAACAACAACAAAAACACCACCCATAAAAAAAACAAACAACCCTCTTGTTGGTTTCTGGCCAGATTGATTAGCTCACAGAAGTATTTCACTACCTGGCCAGAACACCACCACAGCTGGGAGAAAAGGAGAGAGCACAAGAATCAGACAAGGCCAAAGTCAGGGTTATGTCAAGGGCCAGGGAAGCCAGCCCATCACTTTTCAAGCATTCGCTAGGTCCAAGGCTAGTTAGATTTTTAAAATATAGTGATTTCTTCAGGGAAAAGAAAAAAAAGAAAATTACATCACTGTGTGGTGATGCATAAAATCCTGCAGTCTACATTGGGACTGCTAGCTCTATTGGTCCAGTAAGTGAATACATGTTTGAATTACATCAACCATCAATAAGCTTCATCTTAAAATCTTCTTGAAAATACCAAATCTGCTCAGCGTTAGGGAAGAAACTGGTTACCAGAAGTTCAGCACTGCCAGAACACACACACCCCACATTATCGTTCACTTGCTAGAATTTTAGCTAAAATTTAAAGGAAAAGTAAATTACTTGGAAGTAGATGGCAACAAAAAACAGGTATTTTCCTTCCCTCTGTTTCTTCTGTAGTTCAAAAGACAAAAAGTAAGAATCTTTATTTAAAAATTTTCAAGTACACTTTAAATTTTCATCAAAAGAAGCTTTGGGTTCCGTATGCCAAATAAGTTGCTTCTATAAATTACTACATCTCATTTTCTCCTTTGTATTTTAGAATCTTAAGCAGTGCCAAAACAAGCCAATTTAAATACACTGCCTGTCTGGGTGGTGACTTCAAGTTTAAACTTTGTTGGCCTTAAATCCTGCATTCAGTTCTCTTTATGTTACTGCTTTTAGCTCTGGCAAACAGCTTTCAGACTCTGCTTCACTTTGTACTTTATGTTTTCATCCTCCAAAACTCCAACACAATGAAATCTGTATAACTGCCCGGCTTTGCTCAGCCACTGAAAAATAAAATGTTACCATTTATAAGGATTATCAGATAATTTTAACAGAAGACAAACTCCTCAAGCCTTGTTAAATACATAAAATAACAAAAATGAACAAAGTTTCTGCCTTCTTGAAAAAGACAGCCTTGACTAAGTATTTCTTTTGTTCCAACCACAAAGAATATTATTACCTTCAACCTATTATCATTTGTTTTGCAGATCACACTTTGTGAAAGGGTAATAAGGCATCAAATGTCTCTCCACATCCCAATTACTATGTGAAGGATAACTGGCATAGGTTCAGAAGAAAAACATGAACCTTTCCTCCCAGATGCAAGAGGTTCTAAAGATTCCTATGTGTAGTAAGGCAATTCAGAGTAAATATCACATGCAGATCCACAACAATGTTCACATGGGATAAAAATACAGAGCGTATCCTTTTAGAAAATAATGGCCCATATACTTTTAAGAAAACTACTTGTAAACTGAATAAATCTTCACCTAAACTCAAATAAATGCAGTATGCTCACATAACTGAAGAGCTATACTAGACATTTGTGTCTTTTTGTGGCCATTCCACAGGTGCGTGTGGGATTTCCCTGACAGTCAAAACAACACAAGTACTTTATTGAATTTTCTCCAGTGAAGTCAACAAATACAGAGTAAGGCACCTGGGAGGATGCATGTGAAACAAATGTAAAAATTCAAGTACAAAGAGCTGCAGTAGCAATTCTATTCTACTTAATTGCACCTATCTTAAGATGCAGAGCTTGTGTTTAAAAGGTCACCCAAAGGAAGTAAACATGCACATCACTCGTGTATAGATATGTAATTTGGACTTCAAAAAAATGCTATGTACACCATGCATTACAATATCAGCTTTACATTAGAGAACACAGATTGTTGTTATCAGTCTGTTCCTTGCTTGGACTTTCTTTTTAAAAAGCAAGATATAAATCTGAAGCCACTTCCTTTTACATTTTCAAGTTCACTGTTGAATCTTTAAACATCAGGGCATTACTTGCCTTCAGTAAGATATATATTCTTAACCAATTACCAAGAAACCACAGTATTGTACACACTTCAAACTCTAAGATACCTTTAACCCAGTTTTCGTTTTCCTAAAGGACTCAGAATCTGTCATTATCTTAATGCTGAATCTATTATGGGAGAAACAAGAGAAAACTAAAAAAATAATAAAAAAGCTGCAAAATATTACACTAAAAAGATGACAGAAAAACAAACAAAAGTATGAAGAAACACTATACCTGCTTTTATTAAAAAGGTTCACAGTGAACAAGAATTTCACACATGGTAGGACTTTAGATCTATGAAATCTCTTAAGTTATTTCAGGACTAATTAGGTTTTAAATAATCTTAAAAATCTAATGCAGCCTATTCTACAGAACTTCAATTGAATATAGGTTCTTAACTCTTTCATTGTAAAACCAGAGTTTAGTAGTTTACAAAAGATTCTAAAAATACAGATGAAGCTAAGCCACTTCATCTTATTTCCCATTAAGAATGAAGTACACTTGAAGCCAAAACTCTAGACTCTGCACTTGATTAAATCCAGAGTAATGCTATCTATAGTGCTAGTTACAGGCAAGTAATAGAAGGATCTGAAATAGTGCTTGTATTGATCTAGTGTTGTACTTAACACTTTTTCTATTGAGAGTCAGTTACATCTCCTTCACACCCACAACCTGCACTCAAACAGAAGGTTTACAAGATTGTTAAATCTTAATAATAAATTCTCTGCTGAACGGAAAATACAAAAATTACAGAAGGGAACATCTGTACTTCAGGTAGGTCTATCAGACTCCAAATTTTGCCCAAGAAAAAAATACTCACTACAATTACAACAGTGTTGTTATTATTATTTGCTTGCCAACTTTTACACAAGAAAATCTACACAAAGCCATTTTTAAAACAGCCCCAAAATTAGAAGTCTGTAACTGCAGCAATGTCAAGGCTGTTAAGCTTCCAGACCAAAGCCAGTTCATAGCAGGGCTGATTAGCTCGACCACAGCACCCTGTTAACAGCAGCTGAGGCCTCCAAACTGAATCTAAAGTACTTTATACTCAAAGCATCAAGGATACTAAAAGAAAAACGGATGGATAACCTACAGAAGTTCAAGTGTTAACTAAAACCCTATGATACACAGTGCTTCCACAGACAACACATACTTCAACAACAAAATAAGTATTTAGAACAAGTCTAGAAACCAACTTCATGAGCACTCTTACATTATGGACCCCTTGTAAGTCTAATGTTCTGCCCAGATTTAGTGATTGCAAATATGACGTACAAAAATTTATGGAGGGTGGGAGGTAATATGCTGTTGATGAGAGATAGAAGGAAATAAGAGCTAACTGCTCTAGCGAGGTTTTTACTAGCTTTTTCTTTGTCCCTTGATGTTTTCAGCATCACTGGGAAAAAAAAATGAATTCTTTCTGTAGGATTTATTTTGTTTACATTTTGAGTGCAACAGAAGTAATTCAAGGCCACCAGCAGCCTCAAGAGGAAGAATGAATCCCCTGTAGAGGTCAGTAGTCTAAAATTTAAAATACATACTGTAGCATAGAATGGTAGGTGTTGGAAGAGACCTATGGAGACCATCAAGTCCAACCCCAACAACAATAAAAATCTTTTGCTTGATCATGAAAATTAGTATGACATAAAAGAACACTTGTATTTTTAATATGTTATAAGGTGAGAAGCATCATGAGAATTCTGATGATTGCATCTCTTCTCTGAAAGTGTATCAGACACACATCAGGCAAAGTATCAGGTTTAATTTCATCAGGAAGCTGGCATGGAAAACACCTGCTACATAAAATCTCTGATCTGTTCCTTTTGGTTACATGTAAATCTTCTATGTTGACACAGGTACTTCAGATGCAGTTGTTACTTGCACAAAGGAGAGAAAAGCAAGTTGATTTTAAGTTGTGAAACTTAAAAGGAAAGGCTCACAAAATCTAATGAGCCTCCACCAATAACTCATCTACAAAACTTTGGTTTGGAATTCAGAAGGGTTTTCCAAAAATAGTCAGTTAGGCATCAACACTATGAGGCAGGAGAAAGTTACTACATTTACTTAGCGAGTAGGACACAGAAACCATATTTGTGCTCTGAAGTGGGTCAGTACAAACAGAGAGGATTTAAACTTTATTTTGTTTCACCCTGGAGTGCTAACTCACTGTTCTTTACATACTTGAGCATCGTTCTCTCACATTTGTTCACCGTAGTGTTAGGTTTTTAGGACATGCTATAGATTATTATTTCCTGATTGCCAGTATTTCCCTTTGGGAAATAGCTTTTCTCCAAGCTTCCATCCTCTTCAATACACATCCAGTTACTATATTTGTATCTGGCTGTCAGTTACACAAACAGTTCAGTATCCAGATCATCACTTACGCGTCACAGACAACGGTCAACAGGTTCATCTGACAAAGCATTTGTTTAGGAACCTGTTGCTGCCAAGTCATAGTCTTGGCTGTTTGAAATTTTTTGTGTTAAAAACAAGGAAGCCATCTAGTAAACCACGCCTATTAGCCAACCACGTAGACAAAGCCAGCAAAATGTTCTTTGAATAACATGACCTTTGAAAAAATCCTATCAGTAGAACTCCGTGCATCAAGGAGCTCTGCACACAGCCTATTTAAGTAGCCAGAGTGTGAAGGAATTATTTCAGTGTGTGATCAGAATATTAAGTATCTCACACTGCCCAAATTCACAGTGAAGTTCTCAAATAACAAAGTAACTACTTCAGAGCAAAACTTTTTTTGCTGACTACCACCACCAGTAATGCCAGCAACAGCAGCATCCTCAGTTTCATGCCAGGCTACACACTACTCTGAATTGTCTACCGCAGCTTGGAAAAAACAGTTCAGCTGGCAAACAGGATCTTTCACTGCCAGAACTGCTGTATGTGGCAACAGAGACTGTCTCCCTACAACTTCAGAATCACCTAATTTTAGGAAGCACTAAAGCACTCTCTGACTTCTGAGAGCCTTCAGTGGATCAGCATTTATTAAAAAACTTATTTGAAATCCTGTCTTTTAAAGGATGTCTTCTGTAAGTATTCAACCAAAAAATACTTGTAGTCATTGTGCTAGAAACACCGCAGATCTCAGACAGAAGGTGCAATTTCCTTGTCAATAGATTGCTGTTGCATACTCACATCTATAATATGTGGCAGCAAAAGTAGACGCAAAAAAAACAAACTGTGAAAGAAAATGTAAAAGCTTGAAACGCTTCCACAGTCGAGAAAATAATTGTGTATATGTATTTTAAAACAACACAAAAAACACAAAGAACAAAAACCGAAGTATCGTTCAAATACATCACTACTTCCTTCAGTCATTCCAATTCTAGAATCCAGGTTAAACAAAACACACAAAAAAACCCCAAAAACAAAAACACCCACACAACACCACATAGAAACAAACCAAAAACAAACAAACAAATAAAAAAAAAAAGGGGGGGGGGGGGGGGAAAGGGGAGGGAAGACCAAACCCTGAAATTCATAAGTAGTTTTCAGGGAACTGCAGAAAGTATTTTTCTATTGCAATTGCACAGCAAAAATATTTTAAAATATAAGCCAAACAGACAGAGTTTCAGCAAATTTAATGTCCCTGGTGACAAACTTGCAGAATTAACCATAGAGATCCATCTCAGTTTCAAGTCACTCATTTCTATGGGAATACTGTGGACTTCAACAAAGTCCCAACAGGAAACTTGCAATGCTTCACTTCAAAAGAGTGAACCTGATCAAGCAGCTTCTTTACAGGAATCAAGCAGCTATGTATTGATACAAAAAGATCAATTTTGCAGAAACCTCTCCAAATTGATGGTGTACCCTTTCTTAAAAAAGGCTCTAGAAAAAACCACTCTTCCTAATAAAGTAAAATTTTCTATTAGGCTCTTTTCTCCCCAAGTTCCCAAATGCATAAGAATTGGCCAAAAGCTTTTCTGACTCAGCTGTAAACAAAAGCCATCTGAACGGAAGAGCAACCAGCAATTTGATCTAGAGTTGGAGAAAGTTCACTAACCGTGAAGACGACACAGAATCTTTGAAATGGTTTCGAATGGTGGAGCTACAATACAGAACTACCTTTCCTCCTCCTTATAAAACTGCATCTTATCATTTAACCGAAGCTCCTTAAGATGCAGGGCAAAGCTGAACCTGAAAAGAATTCAACCAAACAAATAAAAAAATCCACACCTCAAAGTAGCTGTAGATTTTTTTTTTTAATTTGACATTAGCATCTAGCACTCTGCCAGAAACCTCACTAGCAAAATCAACAGCTGCATCACTGTAAGGAGCACTTCTTCTGACTTCTACTGTGGTGGAATTTTCTTCTGAAATGGACTTTTTACTAAGAAGTCAGAAACTAGATCTTGTCATCAAAAATTAGAAGATTTTAGCAGACTTTTTCAAAAGAGAGACACTTTAACAATGTAAAAAGAACCCTAATGAGTGATTCAAGAATGCAAGAGGCAGACATTCACTCCAGAAAAAAGCAATGTTTCTCCAGAAAGATTCTCTGCATATGTTGTCATACAGGCAATGGAATCAGCAAAAGAAGTGTTGATAAAAATGGATGTCCATGTAAACAAAGCTATCCATAATTTAGGAATACACAACAGAATTGTAAATTTTCCTGACCCGACACAGCAGCATATTAGTGCCTAATTAAGAACAACATTGCAAGTGTTCTACTAAATGATTTATTATAATATATATGCATTAAATAATATGGTAGAATGTTGAAGAGGGTTAAGAATGAGGGTGATAAAACAGGAAAGAGGTGTTCTTATAACATTAGATGTCAGACACCAACATCCAAACTTCTAAAATGAGCCAAAGGGAACATATAACTTTGTTTTTACTTCAAGTTTGACCTATTTGTGTCTCTCGTGATTCATACATAGAGGAATTTGAAATTAATTCCAGAAATTGTTTAATTTTAAACAATGGTACTATTTAAAATTCAGCCAAAGATGAAAACTCATTAATTCTCTGTGCTGAACACTACACTTCATTATCCCAGGTTTCTTCAGTTACAGTTCTTCCACAAGCCTAAACATTTTCTCAAGCACTGTGTTTAATATTCTCTACTGTCTCTATCAGGAAGGAAAATTAGAAAATAAAAAAATCAAATGGATATAAGGACAGACAGTTTGTCTGGAATTGGTCTCTTGTAAGGCATTAACTGCCATCATTCACGATGGGATTTTGGGTTCCTCACCACAGAATCCCAGAGTGTTAGGAGTTGGAAGGGACCTTGAAAGATCATCTAGTCCACCCCCCTGCCAGAGCAGGATCATCTAGATTAGGCACACAGGAACATAACCAGGTGGGGTTTGAATGTCTCCAGAGAAGACAACTCCACAACCCCCCTGGGCAGCCTGTTCCAGTGTTAATGTTCACCATTTAATCACAGAATCATCATCACCAGCTTAAAGATGCACCCAGCATTGGGTTGGGTCAATCCAGTGTTTCACTGACATTATTCTCTTCTCCCCTGATCAACAGCATGAAACTATTCCAAGCCTGGCAACCACAGTGAAATTCAAGTTGATCAAGGTACCTATCTATCATGAGACCAGTTTAGATAGTTGATAGGTATATTTAAGGCATTCTCAACAACATTCAGGCCAGAATTTCAATAAAGATTTAAGGAAGAATCATCAGATACTAGAAAGGTTTTACATTTATTTTAATTAAACATATGAAGGTCAACAGCATTTATGTGCTACAGACTGACATCACACCAGCTGATTTCATTCTCTATCTGATAAACTTAGTATGTGAACCGCAGTTTTATTTAGGTGTCCTAGGCCATCAACTACCCTGCCTATTCAGATGGAAAGCAAATTTGGTAGGAGATTCCTAACATCATTTAAAAGTTACAGAAGTCCAAGACCAGGACTGTTTTTAATATCTAGACTTCCATTTTATTTAATTAGCTATTCCTTTTTTTTTTTAATCCAGGACCAATTACTTACAGTTTCTTCTCATGTCTTTTTTCTTTGCTCTCTTCATTTTCTAGTTCTCTATGGCATTAGCACATACACAACCAGTTGTCAAATGGTAACAGCACCAGCAGAGGCTTGGCTTTTATTCTCTACTTTTCCTGTGTGACAATTTAGGGAGTTTAAACATTCAACTTTTTTTTTATTATTATTAAACTTCAGGACAGTATAATTTCTTCTAGCAGTCCTAGCAAAATATAGTTTCTTACTTTAACACTCCAAAGCAGCTTTAGAAGCAGAAATAAGTCAAGAAAAGTCAGTTCCACACCCCATTTCAAAACCATCTGAAACCTAGGATAGAGATTGACAGATTTCAGTGCACATGAAGACAACTGGGTAGTAGTACAGAAGTCCACTGACAAATCCCAGTGCCCCAAACCACTACACGCTGTGCACTCCAAAAGGTAAAGAAGTTAAAATCTGCTCCAAAATTCACATTCAGGTCATAAAGCCCAGACTTTGCTTCTTAGAGGCAATCATTCCATACAACAGTCTGAAAAACCCAAACCGCAAGCATTAATTAATAGCAAACAAGAATTACTATCTTCCACAACATAATATCTACAACAGTGAAAAGAAACAGCCCCCATGGTTCCCTTATGAAGATAGGTACTTCTCTGAAAAATGACAGCCAGCCTGTGACAGCAGCACTCCTAACCAGTTACATACAAGCCAGTCTGAAAGACATCGAAGACCTGCTCCCTGTGCCCGAGGCAGACATGCTAGGAGGTCTCCACACAGAGCTTCCTTTGGCAGGACTAAGCCATTGCATGCTTGTGCATAGATTTTTTACACGGACTGGTCACTGTGAATGGATGTGTACACCAGTGAATGCTATAATAGTTGCTTTTTATATGACAGCCACTGTAGCATACGTACTGGGAAAGATATACTTGACCAAAACAGGCAAAACCACAGTGAGTAAAGATCAGTCTTGACTATATCGATCATGTTTACCTGCAACCTAGGAACTACCTGTGCCTTTTCTGTTATCCCTGCAGCACAATTTTAAATATTACATGCAGCATTTGCATGGGAACATTTTCAACTGATGCATCGAGTTTATAGTTCTGTTTATAGTAGTTGAGTTCTACTACATCTGTCTTTGGAAGCAAAGATGGGAAAAGGTAAGAAATACTTCAAGGTGTTTTTTCATATTAAGAAAGATCCCAACTTGAATCAAAAAACACACCAGTGCTAGAATGAGAATAAAAGGATGCAGGAAATTGATGGCTTCAAAACAACAAGAGTTCTAGGGACTCAGGGCATGAGATGGGTTGGGAGGGAAAGTGGACAAGAAAAAAAAAAAAAGAGGGACAGATATAAACACAGTGAAAACATTCAAAAAGCAATGAAGAGAATATTTTCTGATAATCAGCATATGTGCACACACAGCTCGCCTTTCCTCCTCCTGCTGATCTGTTCAGTAAGTACTCCATGGTAAGCTCTCAGGTGAACACCCCTGACTGAGTGTAAAGGCACGTGGCCCACAAACACCTTCCAGCAGACAGGGCTCCCTGCACGCTCTGAGCCTTCAGCTATGCCACCAGCTGAGTGCTACTGCATCAGTGATGGGACTTCCTCCTAGCTGGAGTATGGGAAAGTCAGCCGGGTTTTTTTCTTACCTAGGCAAGACTCTGCTCTTTCTGGATGGCAAACAGGGAAGGAGATCTACATTGCTACCTTGAATAGATGTGGCTTGTGGGGGAGAGGGGGGCAGAAGCACAACAAAACCAAAAAAACACACACACAACCTCGGCTTCCATTTTAATCAAGAGCAAAAAGAAAGGAAAATTACAGCAGATATGACTTGGGTAGCTTTAAAGAAAAAGGATGATCATTTTCAATAGCAGGCTTCCATTTTATCATCCAGCTGCCACAATAATACCCATTCCACCACTTAAAGAGAGCTGATCATGTAACAAAATATCAGATAACAGTAACAGGCAACATCAGACTATTAATGCCACAATCACAGAAAGGAGAAAAGTATTTAAGCATGATATTGACTCCAGAAGATTTAAGATACCAGCACACATGCACCAGCTCACCCGTTAAGACGTTAACATATTGATACTAAATAGCTGGATTATGGATTATAAAGGAGTAATACCATAAATTAATTCTGATAACATCTCAGTAAAGTTGCTGAAAAAGAAAAAAAAAAAAAAGAAAAGGAAAAGAAAGAAGAGAAGAAGAAGAGATAGATCAGCATTCTGGAAGTATCCCTGGGGGAAGGCAGCAGCCGATCATGGCACGCATTACCTCTGCCCCTTGTTCATCCATCTGCTGCACCCCAAGGAATGCCACAGGGGAAGCAAACATGTGGAGCACAGCTAATAACAGCAATTCTGTCCATATTAGAAACTAATTATCACCCTTTCCTATCAGGATCAGTGCTTCCAGAATTATAAGCAATTTACCCTACTACACGCAGTCTAGAATTTAACACTCAGTAACTCAACAGCTTATTTTTAAAAAATGCTGATTTGGACCTGTATACAATACAATTTGTATTTCCTTTTCTTTCTATACAACCCACTCTCGTGTATCTGAAGATTTAAATTTTTATTGTTATTATTATTATTTCTTTTAGCAAAGGGATGAAGAGAAAGGAACTCTGCTTATACACAAACCTGTGCATTTTAACTCTTGGCTCAAAACTGTACAATAGCTGTGATTAAGACCATGTAAATCTAAGAAAAAAATACAAACTTGGTTTTGTATTGTATTAGCAATTTTCTGGAAATAACGGCACGAAATCTCATTGCTCCCTACCAAATATATGACTTTTCATTAGATACACAGACCATAAAACTACAAAATGAGATAATAAGCTGTGAATAGCATTTTACATACTGACTTTGCAAACAGAACTCAGAGCTTTTCCTTGGTCTATTTTCATTCTATCAAACTAAAAATTAAGGACTTAGAGAATTGCTGAGGTCCCTCCACATTAGGCTGCTCTATAAGAAAGTAATTATTTACTTCAAAATAATCAAGTAAACAAGTAAACATAGCCTTTTTTTTAATTAACATCACCTATTTGAGGCACTATTGCACACAAGCAATCCAAATGTTCTGCAGCACAATCCAAAGAAATGAGGAAGAGGGAACACCGTGGAAAGTCACAGTATGAGTGCCAAGACCTGAATAAAGAGCATCAGGTATAGATCAACACTACTGTTCTCCCAATGACCTTAATTTCTATTTGTTTTCTGTCTGTTCCTTGAGCCAAGTATTTCTTTAGCCCTCAGAACACCGAGTTTTGTATCACAGCCTCCTAATACCAAAATACCCTCTTTCCAAAGTCACTCAAAGCCCCTCCTGGTTAGTCAGCAGGTGCCACTTTTTTGAGAAAGACAAGGTCAACACTCCCCTAGGGATCTGAGCAAAATGCCTCCTCCAGCGAGCAGCCTGAGATTCCAGCTCGGGTCTGCTCACTTGAGACTGCACATGCTGGCTCGACGCCTTGAGGTACCAATGTCAAGAACTGTTAGAGAAGGATTTACAGAAAAGTCTTAAAGATGTAAGTGAAAAGCATTCTAATGAGAATCACCAAACTACTTTGTACCTCTGAAGAGCAGACACTGATGATATCCTACAGAACATTTCTAGATTTAAATGAAACATACCCCAAAATATTTAATTCCAAAGTAGGTAGAACTTACATAGAAGAGCGCTAATTTTTGTACACAGCCAGATGCAATACAAGCACACGTTCAAAGTACACATAAAGCTATCTTTTTATTTTATTTTTAAATCTAGAATAGTCAAGACTATTTTTACAATTAACCATACCCTTCAGCGTGAAGGGATACAAAGAACAAAGCGAACGTAAAACAACAGCAACTTGGCTTAATAAGATTACAGTACGTTAAAAGGTGCTCATAAGCATTTTCTATAAATGAAATGTAAAGCCTGATGACTACATATGATCCGGAAGACCAGCCTAAGCTCATAATGAAGGCATTGTGACAAAGCTTAGCAAGTAAAACACCAATAGAATGGTGTATTTCTGATGCAGTTGAAAGTTTTACACCGATTATAAACCAGCCACGTTCAAGTGACTAGTTCTAGGCTAGTAGTGTTCTAGTTTCTACGGTCCACGCAACGGTTATAAGGCAGATAACACCGAGTTTATCTAGTGAAGAATATGATTCCTTCCTGCAAATCTCACTTCTCAAAATGACAGCATATTTACAGCACACAGCTGGAAAATTTTAGCCACATGTCAAAAGCCGTTACAGAAGCCAGTAATAATACATGTGTAATTAACTCAGTAAAAACCAGTTTATTTTTCTTGAATGCAACAAGAAGTGGACATTATATTCTTCTGTGGGAAAAGTAAACTGTCAGACTAAATAAATACCAAGAACTGTATCCATTAATTCATTAAGCAGCACTCCAATCATACATGCCCTCAACCAGTACACAGCAGTTAAGTACTGCAGTGAATGAGGAACAGGCAAATCTGGGTTTGTTTCCACACCTTTGCAATTCTGAGCATGGTTAACCCCATGCCCACCAGACACATAACACAGCTATTCTTACATCGTCACCTGCACCCCTGCAGAAAACAATCCTACAGAAGGTGATCTAGATTAGTAATGAAATTTTCCAAAACAGATTTGTCAGCAGCAACAAGAAACACCATATAGACTTTTTTACCATGATCCTACTTACTTCTTACTCTTAGATTAAATAACTACATTTATATTACAACAATCATACAACTGCATACAGTAAATACCATGTTCCTTGTTATGTCAGCGCAAAGGATCCCCAGGCTGCAGGGGGAAAAAACAAAAACAAAACCCAAACAACTTAAAATGCATAAAACACAGAAGGCAAAATCATTTGACTTCACATCTGGTTGTCTGTCCAATCAAAACATCAATTAAGTCAACACCAGTCACGGCCTTTATTTCTCTAAATGCCGTCTCAAACCACAGATACACAGATAAATTCCATTTTATTTATCAGTAAGTTACCAGGAGATCACTGTGCATTCACAATTCATACAGCGTGCTGAGGAGGAAGAACTAAAATAAGGATGCTCTTACAAAAGCTAGCCACATATTTTTGCTACCAAAAATGAATTAAAAATGCACTTCTACAAACTAAGTACCTAAAAAGTTGGGGGTTTTTTTCCTGTTTGTTCAAGTAAAAGGGGAAGTCAATTCTGAGAAAAAAATACTAATTCTTTGAATTTGAATAGAAAAGACAATGCAGGCTTTTGAGTAGATTATAAACCTACAGCCATGAGTTCACTTCTAGTAATTCTCATAATAAAGCAGAGTTTTAAGTAGAGCTCCTTTCTGAGAAAGGGCATTTTCTTCTTAAACACTTGTCACAGGCCACAATATAAAACCCAAGGGCAAACTTCTTTATCAAGTTGTCAATCCTGAAAAGCGCAGATCTAACTACAGACAACCAGACAAATACAGCTGAATCAGAAGCTGCATAAGGAAAGAGGTTTGTCTGCTGCTGCTGTTTAATAACATGCAGCAACTTGCTCCACTGAAGTACCTGCACAGGCAGCACTGGCAACACAAAAGGGAAGTCACATTCAGCAAGCTTTCTACGCTAACCAAGGCGCTTCCCTCACTGCAGTCCCCCCTAGGTTACTATGACATTTACTGCTATTTTTTTCCATTCCCAGCTCCAGCCACATTTTATTGAAAATTATTTTTAAGGACATGTAATAATATTCATTTTTATTTTAAACAATGAGCACAAAAGCCTTCCTAGGCCTCCTTTCACTGACTGTAATGCTATGGACGACTAGAAAGAAGTGCTGAGACAAGTCATCAAAATTCCCAAACAGGAAGTCAAAGCAGAAAGGCCAAAAGGTGTAACATCCAGCACAGGAACACTTGAACAGTCATGTTAAAACAGAGCTCCAACATGAAGCACATTAGAGGCATTTTGAGGAGAGCATGCTTTAAGAATAGAGGCAGCTCTCTCCTCACACACTACCGCATACACAGGCATCTGCAAGGCACTTACTGCTGGGATCAGGCCACACACGTGTCCAAAAAGAACAGAGAACAACTTACAGGCTGGGAAAGCACACCTCCCTTGGATTTCTACTTCCCTACAAATAATCTTATGAAAGAGTGAATCACTGCTGAACAAACACAAAAGGTCAGAGGCAACAACTTCCAAATAACTGGCGCTGTCCCAAGGAATTAGAATGGAGTTATGGGCAGACAGATGACAAAGTTTCTGAATCTAAATTTCCACACCCCCTCAAAAAAAAATGTAGCATTCTGGGTGAGCTCTTTCCCTCCAAACAGCCAAATGCCAACAGTCTCTTTCTACTATCAAAACCAGGCTTGCAGGGAGAGCAGAACGACTTTGTTCACTGCAGAAAGTAAACCACAAGCAAACTCCAGCACGTGCGCAGTGCTAGCTGCACAAGCGAGTGGCTTTCAGCCAGCTTGACTCCTATCAGTCACAGGCAGGAAGAAAACCAGACAGGCCACTTAAGCAAAGGCTTGTTCACTGTGGGACAGCAACAGAAGATTTAGTTGCACAATTGGAGCCATTATGCCAATAACTTCTGTACACGAACATCCTTTACAGAAACCCACATGGTTACCTTCCCCCCAAGGAAAAAGTTACAGCACAGAGATATTTAGCATACACAGCAACAGCCCCAAACTGGCTAAGGCCATGTGAATTTAGATAGCAAGTTTGTAAAGAAACCAGTAAAAACTGCCAACAGGCAAGTGGCTTCAATACAGACATAGTATGGGACTGCTAATCCAGCATCTAAACCAAGTTCCAATAGTAAAATCCTGTCCTGTAAAGGCAATGCTGCTACTTTAAGTGTATTAGATCACACCACTTATAAAATTCTTAGTCTTGGAGGAACTTCATGATATCAATACTACTTTCACAGCCTATGCACAATTCAAATGAAGACCCCCCAACTAAATTAGGCATATAATTAAATGCTTAAGTTCTAACCATAAAGACAATATGGTTGACGTTCAGTGGTCTAAAGTTACATCTTTTACTGAACTGAGATAAATGTAAATTACCTAAAACCTGGAAAAATAAACAAAGGAAACACTAACTGGACATACTCTATCAATTCATTTAGGTCAGGGGATGAATAAATAAATAAATAAATCACAAATACAGAATTGAAGTGCTTAAGAATAATGTCAGAAGACTAATGAAGTAGAAGTGTCCATCAAGAAAAAAAGCAAGCTTCTAGGGTGATGATGAACAATAAGGTATTCCAAGAAGCTATGAAAAAATGAAATAAATTCACGTAAAAACAAATTACTAACACTGAATTAACTGGTAGAACTTAAAAGAAGATAAAACTCCCAAAAATAATGTAAATTGAAAATAACAGAGTTGACAAAAATTAACAAACTTCACTGCATTAGCAAATGCTCACCAAAATTCCACGTGCATTTAGCAATAAGTCAAAACACAGACTAAAACCAGCTTGGATAAAGAAAAAGAAGAGATTCCTTTCCCTGAGAAATTAGTACACAACCAGAATTAAAGATGCAGCAACTTGCATCACAGCCTCAGACCTGTTCCATACCATGATTGAGTGACCTAGGAGGAACAGCAGCCAATATTTCAGTGCTGACAGAAATGGGACACCAGATACTCCGAGTGCTTTTTCACTTTCAGTTTGTTCATTACTACTACTGTTTAAAGGACACAACATGGTATTTCACAAGTCTAAGTGTGCTTTACAGTTTAAGCTTTTCTTTTTCTTTTTTTTTTTTTTCAAAAAAGGCACAGTCCTAATGCAGCAGATACAGATACCAAATTTGCTTTTCATCATAAAGGTGCCAATGTCTTTCAGAGAAAAGGAATCAGACTTCTGAGAAATTAAGTAATTCCCTACCCTGTTAAATTTTATCTGAGTAAGTTGAACAAATTTCCTAGGAAGAAATAATAGTATCATTCTCAACAGTACAATTCCAGATGCATGCCAATTAGTTCTATGTATTATGTGTGTATTTCAAAGATCACTTCCAAAAGGACTGGAAACAAATAGTTATCTTTTTTTAATCTGTCTGCATTTAAAGTCAATCAGTCATCAGGCTTCTGAGGAAAAAGCAGGCTAAAACCATATTTAAAAGCCTATTCCTAGCCCCATGAGGATGCAAAGTCTCCAAACACTAAATCTGTCACTGGTTCAGGGGTGATTGCAGACAATGCTGTGCCTCTCAATTACATTTTCAGTTGTACATTTCCAAAAACATACATGAGAAGAAACGTTAAAACAAGGGATTTTTTGAAAGGAAAAAAAGACTTAAAACTGCTCAAAGGTGATTAGGACAATGTTCATTTGAGACATTCTGGAAGAATACACATACAGTAAAAGTGAAACACTATATTTCAGAACACAGACACTATTCTTCATATTTATGACCGCACCACTCCATGTATCATGAATTTTTTTCCTGCACACAAAAAATATCACTTCTGCAAGACACCACTGTATCAAAAAAAAAAATAAAAAAAAATAAAAAAAAAATCACAGCACCAGGAACAGCAATGAAAGAAAAAGTTACTGAATTGTCCCTGGGCCTTTTGTCCATCAAGACATGTTAGAAAGATTAACTGAAAGTGAAAAACAAAACGTAGAATAGAGCTTTCAGGACTGGCAATCATTTGGTTCTTATTATACAAATGCCTGGAGGAATCACATGCACCTAGAAGCAGTTAACTATTAATGACATGGATGAAAGCAAGTCTAGGACAATGCAAGTCACCAAAAAAAAACCCCTAAAAAATTGTTAAGCATCAGATGGACATCCAGATAAATTCAAATCTACCCTGTGCTACCCAATGGCCACTTCATTAAGAACGTTTTAATTATGACATGAATACTTACTAGTAGAAGCAGCATCGCTAGCAAACTTCCAAAAAACAATCACTCTTTAACAACTCATATTTATTTTTCCTTGGAATTAAGAACTAAGTTCATACTAAAAAGAATTAATTCAAAAATTGAGAATACTCTACGTCAAGGCCAGAACAAAGACATGCTCAACTACCAAAACCAGTAACAGAAACCTGGTAGCAGACAGGAGTACACACATGGGAATAGATGTGACCATCTGTGTGAAGAATGCTAAGGGCAGAATAGTACAGTTCTTTATTTCTCAGCTTCAAAGTGGAACACTGCTCTTTATAAATGTTCATGCTCTTAAGCTTTGTTCTGAGTTTTTGGATAACACAACCCTGCCAAAATAAACATGGAACTTGTTTTCATATTCTCTTCATTACCACTTAACTCAGACAAATATTCTTCAAGAACAAGTTGGAGAAGACATCTACACACAGTAAGCAGAACAGTGAAGGATCAAATGTACACCTCACACATTAACAGCAAATCAAGTGGTAAAAATCCCTAAAGATTCCTGCACATCAGGCACATGAAAAAGCAAATAATCTTCCCACGCTAACAGTTTCAACCAGATCAATCTTCTGGGCTCCCCTGGAAGGTACTTTTGCCTCCTTATTTCTCCAGCCTTCTGTGTCTCCCCAAATGCTAGCCTCAGTTTAAATACCCTACTTCTCATAAAAGGTGTTGTTAAGTTTAAAAATGAGCACATCCATTCACTTTCACTACAAAAAGGTGAAAAAATAGGCATTATTAAATAAAAAAAAAAAACCACCACACCTCAGAAAGCACCACATTCAGAAACTGCTGAAATGTAACCTACACATTGAGGTGAACAGTTAGTTCACCTTCCTAAAGGACAGTTTCGTTGCTTCCATTGGTTCATACTCTCTCCCTGCTCAGTGTTTCAACCATTGCTCCTGCTAGCTAGATCAGTGTCTACCTGATTCTATTGAAAGTAAAAGGAGAGAGAACAAAGTTGCAATTTTTGGAACAACTTGTTTTTATCCCAGACTGATTGATTTTACTGAGGTTTATGGAACGTAAAGCAGCTTTTTTCCCCCAAAAGCTAGAACCAAACACAAAACAAGTCATAACGTGCACAGTTGGGCAAAATACACTATTTTAGTTGCACTTTACAAAGGATTGTTCAAGGGCCAAGCCATTGTTTATTCTCTTAATAGATATTTACATATAATGTAGGTTTTACTAGTCAAAGATAATTGAGACCAAAGCACACTGCTAGTATGTAAAGTATTTGTTGTCAAAATATCTGTAGTGCTTGAAGTCTTCCCCTTTGACATGTATTTTACTCATCAGTACTTCTTAAACTTCCCTGGCATACCAGAATTATAAGTATTGTGTGCTTCACAAAAGGCTCTATTTAATGGTATACAACTACTTTTATGACAAAAGAAACAAGCAAGTTAGAAATCACTTCAAGGAGAGGAATTAATGTGTTGAAACTAAGTTCTTCATGATCATTAGGTTAGATCAAATTTGTTTCATAACTTAAAGGCGCACACTGTTGTAGCACAATTAAATTTGCCAACTCTGTTAAAGCATAGGTTCTGTCTACAAGCATCCCAAAGGGTATTTATTAAGTATTCAGAATATGGGCACAACAACAAATGCAGTCACATTTAACACAGCCTCATTTCTTGTTTCAGTCAGAGTAGGTTTTGTCAAAAACCCCACTTGATTACCGAATCTTTCTAGACGACTTCTTACCGTATCTGTGATTATTAGATCATGGCCATAGGCTAGACACTGGTACATATATCCAGCTGTCAAACTGAATTTAATCCATTAAATACAAAGGATTGCAATGGACAGGGCTGTTTTCTGTTTATGTATCAGGAAACCTTTTTAGACTGGCTATTTTCTTCCTTGAAGAAATGTAGCCAAACGTATTTATCTGTGCTTTCGTATGTGGATTAGATTCAAATAAAATTGACAGAAATGTGAATCAGGTGTAATCTGCAGAAGTGTGCCAAAACAGGTTCTAGGACATTGCTCTGAGTTGCTAGGACTAGACTGGTATTTGCATTTCTACGTTTTTAAAGAAAAGAACTTACATTTAAGAAGCTCTGTAGTAAATACAGTAAGAACTGAACTGAAAAACAAAACCCCCAAAATTTTATCTATATAAGTGAAAGATTGAATTAAGCAAGCAGAGACACAGAAATTATATACAAAAGGAGGGAGGGGATATCAACACTGAAAATATATGCAAGTTAATTTAACTCTGCTTAGGTCATATTAAGTTATTCCCATTAACCCATTCCAAGTCCACCATTTCCCTGAACTGAGGAGGAAATTAAAAACAACATTTACTGTCTCTTCCACAGTGTGAACACTAGCCCTCATTTTACAGCTGAGGAAACCAGAAAACAGAAAAGGGAAACAGGAAAAAAAAAACCAAAAACGGATAGATTCTCAAGGGGACATAGGAACTATGCAGCAAGAGAAGAACAGAAATTTTTGCTCTTCGCTGTGTCCTTTAAAATTCAAAATTATCCTCTCTTCATAATTTAATAAATCAATCTTCATCAAAAACTTTTGCTGAGATATTAATGCATGCTTTAGTTTAAACTACTAAAATAACAACACAAAGTATTGAGTAATAATATTTCCTAGGAATTTGCTATTCCTAGTGAATTTTTAAGATATGAACTTTCATGAAAAAATTAAGACAAAAAAATCACATTGAGAATTTTGTATTTTGTTCATAGTTCAGTATTCCATATCATTATAATTTAATGGATCTGATAAAATAGTAGCATAGATGGAAACAAAGCCAGAGGACATTGAGAAGTATTTAGTATCTCAAGACAGAAGCCTGTTACATGAATTACATGAGCTGCTTGTTTCATTTTAGAATCAGTCATCCAAGTATAAGTTCTTTCAGAATTAGAATTTCAAAAGATAAATACCTAACTTCTCATACTCAATTCATTTTAAATGCTATCTTTGATAAGCCTGACATAATCAGGCCAGTATTAATACATACTTACATATTCTGAACACAATGAGCTTATCTCAGTGTATTTCAGTGAGGCTATAGCCACAATCCCCAAACCAGTGCCTGCTCAATCAGTATTGACTCAAAGGCTAAAAGGACACATAAATAGAACTTTTGTTAGAGCCACAAAAGACCTTTTTTCCCCCCAAACGTGACTTGATACCAACTGGCAAAGTAGTTAAAAGCAACTTGGGTTATTAATGTTGTCTTCATTCCCAAGGATAGCTAGAGAGCTTCAGTACATGTCTGCTGAGGCAGCATTAAATTTGCTTAAAAAGGGAAAACAAGAAGCAGACATTGCAGAGTCTAATTCCCTTGGTTCACACTCTCAGTGTAATCAATGCTGTCCTCTCCTTCCTACGGGATCTGGTCACCACGCCAAGGTCATTTACACCACAACATGTCTATCCAGGTTGGACCAACACATGTAGAAACTGTAAGTAACAAGTTCTGTCTCAACTGCTTAGAGCAGCAGCTCTGCAACGCTTCCCAAGGCCAAGCCAACCTGAAGCTATGTTTCTTTCCCACTCTGAGAAAGAGGCAAGAGGCAGGGACTGAAAAACAAAATCCAAGCTATAAAGATCAGCGCACACATAACATCTGCTACAACAGGCAGCTTAGGTACAAATAAAGTATTATTTCATTCTTCTAGAATTTCACTTGGAAGTAGAAAAAGAAAGAATTATATGTTTGTTTAGTTCTCATCTATTTCTACTATTTCAGAGAAAGTGATAAAGCTAAAGACTATGTTACACAAAAAGCTGCAAAAGATGGAGCAAGCTATATACATATCACTTAAAAATTCTTCTCTTCCAGAGTCCCTTTCAGTAATAAAGGCACATTTAAATATGGAAATTCCAGTCCACATAAAATAACATGCTGTACAGTGTTGTTTACATTGTCTCCTGACTGAGAAAAGTTTTCACTTTTCTTTGTATTCCTCAGTTTTATAATTGTCTGATCTTTTTAAATAAGAGAAAAAAAATCCAATTCCACCCTTACAGCACATGTAGAAATGGATGTTACTGCTGTCTAGAGTATTTGTACTATACAAGTTGTCTCTGAACTCCTACAATTCATCTAGGGGAAGAAAACCTCACTTAGCAAAACAGATATATATCTGATGGGACACAAGAAATTCACAGCCTTTTCTTAATTTGGTAACAAAACCACAGTCAGGAGAAAATGTTTATACTCAAAGATCTGGCCATGCTGGTGAAAAAAGAGATGCTACATAAGGTATATTTTCCAAATAAATACATGTCCACAAGCTGTCTTTCCCCCATTAGTGTTACATTTATGGTTCTGTAATATATATATATAAAATATGGAAGCAAGACAACCATTTTAGCTTCGAAAAAAGGAAAACATCAGGTCAAAAAGCATTATGAATAAAGCAGTGTTTTCACAACTGTTCTGAGGTTATCAAAATCATGGAGGAAACTCTCTAAAAATATTTTTTCCAAGTAATGAAAGGGACAACTACTGTAGGATCCTGTGAAAGTCAGACAGTGACAGTTTTGCAATAAACACTGGTTAGCTGTTACAATAGCTCAATCTATACATGCATTCAAGCTAATTATGTTAAATATAAGAATTGTTCACAGCATGAAAATCTTTAAAAGCTGTAGCTTTATGAAGGGGGGTTTCAACCAACAATTACCTGAGGGGGAACAGGGAGGATGGGACAAAAGGAAAAAAAAAAAGTATTTTAAAGAAATCTATACTTTCCACTCTCTTCACTACAGCTATGTGCTAATACTGACAAGGTACTTTCAGATCAATGCACCAAGCACTTTAGGAGATACAAGAGCTCTGCCAAGAAACCTGCCTTCAAAAGGACTTCCATTGCTATAGCAACAGCATGTTCTCCAGTATCCAATTCGGAGACAACCTATGACACACACATGAGAGATGGCCAAACTCTGACCGATTCCTCACTGCAGCACAAGGCGCATTGTCAGTTTTCACTTGCAGAAATAGAAGTGACAAAACAGGGGTTTTTTCATGATACTTCACAGGGCACTTGGGTTATCTACCAAATAACAGTTGCATCTAGAAGAAAAAAAGATGTCATTCATTTTATAAAACAAGTATAGAGTATTCAAAGGCCAAAAGGAATATACCCATTAGCACAGAATATAAATTGCATTACACAGCACCTCTCATATGCAGGCATTTACCTCTTCTCTGATCTCAATTTCCCCTAACAGGAACTACAGTAACTACTACATAGGGACCAGCCAGTAATTCATTAGAAAGGATAACTGGGAAATTTATGTTACATATCCATTTCTACACTTCTATCACATGACAGTTTTCAACAAGTACACAACACCCAGCCTGTTTTTGATCACCTGTTCACTCACCCCAGATGGTCAGATACACCCTTCCACTAACACAATGAGAACTGTAACAACAGGGTTGCATTCTTTATGTTCCTGACAACCTTAAAATAGTTTTAAGATTACTTTTGGTTGTACGGTACAGCTCTCATATCCTGGAGACTGACATCGAAGTAGAAACTTCTCGTAAAGAATCACAACCTTCTTTAAAATCTTGGTGGAAATAAAAAAAAGATTAAATGAACTGCCACAGAATTTGAGTACTTCCTACATTAAAGAGGCTGACTTACAAAAGAGGGAAAAATAAAAGGCCCTTTCGCTGATTCCTGGAGTCCTGAAAGACTATTGGGAAAGCATATTATAGAGAGGATATCGTCTCCCATCCTTTATAGTCACTCTCTGCTTCCTTTTGGTGTATCAGGTGTTATCTAGCTTGCTTTGCAAGTAATAATATTAGAGATTATTTTTTAAATATTCCAAATAAACAAATGAACAACCACAAGGAAAAAGAGATAAGGGTTTTGGTTGATTCGTGTTTTTACTGGAATTTGAGGTTTGGGGAGGTTTTTTTGTATGTCTTTTTGGGGGTTTGGGTATTTTTTAGTTGATGAGCTTTATTTAAATTCAGTACATTACAAGTACTTGCAAGAATAATATCTAATTCAGATGTCCCTGTCATAAGCAATATTGACAAAGTTCATACTCAAGTTCTCTGTGCGCTTATTACTGTCCTCTGGCAAGGGAATATGATCTCAGACATATTCTCAAGGTTACCAAAATAAAAGCATTACACAGAGCAGAGAACACATGTAAGATATTACATGCATTTATGCACATAAAGTGGCTGATATATGCATTTCTTTCATAAAACCTAACTAAAAAATGTTGTCTTTACCATGCCATTTAACCACCTTGCATCTAAGCATCACCAGCACTGATCTTGCAAAGGCATACTACAAAACACAGCCATTTGAACTCTGCAGTAGTAAGCACTAGGCATCAATTTGAGAAATACACAAAAGCTTTTCATTACTCCAAAACTCGGCCATCTTCATTAAATCACCATCTCTTCATAAAAGCCTTGGCTTCATTTAGCATTCAGGAAGATGAAAGAGCAGCTACCCTCCTTATGGATTACTTCTCTATTACAAGAGAATGTTTTGCACGTCAAAAGCAAACATTAAAGGATTAAATGATATTGTCATTTCCGCCCTTGTTTATTTGCAGTGGGCAGAGAACAGAATTGCAAAGAAACAATCAGTGATTATTTTAAGCTGTGTTCTTTTCCAAGGATTATGACTCATGAAATTGCTGCAGAAAGAAAGTGAAACGGGATAGGTGTCGCACTGAAAATCATCGAAACATCACAATATAACAAGTGTTTGTCCTACAAGCAAAGCTGTCTGGTTTAATCATTTCACAGAATAGCCACAATAGCTCTTGGGATAACACCAAGACAATAGTATCTTGGCATTCATATACACAAAAAATAAAAACATAAACAGTGATTTCCATTCTCCTACAAAAGACTAGAAATATTTGAGGATTTTCTGAAGTATATTTCTCTCCACAGCATCCTACTAACACTAATGCAAAACAGTAGAAAATCCAAGGTATTTGCTTACAAGACATCCCTGCAGCATGCAAAAGGTGAAATTCAATTACTTTATCATGGATTTACCTAGATCTTTTAGGTTTTAAACAAGGTTTCCAACAGAACTAGAGAAACCAAGTTTGCAAAGTAGTGTTATTTTGAATGAAACCTTTGAATTTTTTCTCACACACAACACGCTAAGAGGTACGAATTACACTCAGTAATTATGTTTCCCTAAATCTCCTGTTCAGTGCCTTTCTTACTACCCCGTTCCCAGTTTATTCTGGACTTTTAGACAGATGTTAAAAATGCAGATAGTACATACAAAGAAAACCCTCACCAATGTGTATTCAGTTACTATTTTAGGTAAGACTTAGAACCACTCAATATACTAAAAAATTTTGTCTGTAAAACCTAAACATGGAAGATGACAAGAAGACTATCAACCAATTTGCTCTCCAAAGACAATGATATACATGTTAAAATTAGCAATATATTTTGGTCATACTCTAAAGAGAATAAATATAGACACCAGGTAATGCTACAGACCAGGTTCTTGTTTATATTGAATTAAGGGTAAACTTAGATGAAGCTTGAGTGCACATCCACGGTCCGATATTTGGTGGTATTTTAACTGCAAAATGCACAACACCAACAAATTTGGGTTTTGTTTTACTAGGTATGCTTTTCTAATCAGTGCTACCTAGTTATATTTATATTTTTAAAGGGGGGGGGGGAAGCACCATCTAAAATGAAATTTTCACAAATCAAGGCTCACCATACACTTAAAACCCCATAAACAGCATAAAACTCCAATCTAGCCTAACTTCTGTTTCTTCATGTTACCATTGCTTCATCTTCAGCAGCAGCAAAGAGCTCTTTCGGAGAGACAAGGCACAAACATTCCCCACAGTTTGGTTCATGCAAAGGAAAGCAGAACAGCACGCTGAAGTGGTTCAGCTTATTACTAGAGCTCCACATAACTAACAACCTGACAAAACCACAGCAATACCACAATTTCTACAGCTACAATTGGTATGGGGGGGGTGGGGAAGCCTGCAATCCCAAAAAAGCAGCCTTGAAAAGCGTACATAAATATCTCACATGCTTGCAGAAAAACAATATAGGCAATCTCCGCAGAAGAGCGGGAGCAAGAAATCAGGTCCACTGCAATAAACAAGATTTACTTCAGGAAAAAAATAAAAAGGAGAATTCAAAACTGTCAGCTGTATGTAGAAAAATATCTACCTATTTTCCACTTACCTATAAAGAGAAATTGTGTATAGAACTAGAAATATACACTTCTCTAACTGCATGAGCAGTTTTTGAAGCGTTCCACAGCACTCAGACAGAAGTGTACAACTTCCCTGTTCAAGACAAACCTTACTCAGTTTTATGCCAAGGTTTTACTAGCATTCCTAGAGAGCATTACCCTACCAAGAGGGCTGTAAAGTAAACCCTTTTTTGTCAAGTCTCTTCCTCTTCCACCCCTCATTCTGAGTACTTTAAAACACCAGCAACAATTATTTTGATGTGATGAAGCAAGATTTTTCTGCATTACATCAGTAAGAACATGAAATTAATTTAAAGCAATTTCAGCTCGTTCTTTAAAAAAAAAAATGTAAAAAAGTAAAATAAAATCATATCCCTAGCATAACAAGAAGAATCTAACAAAATCCTAAAGATTGACTGGGTACATTTTAGCCTTATTATCCCCTGAAGACAGTGAGGTATTATTAAATAAAACAAAAGCTGCTCTTTCTGATCATTCTTGGTATTCAGTTAACATCTCTACAAATGTCCTTTATGTTTTTGAATGTTGTGTTTACAAACACAGCTTTGTGTGACAAATGAAAAAAAAACAAAGCGTTCATTCAAGACATTAAAAAAAATTCATCATTATCTCATCTTAGACTCATAATAGGAAAAAACCTTGTCCCTACAACCACTAGTAAATAATGGATTGTAGTATCCAGAAGTACTTCCAAATCTTCAGGTTGAGGTATACAATAGAACCAGAGGCTTCTAGTGTTTCAGATTAATAAAAAACCCAGCAAACTGAAGGAGTAGCCATCACTACTTAATACAGAAAAAAAAATAATTAAAAACACATTTCCTGTCCTCAGAATTATAAATAAGCACTGAAATAATGTTTTACCCCCTTCACTTACAATGCCTAATAACCATAAAAGGTGATTAAGGTGTGTACACAGTTTAAAACTAGTTCTGAGTATTCAATAACAATCTCCATCCCATAATTCACATGAAGAAGCAAATAATGTCTTTTCTTATTTATTTACTATTTAAATTTAGTGACTTGCTCACAGGAGAACACACAAAACTAATCAAGTTTTGCTATATACTTCTGAAGAAGTGCTAACACATCAAATTAGAAAAAGCATTTTAAAGAACATATTTTGTTCAATGCAAACATTTATTTAAACTGAATTTTCAAATATGATAAATTACTACTTATTTTGAAGGAAGTTTAAGATAGAAGACTTAGTTATTTTATCACATAGATCACGTCTGGATCTATAGGTAATTTCAGAAATTCTATAAAGCTTCTGAAAATGCTCAACACTACTCCCCAAAAACACCATCTTCCAACATTAGAGTACCAAAAAACCTACTTCTCCACAGTCAGAAGTCAGCTTATGAGGTCTAGTAAACTACTCAAGTTTATGAATAAATCTTCCCATTTAAGTCTCCACAAACCCCAGCCATACTAAGTGATATGGTATTATATTGGTGTCAAACACCCTTCTGTTCATAAATACAAACAGTTTTCAAACATGAAAAAATTACACTATGTGTTTAGCAACTTAAAGAAAATACAGTTTACCAAGTTTATAGTACATTATATAGTAGATTACTAGAAATTCATACAGCAGTTTCTATAGGCTCAACTGTGGATAAAGTAGAATTATCTGAGACAAACAGCTGTCATACCAACTTAATAGCAAAATCACTAAGGGGTTAAGTCCTCTTTGTGTGACAGCTGGAAAGTGGGGGGAAGGGGAACTTTGGCGTGTATGTATGAATGACATGCTTTTAACATGAAAGTCCCGTGCCAAAGACCACAAACAAACAAAATCAAAAAACCCCAGATGTTAGAGCTACAGACATAATGAAAGTTCTACAGCAATTAAGGGACTGAGTACAAGTTCAGCTGCCATTAAAAGACACACAAACACATTAAGTATGTTATTTATACTTCTCCTTAAATAAGGGGGATTCATCAGATAACATGCTATGTCCCTTCAGTCTCTTCTCAGGATTCTTCCTCCACTTGACCCAAACCTTTAGTCTTCATGTTTACATTTCTATCAGCATTGCTCTCTGGGTAAACCCAAGAAGTACAGAAACAAGCAATTTCAACACATATTCCTTCCCACATGCCATTAAGACCACCCTCCAAAGCATCTGGACACTCAGAAAAATTGGGCATATCGAAGAGCTACTGGCTGGGGTGGAGGGTGATGGTGAGAGGTGTCCCATCCTGGGTAGCTCCACCTCAAGAAAGGAGGAGGCACTACTGTGACCCCAGACCTTTCAAAGCCACCCAGAAATAAGATTGCAAAGATCATCCTTGCATTGAGAGACAGTAACATTTACATAGGGATTGGAGGTTAGATGCTGTGCTTGTAAACACAGCAACCACATCCCTCCTCTCACTCAGGGAAAACTAATTGCTGGAAATATGCGATGAACTTTTTGAAAGAATGCTTTCTACATGCCAATACAGCAAGTTACAGTTGGTCTTATTAAGTGTCAAGTGTACCTCTATACAGAAGACAGGCCAAACACTACTAAAACTTCTAAAATTAACTACTTGGAAGACAGGAAGGCATTTCTGACTAATTGACATGAGGTTCATCCCAGCAGCTGAAGTGCTAACAGCCATTTCAAAATTACATCCAACAGCAATAAATAATGGACTTAAACACCTACTTGTAAAATCATAGAATTACATCTATTTGATATTATATTTCTATTATTACATATAGAATCATAGAATTATCTGTTCACCAAGCTAGAGTCAGAACAGAGTTCCAGTAACTTCTCTTTTCCCCCCCTCCCTTTTTTTTCTTTTAATCACAAAAACACTCAATATCCACAAGACCACAAACACCTTGTGAGAGACTGACTGCTTTAAAGTTATCAGTTTCCTCCATTTGTCCAATATTTTTTCCCATCCTCTTTCTTAAACAGGAATATGGAAGCAGTAACTTAGCCCTTCTATATGCTGTACTTTTCAAGACTGTTCATGGACATAATGTACCTTTCCAAAGACAAAGGAAGGAGAACAGACAGCAATAGTGAGACAGAGGCTGCCAACATGCAAGCTACAGAGCCATATAGTGACTAGCACTGTTATCACCCTTCTAGATTTCTAAATGCAGCAGATGAGGGATCCAGACTTAAATCTTCCTCTCACTTGCATGAGTTGCCCATTTGAAGGGTAATCCATGGGTGTCCCCTACAAACACCTAGAAGGGAAAAAAGCTCAAGATACCTTTCTGCTTTCAAGCACAAGGCTTCTACAACTCTTCCCAAAATCTTCAGAAGAGGACAGAATTTAGCACCTCTCAGGCCCAAGAAGAAATACAAGGTTACCAGGTCTGCTGGTTCACAATTTTGTGGAGCTAGAGCATAAACTAGATAATAAAAATAATAAATAAGCCATGTAGCTGCATGCCCTAACGTTGATTTTAACAGGCCACCCTAGACTTCTGGCATTTACCACACAATAGGGTTATCTTCTGAACAGCAAACAAAACCACTCAGGATCACAACATATTTTGGGTGACAAAACTAGAAATATGAATCTAATTCCTGAAATAGCTTTTTTTTTTTTTCCTCAAAGAAACTGTCATGACCCATCACATTGTAAAAACCAGACGATGTGGTGACTACATGAGACCTCTCATCAACTCCCTAACTCAGGGATTAGGAGCAGGCACTAGGGATTTCCTAAACTTCAATGGGAGACCACGCCAGAACCACGCATAGAATGGCATCAGACAAATGATTCTTCTTAGGAATCACAGAATGATAAAAAGAAAAAAAAAAAACCAATGTATTTTGAAAGGTTAAGAGCACTAATTTGCATACATAAAAAGTCTCATCTTTTTGCAGTTTTCTCCAAGGCTGTGATTTGGCTGTCAAAGTTAAGAGCATCTTTTCTCTAACACTTGCTGTAGATTAATGAAGGCCATATTTAAAACATTGCCCATCCAGGTAACTCTCCCAAGCTTTTCTGTTGGGGATCTTCTGTTTGTTTATTTTACAGAGAACTACTGATGCAAAACTAAAAAGGAAATAAGAGTTTATGGGACTGACAAACAGCAATCAAGTCAGGTTTTGTTAATTTTGGGAACACTGTTTGGTAATTTAATAGACCTGCTAAAGAATTGCCATTGTGTCCAGCCACAAGACACATGGCCCTAATTTAGCGACACTCAGGTTAATGGCAGGCTATCAACTTAAATGGTCTTTGCATCAAGCCACTAATTAGTGGCCTATCCCAATCCATCCCTTTACAAACTCAGTGCATTAGGAGAGAGAAGTGGTAAGGGCAGCCCCTTGACTTTGCATAAAAGGGGACCAACTGGTACAAGCAGCTCTCTAAACAGATACATTCAGAAGTTTTTTGGCATGTAGGTCTACAACAAACATCTGGGTGTGCACAAGTTTGCACCCAAAGCTGTCCACACAAATGCATGTATTCCTTTTTCAAGAAATTCAACGAATGTTACAGGCAAAACAGACTGATAGCTTGCATAGGCACCTGCACAGACACATGGGAAAACAACACTATTGGTGCAAAGAGAAGGCTACAAAAAACTGAAGACAGTGGGCCACATAGGAAACTACTGCCTCAGGTATATCTTTCTTTAACATCTAAGGAGTTCCTTGCAAAAAGGGGGTGGGGGGGTGGCAGCATCTCTCATTTTAGGGTACTATATCTGAGATGAAAAAATGTCAATCACTGGAAAAATTGAAATTGACATCAGAAGTACTGGGAACCAGAGGAATATTGCACTATGGCAGGCACCTGAACAGCATGACTTGATTTTAATGGAGTTACTATAATAATTAAAGGGCAATGGGCAAAATCAGTAACCATCCAGGTTTGTATTGGCATACATTTTAGGGTCTTGATAAAAGCAAAACACAGAAAAAATTCACTGTAAGTCATAAATAACCATAGTAGAAACACAAAAAAAGATTTAATTTTAAATACAATAAATATATAAACAAAACCCCCCGATAAAAAAGCCTGACAGAACATATCTTTGACCTTTTCTGCCTTCTACAGTTTCTAAGACAGAAATGGCTTTATCTTCACAAAAGGGTTTTGGAGAAGGAGAAAGAAAAAAAAAAAAAGCAGCTCTGTTTTAAACAAGAGGTAATTACAACAGGTATGGCAAGGAAAATTTAACTCACTGACTTACAGATCAGGTTACTCTTCCAATATGTTTATTTTTACCACTAGTCTGACCAAGTTATTTGACTTTATCAGCATCTTACACAACTTACTGTTGTAAGATACAATGACACATCAGATTAGTTCACTTAATTCACCTGCAGGTTTCATTGGTAACTGATTGACCTGTAGAAAGCAAGCCTGACCCAACACCAGACTTTAGCTATCTTTGAATCAAAAAACAACGGTCATATGTCAACCCATGACAGTATTTTCTTCAAATTACAGATAGTAGTCATATTAGCTGAGCCACCCAAGGAAAGAAGGGGGAACATTACCTAAAAATAGGGCAAGCCGCATTACCTAAGACTGATCTAAGAGCTGAAGTAAAAATAAAAGCTTCATTATTCAACAGAATATTATTCTACTGCTTCAGGAAAAGCAAGGGCAAAGGGGACTGAGGTTGTGCTCCCCACACTAAGTTATAGCTGCCTGAATGTCTTCTAAAACAAGCTTTTGCAAAACAACTGCCCTGGAGTATTTCTATTAAAAACAAAACAACAAATACATCATACACAGATTTGATGTCTTACTATTGACAATAATATAAATTTTATGCAATTTCAAAGAGCAAAACAAACCACTTATTTTAGGAGAGAAAAAGTAAAATTCTTAATCGATTATGTCACAGTTACATTTCCCATATATTTTTATGAAATCAAACGTGGGAGACAGTCTTTGGAGAGTTTGCAAAACTGTACAATTCAGAAGTTTTAGAATGCTTTTAAAAACAAAAGCTCTCAGGTGTCACTGAAATGCAGGGTGCAATTTAGACTCCCAAAGTAACAGCTCTGACAATGTAAGAGGCAAATAGGTGATGTTACTGCACTACTTCAGGCATGATACTGCACTACTTCAGGCATGATACTGCACTCCTCTACTGGCATTCTCACAATTTGTTTTCATCAGCCTTCACTAAAAACAGAAACATCACTTTGTTGTATTCCTAAGACCAGAAACACTTGACTGCATTCACAGAAAATAAGCATAGATAAGAAAGAACAAACACATTATCAAAAAGTTACTTTAGTTACTCTTTTAAGTAGTAATAAATATATCCTTGAAAAGAATGATACAAAGTATCTGTTACAAAATTGCACTTATTTCCCATTACTGGCTTAGTTGGAAAGTAGCTGAAAACAGCCACTAGCCTCAAAGAAAATACACTGAAGCCACAAAATACAAGCAAGGTATAAATAGTTACTTGTTTTCCAGATGCAGTGACAAAGGTTCAGCACGAGAGAATTCTATTGGTCAAGACTTGGAGAACTCCACACTACTAGAAAATTGTACTAGTCTTACATTTTCCTTAAGAACTGCCTTTTAAAATATACCTCCAAGTCAGGAGTATTTAGTTACCTGGCGTTTTATTTCAGTGTTTTCCCTTTTATAGAGGGGCTAGCAAATACTTGAACTGAGCAGGTGGGTTTCATACCAAACAAAAGCAAAGCTTCCATTCATTTTTAACATAACAAATAAACAGGCAACTTGCAGTATGACTGGAGAGACCTAACGCTTCGCTGGACTAGGACAAGCAGTCTAAGGCACACAGAGGAAAACTGTGGTTCAAGTCAGTGCTGTAAAGTCAGATCAAAACAACACACCTCTAATTAATCTGATATGTACAAATGAAAAATGACCACACTTTGAGCACATTAAAACTAAGCTAAAACATCAAGACCTAGTCAGATGAACTTTGTGTATCTCAGGTGCATCCTACCTGATCCACTGAACTGGCTGCTTCCTAGCGTAGTTGGTCTGGTTTTCCCACTATTAACAGGTGGGGAAAACATCTGCAAAACAAGAAAAAAAAAAAGATGCAGTTAAATTGGCTTTGAAACTCTGCGCTCACTTATTAAACTTTTTAAAAAGTTAATAGGAAATAATTATGATTCATTTTTCTGCTGGCAAATAAACAGAATGTAAGACCCATAAAACCAATAAGCTACAGTACTTCCTGCAATTTATTAATACCATTAAATTTTTATTTTTTTTTTAACATGAACACGAAATAAAATAAAAGGAGACCTACTACTATGACATTTTAAAGGACAACTCAAATTTTGCTACTCAAAATGTTTTTCTTACTGATCTGTGAGTTTAGCCCCTGGATAGACAGCTTTTGAGAGACAACAGTTTTCTGCCATTTATACATCAAGCACCTTTCTGAAATCTGTTCAAAGCATCACACAGAAAAACACCTATCATCTTCTAAGTTAAAACCATCAACGAACAACCTAAGTTATTTATGGGCATCAAATTTTCTTTCGGTTGGTTTAACTAAAAAAGAAGAAAAAAAGCCAAAGGACCAGTAGGACATGCCAGCTTAACAAACCTTAATTATTAGATTATGCCATCACTGGGTCAGCCTGATTTTAACCAGTTAAACCAATTGACCCAGCTGGTATTACAGTAGTAAATCTGGAAGTCTAGACATTACATCAAAGTTCAGGTGTCCAACTCGGCTGAGAGGGGACCCTGCCAAGCCCTGCACGCTGCTGCCCCTACTCCTCATCTGGCTTTACCACGCAGAAGCCACGAGAAGACCTCGGGCAGGATCCTACCGCACTGAAGTCCAGCAAGTCGCTCAGCTCCTTGTCAGTTCCTATAGCGGCCATCCTCTGCTGCTGGGAATTCATCTTCCTCCGCTCCTCCGCTCACCTTCTAGGGCACAGGGAGAGAGGCACGGGCAGAACCTCACGGCGGGGCGGGGGGCGACCCCCGGCGCTAGACCCCGTCCCCTGCCGAGGCAGCGCTCCCGGCAGCTGCACAGCCCCCGGGGAGCCCCGCGTTACCGAGCGGGCCGCCGGGATCGGCAGCGGCAGCAGCAGCTTCCCCGAACTACCCAACTCTGCTCAAGTTTCCGCAGGCTCCCTTTCCTCCCGGTTTCACCTCCCCCCGCCTCGGGCGAGGCACAGACTCGCCACAGCGAGGCCGCCGCCGCCGCCGCCGCCAGGAATTGGGTCCCCCAGGCAAGCGAAAGCAAATAAACAGCCGCGGCCCAGCGAAGTCCGGAGAATTAGCAGGAGATTAAGTGACTCACTGTCTCCCCAACAATGGGGCTGACAAGCGGGGCTGGACGCGCCTCAGCAGAGCCATCCCTGCCCCGGCATTATCGCCGGCCGGCCGCTCTTCCCGCCGCTGCCGGCTCCTCGCACCCCGCCCGCGGGCCGCGGACGCCGCTCCGCGCTCGGGACCGCGGC
>WUAM01000431.1:76282971-76301370 GCA_024336885.1 Actenoides hombroni | reverse complement strand
ACAGAGCACTGGAACGGGCTGCCCAGGGAGGTTGTGGAGTCTCCTTCTCTGGAGACATTCAAAACCTGCCTGGACACGTTCCTGTGTGACTTGGTCTAGGTGATCCTGCTCTGGCAAGGGAGTTGGACTAGATGATCTTTCTAGGTCCCTTCCAACCCCTAACATTCTACGATTCCCTATACCACCTGAAAAAGTATCCCCTTTTCTTATCTTTTTCAGTATAGTAAGCTCTTTTATACATTTCTTCTACAAGCTGCTGTTGCCACTATTCTCATTTGTGCATCTTGACAGCTGACTCAAGTTGATGGCCATGCTTCCACTGACTGCTGTAGAGCAACTGCCAAACCTATTTCATACGGTAAAACTGCTGTTATCTGCAACTCCTAATTTCTGAATTTGCTTCTAATATGTACATAATTTCATTATGTATATGTTATTGTGGAAATGATACAGGTACAAAGTGGAGAGGGGGGAAAAAAAAGCTTTGTATTTTTTTCCTCTTTCACTGAAATAGTCAAATCTTTAGTAGTTAATGCACAGCAGAACTACTTTGCACAGCATGGTTAAAACAGGTAAAAGTGACTATGTTTTAAATTAAACTTTTCTCCTAAAAAAAAAAGGGGGGGGGGGGAATGAGTTGAGGATGCTAATTAATGGTAGAAAAAGACCTTAAGTAAGTATGCTGGTGATGAATGTGTGATACAGGCCAGCTTTTGACTTGAGGAAAGAAAGGTTGTGTTAAACACACAAGGTGTGGGCCCTGAAGCAGAGATTATTGGCAATAGTTAGAGTGTTTTGCAGACAATAGGAAGCAGGGTTTTGGCTGGCCATCTGGTCTCCACTCTATAGCTACAGCTGTGTTAGTTAGCTTGGAGGAGGAGCTGCAGCTGTGTAATGAATATATACAGTGTAGGGGAGTGTGATATCTATGGCAAAGATAAGAATTGGTGAAAAAAAATATAAGTGGCCATGCTTCAGGTTTAAGATGTCATTTCAAATCCTGTTGTCTATGATTCAATGCTGGACATTTCCTTAAAATATTCGGAGACCTGAAATAAGAGACTTAATTAATAACATCACTGTAGTGTGCATAAATATAAATGTTAGGAATTAGTATACAGCTGTCCAGGTGCAACTGTTCTAAACATAGTTTAATGAGCACAGGATTTTTCCACCAAGCAGAATGATCACAAGTTTTTGGTTTGATAGCTTAGTGTCTCAGAATTAGGAATTTCTTTTAGATAGTTGGGAACTGTGAACACCTTGAGCACAATTCATTTCGTATTATTCATGCCAGTGAATCAGATCAGGATTAGAGAGGGTCTGGGTGCCTGGGTAGAACAAATTGTCATCACAAGACATCTTCACTGATGGTTATTAATACTTGTTGCTATTTTTAGTTCAGTAGAAAAAAAATATTATTTTAAAAATGTTTTGGTTTGTTTTATGTTTCAGAAATATATATACAGCAGATGTTAAATGCATTCTACCTACTGCTTTCTACAGACATGGTGAATAAATAATTTGAAAATATAACTTTCCCAAAGGATGTTATTTAGATGCCACAAGTAAAGTTATTTGTGATGGCCCCTATACTGGTAGAGAGGTATTAACCCACCCCAACAGTTTCTAGCAGCCAGGAGCTAACACATGGTTGCCACAGCACATAGTACCAGCAAGAAGTTAGCCTGCTAATAGGTGGAAAAAGAATGCCAGCAAGATTTCCTTATTTTTGCCTTGTAAAACAACTGTATGTTGGATGGCAGTACTGCCTTGGAAAAAACATTCAGCTCTTCCCCCGAATAGGGAGTTAGTCACATTCCTGGTTGCTTTTCCTGTGCCCAGGAGAGTTTGTGACAAGACCAGACAAGTGTGAAAAGCCTTGATAATAAATCTAGAGATACCGTTCAACTGAAGAGCTGATGTCCCTGGAGCATGGAGGGCAACTGTTGTTCTTTAGTATTCCTTAAAACACTCAAAGCAAATGGGTATTACTCTGCCTATGAAGACATTCTCAGAAATCTATTTCTATTGAGTGCTACTGCCTTAAGAAGTACTGTAAGAGAGTTAACAGTCTATGCCTTCAAGAAACATCCTTTCTCAGTGAAATAAAATGGGCCAGAGTAAATCCTTAGATATATGGGTAGGCGCAAGTAGCTGGCATTTGTTTTTAATTTGTGTTTATCTTATTTCTTTGCAAATTTTAATTCATCTCTTCCAAAGGAATACAGAGCATTTAATTTGCTGATCTTGTGCATTAATGCGGTCAATATAATAGGAGCTGAAGTGAGCTGTTTGCCAGACTTTCTAACAGCTGCCAAGAAAAACTTGGGTGTCATTTTAGAAAAAATCATGGGTGGAGGAGGAGGAGATCATGACCATCTGTCTATGCATCAAAGGCTAAAGCATTATAGGGGAAAAATAACTTCTCTCTGTTTGCCAGCCATGTTCCCCTTTAAAGTAAGTTCACTTAGTAAATTTTGAAGGTAAATATTTTCAAAATTGTCCTGTGGGCTCAAATATTTATTGGAAGGAAGTTGGGGAAAAATTTAAAGGACAAAACTGCACAAATTGGAAAGTGAATGAGGAAGATAACATTGGAGGAAAAGTATACAGTCTCCTTGGAACCTTCCCAAATGCTTTCTGTTGCATCTCTTTCAGTTCCAGGATCTAACAAGTATATAGAAAAGGAAGCACATAGTCTCTTAATTGTCCTGCTGAAAATTACACCCATTCCATGCCCCATAGCATTTACAGACTTCTTGACTTCACAAAGAGACAACATAACTAACAGCATTTGAGAGATGTCACAGCAAATATGCACCTGGACCTACTTGAGCCTTAGAACTTCTGTTGTCAGTCAGGATAATAGTCTGGAAACTAAACATTCTGAAAAAAAAATTGCATAGAGAAGAGGGGCATTATCTGTAGTATAGCTGATACTTTGCTCTTTTTATTTGGTTGGGTTTTTTATTTAATGCACTGCAAAATTAAAATCTCAGCATCATGCTGAAATCCATCATAAAGAGCTGAACTATGAACGTCTCTAAAAAGCCATCAGCCCTTCAAACCAGGAGTCACCATTGCAGGAGTGCTGTGCCATCCTTTATCAGTAGTCACTGTGATATAAAGGTCTCTGATGAGAGCAAAAGGACAACAAATTGAAACTGCCAGTAACCGTGGGAGCTCTGTTTAGACTGCCACTTCCAGCATTGCTGCTGTTCTAGTTGAGTCTGCTATAGTAACCGCTTTAGTTCCCCCAAGTTCCACCTTCTAGCATACTCTCTCATCAAAATATTTGCATTTTGTAGGGCATGACATCGAAGTCCAGACCTTGTTACTTAAAAATATTGCTCTGGCTGCTCTGGAATCCTTCATAGTGTCAGTCTTCAAAGGAAAGATTTACAGTTCTTATCAGGAGTATGGGGTTTTTCATTGTATTGAGATTCCGAATTCTCTCCTTCTTTGAAGATAAGAAACCCCTGCTATCACAGACTTTATCTGAATACGAATGGCTCCCTGGATTTGATAAACTGTTTAGATCTACTAGGATCAAATCCTAAATACGTGCACATTGAGAGTTCAAAAGGTGAATTAATTTCACCTTTGCTTGCTATTCTTGATGCCTAGCTTTCCTGATAATAAGTAGTAAAATTTTAAAATGTAATCTTAAAAAAAAAAAGAAAAGGCTTTTTACAGTTATACTTCATGTTCTGTTCCAACATTTTAAAATGAAACCCAATATTTCACAGGCAGATCAGGGTGCAACTTTTGAAAATATAACCTATTGCTCATTTTTAATAAATGTAAACCAGCAGAAGTGAATTTTTTGATGTGCGATCAAATGTCAATAGCGTGTTCCACTTACTTGAAATAGAACAAACACAATTTCAATTTGTAGTACATTCTGAACAGACAGCCACAGCATTCCACCACATCTGGAATCTTTGAAGAGGTATATATTACAAGTTTCTTTATAACAGTAACTGCAGAGTATTACCTCAGCCAAAAAAATGCCAGCATGATGATGAATGAAGAACGTCTAACTGCGTAAGATTTTCAAGAGGTATTAACAATTGAGGCAAATTATCCTTTTAAATTATTGAAGTTGAATGATTTCTTGAAAAATAACTCAAATTCTGCAAGTTCTCTATAAAATCAAAATTACTTCACTGCAATGATATGGCTGAGTTTGCCAAAATGTTTGTTTGTATCAGGCTTCTGACTTGAATGATATATTAATAACCTTTTTAAGCTTTTTATCTTTAAGTTCATAGTGGAACAGGATTTGTGTATTTTTAAAAAATCAAAGGTTAAGAGAGTAAAACCTACTAATTAAGCACTCCTGTAACACTTGCAGAAACCTGATGATAAAGAATTAATTTTTCATTATAATGAAAAGTAGAGAGAGAGGGAGAGAGAGAGAGATCCTGTTTCAGAACATTCTCACAAGGTTGTTGTTTTGTTTTTTTAAAAACCAGTAGACACCTATCTGCCCCACCACTGTGTCACAGTCCATGCGGTCAACAAACAGTTGACTGTGAATAGTAAAATTTACTGAGCTGAGTAATACAATATCCTGTAAAGCAGGAGTGTTGGAAATTTGCATGGGGGATTGAATTGGAAAATTGCCAGAAGTTCAAGGGGCACATCTATTTTGCATAAAATGGAGCAGATGGTAGCTGACTTAATCTTCGATACCATGGTACGATCCACAGAGATTATAAATCCCAGCATGAAACACTCTATTTCTTTCTTGCATTGAGCAGGTGATAAAGGAAGATACAATAAATTCTGCAGATATTTTGAAACACCTACTCTGAAAATAGGCTCTATGCTGCATTATTGTTCCTCGTCTAGATTTTTCTAGTAAGAGTTCTGGTTTTAGCACTTACAACTAACAGCACATAGTTGATGTGTAACTACAACTAATTGGCAGGTTTTTGGGCATATCATTGGAGCTTTGCCTATGCTGACCCAGAGAGTTACCCTGTTTCTTAGGAAGGCTTCTTGCTGCATTACACAAACATTTATAAATCTTCTGTCATTACGTTTGCTGTATCTGATGCCATTCACAGGCATAAACAGATCAACCAATAGATCAGATTCTGAGAGTCAGTATTTGCAATTCTGACACTATTCAAAAAGCTTGTGGGACATTAATATACTGCTAAAGGGAGGATATCTTTGATTGTCTATAGGACCATAATCTAATGGCTATTTCACATGCCACGAGTGTCTAAGACCATCCGCTTTTTTGATTGGGAGTGTAAGAGATTTAGAGCCCATTTTGGTAAATCTTAAATGCAAAAATTGTTCCTCTCATATTAAGCAAAGCAAGTAAATGTGAAAAAAAAAATATGCTAAATGGAAATCTTAATGTATGTATCAAAATTCCAGGACATCCACGCCATCTACATATGCAGACTAAGGAAGCAAATGATAGAAAAATGTATTATGGATAGCACTGAATCAGTCACTCATTGTAGACATCTCTGTGTTGCACTGTATCAAGTTAACACTGGGTATGATTTGTGTTTTAATATAAAAGATCTTAACTGTTTTTAGTTCAGTTGCAAAATACTGATCTGAAAATATTGGTATTCCAGATTGAAGGCACCTAAAGTCTGAAGTCAAAAGAAGCAGAGTATAGAATAATTTCATCAACTTGTTCATACAGTGTAAAATCCATCAGATACCTGATAATAAAAATTTTCTTCTTTTGTCTTTGGAAATACGTATGCCTTTTCTGTCATAAGATTTAAAATATAGGTGCAAGAATATTACTAAACTTCTGGAATACCAAACTACTATACTAGATTTGGGGATACTTTGGTGCAACTACTTTGTAAGAAAATAGTCCAATGTTAACTATTGGTAACTGATCTTTTAGTAGAAAGATGACCTAGAAAGTAGTTACAATGAGCAATTGCTAGTGCTTCTGTATCTATTTCCTTCAAAAAAGGAAAATGGACAATGTTTTGTCATCCAGAGTTACATTCAACACTTGTGAAACACAGCTGCAACCTCTCTGCTTTGCTCTGATCTGACTTCACAGAGCAAACAAAAATCTGGGTGGCTTAAATTGTGGAGACTTCACTGTCATTCCCATATATCTTTCAGATCCTGTTCCCCTTCTCCCATGTAGGTGCTGCCGAACAGTGGACATAGCTTTGTAGCTCTGTACTGCTTGTCAGGATTTCTGGCCAAACTGTCTGACAGCTGAGGAAAGCTCAAATACATTCTTTGTGGGAGCCTGCTGGGGCTGTTGCTCTCACTGTTAGTGCTGTCCCATTTGTCATGAATAGTTCCAATCTCATGACGTGGTAGCAGCTACTGAGCCAAAGATTTGTATCCATTGCTTCAAGTGGAATAGCACTAGAGCTGCTATTATCTGTGTCAGGGTCTGACCCAGTGCAAAACCTAAGGGGCATCCCTGTAAACTAAGGGGTAGTACTAGGCATAAATATATTACAGTTTTATAGATGAGAAAACATGAGAGAGATCAAACGATTTCTTTCACTATTAGAGGTAAATTAGGATTCAGGAATTTCTACTCTTGTCATAATACTGCAATAGGAAAACAAAAAAATCAAGGAGAAAAACATTTAGAAATTATTGCAACTGCATCTTTTCTCTCCCTTTGAGGATTGTGCTTTCAAGCAATGGCTTCCTCTCACAGCTTTTCATACTTAATTAGTCATTTTCATCAGCATGGAGTTGTTCTAATTTGTTACTCCTATGTTCCGATTACGAAATATGACAGAATTCTAAATATTTAATGGGAATGGGATTATTAGCAATGTGCCCTTGTTGCAGGCTGCATTGTTATCCTCTTTAGTATAATAAAACATACAATGTACCTGTAGCAATGAGACCTTAGTAGAGCATACAGATGGAACTGAATTCCTAAAGCAGTCATAGGTCTGCAAGTGTTATTCTCAAGATCTCAATACAGTCTTTTTAGACTATTATACATGAACACCACTGGAAAAACTCTTTCTTTTTTAATACAGTAAATCCAGATAGTATTCAAAGATATACTGGTAAAAAATAACCAATTTGATTACACCCTAACATTGAAAAGACCATTTAGGTTTTAGTTAGTGTTCATCAGCATAAAGTAAGTTCATGATTTAATGTTTTACTGTGTGGGATATTTTTCTTGCAGATCATAATGCCCCTCAGGGTATTCCAGGCTCTTTGCTCACCATTTTAAACATTTTTTTCTGATATTCTTAGAGAAAGGTCAGACTCTGCAAAAGATGTATAGAGAAATATTCTCATTTGAAACAAAATAGTACAAAACATTATGGTTTAAGACTTTGACAATCACATAGCAAGATGTACTGTAATAATCTTCTGAATGAAGATTATTTTTACTTCTGAATGAAGATTACAGCATCTGGTAGTTGATGCAAGAACATGGAGGTGGAAAGCCTTCTCGATTATTCACTCGGCACTCATGGTATTGAAAAGAAATCCATGGTGTAAGGAGAACACAGATTTTTCTTTACAAGGTGATGGAAAGAAGAAGGACAAGTACTACGGCTCCTAATGTAAACTTTTCCCACTGAAAGAGCTAAATTGAGGTTGGTGGTATATTTGCAATGGTTGAAATTAAAATTCTACTGACCACTTCAAAAATGGAGCAAATCAGTGTGGAATTTCAATATAAGCATGATATAAAAACACAATAACAGCCCCAAATATTCCCTGCTCGCAGGCAGATAGGTGGAGAAAAGCACGTACTGTACTTGGGGCTGTGTTACAGATCCAGCTCTACCAATGTTAAACCAGCTGTGGGAAGGTGAAGATCGTGACAAGTCAGATTATCTTTACAGAACAGCTGGTAAGACCAACAAAGTTACTCATATGACAGAAAAATAAATTAGCACTAATCATAGAGGTAGGCTGCATTAAGAAGTAACATTTACTGTATAGTGGTCAAAAAGGGTTCATCTTGTGTAGTAAAAGCAAGAGCACTGCCTAATCAACAATAAACTGCCCACCTTCTTTTCTGCTGCCAGTTGGTTTCAGCTCCATCAGAGACGAAGTTCAGGTCAGTGACAGGGTGTCAGTCACTGTTTCCTACAGTCTTGATTGCTCTGTAAATCACAACAGTCCAGCTGGTACTGCTGATGCAGAGGCTGATTTTCATCTCCCATGTATCTTGTCTCACCTCTATTAAGCTCTGTCACAGATCAGCTATTTCCTGTGTTCTAGCTTCCATTTAGTCATTGCTTACTCTTCTGTATCTTGACCACTGCAGATATAAAGCACATCAAGGGCCTTTTTAAAGCTTTTTTTTCCCCTCCTTTTCCTTCCAACTGAGGCTCTACCTCGCTGCATTTTTCAGCCTCACGACTCATTCTGTGGCTGTGTCTGACAACTATACAGCCAGGATAGCATCTAAGCTTTCCATTAGTCAAAAAAAGTCCAACAAGAGTAGTAATCAGAAACCAAGCATAATGTTTGCATTGGAAAGGTGTTTTTCTTTAAAACTGTGAACAAATTGAAGTGTTTCTCAAATGGTGAGCATGGGAGCCTAAGATCTTGCAAAAACATCGGAATCAGGTCGAGGGTGTTCTTAGCACTGACTGTAACTACTGCAAATTAGGAAATGGAATTAAGTTGCAATATGCTGTAGTTGATTTCATTTCTAAAACATTTTCTACTACTCCTGAAAAGTAAAAAATTATGAAGATCCTGATTATCCAGAGATATTAATGGTTACTGACACTGTCACTGTTTCTGCAAATATTGTCTATTCCGTTAATTTTTGGCTTTATACCCAGAGATAACTCATCAGTGAATAAGGGTACCTATAGCTGATCAGTTCATCATAATGGCTTTCAAAGTATTGTTCTGGAAACTGTAAAAATGCCCAAGAGAATTGATCCTATGCCAAGTAGGTGGCAAAGGTCCCAACTCTGGCAGTGCATCCATCCCCACATGGAAGCAATTCTTGTCCAACACAAACCCTTTTGTGTAATTTAATTTATTTATAGAAAATCTATTTCTGACATCTAAGGTGTCAAGTTTCTGCTTTTTCTGTAATATTGTTTGGCTAGTTTAGCTGTCCTCTGATTTACAATGCTATTCAAGCTTTTACAATAATGTTAGCCATTCATGTTCAGTGTTACCACTTTTCAAGTAAAATTCTTGAGTAAAAATGCAACCAAAAGAGTAAATATCTGGGGAATACACTGCAGAAACCTTTCTAACTTAAATACATTTTACTTTAATATGCTACAGTCGAAGTTAGTAAAATTAACTTTTTTTTTTGAATCCAATTAGCACGAACTTGGCTTTATATACAGTGAGGAAGCTATATTCTATTAATAGACGCAAGAATATCTAGTTTGAACTCTGGAAGTATACTGCTTTAAATATTTCTGATATTTAAAAGGATAAGTTTATCGGGTGGATAAATCTTATTCCTCTACAAAATAATACCAAATTGAAAATCCTCTAAATAAATTAGATGACTATGACTCTATGGGAGCAGGATCTCTTCCCCTATTATAGATCATTAAGTGGTTAACAATGTGAATGAACGTGGCTGCTTCTGCAAATTGTTTTCAATTAGCTGTTGAAATAGAAAACTCATCTGAGAAACTGCTCTAAAATTATATCACAAGTTTCCCAAGTGAGCACTTTGCTACTGAACTAAAAGAGCAGTCTTGTAGTTTAAGCCACTAGAGACTGTTTATAATTGATACTTAATTTTTCACAGGTGCAGTTTTTGTCTATTTTGTCAGTGTATTGGCATTTTATAGGTAAATCAGATTACATCAAACTGAAAGTTGCAGTCTTAGTCCACACAGTCTATATTGATAGAAGTAAGGCATGTTATTAAACTTTTTTTTTTTACATCAATTTCACTTGATTAACTTCCAGAAGATTATTTTATTTTAAAATAATTGTTTTGTCAGGTAACTGCAGTTGCAGCACTGTGGGAAAGTCTTCTTTAGAGTAATTATTCCAAACAGAAGGCTGCTTTTAAGTATTGCTGCTCCATATATACCACTGCTTCGTGATATTTCATCCTTCTCTTTCCTGAAAAGTAAAATATTAGCCTGTTTTGAACCTTCAAAGGGATGAGCTCTTTTTTACTGACTTGCACATGGCCTTTTAAAAAAAAATAATTTTGGGAACTGGCAGATCATAGAATGGTTTGGATTGGAAGATCTACTAAGTAATGCTGGCTTGTAGTAAAGGATATGCAGAGTGTTAACATTAGCTTAGAAAACATGAAAAAATAACTTTTCTTTTAAATTCTGTCAAATCCAGATAAGTGTATGTTTATTGTACAAGTTTAATATCTATACTCCAATGGTCTAAATAGAAGTAGAGCTGTTGACTGATTACTGGAAGTGAGACAATAGAAAAAATACTAGTCTGACATCTTCTGTTTGTGGCAATGAAATTAACTATAAACCACAAATTGTTTAGGGCTTCAGTATTTTGCTAGATATTTAAGGTCTATAAAATACACTGCACATAGATATTTGCTAATATACTAGCACAGTTAAGGAAATCCTCCTGTCAGTGCCTGCTGCAGGTCTATAATAAACCCTGTTAGAAATCTGTGGGCTGCAGCATGTTAATAATCCAAGATCCCTTAAAGAATTCTGTGCAGCCTCTGCTTACCTGTATTGTTTGCTAGGATGGATTTTATTGCCATAGCATTGTTATTTGTGACTTAACTTTTAATTATATGAACAAACAGCACTATTTTTTGCTGTTTTAGCACCACAGTGGTATTTCTGTTGTCCAAGGCCACAAGAATTTTCAGCTGGTACCAATGCAATACTATTATTCTCAATGTCATATGAAAATTTCATTTTCTCTCTAACTCATCACTCAAAAATCAAAAAAGCATCCATCGAATTTCACTCTCTTAAAATTCTCTGCTGTTTAAGGTTTAGCTCCACAATCCTTTGCTACAGGCTCTAATACTACACTGGTGCCCATTGTTACCAGCACAGTATGCAGGTCTACTACACAAAACTATCATCTTTACTGTAGTTGGCATGAAAAATAACATTGGCCAGACACAGAATTTGAGGAGAGAAGTTAAAGGATCTTTTTGCTACTTTTATGCACTTAACGCAACACTGGAAGCTGGGATAATAATAGGGCATATTGAGAGGAAATGCAGCACTATGGGGTGTTGAGAACAATGAAAGAGAACAAAGATAATCAAGTTGAAGTGAGGTTAGTACAGAAATGGTGTCTTCCTTCCCTCTTTGCTATACAATGAAAAAAAAAAAAAGCAAAAAAAAAAGCTGTAAGTTCTAGTTTGAGACTTAAGTAAGACTACTATTATTTTAAGAATACTTGTAGGATACAGAAAAGTAATACACAAGGCAGCATAATAAACGTCAGAGGAGGCAGAATGACACAGACTGTCACTTGGATTCTAGAAGTGCTTTGGGAGCCAACTCAAACTTGAGTTGCTCACATACCATCTTGGCTCTTGCTGTTCAGGAGCTACTGGGATAGTAAAAGTGCTTTTTCCTTTGTTAACTCAGGCCTGTGAGAATAACAACAAATGAAACCTGGCTCTTGACAATACACTGATGGAGGCCACAGTTGTGGCATTTCTCAGATTTCCTGGCTAGAATTAGTATGTCTCCATTCTAACTCTCAGTATGGGTACTCCCTACCCAGCAAGTTATTTTTACATAGATTTGAACCTCTTAATTACTTTAAAAGGGAAGATACACCTTTATCAAACTTCTCTCCAATCAGCCTATGTGCTCAAAACCTATTAACGGTGGCACATATGATTGCACAAATCTCCTTTCCTTAGTAAACTAGGCTAAATACTGCTAAGAAGCCAAATGAAAGTTTAATCTTTAAGAAATGTCATTTTTTTAAAAATCCACCTCTTATAGACATTCCTACCAAATTTAATGTCATGTTAATGCTACTATTCAAATGTACAGGAATAAATTAATTATTCTTTCTATTAATTTTTCATCCTTCCACATTTCTACATGAAAAATATGATTTTCTGTGAAGCTGTTCAGAACACCTGAGAGATTACACAGCAAAAGATTGCCTTGTCTGCTTCAGAGCTAAGTCAATATTAACACCAATGCATCACCATGGTATTCAGATGGACTTTGTATTTGGACTGAAACACAAACATACCCAGCCTGTCAGACACATGTAGTCCAGGTAGGAAGCATGCATTCTGCTTTGCAACTTGTCAAGGACACTACAAACTGGCTAAGTTTTAGTCAAGGACCAAATGTTCAATAATCTGGAGATGATGGAGAGCTTGGGCAATATTAACTCCATTTTAGAGTTGCTGCTCATAACTTTTGTTTAAGTTTTCTTCAAAGAGTACAGTAATTCCTGCTAAGAACACTACATGCCCAACATGAGGGAGCCTGAAGGAAAGATAAACAAGTCAACTCTGCCAAATATTGAGGCAAAAAGGAAATAGCTGTGTAGATATGAGGACTGTTGGACAGTTTCAGACTTCATAAATAGCAGTCAGCAGATAAGAAAACTTATGACAAAAAAAACCAACCAAATAAACAAAAAAACCCCACTTTTTAAAAAAGACAAGGTTTTAAAAAATATATATACTTCGATCTACCATTTTAAAGTTATCATTCATATGCCACAGAGGGCCTTTCTAAAACTGAAGAGAATATGCTAGTCTTCCAGAGACTGTTTTCAACAGAACCAGGCCAAAAAATACAGCTGAAGGGAAGGCAATGATACAGTATTCACATGAAATAAACAGAATGCTTTAAAGGCCAATACTTTCTTTTGATGATTCATAAACTTCATGAAGCAGTGTGAATGCCAAACCCTAGGACATGACTGCCTAGATTCATGAGCAAAAAAAGGAAGGTGGAAGTTATGGTGCCTTTCAGGCAAAAGTCCAGGAACTAGTGCATTCATCTGGGAGAATGCACTAGGCAGACAGGACCTCCACCTGAGTTCCTCTCCTGTTTTAAGGAGATCTGCTCACTCAGACTAGTAGGGATTTTGGAATAAACCTCCTTGTTTTGTTTTGCATAAGTGTTCACTGAGACAGAATGACTCAAGCCTGATTTGTAAATCAGGAACTGGGGAGGTGGGGCACCCTTGGCTTTTAATCCCTGTTCAGATACACATTTAACATTCTCAAAGTGGAAGGGTTCAATCAGAGAAGAGCCCCCCAAATACCCTGCAAAACCCTGATTAGACCAGACCTGTGGAACATGTAGATTCTAGGACTAATAAGGAGTCTCCCATGACAGGCTGTAAACTAATTGGCAAGTGGATGTGACAGCAACACCCATTGTTTTCTGTTTTGTTATCCTAATATTTCCTCTCTTTTCAGTTTGGCAGCCAATCTGATAAATAAAAACCAGTTATTGGCACAGAATTTCTCAGAATTCATGGACACATTTTACAGATGTCATAATAACGCCAACAAATCGGTTTCAGTTCTAGTTTTATGAACAGAAACTGCTAGGCAAATATGTGATTAGTTGTAAAGAATAGAAAGAAATCTAACAATCTAAAAGTGTGTCACTTTCTCCTTACAGTGATTTTCCCAGAGTTGCTGATACCTCAGTAGAAATTCCAATTAATATTCTACTAAAGGAGTAGTATATTTAACAGATTTTTTTTTTTCTTTATTTCTGTATTACTAGTTCATTTCTTTTTGATGATGAGAAAAAACTTACTGCTTAGGAGCTGATACATTTCCATGTTTTTCTTCAAGTACTTTTAAAATCTTCCTAATAACAACTCATTGTGATGCAATGTAATCTATTTTATAATTTCATTATTTACTATTCCCAGTACTATCTGCAATAGTTTAAAAGCTGCATTGTTTTTCTACAACTTTTATCTTGTTTTTTTGGTCTTTTCTTTTTTGGAAGGAATTATTCCTTTTCTGTTTGCTCAACACAATGCGGTTTGCTTACGGGATCCTACATGAAGCATGGCTAATATTTTGCATAACGAGTTAATAAGTTTTTTTACAAACCACAACAAAAGGAAGAATCATAGGAGAAATTTTCACTTCCTGTTAACAAAGGCATGTGCTGCCTGTTCACAATATTCTAATGGAAAAATAATGTACAACACCCCTTTTTTCTCTGACTAGGATTGTGAGAGAAACCAGTCTAGCAGGACTCCTGCAGTATAGCAGTTGTCAGTATGACCTGGCAATTGCTGTCACCAAGACAACTTCCCCAATAACTATAAATTACTCCTTTCTTTGTTTGTTTTTTGCTTTAAAGCAGAAAATAGGACTGTAAACTTTACCCAGTAGCGTTGCTTTTCAACAAGAGTCTCTGGGGCATATGTTGACCTGGTATGATGTAATTTTTCACGTTACTTAAGGCTTCTGCCAAATATTATACCAATATGTGGCATCAACCCAGTGAAAGAATGTTCTTTATGACTGAAGTACTCAACTGAGTAAAAGTGGACACAAAGGCAAAACCAAGTAGTTATTTGCTTGGATTTTCTTTACTATGTTGACTACACACAGCAGTGGGAAGCTAGGATTGAATTTGTTCTAAGTAGAACAATAAAAATGAATCCAGTAGACAAGATGCGTGCTCTGTGTCTCTGATCTGGGAACTGGATGATCAGTTGCAATAGATCAATGGATGTATACAGTATCATTTTTCTGAAATCAATTTCTTAAATGAAAATGGAATTATTTCAAGGTATATTTCTTAATATCAATCTGCTAACTTTATTTTAATGTAAAGTCACTTTGAAAATCTTCTGGAAACAAAATTTTGTTTAAGAAGTATTTTTCTTTTGCATTCAGATAAACAAACTAGCTTGGTAATAGCAATGCCTCTGTAGCCATTTTCACTCTGACAAAATTCATCCAGTTCAAACATTTCTTGTAACTTCAAGCAGTTTAGAATGTTTGCTGTCTGAGTTTTGCTAATGTTGACAGGAAAAATATATGCACACTGAAGAAACACTGACTCTCCTAGATATTAATTTGTTTTTATTATTATTATTCTCCATGATGGTATGTTGGAAGTGTTTAAAAAAGACACTTTATAGGTTGGGTTGGTTTTTTTTCTTAATTTACAGAAGCACACTTTAAAAGACTGGAAGCTTATGCTTTCTTCAGGGTTGCATGTTAGACTTTTCATATTGTCTTAAAAAGGAAAGTGTAAACATGTTATACATGCCTAACAAACATAAAAAATAATGTTATAAACAGATGAGATCACCCTTTAGTCTTTATACTTGCGCCAAAGTTCTGAAGGTATGATATTGTAACAATAAACCACGGCAGACTAAATGCAAGCAATTTTACAAGCATACCTGATGGATTTCTTGAATAGTCAGGCAAACCATAGGTGAATAGTGTTTGTTTTGCAGGTGTTCATTTACTATCTGTGCATTCATAGTTACAGGCTTCCCATCTGAACATATCCATGCTCATAAAACTTTGGCAGCAGCTCCAATTGCAATGTGATGCAGGTTGGTACTTGCTAGATGTGTGTAGTGCCTCTAAGAATAACAAATAATATTAAACAATCCCCAGACTTCAGTGTTAATGAGCAAGACTTCCTCACTTGACTGTATGTTTTTTACTGACATACAAAATCAGAATTGGACAATTGCACTCTGATTCCCAGATTACATTCAAATAGTGATCAGACACAACATGGAATCCTCATGAGCCTGCATCCATGTTAGTCTGTTAGCAAGTGTCTTTACTTCATAAATGCAGCACACTTTTATTTGTGGTTTGGTTTTGAGACAAAAAAAACCCAGGTCCTGATGAGATATTCCTTTCTGAGAGTTATTGACAGTAATGTCTCTTTAGTAGTTAAGTCATAGGCCAGTAGATCTATGATGAAGTAATTCAGACTAGGTAGCTTTCAAACCTAACTTTACCACTCTAGCCAACAGTGCACACATGCTGTTCAACTGCATAAATACAATTGTTCTCTGTAATCAGCTTCTGTTAAGTTTCTCTTTTAGAGTATATCCTATGTTCACAGTTTTCTCTGTAAGTTTCCAGGCAGGGTCATGCTAAACTCTTGTTAACTTATCAGTACCTCCTCTTACATATAATGCAGCCTTCCTTCATAGTACTTAATTCTGGCTGACATCTTTAACACCTGCAATTTTTTAGACTGCATTTGAAAGTACTGCACGTCTTCCATCATGCTGGCTTCTCCTGGAGGAGATACAAATCTTCCTGTCTGGTGCATCTGCCTATGCCTTCCTTATTGCAAGGACACCATAGAGGGCTGTGTTCCTGAATGACCTGGACCTGATGGCTTACAGCAGTAACTGCTAAGAACTATCACTAAGTGTGGAGGGTAGGAATCCCTGTTTTTATTTCTCCTCCACGCCAGGACCTCCATGTCATTTCCATGGCTGATCAGGAACATTAGAAGGGCACCTTCATTGTTGACACAGTCTATGAAGTCTTACATCTTAATGTCAAGGGGACACATCTTGAGGTGTATCACAGTACAGTGAGTTTTCAGTCTCTTCTTTACAAAGAGCTTTCTCAGATCTCATTAAACTTTTTACTTTCTTTGGTTAGTCACCAATTATTTGCTGCAACACAAAGTTTTAGGGCTTCCTCATTAACTCTCTACTAAGCTTAGCCACAATGCTCACCTATAAACCAAGGGAGCCTTGGAAAGAACTGTTTTTGTGTAATTAGGGGACTACTTACTATCCTGCATTCATTTGTGAGTTTCAGAGTTGGAAAGCTTATTAATTGTCACTTGGTAGACTTCTTTTGCTCCTATGATTGTGTTGGATGATGCAAAAACATGCTATTCAAATAAATTTGTCTAAGGAGTTGCATAGGGGTTTTGCAGAACAGACAGTATGCAACTGTACACCTTTGGAATGGACAAATGCAGTAAATTAAACATGCAGAACTGATCTTAATTCTGTTATTTTACCCTTTTTCAATATTTTACCTTGTAATCTTGACATTCTCTTTATATTTAGAAAGAATATAAGCACCTGCAATGATTTCTCAGTAGGTAAACAAGTTTCAAATAACTGGACTCTACTTCTCTCTTTCCAGTCATGTTTAAAGTAAGTTCCCCTCTCTAGTTCACATTCTTTTTTTCCATTTTCTGCCACATATAAAGAATATTTTCTTTATTTCTTTCTTTTTTCCTCATATTTTGTCAGTGGCATAGTTTAATAATTAATTACTAAACTGTAATAACCAAATGATTTAATGGTATAATCACTAAGCAATTATTTAATTACTAGTGTTGTTTAATTTTTCTTTCTACTTCTCTGAGGTTCAAAAGTACTTTGGAATCATCTTGAGGCTAAAGGTAACAGTGAAAATGAACAGAATATTTTGATGGCTAAACACAGTAGTCCAATTCGTACAGCTTGAATTCAGAGGGACACTAAATTCTTCCAAAAAAAACCTATTTGAGAGAGAATTTACATTAAATAAATTAAGAATGTTTGAAGGCAGCTATGGCAGACTCCACCAACAGTAACTTGTGGGAAGTATGGGCTGAAAGAGTTGAGATACAGATTATGCTTGGTTAAGTACTTTCCCATTATTTACTTTCAAAACTCACCAGAAGTATTTTCCCATTTTACAAAAGGAAGAATCACGTCATCTTTTGATGGGAAGACTTTCATATGCAGATTCTGAGGTGAGGGAAGGTGTAGCTCTTTGTGGCACTGTGCTCTCTTGCGATCGGCTTTGCTGCCTCGTTAAGGCCTCGTCCAGCACCTTGGCTGTGTCCCACTCTAAGTAATGGGAATATCTTACTCGGTAAAGGTTTGGAACTGCTGGCTGTATATTTGGTTGTTATTTAACCCTCTGGGTCACTGGCTATGAAAAACGCAGGCACACAATGAACCTTCGGCCTGCACCCAGTTCAGTTTAGTCTCTTACGCTCCACTGATTCCAGCAGCACCTTCTGCCTTCCATTCTCGGTTGTTTAACGTTAAGGGCGGGTACAGCTCTCCCCAGCTGGTCGGGCCGGGAGCCTGCGTGGCGTTACGGGTGCTGGTGATGGACTGTTCCGCAAGGGGAAGGGCTGACGGCCGCTCACGGCCTACCGAGAGCAGCACTGGCTTGCGCGGCCAGCGGAGCCTACTACTCTTGGGGCACAGCTGAGGCGCGAGTTGCCCGCCGGGCCTCTCCCGGCCCGCGGCGAAGAGCGGGCGGGGCCGGGCCCCGGGCGGGAGCGGCCGGCGGAGGCGCGAGGCGGCCGGCACACGCCAGGCCGCAGCCGGCCTCCGGCCGCGGGGTGTGAGGCCCGGCACATGGCGCGTAGCCGTGGCCCCGCCCCCGCGCGGCGCCCGAGCGGCTCCGCCCCGCGGCTGCCGGAAAGCAGGCGCCGCTGTGGGGCCGACCCGCGCGCTACCCGTCAGGCAGCGCGCCGGGCG
>WUAM01000431.1:76198982-76282919 GCA_024336885.1 Actenoides hombroni | reverse complement strand
GTGGGGCGCCGCGGTTCGGCGATGTGAGGTGGCTCTGCTGGCGCGGCCGCCTCCCATCCCCCCGCGGCCTCGGAGGAAGCGCGCGGGGCGGCCTGCCCTGGCCTCTCCGGACGCGCAACACGGTAAGCCGGCCCGCTTCTTCCCCTCGGCCCTTCCTGCCGGGGCGGTCCGCCGCGTCCCCGGGCGGAGGGAGCCGCCGCTCGGCGGCGGGCGGGCCGCGGGGGGATTGTCGCTTGCGAGACCGACGCCATCTTAGGTCGGAGCGCGGCCTCGCAACCCTCTCGCCTCCTCAGAGCGGGTCCGCGGGCCGCGACGGCTTCTTCGGGCCGTCCGCGGGGCCCTGCTGGGAAACGGGGGCTGTCTGCCCGGAGAGGTGTCCCAGGCGGGGCTCGCTCCGACCCCTGCCTCTGCCGTCCAGGGGCAGGCCGCGGCCGGGGCCCCCGGCTATTGGCAGCGGATGCCGGGCTCGCCGCCGGGCCGCCTCCCCTCCCGCCGCGGCTGTGGTATGCGGGCCTCGTCCAGACGCGAACCTGCGGCCTCGGTCGAGTCCTTGCGGTCACCCGGCAGTCGGGAGGCGGGACGCGGGGCGGTCAGGCTGCGACAGAGACGGCGGCGCCAGGGGCGCTGCGGGCGGAGCGGCAGCTGCTCGGTTGCCCTCGGGGACTGGGCTTCTTCCCGCGGCCTCGCACCCATCGCAGCTCGGGGGTGTGAACTTCTGACTCGTTCGCAAAGGCAGTATCGCTCTTTCCTAGGCGGAGCTTATGCCGTCTCATGGCAGAGAGGGTAGTGTTGGCTATTTAGGCTGGGTTTTGAGGGAAGTTGGTTTATGCTTTGGCATTTTAAAACTTTCAAGTTCGGTTTCAGCTTGGTCATCGTTTCTTTGCTGCTGAAACAAATGCAGAATTCAAGAAAAATTGCTCCCAGTCCTGATGAAGTTATAGATTACACACTCTTCTGCAGCTAACATGATACAAAGTTATGTGCCTATTAGGAAGGCTGTCCGAAAAATACTAACGGAGTGCTCACCATATGATCTGCATTGTGAATAATACAGCTTCCCTCTTCATTTGAAGTGCAGCTGGAGTTAAAAAAAAAAAAGTTTGAATGATTCACTGATAATACTGTTATGGAAAGATGATAAACAAGGCTTATCTGAAAACTTTCTGGTTAATGTAGGTGTCCTCATTTTCTAAGCTCACTTCTAATTTCATACGAGGGATTTGGTTTCAGTTATTTTAAACCAATCCAAAGAAGTATTGAGTATTGGAAAGCTCACTTGAGCTTAAGAGTGGAACAGGTCAGTTGCATCTATAGTAATAAGTGAGTTTTCAGTAACCCTACATGTTAATGCAGCTACATTTGCCATGAGTTTCTATGGTGTTAATTTCTATGCATCTGTAAGATGCACTTCTGTAGATCACTTTCTGTTGTGTTCTCTACAGTGTTACATTCTTGTTACATTTACTAATGTATCATTTTTGTCGTTTCTATGTGAATGCTTTTAAAACCTTAACAGTAAAAAAACCCAGGTTATAAATACAACTGGCTTTTAATAAAGTTGGGTATCTTTAACTATAATTGCCATGAGACATAACTGGGCAAACTAGTGCTTTTAAAATACTTACTTCATTAGCAGCTTATCCCTCTATTGTGCAGTGAGTTCAGTTTTTTTGTGTCTGCATCAGGTTTTTAGTTCCTTGCTTGTCTAGTAACTAAAATAGTGTTCCATGAACTTATGGTTTTTTTCAGATTGTCGATTAGCTGTGCTTGCCTAATGAGCTTTCATGACTAGCCTTAGCTTTTGCTAGGCAGTTGTGTTTTAAAGGAATATACTGGTATAGTCTAATGATTTTAAAATGTTTTAAAAACCCTGTACACAGCTTCAACACTTTTTAGCCTAGAACAATGGTTTAAACACTTTATTTGATTATATATGTTCAGCATTTCATTGGTGTCCCAGACCTCTCAGACTACCATGGACATGTGTGTATGGATGTGTAGATATATTTATACATATTTAAAATTGGAGAAAATAAAGTCTATTGTGATGAATAGGTTTACTTTTCTTATGCTTGTCAGCGCCTCCGCTGAGAAATATTTGGAGAGAGTGGGGGAAGGATTCCCTGTTGGTTTTGGCTTTGAGAGCAACTAGTAGCAGAACTCCCGGAATGCATTTTCTACACTAATGTAGTAAAGCTGAAAACTTGGAAGCTAGTTATACTCTGAATGTAGATGTTTCCTTTGGCAGTGGAGACCATTTGAGAAGTTCCTGCACATCTCCTGTAATCAAATTCATTCCCCCTTACTCCAACTTTGCTCAGGCCACAGATTTTTGATCTCACAGTCATACTGGTAAAACTGTTAGTGGGCCAGGTTATTTTTAACCTGTGCTAGTTCACGTCATAGTCCTATGAAAAGTTGTACTAGCACAATGGAGAGAGCAGTGCAAGAGGAGGGTGGGAACTCATTAGGCTGGATTTATTGCCAGGAAAAAAACCTCAGTGGAAGCTTGGCTTGAAATCATAACATTGAAATAAATAAAAAAAAATAGTTTAAAAGATCTGAAACAATCTTGATACTTGCCTTTTAAAAGCTGCACCATGTTTTGAGTTGCCATTTGAGGCAACTTTAATACGCACAACCTGATTGATAAAATGAAACATCCCTCAGATGTGCCACCTGTTGGTGTAACTTTCTAAAAGTCGATGCTTGTGTTATAAAATTACTTGCAACTCTATAAAAAAAAAATTCTCTGCCTTATAATGTAGCTGACGTTATCATACATATCTTGTTAGAGTTCTGCTAACACAGATCGCTTGTGACAATTTTGTATTTTTAATATAAATTACATCTGCTCTCATTTGCATTCTCTGAGTATATTATTGATTGCTTTTTTTTTCCCTGAGGTCAAATGCAACTAATTTTATTTTATTTTTTTGTAAAAAACCCATAACTCATATTTATGTTGTTAGTTCTATGAAAAAAGTCTCTGGAAGTAGTCTTTTTGCCTTTAAAGTCTAAATTTTGCCTTTGTGTTAGTAAAGAAAAGGCATTTAAAGAATGTCCTTACACAGAGGAGAGTCAGGCTTGATTCTCTTTCCAGCACCAGACCCTTGTCTCTGATAAGTGGAAGTTGGCTTCGTATTCTTCCTCTTTTCCCATGACTAGTAGCTCCTTTAGTGACTTTATTCCTTCCTAGAACCATGTTTATCATTGGCACCCTAAGCTGATGGAGGGAAGAAGTTTATCTTTCATACTTCATATCATCCTCAAGAGAGCATGTAACACCAGTAGCTCCCTTCTCGTGCACTTTACTGCGAGTAGGGGCATCGTTCTGTCTGCTCAACTGTGATCATTTGTATGGAAAAATATCTGCAATAAACACCTGCTTCATGTTACAAGATAGATAATTCAGTTTATGATTAAGAATGCGATCTTGATTTTGTCACCTTGTGTATAAGGTCTCATGGTCTTTAATGACATAGTCGTATACATTAGTACTGGTCTGATGCCCTGGCTATTAGGTTAAGAGAGTCGAACTCTCAAGACAACTATCACTGCATAATACTGGGAAATCAGGCTTCCTTAACTAGTTCTCTTTGTCAGGTAAGTGTTGCATCAGCACAAGAATGAGAGAAGTATTGGTAATGGTTTTTACTGGCCGTAGCCTGGTAATAAGATGAGAAATATTCTTGCATTGATTGTGGCTTTCATGAAAGGAGCTGTTGCTCAGATAGTCTTCACTTTTTGTGGAAGCAGTCCAATTGAATTTCATGTGCTCATTAATTTCAAGGAATTCCTATATTGGCTGAAATTACTATCGGGTTCCTCGTGCAAAACAATATTGTTTCCCCTCTGATTTACCAGAAAATGGAGATGTTGAATTTTGTGAAGCTCTGTCTTGGGCAAAGCAAACACTGTTGTATTGGGATTCTGATCCTGGTTATTGCTGAGCTAGTCCTGTGGTTTTATGAAATTACTGGTCTTATTGTAAGTTAGATTATTGGCAGCATGTGTGAAGAAGTATAAAAGTTTCTTGTTTCCTGTATTCTTCAGAAATACTTTCAGGATTATGCTAGAGGATGTGACAAGAAAGAAGAAAACTTCATTTGCCCTCACCTTTAAATTTAAGAAACAAATAAAACCAGTTGTGATTAGAGGTGCTGATGTTAATTTAGTCAATTCCAAGAATTACCTATTTTCACTACTGTTTTCATCCATGACTTCTTTTCTTAACTGCAAGAGCAAGTCTCCAAACATGAGGGACTTGAGTCTAATGAGATCTATGCAAGATTTTTATCAAGTCCTAATTGATAATGAAAACACTGTGCCATGTGTTGTGGGCATGACTTGGGGGTTTTGTTGTTGTGGGTGTTTTGTTTTGTGTTGTTTGGGTTTTTTTTTGTAGTGGGTGATTTGTTTGTGTTTTGTTGTGTGGTTTTTCAGGCACTTTGGTTTCTTCTTGTTGGGTTTTAAAGAAAATGTGACTGGAAAGCCTCAGGAAAATCTTACAAAATTCGTGGGGCTGTGGTAGGTTGTGGATTTGGGTGGGGTTTTGGTTGGGTTAGGTTTTTTTAGATACAAAGAGAATAAAGCTGTAACTAGTGTTCCAGTAATTCAGTTGTTAGCTGTATTACCTGCATTGTATAGAGTCTTCACATTTCTTTTCAATTACTTCTCTGGAATGTATTTTTTAAAAGATACCTTTCACTGTGGTGTCAGAGGCTTCCTCTGTTAATTACTGGTAGATTGTACAACAGTCCTTTAAATTATGTGGAAAGTATCTTTGGTCTTTTCCGATCTTTAACAGCAAAGGTGAGAATTCAAGTCATCAGGAAGGCACTGTAGTGTTTGTTTATCTCTGAAGATCTATGTTGGATCAGGTTCAACTTATATTGAACAGAGAGGAAGACTGTTTTATGGGAATTATCATCAAGTACAGTAATCTTTACTGAACAGTGAAGCAATTCTTTCATGAAAGTACTGAATATGTTTGTATGCATCTTTTTTTTTTACTCTGTAGTCTCAAGATGGCAGAATTATTTATGGAATGTGAAGAAGAGGAGCTAGAACCATGGCAAAAGAGAGTGAAAGAAGTGGAAGAGGATGATGATGATGATGAGCCAATCTTTGTTGGAGAAATCTCAAGCTCTAAGCCAACTAGTACATGTAAGTTAACATTCTCCATAATCTAAACCCACATATTTCAAGGTGTAAAACTTTAAACTTTCTTTGAAAATACAGAATTTTTGGCAGTAAGGCTTAAGAAATTTTACATCTTAAAGCTGTTCTGTAGATTGCTGTCCTACTGAAAACTGGAATTCTTAAAAAATTCTGTTCTAAAACCCAGGTTATGCACAGCTCTGTCTACCTTTAATCTTAATTCTCTGAAGTCAAACCAAGAACATTTGATGGTTTTAGCTTTAACAGTATGATTAAGAAGCCATGCATGCAGTTGCTCTCAATATAGTTGACAGTTATATACTGGGAAGTGTCTCCCTGCTAAAGGAATGTGCATGAATTTGTCTTCCTGTTACAGTCCCTCCTTTTTTTTTTTCTCCACCCCATGTTTCGTGTGTTGGTGGACGTCATTCTGACAAAAACAAGGTAACTGTTTTAAGTGTCTATAATAAAAGCACAATCAGGAAAAGTGATTAATGTGAAAATAGTAGAAGCCTCTCTGTTAAGTAGGAGATTTTTATTAATAAAGTCAATCATCTCCCGTAAAATAAAGAGTTTTTTTCATCAAGTTCTATAGTTTTCTCCTAATGCAGGCAGTGCAGGGAGTGAGGTTAGGTGGTTGTGATGACAACAGATGTGTCAGGATTCCATGTTTGTCCTGTGCTTTGGCTTTGGCAGGTAAGTAAAAGAGAACATTATTTTTGTTGCATAAATTAATTTTAGTAATTAAACTTTTTGATTTCTGTATGTGCCCATACATCTTGTATGCAATTTTTAAGAGGTTTGACCTGAGGTTTCTTTAGCTATAGCATACAGAAGACTTTGCCTGGTGAGGTTTACTGCTTTCGGTTTCTGTCTCATCTCAGCTGTGCTTGTATCCAAGATTTCCACAGTCGTTTTCTGAAGGTGTAGAGTTTGTAATAAAGAATCTCAACACAAAATGTTAAACTAGGTGCTCTGTCACACTCTGCTGCATGGACTTTGGAGCTATTATTAGCTGTTCAGTCATTTTAGTTCACAATACTATCATCTTGCATCTGAACTGTATTTTACTTTGTTACTCACTGGGACAGTAGGTCTAATGTTTCTTCCACTGCCTTTAAAGACGTGGAAAATATGTTTCAAATATTAAAGAAATATTGAAGCTGATTTTAAAGTTATCTAACTTGAAAATAGTTCTTAAGAGTTTGGTTTTTTTTTAAATATTGAAAAATATTTTAGATTCTTTTGAAAATTCGAAGAGTATTTTAAAACTACTCTCTGATGTTTTCTGCAGTTACGAATTTCTAGAAGGACTGAAAAATACCCTCACTGTTTTCTGGAAGGTCCAGAGACCTCTGCATTGCTGTAGGTAATCGGCAGTAGGTCACGGCATAGTACAACCAATAAGGCACTAGGCATATGTTCTAACAACAAATATGCCAAGTTTCACTGGAGTCATTATAGCCTCAAGATTTTGGGTCATTTTTTAGTCATAAAATAGTTTAGGTGAAAGCTATAATTTTGATATGATTCAGCAACTTCAATAACTTTGGTTAAAATATAGATACTTGGAATGTATGCATCTTATTCTAGTGCTGTCCATACTTCGTCCTGACACAAATAAAATCACTTATGGTATAACTTTTTACTTTATCTCTCTTCCTTCCCTTTCCTCAACTTTTCCCTTTGTAATCTTCTACTTCACTATCAAAAACAGCTATGGAAGAATGACCTCAGTTCTTCTCTGGCTTGTAAGTAGTACTACCTGGCAGTAGTCAGGCTTCAGTTTGTTATTGGTGGTAGGCAAGAGACAGCGAACTCAACTTTGCTTATCACTGTTGCTTAGTTTTTACCTGAGAAAGTTCCTGTCTGATCAGATGACAAATGAAGACTCTCATGTAGCTCCTAATTTTTCTGAAATGTGTATTTTCTACAATACATAGTCATCTTTTTAAAAAACCTTTTTCATAACAACACAGTTATTGTTTTTTTCGTACAGACTGGTGTAGAAACCTTGAAGGCAATAGTTAAAAACACAACTTTGACCTGCTGGCGCAGGGTCATGGACAGTAAAGTGCCGCTTCTGATGTAATGGAGGATTTGTTTGACTGGGATGAAAAATAATTCACACTTTGTTCCCTTTACCATTTCCTGCGACTGTTTATTTTTCCTACAATTACTGTTAATTTTTCTTGCTTCATTTTTCATAATGGTACAAACCTGTGATTTGTTGCTATTTATTAAAATGTTGTTCTGCATGTTAGCGTTCTTGTATTTTCCTAAATGTTTTACCTGAACAGGACAAATAACACTTTGATGGGGCAGAGGAAAGGGCACATCAAGTCTATGATGAATCAGTTGAGTCTTGTAAATCTAGTTTATCACTTCAAATCACTGACTTTCTGAAATGTTCTTTTTAAAAACAGTAAAAGCTACATTTGTATTTTAGGATGTGAATTGTTTGTGCATGAGACTGTATGAAGCTCAATATGCTTTGTGAGACAGCTTTTAGGTTTTTTTGTAGGTAGATAAAAGACTTGAGTTTCATTTCACTCTGGAATTCAAATGTGAGATATAGATTTATTAGCAAACAAAAAAGTATGTGTTCATCTAAATCCTGAATTAAGGTAATCCTTACTTGTAGTTAGTGTTGTGTTGAAATAAAAACAGTAGTACTATAATAGGATGAAATTTTGTCGTATCTTAAAAAATGCAAACTTCTTTAGATCTGTTGGTTGCAGCTGCTTTTTTCTTAGTATGATCTAAATGCAAGTGACAGGTTGAAAGCTGTGATCTTTGGATCTCTACTGCTATTACATTTACTTATCAGTCTGAGTAGCGTACACTAATGAACCATTGCTGCTGGAGACATCTATAGGGTTGTTAAACACAATGTGCAGATACTCTTAAGATCTATTGTTTGAGACCCTGATGTAATTTGACTCTGATTTGAGAAGGTGCTTCAAACCTTGTTGGTCAGATATTAGAGGATTAGTCTAATTTCATATGCGTGTTTTCACATGTCAGAGCAAGAAACATGACAGCAACGCTAACAGAACTGAGAATCAGGTGGTAGAAAAATATTTTGATTTGAATGTTTTTGTCGCATTATGGAATGAGCAGAAATTCCAGACTAACACCTTAAAAACTGGGAAATATTGGTGGCATTATTTGGAGAGTAAACACAAAATCTTAAGAAATTCCTCTAATTAGCTAGAACTCTGTTTATAGACTACCATGTAGGATATGTAAGAAAATCAGTCCTCTTATAATGCAATTCCAACACAACTCCTTGTTAATTTTTATTTTGCATATGAAAATAGAGATCATGAAGTCCAAAAACCAAGTTTGTAAGTGCTGTATTTTCCTGTAATACAGAAGCAAATTGTGTAGCTACTGCTTTAGACAAAATGTTTCCGTTAGTGTGGAGCAGTTGTGGTATTTGAGGAGCTTGCTATGTATATGAGAAACAGAAATGAATAAATGCATTATAATCAGCAAATCTAAATGTTTATGAAGTGTTTTGGTTTTCTTTTGTACTCTTATTTGTGTGTTAATTTATCTGCAAGAAAATAAAAACTGAATTTCTGAGGTGAACTGGCCTAAGGGGAATAGAAGAACGTATCTTAACTTGTACAAATGACACTTTGTTTTGCTAGGTATTTATTGTAGAAATAATATTCTAATTTATGAGTGGAATCCTAATTGGCTTAATGAGTGGATATAAATGCTACTTTTAATTTGAAAAGAAATTAAACTATTAATTTAACTGCAATTAAGATAAATGTAACTTTTGACAGATATATTGAACAGAGTCAACCTCAGCTCATCACGAAGGGGGATACAGAATGGTGCACCCAGTAGAGGTACTTTATTGTCCTAATATGGTAATTAAAAATAAAAAATCCACAACACTTATGAAACATCTGACTGCAAAATTATATAAAGATAACTTTTAAATCCTTTGCAACAGGTACAGTTACTACATTCAAGCCTGACAGTCACCATTATGCGACACCTGCCTCCAGCCCCAGTGCCATGCCTGTTTCATCAGTCTTTCAGTCTGTATCCAGATCTACAACTAGCTCTGTAGCAGTTCAGCCATTGTCTATACCAGTGAATGTTTCAGGAACTTCACAAACACTGCAGAGACCAGTTGCTGGATGTTTATCAACACAGCAGATGCTTGGGTCGAGTTCTGGAATATCACAGCCTGTTACCAGACCATTAACCATTCCAGTGACGACACAGTCAGTATCAAGAAATATCACGGTTCCTGTAGTGGCTCAACCTGTATCCAGGACAGTGACTACTGTAACAGCACAGCCTGTAATACTCAATCAGGTAAAAATTTTATTTCCTTAAACTGTAAAATACTCAGGTGCAAGTTCTTGTGAAAATTGAGGAACATACCGACACGGTTCAGTAAATTGAAGATCTGAACTAGATTATAGGCTAGTATTATATAAACTGTAGAGATTCTAGAACCATAATGTTGCACTGATGAATTAAAATATATATTTGAAAATATTGACTTGGAAGACTCAAAGATGATAGCTTTAGTAACAGTGGAATTACATTAAAATTTTAGGTATAAGAGAAATTAGTACTGTTTAGGTTATTTGTTTTTTGTTGTGTGGAGAAATGAGGGAAGTTCTCATTCTCTAAATTTTGTGTATTTCTCTACTCATAGATGGATCCTCCACATTGATAAATTATTTTCAGTTTTAAATAGCTTAACAGTTGATGTTTAAAGTAGCTTTATGGTTTTCCCACTTGCTTTTTGCTTCTGAAGAGAATGCTGTAGTGGTATAACACCTTCGGTGTTCCTTTTTGGTTCAGATAGCAGTTGTAGTGAAACAGTAGTATGGAAAGGAGGACTTATGCACCCAAAAGTTGCAGGGTCAGTAGATGAAACAATTTGGCAATGTACTTGTGTTATTTGAAAAGCCCAAGAGAATTACGTGCATAGATGATGTATCATAGATGTTTCTGGAGTGCCTAAGAACTTCAAAATGGTAGCTTTAGAGAGTCAAGTTAGATGCTGTTTTTATTGCCTTAGATGTTGGACATTTGTGAGAAAGAATGAAGGTTAAAATTTCATATTTATTTAAGGTAAACTATGATGTGATGGCATTTTTGAAAATAGTTAAAGCTGAAACTGTTCAGACTGTGCCTATGACATTATGTACTACTGTCTGGTTAAAATTAACCTTGTCAGTAGGCACCATCTCCACTGTCTGTGCAAATATACACAGACCTGCAGTTGTCCCAGCTGTCAGTCTTTTTGTATAAATTGTGCAACCTAATGTATTCTGCATTTGCTGAACTGGGTGATTGATTTGAATGAACATAGTTAGTAAAGCCATTAAAACATGAGACTTAAGTGTTCTTCTTAAGACTTGTGGCCAAATAATTGCCCATGGGAGAGTTGAATTTTAAGAAAAAGTATGCAATGTAATCATTGCCTATTAACTGGGTAGCTGAATCTCTGGCAGATTCATTAGGAAAGAACTACTTTCCAATTTTGAGCCTTCAGCTGTTGATTGTTAGTTTGCAGAGAGAAATTGTGGACATGTCTAGTGAAGCAGGTTAGCTAAATCAGTCTGCACTGGATCTAAGAAGGCTTAAATATATAATCAGAAGTCCAGATATCAGTAGGATACCTAGGTTGCCTCTGGAGCCCTCTTCACTCTATCTTTATGAATCAGGACAGATGAATACAGAAAGGTCTTCTTCACATGATGTGTACACATAGTTCAAGTCTGTGAATTCTATAAATATTTACTTAGGACGTAGTATACTTTATGAAATCCATTAAAGGAGTGTTAGGGTGTCTTGCAGAATATTTACTGCAAAAGAAAGCATCTTCCTTTACTTCCCTCTCACATACATGCTCATGTTTGTGTTCTAATAAAGTTGCTAGCAGCCTCTACACTGTTTTTGTTAGGAAACCTTAGAGTAAACAGACCTAGGAAAGCTGAACTTCTCTAAAAGGTAAGCTGGACATAACTCCTCAAGACAGAAATTTCTTTAAAGTGCACACAGCACTTCTTTTTGTGAAAGCTCTGCCTTATTCATCGTTTGCTTTCAACAGGAATGTCACAGGTGAGACTTTTTAGTTAAGTTCTACAGTCTTAGTTTTGCCAAAATCTGCAGGTTGTTTTTCTTCCCTGTCAGAGAAACACCCATTTGAAGAAGTTGCAGCCTGAAATACGACTTTCAAGTTACACAGAATGTCAGAGGATCTCTAATCATGTACTAGGCAGTTCTCTCTATTCCGAGTTAGACTGACATGCTCTAGAAAGTACTGCGTCTTTTTCTGGGGTACCCAGGATATGTATATTCTGTGGTCTCTTAAAACTTCTACTGTTGAAATTATCATATGTTTCTACGGTTTCTTTACAGGATTGCATTTCATGGCTTTCATGAGCTCTTACTTTTAAGTTATCCTAAATGTAACATCCTATTCTTTGGATGTTAAGAAATTCTTGAGTGCCTTTCGGAAGACTTTTTCCAGAGGCTTTTTCCATGCTTAAGACATGTTGGAAGTGAATCTTCCATCTTTTCAACTTAATTTTTCTGGATTTAGAATTGTATTTCCAGTTTCAGCCTTATCTAGAACAATTTGTTTTCTCGTTTTTGTTTGTTCCTGACACTTGATAATGTTATACTGTTTTGGGTAAAGAGGCTTGTTTGGGGAAACTTACATTTGAAATTAAAATATTGTGAAGATGACTGTGAGGTATGACTAGACACTATGTCAGGACCCCTTTTTAGCTGAACATCCCTCAGAGCGCCCTTGCATTCTTAATATGGTGGAATGTTTTTTAATCTCAGGATGTCAAAGTTCTTTCTGTGGGAATTGATTGCTTTTGATCACCAGCTGAGCTGGAACACATGTTCCCTCAGTTTCCTAACATGTAGGTTTATAATTTACCTTTTGTCAATGTTTGGTAGCTCAATTTTATCATTTAAGTACTCCTTTCCTGTCACAGACTTGATTCATTGACTTGCTGTAAAAGTCTATGGTTTTTGTGTTCTTGTTACTGCACTATGTTTACGCACTTCCAGAAACTCTGGAGTTGAATTTGGCTTCAGTCATACTGTTTACCACAATTCTAATTCCATCAGAGCTGTTGCTGTTGTATATGATATCACAGGGCTATCCTCTTCTTTAAGAAAAATAAAATAAAATAAATAAAATTGTTCTTAGTGGCAAAGATTTTCTGTAATAGAGTGCTCAGAATGCTCTCCAGTAAGCTCCAGCCAATTCTGGCCATGTATTTCCCCTAGGCACTTTCCTCAGTCTGAGCGTGATTCAGGTTCCAGTTGTTTCTAGTTAACTTTGGGAGAGCAAAGATCTGATACCATGCATTGTAATTTCTCTGTGTGGATTTGATTACCAATGGCCATGTTGGTTTCCACAGTCAGGAAATCTGAGATGCACGTTATGAACCCCGTATTTTCACTAGTGTCTTGGAAAACTAAGTGGGGGTTTTATATGTCTTCACTTGAGCTCTAGGAACTTAATTTAGAAAGATGTTGGGTTTTGCCTTTCTGCACGTAAAAGTGTCTGTACACGTTAGTTGGATTTTTTGCATTGATTTGGTAAAGGTGTTTTTAGTTTGTTTTTTTAAGTTTTATTGTGATTAAAATGTTTTTGCTTTTTGAAACGTGGAAAGATACTGGAGTTTTCTGTATGTAAAATGACAGAGCCAAAATGCACAAAAAGAATAATTATAAACAGAAAATAACATTTTGAAAATTATGAGACTTAGAATTTACAGGATGTCTGGGGGTTTACTTTTTTACTTGCCAGATATGTCTGGTATATCCTAGAGAGATGTACATACGCCATCAAAATAGCCAGGTTATTATTTTGAAGTAAGATAGTATTAGTGGCATGGAAAAATAAACCACAGAGTAGTAAGAGAAGCAGATTTTGTGTGTAGCTATTGTACTGGTCATATTTCAAATGTAGGTGATGTGCTTAGTCCTCTATACAAAGACCCTACCACAGGCTTACCCTCTGAGCAGTAGTTGTTCTTGAAGTGGGGTTTGCAGGCTAAACTGCTTTGCTTGTAATTTCACTGACTGGTCTGAAACTGTTGTGGCTGCAGTAACACCCGCTCTGTTATGACTGCAGCTTATGTAACTTACTCATAACAAATGGAGCAGAGAAATTTAGTAGCTGTTTCCACAACTACTCTTGAACATGCATGTTTAATTTGGTTAGATTAGTTTAGGTCACTCACCAGAAGAATGAATGACTGTTCATTATCATTAAGGTCCTGCAGGGTCTTCATTTAACATATGTGCGACAAGAAGGATGGATGGGGACAAGTATCTTCCTTTTTATTCAAATCCTTTCTGGTGCTTAGGAGTCCTAAAATAGATTATCATAATGGTATGTGTACTTGTGCACTTCTTTAGACTTCTTTCCATTGAGTTATGTCAATGTGGTGGTAATTAATTAAAAATGTGGTAACTTCCACAGGGATGTTTTCAAATAAGTAGCACAGTTGTGAATGTGAAACTTTTGTGAGATTGATCTTTACAGCAGAAAGTATTTTGGCATTTGTCTCATGGATACATTGATGATAAAGGCTGTGTACGTGTATGGAGGGTTTTAAATTCATTTAAATTAGGAAAATGGAGCTACTTCTGTCAAATTTGTTTTTTGTTTCACAGTACAGCTTGATGAAGTGTAAACGATTGAATTATTTCGGAGTAGAAAGATCATGCACCACTATTTTGCCATTCATATCTTAATCTTCAAGTTAAACATACTCTCTTGTATGTTTTTTCTTAACTCATTATTGCTGAAAATATTTCATGTTTCAGATTGTTTGTGGAAGGATTTGAGATGTGGGCAGTATTGCCGAGTCTTGGAAAGTGTGTTTCTCCCACCTTGCCCCCAACCTTGAGTATCTCTAAAGAGACCTAAATTTCATGGGTTTGGTTTTTTTTCTCTTCACGTGTTACCGATTGAGTGATCAGTGAAGGTGTTCAGTTTGAACAGTTTTCAGTGTTGGAGCCAAGAAATGTGGACTATGTAATCTTTTAGATTATGTGTAGTGAAGGGTAAGAGGATACTTATACTTGGAGATGCTCAAAACAAGGCACTGAGAAACATGAACTAACTTTTAGGGTTTGAATATGTTATTTCCAGAAGTCCTTATGAAATTACATAATGAAATAAAGCCCCTTAGTGATACCATGAATGAGTGCCATTGCCAGTCAATGTGCTAGAGATAGGCTTTTACTTCTGTTAAAGCTTGACCACTCAGTACAATTTGATTGATTTAGTATTAGGTTGCATTGAGAAGCTTCTGCTTGTTGTTACACAAGAGTAACAGGCAAATGCCTGAGTTGGAGTTGAAGGAAGAAAGTATTAGGGTTTTGTTGGTTTTGTGTTTTTTTTAAGTATAATTTGAAACATCATTAGACTTTTGAACAAAAGCAGTTACAATTAGCAATTCAAACAGGTTTAGTAACATTTCATAAAATGGACTTTCCCATGTCTTAGAGTTGTTTTTATTACTCTAATACACAGCTATGAATAAACTAACAATTACTGATGAGAGTTGAAAACTTATTAAAATGTCAAAAGAAACTATTTGGGGGAGATTGTAATTAACTTGATTTACAGCTGAGTACTTATGAGTACTTTTAAGCAATCATATGTTTTTAAAATAAACCCTTTGAAGCCTGCAAGTAAAAAAATGTTAAACCTCAAATTTCTTTTCCCTCTTGAAAATATCTTATTAGGATTATATTATGGATTCTCCACCAGCTGCACCAGATAATACATCTGGTATACTGTTTGGTGTGAGACAGAACTCGGGAGTTCCACAGTACCAGACTGGGCCAGCAGTGAATGTAACAGGTGGGTATGACTGTAGTAGTTGATAAGAGAAAGAACCAACCTCATGTCATTAAACTGCAGTGCAGATCTTTGGGTTATAACTTTAAATAGGCTTTCTAGAACATAGTATAGCTGCCTTTTTCTTCCCCCTGTACATAACACTGTATAATGTTTAATGAAATAAACTTTGGAGCCATGTGTTGTCACTTTGCTTTTCAGTGCATTAGGTTGACTGTAATATCAACTGATGTCTTAAAATGCTCATTTAGATGAAAAAAAAAAATACTGCCAGTATTACCAATGTAATTTTCTTTCACCAGTAAAGGCTTGTTTTCAGTATATCCATCACTCTTTGACTGCCGTGCATAGGAATGACTGTTAGCCAGAGAGGGCCTGTGAACAGTATCAGAACTTTGAGTGTGCTGAGTAGATTCCTTGTGATGATGATCTTGGTTTCCTGGCTGCTATAGATAGGAGTTGGAGTAGATGGGATCGAAAGGACCCCGTGAAAAGCAAGGGGAAGGGAAAGAGTACATAGTTTGACAACAAAAATACTTTCTTTTTTTTTTTTTTAACTAGCTAAATTGTGTTTCAGCACAAACTATTTAACCTGCTTAAAAACAATAGTGCCTTTTTTTTGTGTCACAGCAGTTGAAGTAGATTTGAAGCATGCAGTGTATTCAACCTTAAACAGGCTAGAACTTGGGACTTGCCTTCTCTTTTGTGAAGGATTGTTCTTTGTAATAACTGACCACAATCCTGTTATTCAGTCTATAATTTACAGATGACAATCACTTCTAATTCTTAACAGGTTATGTCAATGTATGGCCTAACAGGTCATACTGACAAGTTAGGTCAACAGAGTCATCTGATTTATTCTGCTTGATGTGATGATTTTCCATCTCTAAATCAGGCATTCACTCAAGATACTTATCAGTGAAGATTTCCTTGCATGTGTCCAACTCTTCTGTGATCTCATCCCTGTCCTATTGGGTTAAATAGCTTTATGTAAAGTAAGCAAAGGTTTTATCTATTGCTAATGATTCGGTATTCCAGGCCTTATTCTCCAAAGAACAGGTATGAAAGCTTAATTGTTTGTGGGTTTGTGTTTTGGGTTTGGTTTTTTTTTAACTTGGGAGACTTGCTTGCATATTTAAAAATTACATGTATTAGTCTCTTACCAAGAAAAATGAAATATTTAAAAACATCAAGGATTGCAATTGAAAGCATCTTAAATGTACAGTATTTAGTCGTTTATTTCTGTAAGATGGCAATAGGATTTAGAAATTAAAAGAAAAGGTTATAATTGTGGGCTGACACGCTAATACCTTTGACACAGAAGGCAAATATAAGATAATTCACAACAAGGAAGTGTCTGCATATTTTCTGTCTTGGCTTGCATGGTGAGGTCACATAACATGCTTACATTCGCCTTGTCAATATTTGCCAATGTGTATGTGCCTGTGTTGGTGCTATGCTTCCTCTAACTCCTGTGCAGCACTGTGAGCACAAGATACTCTGGAATATGGTATTTCAAAGCAGAATTCTTTTGGGAACTGCCCTGTGATACTCAGCAGGACAATTTACCTTCTGTACGTGGATCATTAAAGACATTCTTTAGTTCAATATAGCATAAATATTTATTTCTGAGGTCTAAACTAGAAGCTGCTATCTAGCCAACTCTTTTGTTAGGTTGTTAAATATGTGGTGGTGGTAAGTTAAACAGCACTGGTAACTCTTACCTGCAGGTTGCATGGTCACTGGGGATGTGTGTTAAGCTGTAGTTTGCTTTCTGAGAATATTTTGAGATCATTCTCCCACAAACTTTACCTACTTATAGGAAAGGCAATAACCAATAGAAAACTGTTCTGTGGTATTTAGGACTTGACTGGACTGTATATATGCATTCATAGCACTAGATTAATGGAGATGTTGGTGAGGGACAATGCACTAGAGGCCTGAAACAACTTGGCTTTCAGGTCCCTATTGTGTTAATTTGATGTAATTAATCTGATCTAATGTTAACACAGGACATGTGATGCTTTTATTGTAGGCTACCATTTCTAATGTCTTTTGCCATCATTCATCAAATCGGGCCCAGCCAGCACAGATGTACATAAGTGTTACTTTACAGCACTACTGTAAAAATCCTTATGTTTAGAAACCTATCTGCAGGGTGACACTGCACCCAGTATACTTTGCTCCTTCTTGCAATCATTTTAGGTATGCTATACAAGAATACTGTGTCTGAGTATAGCCATGTGTAAGTATAGCTATTATTAAACAGATTTAGTGATAGCTACAAAATATTTACAGAAACATTCACTAAGAGCAGGAAGTTAAAGTAATAGACTGGAAACGAAACAAGAATTGTTTGGCTGCTGCTTTGCTCTCTTGAGTAACTGGAGTCAGTGGTAGTTTCAGCTGTATGGTCTGCTGGGTAGAGGATTGAACAAACGAGTCTGGAACTGGGCTGATCCAAGGAATTCTTGTGTTCATGCACCAGTGGAGAGGCACTGTGATGAAAAGAGGAGTCAATGCTATTAGTACCAGCTAGATACTAAATAACACTTGATTATTTTTCAAAATAGGTTTAAAATTTGTTTTTAATTCTGTTGTTTGTTCATTTAAATGCAAACCTGTGTATAGTCTTAGTGATATTATAATTCTTCCATAAGATAGAATTTCCTAGATCAGATATAAACTGAGTTAAGAATGACTGTCTTTAGAAATATGTAAAACAGTCTGCAGATACTGTCCCATATGTGTCAACCTTTTTTAATTGAAAGTATTACCAATTTTGGTAACATGTAAAAATAGTCCATTTTTCCAAATGAGGTTTTCTACAAAAAATATAATACTTTACTGAAGATTCTTGTAAAATCAGTCAGAACTTAAATTAATTTAAAAAACTAGGTGGTGGTAGTAGTAGTATATAATGAATAATCTGTTTATTTTGTGAATGTGTTAATTTCCTTAGGCAAACAAGGCATAGACTGAGCCATTTCAGCTTAGTATGTTCATGTATGTTAGAAAGAAGGAAAGGTGTGCTACCAAGGACAGCATTAGGATGATTAAATACATATATAACAAGTGACTTCATGTTTCCCTGTACGTGAGGCCTAGCGTGGTAAATTCTCCAAGATGCTCAAATATCAGCATTCCCTGCTGGGAGTCTTTGCCTCTGTGGATTGAATGGGGAGGCTGTCCAGACTTTGCTAGGTGTGGATAGTTACCACTGAGTAAGCACAACTTGGGGATGGGAGGGGGTTGTTTTGTTTCATCTCAGAAGACGTTTGAATATTTTTATGTGACCCAAATTACCTGTGGTTTTTGAGAAGACTTTTAAAGATAATTGGAAGGGGAGTAGACAGGAATATCTTTAGTTCAGGTCATTGTGTCTGGAGCTGAAGTCTGGTCCTTGTCATAGTTTATGATAGTCTTATGGCTGTTTGCAGGCTGTGATTGACAAATTTACAAGGCCTGTGCTGGTACTTCAGGTGTCTTGATCTGTAGCTGTGCTCTTTCCGGGTTTACTTGAGGAGTGATGTCTGTATTGAGATTGCATCATCAAGGGTAATTTTACAGTGACAAAGACATGGGTTTTAGGACAAGATGGAGCCAAGTATTGAGGGGTGTATTAATCAGGCACCAAACTTCTGAATTTCCAAGTTACTTTATTAGTGATTTTTCTTTATTTTCTAAAAAAATATTGCAAACGATAAGGGAATCAACTGTTCTTTCAGAAGAGAGCAAATAGGTGTGTTCTGATTGGTCATTAGAAGTTAAACCACTGTTTTAATTTTGCATAAAAACTGAAGTCTCAAGTGTTTTACAGAGTTAAACAACTAAGTAAACCAGCATTAATGTAGGACCAGAAAAAAATGCGGGATTTCTCATCAGAAGGGCAGAGGCTGTTCCAAGTGGTGCGTGTTTCAGAAACCAGCTGCTTAATTTTATTGTGAACTCACCTTGTCTCAGATTAATATGGGTCAAGATGTGAAGAGTAGCCAAATAAATTCAGGTGGTCATAGTATGATTTACTGGGTTTCAGGGATGAGTCTGTGTCTCTGCATTTACCTTTTCCTTCTCCACTGGCCTTAGAAGATTCAGTCTGAGTTGGATATTGTTTTCTTACCTTGTAGATAGCTTATTATTTTTGGGAAGTCTTAACTACTTTATGTAGACCTGTCCATCCTTTAAAGTATAGGCATCACTAATGTGTTCATAATATATTATGAAAAAAAAGCAACTGAGGTTCTTTAATTTAAACCACTGTAGGTCTGAATGAGAATGTTTTTGTATCTAAGCGTCCTGCTACTTCTGAAGTCAACAGTGTAACTCCAAAAAAGGCCAAGCCTAACGAGATTGGTGCTGGAAGCAATTCAGATGTTTCACCTACAGTTAACTCTACAACAGTAACACCATCACAAAATGTATCTTCAAAAGGTAGGGTAGATCAAATGGTCTAGCTGTCAATCCATGCATCTGTTTCATGGAGAAAGCTAGCACTCTTGTAATATTTAAGTTGATTGGTATTATTAATGCTATTAAGGCACTGTAAACACGTAATTGTTCTCATGCCTTAAAATAAGAAAAACCTTTCTGTGCAAGGTTTTACATACCTTTGCGAGTGAATATATCCTAAATTATTACCAGTTCAAATTTTAGACCTTTATTGTTTGGTAGGTATGTTTGAATTCTATAAAGCAATGTTTAGTTCAGTTATTTAGTAGCTGTGAAGACAGATGATCAAAATAAGTGCCCCTGACCTCATGCTCTTAGTTTATTGAAACTGTAGAAAACAACCAAACAGAAAATCAAGATTGTAAGAATTCTGTGACAGCTGAATTCATCAGCTAATTCTGGTTAGATAAAAGGAATCTCTATCCTTGGAGATACTCAGAAGTTGACTGCACATGGCTCTGAGCATCCGGATAAGGTTAGGCTTTCTTTGAGTGGGAGACTGGACAAAAATAAATCCACAGGTCCAACCTAAATTATTCTGTGATTCTGTACTTTGACTAACTGCTGCAAAGTGTGTTTTGCAGTTCCCCCCTTTCTTTTGCAGTGGTGCTTTTGATACAGTTTAAAATAGTAGTAGGGAGAGAGGAGGGGGATTTAAGGTTCAAAGAGAGGATGTTCTTTGAAAGAGCTTTCCTTCCTTATAAGAAGAGGAGTAGTCTGGCTGTTTCAGCATATTAGTATTATTAATTAGGTGCATTTTCCTCCTGAGCCAAAAGGTGCTTTCCCACTGACTGTAATAGATGAAGATTCTTGACTTTTCCAAAAACATGCTCTTTACTATAATGTTAAAATGTGGAGCTAGATTCTGTTGTTTGGAATCATTTCATATCTGGATTTTTTGCATGTCTTATTTGCAGCTGGTTTGCTGTCAGACTCTTCCTCAGTAACCATAAGGAAGTGGCTATAACATGGAATATGGCAGCAAAGATTTTTCTCCACCCTCTATTGGGTCAAACAGATATTGTGCTGCAGCCTGTAATATACAAAAGATAACTGGAGGATCTTGCTAAATGCAGTAGCAAAAGTAGACCATATTCACTGAGAACCTTATTTTTATGAGCTTGTCTATAAGCCCCCACATGCTAGCATAGCAGTTTCTAATATGTTGCAGAATCGAGCACTGAAGCACCACACAACATGAGATCTTGCCTAAGAATCTGTTTTCTTCCAACTCAGCTTGAATTTAGCTGTGACGTGTCAAAATGTTTTATGAACTGTAAAAGCGAAGACTTGCAGCACTCTTTTGCAGCACATCTCTTGCGTGGCCATCCACTCATGTGAAGGACTTTCTGCTTAATTATAACCCTTAACAATACTATTATCTTCAAGGAAAAATACTGGTTGATCCATGTCTACTTCATGGACTTGCAAGACTATTTTTATGAAAGAAATGTATAATGCTGTTGCATGGTCACCTCTTAATTTATACACTTACTCATTCCCTTGTTATAAGGTGGATGTATTTCTGTGTTTATTGTTTTTTCATAGCCCTGGCAGGGTACACTTGACTCTACAGTTGAGAAGTTACCTAAAACTCTTCCTGTGTTTAATATCTTCTTCTAAACTACTTACTCAGCATGGAGTCCTCCAAATCTGTGAATGACTTCAGAATGCAAGAGAACTTCATCTGGAAAAGTAGTTCTCGCTCTGATGTTTTCTGGCAGTTTGGAGAAAACTGGAAGCCTGAGTTTATTCTTTAAAGTTTAGGCTAATGTGAAGAATTTTTTTGGTTTTGTTTTGTCTCAAAAGGTATTAATCATTTTACATTGATAAGAGAAATACTATTTCCTTTCATTACTGGGAGTAATTATTTAGAAGATTGATTCTCTATGGTCTCCAAAGACACCTTTGCTCAACAGGAATGATGCACCTGAATAGGCCTAGGTTCCAACAACTGTCCAGAGAGAAATAATCTCATTGAGAACCAGATGATGAAATTCATTCCAAAAACCAGTTATCTGAACCTTATTGTGATCATGATTGAGTCGTGGCATAAAACAAGTTTTACATGGTCATTTGAGAATGGAAGTTCTTGAAAGAGAAACATCAATCATCCAACCTATCCAGAGGGTGGAGGGCGGCGGTTCACAGAATTAATGCTTTCTCTATCAAGATACCTTCTCCTTCTCCTATTTTTTCCTTATTTATTGTTAAGATTTTTGTGAAAGTTGTTTATAGGTTTATATCAAACAGAACAAATTCAAACTGAATTTGGAAAAAAGGAAGGGTAGTTAAAAGATGGTTGTGAAACCTTGCTTATGGTTACTACAGCTACTGCAGTTGTTACGGTTTTCATTTGAATTAGCATATTTTGCTAGAATTATAAATAATGTAAATTGAGTGTTCTGCTTGTAAATTTTGAATTTTAACCTATTAAATTTTACAGGTACAAATGCTGCATCAAGCACAATTAAAAATGGAGGACCTTTTCCACGAGCTTGTCCAAAGTGCAATATTCATTTCAATCTTATGGATCCTCTAAAAAATCATATGAAGGTAAAATATTTTGGGACTGGCAAACATTATAACAAACTTAGGCAGGCTTCTGTTTGGTTATGAGGGAGTGCTATATTTTGATGTGAAGATAGTCTGGCTTCTGGCTATAATCAACCAGACCCCAAATGCTCAATGTCTTGTGCTTCCTCTTGGAGAGGGAAGAATGGAGTAGGGGAGTTGTACATCTTGCCACTTTTTGCCTTGTTTTTCCAGTGAATTGAGGCATATTTGCTGTCTCTGTATGATTTCTGTCTGCCACAGTTGTGACTTCTTGAACCATTGGCCAGATTCAGGTGAATTTGATGGTGTGTATGTTAGTAGACATCCAGTTTACCCACATCTGTATGAGGTCACTACTGAGACAAGGGTGACAATGTAAACTTCCCTTTTTATCCTGATCTGTCACTTAGTAGCTAAAAGGGTCGTTAAGCTGAGAGGAAAAACTTAATTTGTAGTTCATACTTGAATGCTGTGAGAAACAAAGCTTTCGGAAACTAAGCATCACTTAGTCTGCTGATAAAACTACTTATACTTATTTCTGGAAACACTGTTTCATGGAAAGATAATTAATATTATTTGGCAAAGGTTTATGCAATTCTCAGCCATATGTATTCTGTTTAAAGGGTCAGCAAAATGGCTTTGCACTCTATATACAATGTGAGCAGCTCATGCCAAGAAGGAGTATGACCCACCGTGTAGTAGAAATCATTGAAGGTCTGAGTTACTGTTAGCAGAGATCATTCTGATTTACTGTCCTCTTCAGCTGCAAAACACAATTGAGAAATATACAAAATAGTGGAAAAAACCCCAAGGGATTTATCTTTCTCTAATCATTATTTGTGTATAGTTGTCATCAGTGCAGTCTGATAAGAGAAACTCATACCTTTGTCTCTCTCTTCTCCTCCACTTTCCATCCAGTATTGTTGTCCAGATATGGTAAATCACTTTTTCTTGGAAATGGCCAAAACAGACTGTTCGAGCACAACAGGCAAGGCTGCTGAATCTGAGAAAGGAAAATTGATTATGTTAGTTAATGACTTTTATTATGGGAAACATGAAGGTGACACCCAGCAGGTACAACAGGAGCAGAAGACTCATACGACATTTAAGTGCTTCAGTTGTCTGAAAGTTCTTAAAAATAACATAAGGTATTTGAGCTCACTTTCTTAATTACTTCATAATTGCAGCCCATAGCTCTTAGAAATATGTCTTTCTGGAATATATTTTTTTTTCTTACTGAAAACTGATAATATTGGGTGACTGAACAGAAACTTAATTAATTTTTACTATGCATGTATGGCCGTAACTTAAACTTTTTAGACTAGAGTACAAATTTTAATGGTGTTTGGCATAAACAGTAGAGTTTTAATGAGAGCAATTGTAGGGCTTTGGGGTTAGAAAGGGCAGCACAAAGTATTTTACAATTTGCCATCTGGATTGATGGTGATATGAGTAGATGCATGTGTTAATTCCCGTTAGGGATACACAATGACTCATAGCTGTTGGTTTACTTATGTAACATCTGTTATTTTGATGAAATAATTTTACTTCCACATACTGCAAAAAAACCTTCAGTAAGCTGTTTTACTAGGTAGACAAGTATGTGTCATTGTTCCTTTGGAACTAAAGGTCGTTGAACTTTTCTACATGCATTCTTCAAGAGAAGCTGAAGTAGCAGAATGTGAAACTGAAAAATGGACTACTGCTTCAAAGGGCACAGGCTGCAAGTTAAAATGAACAGGTTTATGCTAAAATTAGACCCATTTTATTGGACAAAAAAGTTTAATATAATTCCAAACATCAAATTTGCTATTAATCATTAAGTATGTGTAAATAATAAGTAGAAGTGCTGGTCATTTGTCTTAAGCAGCTTGAAAACATTTTATGTTATTAGACTTTACACTCATGTTTATAGTTCTGTTAATTATGGTATTTCCCTTGCAATGTATCTTTTTAAGAGCAATAAACAAAGTTTTATGTAAGTTTTTTCTTCTGGTTTTGTACACATAATGCTTTTCAAAGAAGCATTCTTGCACTAATATGAAAAGTAGTCCACAGAAAGAATACTTTAAGATACTGAGTTAATTTGAAGAAATACTTTTCAAGCACTATTTTCTACTCAGCATTATAATTTAAGTTGTTGGTGTTATGGTGTCTGTGTTCCACAGCAAGTCATTCAAAGTGAACCACTTCATTTTTTTCTTTTCATTTCTCTAGAGCCAACTTTCAGTCATACTAATTTTTGCTGTAACTTTGAAACTGTATACCATACTTCTGTAACTTTAGGATTTTTATTTTAAAGTATTTTTTACACCTTTAACCATGTGTAGTGAACAAAATAAATACATAATACCTCTCCACTCCTAGTGGAAGTTTTCTAGATCATAATTCAAAAAAGCACAAAGTGATTCACCAGGGTAGTCCCCTGCTTTCCTTAGATCTATGGTTAAACACACCGTTGAAATAGTTTTCTGTTAATGATCAGTACTAGTGTCAATTCCTTTATTCTACTTAGGTACCTGGCTTTCTTCAGTTAGCTTTCTTTTATTTCTTTTCTTTTTTTAACCAACAACATGATTTCAGAAGCATGAGCCCAAGAGATTCTTCTCCATACTCATTTGTTTTATCCAATTCCAAGGTCACCACTTTTGAGAACTACATTTCTCTTGTGAGTGTGACCTATATTTAATAGTTCCTCTGGCTGTACTGAAATGAAGCACGTTCAAAATAGAAGAGTTTTTGAAGTTTTTAACAATAGTTGGTTATGCAGCTAACCTGTCCTGCTGCTCCACCAGTATCTGTGACCTGCCAATGTCATGGGTGCTTAGACTTCTCAGCCAGAATAGATTCCTACTACAGATATGTGGCATAGTAAAGAAGAAAAGGTGGTATCTTGAAGTAGTAACATGCCACCAAGTTCCTCATAGTCTTTTGGTTGTCGGCTGCACAGTGGCATTCTTTGATAACTGTCCTTCATAATTCAACACCAGTCCTAAATGCTTTATACAAAGAAAGGTTCTGGAACCACTTCCCTTCAAAACTATCAGGGTTCCAGAATAAAGCTATAATATCTGCATTGCAGATATGTTCCTTGCTACTTGATAGTTTTCAGCAGAGTTAAAGTTATACTTGTTTCAGAATGTGGCATTGAGACTTTGGTAGTGGTGAAGTGTGAACTACTGACATTTTGTTGCTGTTGCCTTAGGCAATTTCCCTTTATTTCAAGGCAAGCTTCATCTAAGCAAACATGAAAAATATGGTAGATTGCTTAGTCTTAGAACATGTTTCAGACATGTTGCATGTTCCTTATAATAGTCCAGTTTTCTTTTTAAGATTTGAAAGATGATTTTTTGGCATAGTCACCTTGCTTACCTTTGTTGGGTTTTTTTTTTTTACATTTTTGTTTTATTTTTAAAGAACGGTTACTCCTTAGATTTTTAAATTCCTAAGTCCTTGCAGAGTAAAGTTTCTAAAGAATCCTGTACATCTTGCATGTGATAGTTTGTACGTTGAAAGTTTAAAAGTAAGCTTTTTGCACTGGTTTGCTATCATTTAAAGGTTTATGAACCACATGAAACATCACTTGGAGCTTGAGAAGCAGAGCAGTGAAAGCTGGGAAAGCCACACCACCTGCCAGCACTGTTACCGACAGTTTCCCACCCCGTTCCAACTGCAGTGCCACATTGAAAGTACACACACGCCTTACGAGTCATCTAGTAAGTTGGGTTGTATCATACTGAATCTTTTTGTGACCTAAAATTGTTTACATATTTTCTGATTTTTACTTTGCTGTTTTGCAACTTCAGAATACAACTATTGTACTTCTAAGAGCAATAATCTTGAGATTTAATGTAGGAAGTGAACACTCATTTATATTAGAGCAGTGGGGGGGGTTGGAGGTGGAAGCTTTTTGGTTTGTTTTTTATTGAAAGCTCAACTGCAAGAATTCATGATGTTTAAGGGTTTTGCATTCCTGGCTTCCTGAAATTGTACAGGGAAATTCTTCTGAAGAGTGGCATTATCATTAGACGGTTTTATCTTCATAGATATATATATAGTTTGCATATACATACATATTGTAATCTATCTGCCTAATGACCCTGAATTAATTTTTACTTTTGTTTCTTGTTTTTCTTTTTTCTAGCGATTTGTAAAATCTGTGAATTATCCTTTGACACAGAGCAAGTTCTTTTGCAACATATGAAGGACAATCATAAGCCAGGTGAAATGCCGTATGTTTGCCAGGTATTTCAGAGTGATTGTTTTTTATTTAGATAGCACCAGTGTCTTTAATGTCAATAAACTTTAAACGAGACAGTCAACCTTCTTGTTTTAGGTATGCAACTACAGATCCTCAGCTTTTTCAGATGTAGAAACACATTTTAGAACAGTGCATGAAAATACAAAACATTTACTGTGCCCATTTTGCCTCAAAGTAATTAAAATTGGAGCACCATATATGCATCATTACATGAGGCATCAGGTAAGCAGATATTTTCAATCCTTAATGCTAGAAAAATGCTAAATATATGTAATGTATCTCTCTGGAAGGAAAAAAAAAGCATAACTGTTTTGTATGGTTGTTACTGGATAAGAATAATTAATAAAACATGGTAGAAGAATTATGACTGCTGCTTTTGAAAAGTCTTTAAGGAAATTGCTAGACTTTGACATGTTTTGTGACAGCAACTTCCTGCTTTAAAAAAAAAATTAAAAGAAAAAATCTCTGAATGTGCTTGAAAGAATATTTCTGAGTTGTAGTGAATATCTTAATGTGCTTGAAAGAATATCTTAAGTTGCAGTGATGTGTTCTGCTTTTCTGGAGCTCAGTAGCAAACATTTCACTAGTTCAAGCAGAGGAAAAGATTGTGAAGCCCTATCTCCCTGTAACTGGTAACACAATTCCTCCTCCTCTTAGTAATGATACTGCCTTGCATTTTCAAGCATTTAAATATTTCCTCTGTTTAATTCCTGCACAGTATCTTACTTTATCGTGCTTTTTTGGGGGGGAGTTTGTCTTGTTATGTTTTAGAAACTGGGTGAGCATTGGTTGAGACAAGCTAGGTTTGGAGTTGTATTTATTTTGATATACGTGCTTACTATAGATTTTTCTTCCATTTTTAAAAGAAAAAAGGAATATACCGTTGCACTAAATGCAGACTGCAATTTTTGACATGCAAAGAAAAAATGGATCACAAGACTCAGCATCACCGAACATTTAGGAAACCCAAACAGTTAGAAGGATTGCCTCCTGGAACAAAGGTAAGTATCCTTACCAGAGAATTAGAGGAGACAAAAGCAACCATGTATTGGGAGAGAAAGGGATGGAATAGAAGGAAGTGCTTTTTTCCTATTTTTTCCAAAGCAATTTTTTTTTCCCCCAACCTCTAATTTTGAAACACTAAAAAAATACTCCTGTTGCAAGAATTGACAGGCACAGGTTATGGCTTCTTCCTGGTTGTCTGTGGTGTTGATTTCTGTCCCATTCTTCCATATATATGTATGCCAGCAGTCCTGACAGTGCTGCTGCTTTCTTGAGCTGTTGGTTAATTTGCCACGTCTCATTTATCCTTTCTTGTGCTAGGGGAAAAGGTAATAATTTGGATGTTGGTGTGAGGGGTCTGAATAATTTCTTACGAAAGATTTTCAAGCTGTGGAAGATGGTAGCAAAAAAATCATATAGAGTGCAAGACCTACTACTCTACAGACAATATGTGCTTAAACCAGGGTGCACCAGGTCTTCTTTAGCTCCAGCATTTGAAGGGGAAAAAAACTCCACAATTCCTGTGAAGTTTTTTTTGTAAGTAGATTTAGGTCCCCTTAGAACACTTAGGCTATCTTTAAATCATTCTTTCAGTTCTTGATGAGGATCCACTTAGACTAGGATTTTCCTGTATATTTCAGAACTTTTTCCTACAGTTTTTGGTTTTTTTTTTTTTGATGAAGTGTGAAGATCTATGTCCTTTCAGTTGAAAGGAAGAAGAAAATATTTTGATCAGGTTTTCACAGTTCATTCATTAGCTGTAGAATCAGAAGGAGAAAATAACTGAAGTGGATGTTTGGTTGTGTTTCTTGGCAGGATGTTAAGCACCGATTCTCTGCTTGAGCCAATATCTCATTTTTCTAAAGATTTCAGAATTTTCATGATCTAGTACAAGCCTAGATTATGTAAAAACGTTAGTGTTAGGAGACCTTGACAGGATGTGGATGATGAGACCAAAGAGCTTGAAACTGGGTATAGAATATGGGGCACTCCTGAACTATGGCCGTGGGCAAAAGGTGTAATTAGGAGTCATGCTGCAAGTGAAAACCATAGAGCCAGATTTAAGGACAAGACAAAGGAGTGCAGTAATGCCAGATGGGAGGTCAGAAACCAGATTTAGTCCTTGGGGGCCTAGGATGAACAGCAAAAATATCTGAAGGAAGTAGCTTGGTTAGTCATGAGGCAGCAAGACACAGGGCTTTTGTTAAATCCAGGCACTTACGGGATTGCTTGATATTCTTCTTAGTAGGGCTGATAGGCCTCACTCTTCTGTTTCTTTTCCACAGCTACTTGTTTTGTTTAAGAAAATGGGATGTAGGCAGTTGCAGGTCTGAAAAAAGCAGTGTGTTTTGTCATGAGCTTTTAAAGCATCCAGTACACTATTGGAAGTTAGGTTTACTCTAGTCAACAATATTTCATGTTTTTCAAAGCAGTTGTTAATGAGAAATGTTTTCTATGCAATGATTTTTGTCCTAAGGTGGCTTAAACTGAGACAAATAGAAATGGGAACTTAGAAAGTTTAAATAGAAATATTTTTTGTTTCATACTTGTAGGTGACTATTCGAGCATCTGTTGGATCTCTTCAATCAGGATCGTCAGCTACATCTTCTGTTAGTACAAGCACTTCCACATTTCAGTTGTCACCTAAAGCTAAAAGTTCAACCACTAAAAATCATAACAAATCTAATACAAATAGGTCAAAAGCAAAATCAAAGCCAGCTACGTCGAGGAAGCAAAACGCGTGGACCAACAGCAGAAAAAAGAAAGAAGTTACAAATACAGCATTGCACAATCTAAGGTAAAATATTTGCATTAAAAATATCTTGCATATACGTGAAAGTTTAAATAATCAGTTATTTATATTCAGATAACTTGTGATACTTCAATACAGAAGATTTGACACTACAGTTTAGTGGAAAAAGCAGACACGTAAACTTTCCACATACCGGTGCTGTGGTTATAATTCCGAATCTTCATTCACCAATGTTGTTCGTAATAAACTAATTTATGATGAAAGAACAGATGTTCTGGAAACTTTTCTGTTCTAAACTTAAGCTTTTTCTCTGCACAGAGACACAGGCTCTTGAAATACTGATGCATTAGGCAGGTTCATTTTTATAAGTGACCTGTGCAGGGGAATACATCTGCCTGGGTGTTCTTTGCATGTTTACTTACAGAAGGAAAAGTATTTTCCTTCTTCAAGTTTGTTTTTGTTGGTTTTGTTTGGGGGTTTTTAAGGGTTTTATTTGAACACATTATTTAAGAGGTTGTCTGTCCTAGGAGATATCTTAATGTGGGGAGCTACTAAAAAGTAAAATAAAAAAAATCAAGAAAGTAAAACCAATCTCTTGGGTTAATTCTGTCCTCATGTTTACAATTAACCGGGTTTTGCTGTCCTTGTATTAATAATTTAATGAGTGTTTTATAGACCAGAATATAATTTCACTGTCTAAGATGAATTAGCAGTTTTGTCAAAGATTGTAGATTTCTCTCTTCCACTAAGGTGCTAATACTCACAGTGTGTAACACTCTGAAATGTCCAAAAATGTGCAGCAAAATTGGGGAAAAAACAGGATTACATTCCTGCTTTGTAGATATTTCAAAGCTTGTGGGGATATCAGGGGTGACAGAAAAAACAAAGGCTTTTTCTGTGCTTTGTGGCAGATGAAGCATTTCTCTGAACTCCTCCTCCAGTGCATAGAGACAACAGCAGCAGCTGAAGCTGGAGGTTCTCCTTTACTGCAGGATCTTGTTTGCAGGCATGGCCAATAACATGCATATGTCAATTTTCACTTTATTATTAAGGTCATAATGACAGTGTAACTCAAGAAAAAGTAAAATTTTCTTCTTGTGTGCTAACATATAAGTATTTAACTAGTACATTAAGTTCCTCATTTCCCTAATGTAGGCAAGCTTGCTACTGACTTAAAGCAAAAAGTTTGCAATAGTTAGCTTGTTGTAAAGCGTCGACGATAACTTTTTGATGTTACTGCTAGGTATCGTTTGGGAGCTCACAAATGCATTGAGTGCTACTCGGAAATAAAAGACTTTGCAAGCCATTTCCCTGCATATGTCCACTGTAGCTTATGCAGATATAACACTAGCTGTAGCAAAGCTTACGTGAATCACATGATGAGGTAAGAACTCTTTGAGGTTTTTATTGGGTTATTGAGTACTTCCTAAATTCATGTAAGGTGTATTAAGTGTTTCTATTAGCTGAATTTTGAACTATGTCATAAGACTGTCAGTTAAATATGTAAGGTTGGGCTTTTACTTCGTAATGAGGGCCTAAACCCCATGTTCTTGTTTTGCCTTAAAAACTTACTGTTTCAGGTAGTGTTCTGTCTTTGCTTCAGAGTTGCTTTGGGATCTTTCATATCTATTTCAGCCAGACTTAACAACTAATGACCAATCCTTGCATGTTCTTTGGGCTTCAGATTGAATAACTCATGATTTTACAGGTGCTGAATGCATACAGCTACTGCTATTGCTGATGAAATTTGTTCTTAGAATACACTGTAAAGGATGTCTTAAATAGCATACTCATGTAGATTCTTTTTCTTATACTACTTCTGGTAATCCATAAAAATAACATCTCATTTTGCAGGAGGTTTGTCACTGATTGTGAGACAGTGTAGAATATTAGTGATGACAGCTGTAAAAAAAAAAAAGCCTGTTAAGAAAACAAATGTGTCAGTATAATTCTATTGCTCTGAAAACTGTGCAACAATTAGACACAGATCATGTGGCAGTGATGGTAAAACAAAATTTTGAAAACCTACTTGTTAATCTGAACATGCCAAATGTATTGCAGAAAAATAAAGAATGCAGATGTCTTTTTAAATACATGTATGTATAAAGTGCCTTGGCATTCTTGAGTACTAAAATTCTTGAATTTATGACTGAAGTCTTTACAAGTTTTTGTATATATTTTATATGTTGACCTATTAATTTCAGTGTTCATCTAAGTCCTAGGCTGAAATGGTCTAGATGCTTTTATGCACATAATCTATTGATTGCATGCTTAAAAAATTAATAAAAGTGTGTGCTAAATTCTGATCGTACAAGAGAAAGTTTTCTTCAGAAGGGGAGAGGGAAATGTAACGTAAACTGTTCCTACTGTTGCCCATGTTCTGGTGTTGTCAAATTCAACCATGCAGTAAATTAGCTAGTCTTTTGTCCTTTGTCTCCTTGATACACTAATGTTCCCCCTACTTCGACCTCTTGCAGCACCTATCATCATGTTTTTAGTGAGTGTGAGGAGGGAGGGTGTTTTTGCAGTAGCAGCCCCTATACTCAGTGACTTGCTCTTTGTTTCCTATGGGAGTACAGTGTTGGCACATATTTAATAATCAAATTTTCAGACAAGCTGTAAGTTATCTCATTTGTAGCCACCTCTTTAGGAAGCATGAGTTCAGCAGAGCTTCACTTCTTTTGTGGAGCATTGTATAGCTTCAGCCATGGTGCTTCAAGAGCTAAACTACTGATGGAAGCATTGTAACTATGTTCTTGCAGGCCTGTGCTGGCAAAGTTAGGCCCTTCCCCTCCCAAACTCGGTATTTACGAGAGAGCCAGTGTTTTAAATTAGAGCTTAGTTTCACAAGCCTGTAAGCTTTCAGCAATTTAATGTCTTAGAGTAATGCAGGTCAGTAATTGAGCCTTCTATTTTCATGCATTGTCATAAGCAACTTGCAGTACCGTGTACAGCATAGGGGATGTGTAATGTACTCAAGAAAAGCAGACTGAGTGGTAATGTTTTCTTACAGTTTTCACAGTGCTCGTCCAAGTAAAAGATTTTGGATCTATAAGAAGCATTCAGAAGAGCTACGGTAATTAAGCTTTTTTTCCATTACAGATCATTATATTTTTACTTGCTGATAGTGAGCTGATTAGTTAAATATGGTAAGAGCCTCTTGAATTTCTGGGCTTCCGCAATTTAGAAAGAGTAGGAAAATAAAAACATTAGTTTTCCACGAGCAATGTTCTGTTACTTGTCTACATTTATTAACTTCTTTCTGAACTCTGAGCAGTTGTAAAAAATATTTCTATCTCTTTATTTTCCAATTATTCATAATGTGCAGAATGGGGAGAGGGTGAAACAAAGCCCACCAGAACTGATGAACTCATGCTTGACAGATAAATTTCTGTCTAAAGTGGTATTCTTTGTGCTACATCCAGTGTGGAAAGGCCCTAGTCATTGATAGGGATTTCCAGGTGCTAGATGCAGTGTGAAAAGTAAGAATATGTTTTTGTGAGCCATCTCATCTAAAATTGCAGGAAATTTTTTTTTTTTAATTTTTTTTTAATAGTCTGTCCAGTTGCTGTAAGTTAAGAGAACTGTTTTCACAGTCAGGTTGTATTTATACTTCCTTTTTGCTTTCTCTTCTCTAGAGGTGTGACTGTAGTGTGTCTTAACTGTGATTTCCTGACTGATGTTTCTGGCTTAGATAGTATGGCCACACATCTCAGTGAAAGCCATACTCATACGTGTCAAGTTATTATAGAGAAAGGTGAGTACATATAGTAGTGTTAATTTTATATAGTGTACATATATAAACACTTGTAGATGTCTCAGTGTTACTGCAGTCCTTTTTTCAGTTGCATTATCATTATTTTTGTGTACTTGGATTTGAAAGTGAGTACTTCTGTATTTCCACATTTTTAAATATTTTTAATTAAAACCTTTATTTTTGTTTTCAGTTTCTGTAGATATCCCAACTGCTGAACAAGTATCTGAGTAAGTTTTGTTTTACTGCTTAATGTTTATTTTTATTCATTTAGTGACAGATGGCCAAAATTTGCACTTTGAACTGGGATTTCCTTTGAATTTCATAGAATTTGAAATGTATGGTTGAACAAAGACCTTTACTAGTCCTTTTTGCTCTTACCATGTCTGCAATTACAAGAATGAGGAGGAAAAAACCCATCTACTGCATGCAAAACCAGGTTTTTGGTCAGTTTGGCCAGAGACATGAGTAATTCTGGCAGCATTTTATCTTCTCTATCCTGACTTGTAAGTCTAGACTTAGTGAGACTGTTACTTTAACTTGCTTTTAATACTAGCTTTATTAAATGAGTGGTTTATGTTCTAAAAAAGGTACTTTTATTGAAGTAGGACAAATTCAGTCTTAATAGTTTATAAATATTTAGAAATTATTTTCAAACTTGTTATTTACATGAGACATATACACTGTTTTGTATTAACTTTTTATTCTGACTTTCAAAGAAAAATTAATAACAGGATTTGGGTTTTCCTTTTTTTTTTTTTTTTTTTTTAAGGATTTGAAAAAGAACCTGTAGTATTGTGGAGATTGTGTTGTAGGGTTTGCTTGGGTGGTTTTTAACGTTAGAAGAATCAGACGTGCCAAGCCATCCCTGATTATCCTGGAACAGTACCTGAGGCTTTACAGTGTAGCTTGGTGAGCATACTTATTCCTTAATTGAAGATTCAGAGGTATATCAGTTGAGTTCTCTCTAAACCATTTCAGAACACAGGAACAAAAATGTCAGACTGCAAAGAAAGATGTTTTAAAAGATGAAAGAAAATAGTTTGACCTTGATTTAGCAACAAGATGTCATGAAGTCCATCTAGCCAATTGTAGGATTCTAAAAGGGATTAGGTGTATCTCATGCCTGATGAGAGCTCTTCCAACAGAGAGAAGTCCTTAAGCCTCTAAGTATAACTCAGCCTTCACTGAGTGTTCGAAATATACCCAATAGGTTATTTCAGAACTCTTAAGTATTTTCTTTCTTAGTTTCCATCAAGTAGCCAGTAAGAGCAGGTACTAGAATAATCTATCACCTCACCCAGATGTAGAAATACTTTGCTTTCACTATGAGTAATAGTAGAGCAAAATCTATGCTGCAAACTTCAAGCCTCTGCTAGTAACTGTTTAGTATGTGTGACAGTTGAATAAAACTGGTGGTCTGATAGGATGACATAATAGAAATTATGAAAAATAATTGAAGATATTCTGGCAGGAATGAACAGGGGAAGGAAGTTAATTTGGGAAAGCATTTGAAAAAGCCATTCGAAAAATGAAATTCCTGATTTTGGAGCATAGGATGTTGAAATTGGACAAAACACTGGAAGGAGTAATCTCGGAGGGTCAGCTATATTCCCTTTATTTAATCCAGAGTGGTTTATGTCCTTTAACGGTTTAGAATTCAACAAAACTCAAACAATGGAAAAATGAAGTGTTGAGCTGCGATACCTGTGAAAACCTTGTATTTTCTACTTGGAGATGGCCTTAGGTGTTGGGAATTAATACTTGCTGAGCTATATGTAGGAAAGGTTATAGATGCATTGAACAGTGCGGGGGAAAGGTACAGTTGTGGTAGGCTGCTGTCAGCACTGCACAGGGATCTTGCTGTCTTGAATACATTAGATGTCATCAAAATAAAATTTAAGAATATGGATATATAAAGTATGTCTTACTTAGATGAGTGAGCACTGAAGATTTGAAGTATAATCAAGAATATGTACAGGCTTGTTTCTGTGAGCAGTTAATTAGAACAGATGCAGATAACCGTTATTTTTGAGAGCTCTGCTGTTGGCATAAGTTTAGTTACTGGTACTACATGAGGTGATGTAATCTGTCATGGAGCTTTTTGAAGCTGTCATGCTCACAGAGTTCATTAATTTTAATAAATCTTGTCCTGTTCCATATAGTAATTGTTTGATAGTTTGGACAAGAATATATCATTGCTAAACCTAAGAGCATGAGTATACCTGTGTAGCCAATTTTTTTATTTTTAAGTCAGTATTTGCAGTACAGAGTACACACAGAAATGTTTATCGTTTTGAGAGGTGGTTCTTCATGGTACTCTGTGGTTTACTTTGGAAGAAGGGGAACTTGCAGGCAATATTCATAACTCTTGCTGTGTAGTTTCTCAGTGATCTATGAATGTTTCTTTCCATTCTTTGACATATAATTCCATGAGATATGACTTGTTTATGGGGCTTTTCAGAATCACTTCGTCATCAAGTTACAATCTTGGAACACTTTTGGATCTTCTCTTGCATCTCTCAAATGGTGTCCTTTTTTATATATCGGACTGTCTGTATGTGTTGTAAAACTCATCTTTATTGCTAATCACCAGACATGTTCTGTGACCTCTGTGTAGTGTTGATGAGAGAGACTTTGGACCAGAATCCTGCCATTAGTAATACAGATAAGCTAGCTGGAGATGTTCCAGAAGGAATTGCTTTTTAAATTGTTACTTTACGTAAAGTCTCCTTGTTTGTTTAGTGATCCACCTTGTGCTGAGGGAATAAGGCTTGATAACTATGCCAGTACTCTTCTAATGCTCAACTCTCTGCTTTGCGCAACAATTACCATATTTTTAAATGAACTGACAGCAGACGTTTTTGTTGCAGGGGAGTTGAAAGTGAGCAGGTATCCTATACTGCCTTGGCTCACTGATACATCATTGTGGACCAGAAAGTTGAACCCAGTCCAGCTTGGGATTATTTTGGTATGTAAGTGAACAAGGATCATGACCAGACATTTTCCTTTTTCTTCATGCATTGAAGCTGTGGTGTTCTCTTCTGGCATCTTTTAGGCAGCAGGTCTGGTCTTTTCTCCCAATATTGTTGTCTGGCAAAGGCCCTTCTGTGATAATGTTCTCTGCTTTGCAGCATTGACTTGCAGCTTTTTGGGGGCTATACTCCTTCGAAGAGAGGCTTACCAGGAGTTTCACTTACGTGATGCAGTGTTTCTTTACTGCTCATTTGCAGTGTTTCTTTGCTGCTTGAGTCTGTCGATATCATCCCGAGTCAGAGTAGTGTGTAAATGATTACACAGATATGTTGACATCAAAGCCCATTTTGTTCTGAACTTGATTCTAGCTTCTGAAACTAAAGGGCTTTTGTCATTCTTTTTGGGTGTTGACTAAAACATAAAAGTCCTGTTCTAATTAATATTCAAATAAGTTGCATTTTTGTCTGCCGATGACGTTAGAGTATATAGAGGCAAAATATGCTTTGAATGACTTTTGTCACATGTAACTTTGTAAACAGTCTTGGCCAAAGGAAATTATTAGCTGCTTTGCTCTGGTAGCTAAGCTTCTTTTTGCTCCTAAATACTGTAGGAGGAAAGCATGCGATGGAAGCCGACATATTTATTGAGCTTCTGAAATGGAGCAGCTACAGTTCATTCATACCTTGTTCTTTTGGTATCATCTCTCATCTTCAAGGATGCTCTATTCAAGCTGCTGAGACATCTGTTGCTTTTGATTTCACTGCTTCTGACTTTATCTTTAGTTCTAGATTATCTGTGGCAAGATTGTGCATCAACAGGTTGTTTGGATATATGAAGAGCTTTCCTTTTGTCATGGTGAACATCTGCTGTTCCTCCAAACTCAACCTCCTGCTTACAGTGGATATGTCTTGATTGAATCTCTTGTTTATTAGCTTCCAAGCAACCTCATAGATGGAGCTTATCTTATTCTGAGATCAGTCACTGTTATGACCTCCTGGTTCTAAGAGATTATTTTTGATGAATGCAAGCTGTTCTTGAATTGCAGCACTTCTTTTTCTGCATAATCAAAAGCTCTCATTTTTTTTACTGGTATTTTTTCCTCTTCGCTTTTAGTATTCAAACAGTAACAGTTTTGTTGATAGTGAGCCTCTGCAACCACTGTGGTATTGCTAATAATGGCAAGGATCCTGTCATCCATTGTCTCTTACACACATTTTGTGATTGAGCATCTGCGCACTTACTCAGTACTCTAAAGTCTCATTCTTTTTGCTATTTTTTTTTTCCTTCTGACAGAAGCTATGTTCCATCTGGAATGCTGCTGTTGAACTTCAAACATCAGCTACCTACTACAGGTTTTTCTTGCAGGACTTATTTCTGTTTTGACACAGCAGCATTCAAAAAGGCCTAGTGGGTTTGTGTTTTCATTGTGGACATGCTGTTGCATTTCAGAGGAAGTTGAATCTGTGATATTTCACTTTCATTCAGGTTTCCATCAGCAACAAAACTGGAACATAATTGGAGATTTTCATGGCTTTCAGAAATGTTCTCTAAGAATTTCCCAGGGATTGACACTTAGATACAAAATCATGTGAATGACACCTCTTTTAAATGCTCATTTGGAAGAGTATCGTTTGGTTCTCTTACAGCTTTGTTACGGAGGTTTTTTTTAAGTTTCAGATTTGCAGTTAAAACACTCGTAAGCTACATACAGATTTGTCACCTTTGTGTAAATAGTTCACGTAGAAACAATTGGTGTGGTGTCCTGTGTTCATTTGTGTGAGGATCTCGGAGAAGCTACTCCTGTGGAAAACTAGTAACATAAAACCAGTACTAAACCCTGAAAGTAAACCTGCGTGACTCAATATCGAATCCCTCTGCATGAGATGGTCCCATCAGCTACAGTTACATGAATAATGCAACGTATTTGACCACATCTACAAGGGCAGAGCATGACTATGCATGGTATAACCAGTTTAGCTGATGATGAAAGAATTAAGATTTCATTTATACATACCTTAACCTGTTTCTTTTTTATTGTTTTTAGGATGTTGAGTGTCATTGCATTATGGGTTCTTAGAAGACGTGTAGTTGCACAGCAGTCTTGCTTGATTAGCTAATTCCATATAACGTTTTGTTTTGAAAGCATTTCTGACAAAGTGACTGTTTATTTCTGATATTTTGTTAAATGTCTGTAACTGTGCAGCTTTGTGTGTAATAACACTTCACTACTCATGATAATAATAGTTAGTTAATATGTAGCTGTCTTCATTGCTAACCACATTTTCCAGGTTAGAAACTGGAGACAGTGTTAAGTAACATGAATGTCAGCAGTTGTTTCTTTCCCGTTCAGTTATGAACAGTATAAAACACCACAGCATATACATTCACATGTACCTTCCCAGCAAATGGTCATGCATTTGGGTATTTAGGGGCCAAGTGTGCTGTATGAATTATTTGCTCTACTTAGAGTTCTGTCTTTCAAAATGGGCAATTTCTGCTAAAAGCTGGAGTTGTTGAAAAACCACAAACCAACCAGACCCAAAACGCTTTATATTCTTTTAGTTGTAGAGTAGATTTATATTTATAATGCTGGGTATGGTTCATTTGAGTGACTGGAAGGTACCTTTAACCACTTAAATAACATAAAGTTGTTTTCTAGAAATTATTGAAGCTGCAGTCATCCTAGAGAAGGTTACTTTTGGTTAGGAGTGGACAAAAAAGGGATGTTTGGCAAAAGATTCTGGCTGAATTTCAGTACTGCTTACCCACAGAAGATGTGGGAGTAACTGGTTGTAACAAAACACAGCAGATCACTGGGAAGACAGTTTCTTATAGTTTGAGCTCTATGTGTGTGTGTGTGTGTGTGCAAACATACATAATTTTCTTAACATGTGAGCAGGAGAAGTAATGAGACTGTATGACAACAGAAATGAGAGTACTCCCATCTGTGCTTGGACTGGGCATTTTAGAGTCGTACCTGCTTCACTTACTCCAAATCTCTTCCATTAGCCCTAGGTGACTGCCCGTGTATCAGTGTTTCAGATCAACCTGAATTTAGAATAAATTCCTGTTCTTACTTACCTGGCTTTTGTTCTGAGTCTCTTTGCCTTTATGGCCAGTCCATTCTATTGAGTATCTCAATCAAGCTGAAATTTAGAGCGCAGCTGCTACATTTGGGGGGCATTTTTGGGGGGTGGGATTGACAATTAAGAGGCATTTTTTTCATTATTGTTAATTAAGAGGTTATTTTTATGTAGAATAAAGAATCTTTGGAGAGTTCTAGAGAGGTTTCAAAATTGCTTGAAATTGTGAACCAGCAGGTTGTACTTAGCAGATTTGGTCATGATCTTATTTTCATAATGTTCTGTCCAGAAGCGCTGTAGCTCCAAAGGGGTAAGAAAGTACATAACTTCTGTTGCTGTTTCAGAACTATGGGATTTAAGACTTCTTGCATCACAATAGGGTTGGTAACATTACAGGGGTATAGTTTTCTATGGTTTAGAACCCATTTATGAAATTTCTGCTAGTTGCAGATTAAAAGGAAGTACTCTCGCAAACCTATTCCTAAACAGAATTGGGGTTGAGAATATGTGTCAGGAATCCAAGATAAACCATATTAACAAAGATGCAATTATCACAAAACGTTATAAACCCTGTTCCCTTCCAAAACAGCATAAATTTGCCAGTTTGAATCTCTTTTATAAGCTATAAAACATGACCACAGAAATCTACGATAATTTGATTATGTACAGTAATATTTATAATGTATTTAAAACAATTTACAGGCACTGGATCCAATTCAAACCCATCTATAGTATGACAAAGGACAAAACTTACTGCTGTTCTTGTCTGAATAAATGTATGTTTTGTCCTTAAATATACAGTATCTGAATTGTTTGTATTTAAATTGTTCTGCTCTTTCAAGAGTGACAGTTTCTAGATGAACTACTATTTCCGACATATTTGTTTAGGTTCTTGCATGGAAATCATTAAAGCAGTGAAGCTAAGCTAAGTAGTTGGTGTTGCATCATCTTTTACTGGTGTTGCTACTCATGATTAAATACTTCAGAGTATTTCAAATCCCTGACCCAAAAAATGTGTTTGCATTTGATTTACCTGGATCATTTTTCTTACTGTTAATTAGATGAACATTATTATGGTGCTATCATAACAATATTATTTTATAATATTTTTAAAGTTACTTTTGTCATCTTTTATTGCAAATTAAGATGTAATAATTAAAATAGTTATAAATGGTTGTTTATGCACCAGTCCCAGCTGTTGGTTAGCTGCTAGAACATTAGCGTTATGTGTTTATGGTGTGCTGAATGTATGTGCTCAAATTCTTCAAAAAGTCTGCCTTTAGCACTGTTTTTGTGGATTAAATTAGGAAAACCCAGGTGGTGTAGACTAGTATTGGATTGGTATCTATTTTTAATAAGATTTGAATTGTTAAAGCTATCAACTATTTTGTACCTTCTAGAAAACCATTAAAAATCGCTGAGGTCATGAATCGTTTAATTTATGATTAATAACATTATTTAACTGTAATAGAGGGAGCACCATACTTCATGTTAAATTTGCCTGTAATGAAGCACCAACAAGCATACAGGTATAAGCAATTTGGAGGGTTTTGTTCAGTTTATCTTTTTTTTTTTTTTTTTTTTTACAGGAAACCTTGGAAAGGTTAGGTTTTTATATTAGAACTGATGTCTTAAGGTTTTCTAGGAGACATCCTTCTTGCTATCTCTGTGATAGCATTTTCTTACATAATCAAAGAAAATCCATTTTAGTGATGTGGTGATAAGCTGTTTAATTAATGTGGGTTTAAAAGTCAATGAATTTAAATAATTTATAGCTCATCTAATGTATAGACTGTGCCTGTGAAGGTATCTTGAGGGAAGTATCTCCTCTAAATACTAGTTGGAGGTCAGCTGCAGTGTTGTATGGTTGCCCTAAAGTAAACTATAGCTGTGTTCTGAGTTTAGATTATTGTATTTAGGTTATGGTAGACAATTAAAAGAAAACTGAGCTTGTTATGCAGAATGTTATTGTTGAGTCATAATGTAGCTTTATGCATTTAATTTAGCATTTCAGGTGTTAAATACTTACGTCATGGTTTAAAAGGCCTTTATGGTGAGAAGATTATTCCTTGTGTAGAATTGCAGTAAGCACTTCAATAAGAGTATTGCTAACTATTTTAAGTCTGTTGCTTCCTGGTTTTCATAAGGTGAGATAACTGGAACAAATTACATTGCAACTAATTTATCTTAAAAATTCTGTATATTCTATATAACATTTGAAAATTCTCAAGTGCTCTTCTGGAATTCTAAAGTAATTAAAATAAGAATCAACTTCAAAACCTTTTTTCGGATTACCAGGTTGCTTTCTTGCTGTTAATATCTTCTTCCTTATCTCTATTTTAACCATACAGTATTTTAAAACATTGAATTTTAATTCATTATCCACTAGGTTAAAGACCGAAATCTCCATTAGAGAGAGAGAAGCTAAGTTGGAGGTAATGTCTCTTCTTTTCTCCACACAGTCTAACAGTATCTCTGAACTTCGTAACTAGTTTGAAGATGGAAGACAGTTCTCTTTTAACTATGCAGATACTACTGTGTCGTGGTGTCCAGAAGATATCTGTAGTACAAAAAGCTAGCTTTCTGTGTTCTGCTACAGAAACGTATGTCTGCCACACCCAAAGAGTTTCAGTTTGCAGTCTGTCCATTCTGGTTGATTTGTATGCCAGGCTCCCATTAAGGAATGTTTTAGATGCCTTAAGCATCTTCATCTCCAGGGAACCTGGAAATTGGCCTGAGATATAACTTGAGATCTGGGTAAATACTGACTCTGAACTGTTAACTTTTTGAGGGTTTTTTAATTTGCACTGCTTTAAAGCAGGAAGTCTTTGGAAATGCCTCTTTGGGCATGGATTTTTTTATTTTTTTTCTAGGCACATATAGAAATTTTCCTCAGCTTTTTGCCTACCAGGAAGCAAAATAATCTCACAGTACATCTTAATTTCTTTCAAAATTATCTTTGGATTCTCATTTTACAGTGGGATTTTTTTTCCTGTTAAGAAGTTGTCTCTCTGTTGCCCTTCAAAAAGGGCAATCTGTTACAGAAATTCTGGCCAGCAAAAGGGTGGGAGAAGTCCTTAGACCTAGTAAAGATTTCTTCTTGTAACACTTAGGCTTGCTTTTCCAAATGAAAAAGGGTTGGTGACAGTATTTGAACAGCCACAGTGATTTCTGTAGAAACGTGAAGACTGTTAATCTTCATTCAGCAATGTTAATAAGGATCTCCAACATACACACTATGTCATACTTTTCTTTCCATAGACCCCATTACCACTTCAGATGTGTTTTCTCTTCATTTTTCATTATCTTTTCATTCCATATTGTGTTTCAGCCTTACAGAAGTTGAGTTTGCATTTTTTGCTCCACAAAATTGTGTTTCATGATATTGCCTTTCATTTGAAAATAAAACAAAAAATGCAACATCACTCCCACCCCAAACTTAAATGAAAACAAAATCCAAATCTCACACTCTGGCCCTTACGGTTGGAAAAGATGGAGAATATAGACATAATAGACTACTTTGATGTTAGCTGTCTGAGCTTACAGAACAACTGAACTGGACCTTACCGAACAGGGGGCTGCTGTTCAGTGTGGTTTGGGCCACGTGGAACCTCTGGTGGTTTTTTTTCCAGGGTGCCATGGAATGCCTGTTATTTCATTGCATCCAAATGCTTGACATCTTGCTGTTTGGTGAAATACACAGCAGGACGTCAAAGGACAGACCCCTAAGGTGATGAAGTAGTAAAAATCTTAATTGATGAATGAGGTTCTTTACAAGTACCATATATAAAATTCAGAGGATAAGTCAACAAATCTTCCTTTCCTTGTGCTTCCTTGGGGGTAATACTGTCAGCCAGGGCAGAGGAGGATGGTGAATAGGGAAGGTCTCCCTATAATAGAAAATAGAGTACAATAATTTTTAAGTTGAAAAGTGTTTTGTAGCATGGGTCATTATGGGTTTTGTATGGCAGAAATGTAACAAAATATGATAGAAGTATAGCGAAGTGTATATTAGAAGATAGAATAAGCCTAACTTTGCATTTTTAAAATATTTGCTGCATAATTTGGCCTTATTGAAACAAAATATCCCATTTCTGTGGTACAAAAGAAAATACTATGCCAGAAGTATGTAACATTGTTTACACAGTCAAATATTTAAGAGGTTGTAATACAAATGATTACTTAAAATGTCCATCTTTCTCTATGTACAGTGATCTTTTCAATTTTAAAACCAAACTTAAAAGCAATTGTGGGGTTTTTTTTCCTGTCTGAATACAACTGTAAGTTTAATTTCATAGTTTCATCACTTAAGACACTTAGTTTCTTAAACAAGAATAAGGTTATATGGGCAAGATGCCCTTTAGCATAGAAGATGCTTTTAGAATAATGGTGTGACTGATCCTAAATTGCAGTTTTCAGTCACTTTCTTTTCTTCTTTTTTAAAAAATGAGGGAAAAAATTGCTTTCATGTTGTTTAGAGTTAAGAAGTTATTTCACTGGGTAAGTTTTAATGGAGGCTCAAAGTTTTCTTCTGTGACACGAGTCTTCCTTAAACTAGCACTTCATGTAATAGCATCTGTAGGGCTAAAACTCTGTAATGCTTAAAAAAATATGCTAACCTTGACTTTGTTTTTCTTGCTTTTCCTTTGCTTTTTGCTAGCAAAATGCAAGTTTAGTTCTGGACGTTTTTGCCCTCCAAGTAAAAAGATGCCCAGACTTAGCTTGCATTCTATTAAATAAGGCATAGTTGAAATTACATATATGAAAAAAGCTTTAAAGCAACTCTTGCAGCCTTACTTTGTTTCTGATTTTTTGGTGTGTTTTTAATTTTGAAGACTACTTGCAAACTTCTGTACTTAGATCTGTGCTTAATCTCTGCTACATAGCAGATTTACAGGAATGACAGTATGAAATTATTTCTACAACTTTTTATTGTACTCAGTTGCTCATGAATGTAAAATAAAAGAAATATCATTAATTATTACAGAAAATTTCAGGACCTAGTTTATCTGAAGGAAAAACAGAAACACCAGCTTTTGAAAGGTAAATACAATCATCAGCTGCATCTTGAAATCAGGTACATAAAATAACACATGCTGTGTTATTTCTCAGGTAATTGGGCAAAAGTAATTAGTATTTTCATAATGTGTGTTTCTATGATAGAAAACTTTGAATGGTGGTCATATTGTACATACTTAACAAGACATGTAGAATTTTAGATTCCAAGTATCAAAACACGTTCTTGGTAATGCTTCAACTGCAAATTACTCAAAATTCATAAGATGTTAAATAAATTGTACAGATTTGTTAAAAGAAGCATTTTTTTTTTTATAATACTGCATCTGGATTAAGAGTATTATTGTGACACTTGGGAAACAATTGTAAGATACAATCTAAAATGGTTATTTTTGGTTGTTCATTTAAGTTTTTAAAAACCTGTGTCATTTGTGGAAAGCATATTCAACCACATTTTTAGCAGAGTAAATAATGTGAAATTGATGGCTAACTAAAACTTCTAGCTCTCCACTTAGAAAATTCCGCAGTTTTGCTTTTTTTTTTTTTTTGTGTCAGTCGGGGGAAGTAATTGAGGTCTTACATGTTTCTCTTGGCATGCATTGTGGACAGACTTATACTTCATGTAATTCATCTAAATTATTACTCCAAACGGCACAACCTGAAATGTCTTAATCCAGTTAGTGATCCTTCACAATTCTTGGTGCAAAATTAACCTTAAAAGCTTAGTCAAAACATAATTGTAATTATTAGATACATAGGCATTTTAGTGCCTTGGGGAAAAAAAAATGCAAACTGCTTTCAGAGTCTCACTGTAGGTTGCTTTTCTTCTTATATAAGGTTCTGCTTTCTCTTCATTCTAGTCATACATACTGTGAGCCAAATAATCTGAAATTTTACTTTCAATTCTTAAGCATTTTAAGTGAAATAAAATGGTTCAGATATTAGAAGCTAACTGTCTTTAAGATACAGATTAGTAAACAATCACTGTAATTCTAATTTATGGTGTACTGCTTTCTCCTATCCTTGTGTTTAAAGAGGCAACAATAATTTTAGTGTATAATTCTGTTGTATGTTTTCTGTTAAAACGTGGTTTGATACTACTTTATGGACTTCAACACTAAACCATTAATGCAGCTGTAATACAGGTTTTGTTACCTGGAAATACTTTTCTACAGACTGAAGATGTGTTTGCACATACTTGGCAACTACTCTGTATGCAGATGTGTAAATGTTATTTGTTTATAGTTCTGTATGATTATTTTTTCTTTCTTGCTGTAGAATTTCTTCATGAATTATTTTTAAAATCTTAAATATCAATATAAAATAATAAAAATACTCTATATAAAGTTAAGTGAATACATATAGCAAAGATCAGCAAAAATCTTTGAGCTAGTAGGATTTTAAACCAACAAATACTCAGAGCCTAGCTTCCCTCATCCTCACTTGGCACCCAAATCTTTTATTTTCTGTACAATAAGAAAAGGGAGGAGGGGGTCCTCTCTTTAATTTCTAGTCTTCTGTAGCTTGGGGTGGGTGTATGTTTGCACCTGGTAGTGTCATCTCTTGGATTCAAAATTATGTCTTATGCTACTTCCTTGAAGTAGTCTTATTGTAAAACCTGATTTCATACAGGCAGTAGGGCAGCTAGTTCATTACTATAGCCCATGTTTGAGAGTCTGGCCACGGTTTCTATTGTGCTTTAGAAAATGGCTTCATTGGTTTTCAGTAAACAAGTCATATTTCACATTCTAACTGTTAACTGAAATTCTTCTTTCTCTATTATAATAGTTGCTGTCATTCTTGCATTTTCCACTCATTTGGATGTCTGAATTTTTAGTTTTCTTAACTGTATTGTCTGCACATAGAGTAGTAAGAGCATCTTTCATTCCTAATATTGGATGGAAGGCTATTCTTTTTCAGCTGCTTACATAAAGATTTCTTGGAATCCTATAAGATTTTTCTTTTTACTGCAGGATTTTAGTGTGTCACGATTGCTAGGCTTTGCTTATGTTTCTGCAGCTCTCAGCAGAGGTAAATTATTTCACTGGAGAGCTGTTCTGTCTAACGAACTTACTCCTGTGCTTAGCGATCGAAAAGATGAATGTTCTTTGTGGTTAATTGTTTTGGTGATGGTGACTGTTGTGCAAAAACTTGTTCAATTTTGTTGTTGTACGCCGTTTTATTGGTATAAATGTCTCACAGGAACGTATGCTGATGTGAGACAGCTTTTTCTCCTGCGTGAGAAATGGATCTATAAAGGCTTTTCTTTTCTTCCTTCCCACTTCCCTCTTGTGTTTTGCCAAAAATGTGTGAGAATGAGAGACTGGCTTTGGATGAAGCTTGGAATTTGGTTCCTAGAAGGTGAGGGAGGTTATGATGGTGTCCTTTTGTGTGTTAAGGGCAGGCTGGTCCTTTGAAGAATTTCTCAGTGTGAATCTTGCATGTGTTTGTGTGTGTGTGTCTGTAAGCTGTCTGGGGTTTCAAGTGTGGGAACACTGCTCTCTGTGTGCTAATGAGGCATTAGTCATCCCTTTATTTAAACCACTGTTTGTGGTTTTGGTTGGGTTTTTGTTGGTTTTGTTTTGTTTTTTTCATGTCTATGTTGAAAACTTCCCATGTATAGTAAAATACCGTGTGTGATAATTCTGATTACACCTCACCCTCAAACTGCTTAATCAGTAGTAGCTCAAGGTCATGTAGATATACACTGTTTCATAGTTGACTGGATTTTCATGTGAAAACAGTTCTAAATATTTACTAACATTTATATGGCTCTGTAAAGCTCAAGTATTTCTTTGGAATAGATGAGGTAATTAGGAACAGTTATGGCAAGACCAGTTATGTTGGCCACAGCTGATGAGCGGTTCTGAGTATTGGCTTTTGTGCTGGAACTTAGCCTTGAGTTTTCCCTCAAATATTATTCTTTTCCCTTTTTTTCTAGAAGTTCATTAGACCAGGTAAAAACTTTGGATAAAAAAATCCTTATTACATATGAAAAATCAGTGTATCAGGATGAAAAGTTTCTTAGGACTACCTCAGTGACCAGTAAGATTGCACTCAAGGATATCTCAGCAGTCACTTAATCCCTGCTCAAAATATCCCGCTTCAATTCAAAGTCGGAAATGGAATGTTCTTGTATTAATTTATTTAAATTAAAGTAAAACTTGAAAACTGATTTTTGGAATATTTGTAGTATGTAGCACCTATTCCACAATAAGCATTTTCTGTAGAACTCAGTATCATTTAGCATGCAGGAAATTCGCATTAATTGTTTTTAATTCTTGGATCAGGAGAACAATATGTCTAGACTTTCAGCTTGAACATATATCATAAAAACATATAAACAGGATATGGGTTATTTCTTTTAAGATTCCTGGAGCTGTCTGTTGCTTAGGTAATGTAAAAAGTAGTTTTAAACAAAAATTCTTTCAAACCATTTCTAAAACTATTTGAAGAAATAAAGTACAAATACATTTTGGTTGAGATATTTGGTGGTGATGTATCTCTGAAATCTTTTGTCTGCATGCAGTGTTCAGAGACTATTTTCAGTTTGTCTTGAAATTTTAAAAGTTAATTTGAGAGACTTTGCTTCTAATTTCACTTCCTATATGGAAATCGTATCTGAAATTAGATGACTGTTATTTTTCCCCCACACCCCCTCTTCTTTCTCTTGTCTCTCACCATCATGATTTTAGGTATTTTGAGCTACTTGTCATTCTGAAAATTTCTAAATGGGTTAGAAATTATAATAAAATTTTACCAAGTTCAGTTTTACAAAGCAAAAATGAGCTCTGTCATTGAAAGGATAGGAGAAGCTGGTGTTCCTATGGCAAATTAAGAGAAACATTAGACACTAGGATTTAGGATTTTGACTGTTGATATGTGAACATATGTGCTAATTGCATATAACAATATGACCAGACTAATTTGTATTTTAGTGGGTACAGATATAATTTCAAGTATACAGTTCAGTCTTTCTGTGGAGCATTCTGAACCACCCCCCCACCCCGGGCACCTTAAAACACTACATGCTTCTGGCTTTATTGAAAATACAAGGTTTAAACAAACAGTGTAATACACTGTGGTTTAGATTTTTATTGTACAGTGAGATTCTCATTTTTGCTTGCATCATTTAGTACTGATCTATACTTCCTTTTTATAAATATACTGTTTTTACTCTGAAAAGTGACTGAAAATGCTACTTACACAGAATCACATATCATTCAATTCTGATTATTAATATACTTAACAGATACACATTTTAAGTTAATCTATATTTTTTATTCCCTAGCTAAATTTTAGATTTAATTTATATTTCCTACTGGTTTTTTTCCTTGCTTTACTTATTAATATTGCAGAGTCAATATAAAGGTAGGAACTAGCTTTTTTGTTTGTTTGTTTTTTTATTTTGCCTTTTTTTTTTTTTTAACATCATCAACAAAAGTTTGGAAGTAGTTTGTTGTATCTGCATCTGTGTTGAAGAGGCTGTGCAAGTAGAGGAATTTAACGTTACATTTTGGAAAATTCCATGTGTCATACAAAGGGGACAACTTAACCTTCCATTCTGGAGATGAAATACAGGAGCTAGAGAGTACTAATTGACTGCTAATACAAAGCTGAATTTGTAAATAGGTAAGAAGAATATTGCTGTTAATTAAGTTCTGCCTGTCTTCCTATGAAAATTTGCGAGAAGTACCAAACAGGAAATCTATAATGCCATTTTCTGAGTGTCACGTTGCAGAGTACAGCCATGTGTTGCTTTGTTTCATTTCTTATAAAAATAACTTCTGGGTTTTTTCCAGCAAACAAGAGAATGACTCTTCAGATGAAGCAAAAGAATGCAATAGAAATCAAACTGAACAAGTTGCAGCGGTTGAGAAGGATGAAGAAAACTCATTGTTGTCAAATACAGAAAATGCTCCTAGTTTGGAACTTCGTGGCAACAGCTCAAAGACTTCTTTGCGTGAGAAAGGAGCATGTCATGATTCAGATAACAAACAAATAGTAGATGAAAAACAAAAATGTAGTCGCAGTGAAAGTGAGTTGAAAACTTGCCAAAGTTCAGATAATGTTACCCTGAATGAGCAGACTGAAATACATAGCTTGGATGAAACTACACTTTCAGCAATGAATGCAAGGGACTTAAAACTAACATTGGGTGAAGATGTGAGTTTTGAGCAGTTCTTGAGAAAAAGAGATGAACCTGAATCCGTTAGTTCAGACATTAGTGAACAAGGCAGTATTCATTTGGAGCCGTTGACTCCATCAGAAGTACTAGAGCATGAAGCTACAGAAATTCTTCAAAAAGGTAATGTTGCACCTTCATCAAAGAAAGCTGGACAGCTCTCTGAACAAACAGATGAGACTTCTAAAGAGAGCAGTCCCAACAGAATGGAAACAACTGTAAACAAGACAGATGAAGATGAAGCAAGCTGAAATTTTGTTAGTTTTATTGTTTGTTATAAACGATGGTAAGAACGCCATGGACCATTCCTGATGTGTGTGCTCATTGATGCGAGTTATTAAAACTGAAAAGGGGCAGAGGGAGGAGAGAAAAAGCCAGTGAAAGGAAGTTTTGCATATGAAGATAGCATGTATGTGTATGTACAACTGAATTAACTAAATTTACAAAAGGTAACACATTCAAATATATCTTCCTGTCTCCTGGATGTGATTTATCTTATGAGACTGACATTTGAAAGGAGGAATAAATTCTAATTTTTTTATAGTTAACTAGGCTGGGATACGGTGATTTGTTTGCCAAGAAAATATATTTTTTAAATCCTTCAATGTGAATATCATTAAAGGGTGGAATTTTGGATGAATTCACTCTTGATGCTAAAATGGAGCACACTTGTAGTGATGGTTATTGGTCTGCTGATAATTTGGGTACACATACCTTTGGGCTTGGTGTCACATTCCTGTCTGTAAAAGCATGTAAACAGAATTATATGAATCTATGCACCTCTGTACAGGTGTAATCCTGCCAGGCTGTAAGCTTACCTTAATAAACTTTCAGTGAAAGTGGAATTATTACAATAGAAATATATATTTGTGGGGTTTTCAGTGTGCAGGCTGTGCAGAAATACCTAACAATGTATCAAGTAAAACATACTGCTGGAACTACTATAGCTGTTAGGCTTTTACCATTGTTTTAATTAGTCTTAGCTGTAGACCCATAGGAATGGTCTGTAAGTCACACCAAAGTATGGTTTAATGTAAGAACTGTTCTAGGCAAGAAGGAGGAAAACCCCCAAACTGGAAACACCAACTGGCATGCATTCTGCCATTTTGCAGCTGCTACTGGCTAACTGTTACAAAAAGGACACAAGGGCATATAAAGTAGAATTGTACAGTTCAATTTCAGCAATTTTTGTAATCTAAATTATGTACAGAAAGATGGCTGCTGGTTTTGGTTTGGTTTTTTGTTTTGGGTTTGGGTTTTTTTTTTTTTGTCTTCTAGTTAGCAGCTAGATATAGGAATGCATATGATTAACAGTAGCTTGCTCTTATGAATTCATTGCTCCATTGAAACATTCAGAATGTGCTTTTGATTTACAGTTTTGTTTCTAATGAATGTTAAATGTTTTGAACAGCTCTTAAAGCACTGCTGTAAGTTATTACTTTTTGAGTAAATATTTGCAACAAAATTTTGTCTTTGTGCATAATTTCATGCTCAGCTTGAAACTTCGGACATAGTCTTCCCATATTTTTTTTTTTTTTATTCTTGTTTGTTTTTGTTAGAGATTTAGTGACAGTTTAAAAAAACCTATTTGTGAATTGGAGACTTATGTGGGGGGGTTTGTTTGGGGGGGTTTGTTTGTGGCTTTTTTTTTTAATTAAATGAGCAAGTGCCTATGCATAAAATGTATTTTTGGAACTGTGTATTGTGGTAAGATGTGCGAACTTTTGCAGATAATATAGATCCAGATAAGTTTTCTAGGCTATCAGCATGGAACTGAAGTCTGTTCTGTTCTCCTAGGTTAACTGGGTTCAGCTGCTAAATGAGTCTACTCAGCAACAGTATTAAAATCTAGAGACCATCCAGCTTATTGCTAGAGCCTCTAACTAAACCGTATCAGTCTCAGCATCTCCAAAATTGCTTCACGCTCTAAAGTTACGTGACTTAAATTTTGAATTGCATTTTAATTTTCATCCATGCAGGTTTAGAAGACTTCTAAAAAGAAAAGTGGAACAGTTTACATAGTCACAGCTCTTCAAGATCTGCCACTTTAAGAAATTCAAATAACAAGGCACATGTAAAAGCTGAGAGCAATGAGTTGCAGTATTCTTTTGTTCTTTAAATATTTTAGTGAAGTTCTTAAGTCGAGGTATGATTAACTGGTCTGATGTCTTCATGCACATATGTATGGAAGATTATAAAATGCAGGATCGCAATGAGGACAGTTTAAAAGACTTTATCAACTATGGAACTTGATGTGTATGTTACTCAAGGAGCTCCTGAATGCATGTTTAAACCTAGAGAAATCTGTATAGAATTTTTAATCCAATTGATGATCTTCCATGCAAATTATATTTTGAATAATGCTCTGATATGTGGTGTTGGAAAAGGTTAAGTTCAACTAGTTGTGTGATACTTGCTTGTAAATCCCTCACATTTGTCTTCCGTTATGCAATTAAATTTTAAAAACATATACCAGTTTAATAAGAATTAGGCCACGTACTGTTGAGAAAAGTTGGGAAATAAAATTCAGATTGAAAAATCTGCGTATTTGGCAGAATTTTATATATTTCCCCCCCCCTCAGGTAGTTAATAGTTAAGCACTGTTTGTTTCAAACCATGTAGAGAATGCTTATGCAAAAGGTCATGTTAGGTATAAAACACCCAAATATCTAGTAGCCCTTCCAAAGGAAGAGAGTAGAGAAAACTAGATTGTTCTAGCAAGACTGTCAAATAGCTTTAAATAGGCAAGCAAGGTGTATCATGAAAACAATGGCATGGTATTTTTGTGAAGAAAACCAAAAATTTTCTATATGAAGTACTTAATTTCCTGACTAAACACTGTAGGAGACTGTATAATTATGAAGAATAAGCTCTATCATGTTATTTGGGGGATTTCTTAGAGATAAGTTAAACTGGTGCTCTTGACTGAAGTTGCTCCTGAAGATCGTTACATTGAATGCATTTTGAGTTACTTGAAAGTAACTGCACATGACCCAGGTTTCTGTTTGTTTCTGAGTCAATAAAATTTTATTTTTTTTTTCCTCTCTTCATGTCAGTAGCTCTTAATCTGTGTCAACTCTCATTTTGTGCTTGGGAAGACATTTTACCTCAACTTTTCATTGCCTTACCAAAAAAACCAGTACATTTATGTTAATTCTTGGTATCCGTACTAGAATCATCATTTCCTCTCGAGAGAGTTGCCATATTTGCTTGAATAACCATTGCAGTTTGTTTATATAATGTTAATTTTTAAGGAAGTCATATACCATGCATATGCTGTCTTCACTGATGCATTTAATGGAAAACTGTTGTCGTTATTAGCTTATGGTCAGTCACTTCTAGCTTCCTTGAGTGCAGCCAAAGTCTCAGTTTTCCTTATGTGGATTGGGAAAGAAACTTTGGCTTACCTGCGGTTCAGTTTTTCTGTAGTAGAATGCATGAGTCAACTCAGGAAAAAAGAAATCAAATTATATCACATACTGACTTCTAAGTATTGGATGGTGTATTTTAAACAAGAAAAAATTTATAACAACTGTATCTGCTTTTTTTCCTGGAGGAGAGAGAAGAATGCTGGGCCATAGGTATTAAATCACATGCTGTGGTGCTTTACTGCCACAAGGCATTAGAAAATGAAGGTCAGGGTAAAGAATCTTGAGTAACGCTTGAAGTATTCTGCAAAACCTTAAATAAAAGATCTCAAAAGCTTTTCTACAGGTTTCAAGCATTTCTATTTATATGCTGGCATGTAGAAAGCAGGAGGTTTTTTTTATGCTGTGGGATATACTAATATATCACCAAAGACTGTGGCCATGGGCAGTCACAGTAGAGTTTTGTTAGAGACTGTTTAGAAACTTTTGTAGGGCAAACCATATACCTGATTGCTCTCTCTTTGGATTTTGTTAGTATTTGATTTTTTTTTCAGGCTTGTGAGCTGTTTTTTGTCTAGTTTCATTCTGTATTTTTTTGATGTATGCTTAATATGCCTCTAATAAAGAAAAAATAAATTGGTAAGTACATTTTATGATCACTTGAATGGTTTTTGCTTTTAATGAAAATTGTACTCCAGTTTTAATGTAGCTTAAAAGGACAATTCTTGGATGAAGCTTGGCATGTTATCTCCTTTGAACGTTACATTTTTATGCATAATTTGGACTATTTTTCCCCATTAATTCGGTGCTAAAAGGGAAAGTATGTGGGCTGGTATATTAGTTTACAGACACTGCAGAAGGTTCTGTTGGTATGTTCCTTTGAGTTCTGGATCACTGTTATAGCTCGAAGACAAAATTTTGTATTCAGTCATTTCACTGACTTAGAGTAACCCTGTTAAATTGATACTTCCTGTATTGCACTGGATAAAAAAAAAACAAACAAAAAAACCCCAGAAAATGTGTATCTGTGAAACACTTCATTTTGAGGGAGATTCATGTAGTTGTTAGGCCTGCAAGATTCTGTACTGGTAAGGTGTTTATTAATGTAAAAATGGTTTGGTTTTGTTGGAAGATTTTAATTTCTTTTTTACTGTTCATTATTTCAGAGAAGCTGAGTGTTTTGTGGCAACCACAGTAACTGTTGTTATATGCATATCTACATTTAAATTTGGGCAAATTAGCTTCATCATAAGAAAAACTGAATGTGCAAATTACATGTATGGACTGTATCAGACAATTTAAAATAAGATTAATTCTATGATCAAAAAGCATTACCCTGTCAGCAACCAATTCTTCATTTAAAAAAAAATAATTTAAAGGAGCATTGCCCTAAACAAATTCTTTGTTAGGGATTTAACTAAACTTTGTTTCATGCTTTAGTTCACCAAATTGTCGATGTCAGGCATTTAATTCAAAAGAGCTATTTTCTCCAACAATTTTTGTGAATGGGGTAGCATATACTGGTGTTACCTTTATAAAGAAAGTGTTCTCATACTGATAATGTGATAGCCTTGAAAATGTATCCTTCATACGGTTTGCTCATAAAGAATATCATTAAGAACTAAGTCTTTTGACCAAACAAAAGTAACCTGCAGGTCTGTTTCTTACAGCCTCCTGTGACTTTTTCATTCTGATCCTGTCATGATATTCTCGTAATTAATTGAAGTCCTCTCCTTTAAGGCTGCAGAAGAAGTGGAATATGAATACTTAATAGTTATTAAATTTTATGTATTTGAATTACCTGGATGTTTTCTGCCTGAAATGAGGATTGAGTTTTGTGTACCAGTTTCTCAGGTTTGTGGCTGAGATTTATGTCTTTCCACTTGTTCTTGGAAAGACTTCATTGACTTCTTCTTTGAGCTAGCAAGTTGATGACACGTGATGTAATTTTCTCAGAATATTTAGTGAAGTTCAATGTATTTGTTAGATATCATTTAAATGGCTTCTTTTTCCTTGTCACAATCCTTTGTGTCTTGGAATATCTCCTTCTCTTGACGGTTGACGTATACTCAAGTTCTTCAGTTGTTGGCTGATGATGGAAAGCGAAAGTAAGTTCAGAAATTTAATCATGAATATTAGTGTGCAACATGACCGGTTGTTTAACCTGCTTTATCTGATGAAATGTAGGATTCTATTTATTTCTAAAATTGCAACTTCAATGTGCTCAGCTGCTCTGGTTCCTCAACTTTAATGGCTCTGAAAGATAGCAAAGAGTTTTAGATATACATATCAGATCAGATTGCAGAAAAGGAGCCTAAGGCAACACACTCGTGCTAGAGAAGCTTTTCTGTCATTTGTGGCACTTTCTGCTCTTGCTTTCTTTCCCAGGTAATATATGCTGGATGCCCACTTCAGACCATAGAAAGGCTGCTTATCCTATAGGAGATGAGAGTGCTTGTATCATTTTTCTTGACAGAACCAAAAAGAAGCTGTTAACATGTGGGGTGTGTGCTGTTTTATATTTATATAGTGAGATGTGCCTTAGTGTAGAATAGTGGTATTTTAATGATCTTTGCTAATTAATGAAATTCTGAAAAGTCTCTTAGCAATACTGTTTAAAATAAACATCCTTGAAGCTATAGCTTGTCACTTTTCAGTGACCTTTGTCTGAGATAGCAGGCTAGTAAGTACCACAGCAGAAAAGTATGAAGACAGGCTGTGTCATCCTCTGTTTTAAGGCTGATGGTGACTTAGTCTTTCTTGAGGATAATTGATGAAATACCTGCAAGCTTGACAAACTTCAATGCACAGAACTCCTAGTGTTTATAGACCTACTTGGAACTTAATATTGATTCAATTTAAATTAGTAAGACTAACTTAATAAAGCAGAACATACCTTTTAATACCCTAAAGATTATTTCTATTTGATAAAAGAAATCTGTTGTCCTCTGGGTTCTTGACAAGACAGTCTTGATGTGAAAGGAGATGAAAGTACAACCTGTATTTCAAATACAGTAAACCTAGCAAAGTTCTTCCTGGCTGAAGTCACACAAGTTGTGGATGGGAATGTATAATAATCCTCTGTGTTCAGAACTCCTCTCAGTTTTATTCAGTGGAGTGAAAAATGAAGCTTTCTCCCTTCCCTTTGTGATTGTTTCCCTTACCATATTTAGCATACTAGTGAGGGTCTAGTGCCAATAGCAGACCAGATGGTACATTCGTATGGTCTATAAGTATCAGAAGCAATGCTATTATGAAAGATGAGTCCGAGAGCTAAAATTCAAGCCTTTAATGGGTATTAACAATTATTGAGTACAGCATAAAACTAAAACATATTGTAGTTAAAATTTTTGTATCATTCTTCTGGTTGCTGCTTGTCTGTTTCACACTGATTTCTTTGTCCATCCTGCAGGGTTTTAAAAGCCTTCTAGTTTCTCCACTAGATAGTGTCTTGTGCTCTTCAGCTGTTTAAGTATTCCCAGCTCAAACTTCGCTGCAGTTTGTTGTTTCAGCTTCACAACCCCAAGAAGGGCTATGTAGCTGACAGTTTATCTTTCGATTATAGCGACAGATATAGTGGAGGGGGCAAAAAGGTGATTTTCTTCCCTTGTAAACTTGCATCACCAACACCCTTTGGACTATCATACTCTACACCACTGCAAATAAAGGTAAGTGAATTTTGTTTGAGAAATAATTCCTTTCACTTAGCCTTTACAATTTTTTTTAGATGAAGGTAGCAGAGTTTTGTAAGAGGAGTCCAAGTTTAATGTTATAAATTTGCTAAACTGTGGCTTGTAAAGCTCTGATTCTGTAAGAATGTTTCCAGTGAATGAAGCAGCCTTTTCTGGAACTGTGTAGCTGCTAAGTCTCACTTCAACCAATTTTTGCAGATACATGATGAGCTGAATGCTGGAGATGATCAGTCTGAAAACAAAAACCACTAGCAGCAGCAGAGAATAGCATGGCCAGTTAGGCCTTTCAGTTGGTCCTGAATGGGAAACCACGGCCCAAGAAATGCAGCTTTTGAAGTAGTGTGTAGGGAATTGTAGAGAAACTCCTACTTCGTCAAGGGAAAAGCATTTCCGTAAGAGGAATAAACACAGTGAGCTGTAAGTATACCAAACAGCTGCAAGTAATGAAGCTACTGCATCAGTTCCTTTGGAAACTGCTTATTACGACGGGATCTCCAGAGATGTTTTCAGTTGTATATATTTCAATTAACTGCTGCCACTAAAGGCAGAAACCTTTTCTGAGTATGAGTTATATACATCCTTCAATGTAAAGGCTTAAAGGTTATAATATAACTTGTGTAATTTGCATGCACGTGATGTATGTTTTTAGACCTATGCAATTTCAATGTTTTTGATTCATTCGAGCGAGCATGTTGCAATAAGGTCACCCTATTGCAGTTACAGAGGACACATTTTCAGTATAAATTCTGAAAATTCAGTTTTTTGGGGTAGGATTTTAGAAAAAAAACCCAACTAGTCTGCTAGTCAGGAAGATGTTCATAACTCACACTTCGGTTTTTAATTATGCCTATATGAGATCTTAGTAATAAGTGAACCTGGGACAGAATGGAGAAGCTCAAAATGAATCCTAATACTGAGTAATTAGGAAGAATTCAGCCTGAAAGGAAACCATTGAAAATCTGAGCTTGATAGTGGGTAAGTGGTGGGAGTGTAGGAAGTCAGGTGAAGTCTTAACTACATTGGACTGTTGCTGCATTCCCGTTATTATTCCGTGTACACACGTGTGTGTTTATGTGCAGCTATAATAAAAACATAACTTGGTTTTATTTTCCCTGATGTAGATGAACAGAGTAGTAACAAAAGGGGTCTTATTTTTATCACGTTGAAAAGAGTAGAGTTCAGCAACAATCCTTATGCTCTCCTGAGCACAAAGTTGTCTAAACAGATGGTTGTAAAATTGCCATTATACTTGAATTAGAGCATTGTACTAATCCAAGCACGCTTCTGACTAGGTGAGCTACTCAATGGTGGGAAATGGGATTTCATCTTTACTCTCCATAAAAGTAGGTAAGACGTGCTGTAAGAAGTAGGGCTCCCAGAGGGCTCTGGGAAGCATTGTTCCTGTCCAGCACAGCTGTGCCTCTCTAACTGTTGCTAGTGCACTTCCACCAGACTAAAGCTGGCCCTTCCTAGTATAGTTGATTCATAGACACTGTTATCTATGGGAAAGTATATTCATTGTTGAAACAAAACAAAAACAAACAAAAAGAATTCTGCATGAAAGTGAGCAACTTTTTCTGACTGAGCTTTCACAGAGTGAATTAACTGCACTAGGGAATTGTTGTTTAGCATTGGTATCTTTAGAAGCTTTTAACATGTCTTTTCCTTTTAATTTTCATTTGTATTTTGGCAATAATAAAAATGTGTCTCTTGTCTTCTCACATTGTACATAGTTTATATTAATATGTTCTTTATCTGATGTGTTTACGCAGTCCTTACAAATGCATTGGTTCTTTCTATCAAAATAAGGTATTGATTGAGAGAGCTTACAATCCACTTGCACTTTTATGAGAGTTTCTTGATCACATCTCTTTTTTATAATTTGTGTGCTACCCTGCATATAATAAATTGGGGAGGTAAAAAAAAAGTTAGTCTCTTGCTTGTCCCTAAATTAGAGTGGGTTAAATATCCACCCTGAACTTCTGACTGCCTGCAATAACAGCCATATTCCCTTCCTTATAGGTGATGCTAAAGCTGGTAAGATTCTGCTGAACAAAATCTCCAGAGAAAATACAAAGCATCATAGAGCGTCATTGGGGTGTCAAGATGCCTTATTGCAGTAAAAAATCGATAAGAAGCAGCAGCAAATAGGAACTTCACTGTGAGTGGAATATAGAAAATATCCAGGCAAAACTGCTTTTATCTTTTAGTTAACAAGAGTAGAGGTCTCTATCAAGAAACAAGAGATCGTGTGCATCTGACCAAATTGTCTGTTGTCGGTTGTTCTACAGCACAAAGAGATTTGACCTGGCTGTAAACTGGTACTCGAGTGTGATGTATGCCAGTTAGGTAAAGGTCAAGAATTGACAAAGTTCACTTAGTTCAAACTTGAGTAATAATTCCTGTCTGTAAAGCTAAATGTATTTCACTGCCATATCTGGTTCATGGGAGGTGAAAACTGATTTCTGCACCTCACCTGTATTATCCAATAGGGTCTCTTGTCTTTTAAAAAGAGCATGCACAGAGTAGGAAATGTTTATGCTTTCCAGAGACCTTATTAAGTCAGTACTGTCTTTTTTGATTTGTGCAATACATAGCGTTGTAGGGATGCTGTAAAAACAGTTTCAGCTTAACTATCCTCATGTTCTTTCTCCTAGCATAGGAAATGGAATTTCTCTCCTGCATTGTTGTTTTGTTTTTTGGGTTTTTTTTTCGCTTAAACATGCTTTACTGCTCTGCCATCAGTTGGACTTGATGTTTTAGTTGTACACGGTAAAGTTAGTACTGCTGAGATCTAAAAATCAAGGTGTTTAGAAAGAAGAATTAGTTCTATGTATGTTATCTCTTTAAGACCCTAATACTTTTGAATACTATGCCAGATCAGTTTGAAGAGCAGGAACATACTGAACCTCACTGGAGGAAGAATAATTATTTTTAAAATTTATTTTGGTGATAACTAGAAATCCAGAGAAAACCCAACAAAATATAGATACATTAAAAAATAAAAAATCATCTTCACCACTGCGACAGCAGGCAAAGCACTGTGATTGTAGAGGTCATCGCAGAGCCACTGATCAGGGTCTTCCACACAGTGCACAGCGGGAGCTCTAGAGGAAGTTACTGAAGTGAAAACAGCTAAAAGAAAAGTAAATTAATCCATTCAGGTTTCACAAGTGTCCTTTAAAATTCTGCATCAGATGCTTGTATTTTTACCATTCCCATCATCAGCAAGTTCTGTGTTACAGATTGTGCATGACTAGAAAAGTGCATTGAAAAATAAAAGTTGATCAGAGTAGGTTAACAAAAGAACTGTTTTGTTCTGGACATAGTTGTGCAAATAAACTTAACTGACTAGGAACGTGCATATCTAAGGAAAGGTGCTCAGTGCACGTGCTGAGCATGAACAAGAAGTTAGCATCTGTATGGATTGTGGAAAAGTTCTGTCTGCATATGCTGCTAAGGTGAAGCAGACAAGTAATTCCTGTGTTTGTAGATGGATAGCTACAGTAGTTGCCTATGAAACCATAGCTGATTAATCTTTGCACCCTTCTATGAACTGTTAGAGTATGTGGTGAGGTAAATGAATAGCAAGATTAACCAGCTGCAGTTATGAAATGGGGATGTGCTTAACTAGATGCAATTGGAGATACTACATCTAGAGTCTCTACAGGCAATCCAGGAAATGATTTCTCCTATTACTACAGAAGCAAGAAGGTGGTGTTTTGCATTTTTTTTCCAACAATACAGTATTTTTCAACGCATGGACGAAAAACTGGATAAAACTCTCTGGGGTTCCACTTATTCAGTAATGAGCTACGACAGTTTAAGTATGCAGTAGCTGTATTGATGATTGAGTCTACCACCACTACAAGAAGATTATAGCAAAATTGAAAATAAGAGTAATTGGCTCACCTTCAGATTTTAAAAAGCAGTTTGCAGAAGAGCAGGGACAGCAACTGTAAAATAATCTGGTCTTTCTAAAATTGAATTAAAGAGTCTTGTCAATGAAACATAGTAGGTTTATTAAATATGTTATAGAATACTATGTGGAAAAGCTGGGTTTATTTGCTACAGTTTGTCTCCTTAATTTCAGCTGTATGTATGCTACTGCAGCTTCAAAACATCTGGGTACAGCAATTTTTTTTCTTTCCTGCACCTGCAAGTGTAAGTACACACATAAACAAAAATGAAATTAAATCTTTCACAGAGCCAAAGAGAAAGAAAAAAAACAAAAAAACCAACCAACCAGCCATGAAGCTCAGGGGAGCAGTATGACAAGTGCTGAGCTGTAAACAAGCTTGAGAGGGATTTAATTCTTATGACAAGCGCCAGTGGTAGCATCTCACATGGACTCAGCATATGCACACATTTCAGAGGAGGAATCACAGAGGACTTAATGCAAATATAAAAAAGCTCAGAGCACATCAGCCTATACTGTTCTAAAAATAGCCTCATCAATCACGATGAGCTAGGGTTGTAATTATCTTGATTTTTCAGAATTTTGCCACTTGTAAGAAGTTTTCTAGTTTACACTCACTGTAATTAGACTTCATAACATATAAACTGCAAACTCTTTGGGGCAGGGATTGTCATATTTGTAGGACAAGTACAAGAAGACTTCATTGGGTGCTGGTTTCAGGATGAGAGTATGATATGAAGACTGAGTAATAGCTGCTGTACTCAGTTTTAAAGAAGCTTATTTTAGGTCAGAAGCTTTTTTGTTGTTGTTAAGGAAAGAGAACTGAGATGTAATTTGGTATCCAAATTAAATTTTAAAAGCCTCTAATGCACACTTATTCCCTAATTACAGTCAGGTTCTTTCTCTTTCAAGTGTGCTCATAACTGCCTCATTTCTCTAGCAACGTTCTGAAAAGTACATACTGCAAACCATACCCTGCAGTCTGTACTTAAGCAGATTTCCCCATGGCAATTGAAGAGGAGTACTGCAAGATGTAGCCAGTTTCCACGTAACCTTCAGGCAGCTTTGAGCTGAGTAGCATGTTCCCTGCACTCCAGCCACTACACAGGTTTGCCTCATTTAAGAAACCAGAGCAGCGCTTTATTCACCTTAGATCTTCATTCCAGCTGCTTGCTTTTCTGCTTTCCTCAGTCTGCTATTAATTAATCTAAAGATTGAATTTACTAGCGAAAGTTTAATCCCTGGAGGTACAGTTGTGAATTCTCAGCCAACTGCTATTGTATTGGGTTGTAGTTAGCTAAAAAACTTAAACTATAGTTTAGATTTCATTGCAAAAGGAGACAGTCTCTAGGAAGAGAGTGCCTCTTGGACATAATCTTTCTTGCTCACTTAGATGACTGACAATTGGAAGGACATGTTATTTTACCAAAGTTCTATTATGTATTAAAGATGCTGAATTTTAAACACAGTTTTACAATACTGATATTTGGGGATTTAAATAGAAGCCCTTTTTTGTCTTCAAGTTACTCTTCATTTGCATGATGTAAATACACAGTTTCTTAATCTTTTTCTGGGTGTGTGTTTTAGATCTCTCCTGTACTTCAAATGAGTGAAAATAGCCTTGCATTTGCCCTTGGTATGAATAACCTTCAAAATAACAATTAACTGGCTTGACTTTGAGTGGAGTAGTTTCCCACCTTTGACACAAAAAGCTAAAGCTGCTCTTTCCCTTTCTCATAAACACAGTAACACCTGTTTTAAAAGGATTTTTTATGTTTAATTCTCATTTTAATTTCTAGGACTTTTCTTTTAAGGGAAAATGAGCATAAAAGGAGCTCATTCTTCTTTTAATAAGTATACTAATACTGTAAATAAGCATTATGTCTTTTAGGAACTTGTTATTATTTACTTTACTGATTTGAAATTACCTGGATAGATCATTGTATGGGGGAAGAGCCAGAGTATCAGAATCCTGGTTTTACCAGGTGACTAGAAAGAAAATTTTTAATTGTTACCGGAGCAGATAGAAGCTCCCAGTCTGAACTGTCCATTATTTGTAGAAGTTTGGGGAATCATGTCTAAATACAGATTCAAATACTGAAGTAAGTTAAACAAGCATTAAAATCCAAGCATCTCTGAATCTTTAAAGCCAAACCCCAATGTAGTTTGCATCTTGTAGTATTTATTTTCTTTTTAAATGTTGAGCATCATGCTCTGTACTGCAGAAAGCCATATAGTTACTCGTCAAAAATTCTGGGGCTATAAAGAAAGAGAGATTGTGTGGAGGTAAGACAACATGTTTCCTTCTCCAAATAATCTTTTATGCAGATCAAAAGCTAGTATCTGATTTAATGAAACAAGTTATAGTTACACCATTTGTATTACAGTCCTTTAGAAGAAGTATTGTACTCCTTTCAGCAAATTGCTCTTTGTTTGTGGCAAGATATAATAAGTTTTACTTTTCTGAAGAGCTTCTAGAAGAAATGCTACATATTTTGTTTGCACCTAAAGGGTCTTGCATTAAAGCAGGCTGAACTGTTACTTCATATACTTCATGGATTCCTGATTTTCAAATACTAGTAATCTTCCCCATGAAGAGAAGGTCTGAGTTATGCTAAATATCTCATAGGGATTTTTAGAATCGTAGTGGATACTCATGTTATACTTGTTTTGCACAAGTAGGTTGAAAATAGAGGAAGATTGTTTTGTTGATTAGGGGCTCATCCATAAGCCTCAATGTCTTGACACAAGTAATCCAGGTAACTGTGGTGTTTACAGACCACTGAGTAGCTATGTCTGCCCATCGTTGGTTTTGTGTGTTACTGCTGTTTGTAAAGAACATGCTAAATAAGCTACAGCTCTCTTACAGACTTTTTGTTTTTATTTTTAATATCCTCTGGTTTGTTTTTCTGCTATTTGACTCTTCCTTTGTGCACGAGTAAGAAGGGTGGTACTGGAAGGACACCAGATACTGTGCATAGCAGTAGAATTGCTGATTTTTGTTGTCCTGGGATTATGATCTATTGAAGAGTAAAAATCAATGTAGACAATAGACACGGCTGTGGTAGGCTACTGTGCCTATGGGGTTTCTATTAGGCTTGATACCTTTATATAGATAGTGATACCAAGGTATACACTCTATGATTCTTTGTCAGCCTTGCTCCTCTTGTTGGGGAGGGCAAGAAAATCCCTGCTCACCCTAAGCTTTGAGTAAAGACTAGTCATGTAAACACAGATACATAAAACTAAGCCCTTAGGCCAATCAAAAGGCAACTATATACTACACTGTACTATTCTTAGCTTGTTTCTATATTATAGACACATTATATGACAGGTAATGTATGTATATGGCTTGTGTTTTGTAAGCTTTCTATGCAGGATATTTTGCTTATTTTTTTAACTTTATTGAATCAAAGTTGTGTGTCTCTTTCAAAGATAGAAAACTGGGTTTAGAAGACCGACTGAGGTAAGAGAGAGTTAACTGGTATTCTAGTCTTCCTTATACTTGAGTGCCTTATAGCAGGAGCAAAGTGTGCCTGCCAGGATCCCTCTCCCACCCCTCCACTTTCACCTGGGCAGCCAGTGGAAGGAGTGACTTTGAGACCATGCTACTGCGGGTGTCATAGTTTTGCTTCTAATAATCATAGTGAGAATTTCTATAATCAAAGCAAATACCTGTTTCTTAAGGAAGATCTTTTTTTTTTTTTTAATTAACAGAAATTTAGTTGATTGAACTTTGTTATACACTCTATTATTGTACCTACCTTACACTTCTAGTGCTGTAACTACAAGTGAGTGAAAAGCAACCTGCCAGTTCATACAGCTTCTTCAAATAGCTTACAACTTAAATGTTGCTTATGCTACTTTTTAGAGTGAGACACTACTTTTAGTCCTCTGGTTGCATATATTGGTCTGAACATTCAGAAGGTTGCAAATAATACATTTACTAGATTTCTCTTATTAAAAGACAAAGATTCATTCTACATGATGATGATGACATTGACCAGAACACAAAATTACCCTGAACACATTGGCTGAGTTTAAACCTTGCTCCATTAATTTCAACCTTCTGTGGATGCACAGTAAACCTGCAAGATTTGTAAAAGGCTTTACTCTTTTAATTACCACTGGGATATTTTAATGTTGACAGCTGTTCAAATTCTCAAACTGGAGCTTCACATCCGTATTCTTTTCCTCACAAGCACCTGTAATGGGATTCATCTGTTTTCTGTTTTATTCCCTCTGTTTATTCAAATGTGATGTGCATTTCTCATCACACCACTGCAGTAACTGTTCTATAAATTACTAAAATGCACAGAAACACACACACATTTGTCCTAGGAGAACAGAGCATGGTATTTTGGTTTTGAATATAAAGCTGGTCAAGGATATAGTATGATAATCCTTGTGCCTTTCTTTAATATGAAAGAAAATTTTTATGATGTGGCCAGTAAGGTGTTGACTTTTGAAGCTCCTCCTGAGATTTTTGTCTTCCCTATCCCTTTGTCATTAAGTGGTCTTCCAGGAGTGGAGTAACTCATTCCATTTACACTTCTGGTGTTTTACTACCAGTCACAGGCTCGTCTCCTGCCCCTCCAGTCTATCTCTCCTGATTTGTATTAGCTGGAATCATGGCTTTGCTAATTTTTTTCCCCCGTGTGTGTGTAGCCAAATATCAGGTGGGTATTGTATTGCTTCAGGGATTATTAATTTCCAGACCTTTGTTCTGTGCTAATGGGTATTTTCACCTAATGTCTGATTAAGAATCCTACTGAAGCAGTCTTGTCTGCCTTGCTTCATCTACAGTGCAGGCAATTCAGGAGGCCAGCCTTGTATTTGCACTTGAGTCAGCTCAAAAATAGCTTGGGTGGAATGGCTGAGGGGAGGGAGGGTAGCTGAACAAGCTGTGACAGAGCTGTTTATCCATATGAAGTTTTCTGCTACCACAACTATGTTCCTTGTGATACCTAACTCAGCCTGTCTGAAATCTTGTTGGTAAGTCTCCATTGTACTGTGGTCTTGAGAGGGATTGTCACAGAATAGATCTAGCACAGCAGTTAAAAGCATGAGACCAGCTGAGATGTAGTCATTAAGAATCTAATCTGCAGAAGATGCATGCTGCAATGTTGGTCAAATTAAATTCTAGTAGGAAGTCAGGCTTGTATGTATCTTATTTAATTCCCTTCCTCAGTGAGCAGGGACCAAAAGAGTAACTTAATCTAGATGAGTCAGTGTTATCTATAGAGATTTATGCAAATACTCTTTTCATACCAGCAGTGTTGCCCACTGGAAGAATGGCCTGCTGGCATGATAGTTCTGGGTACCATATTTGCTTTTACAGCATCTATATGAGACTGGCAGCCTTTTTGCTCATCAGTCAAGGGTGGCTTTTTGGGATAAAGTGATGCTTAAGCACTTAGATGAAGTGGTGATCCTTGTAGCTATTGACAAGGATGGGAGTTAGACTCTGGTAATTCAGTAATTGTTCTAGTGGTCTTGTGATGAAAAACAGTAATACAAAGAAGAGATGTGAAATACTTCATTTGAACAAAATCAGTTCTAGTTTGCCCTGACTTGATTTTTAGCTACTTAGGGAACTAGAAATAATATGCTGCTATTTTAGCTGTGCAACTTTGGCCTTTTAACTTAACTCCAGCCCTCATTGTCTTTTTTCACTTCTGTTACAGCTGCATGCAGAATTCCAACCCAGACTTAGAGTTTTAGTATATACGGTATAAATATGGTATCTTTTTATCTAATTAACAGAAAATCCCATAAGAAGTTCCCAGTGGGAAGTTGGAGAAAAGTAGTATTTTAATGGATCAAAGTCAGAAATATGGAGAATAAACTGTTTTCTAAAATTAACCCTCAGTGAAAATCGTATTAAGCAGAGCGTATATAGTACTTCTAGTAGAACTAGAAACAAAGTATTTCCATTCCAGTGTTTTCATTTATTAGGCCTTTCCTGAACAAGTGACCAATTTGTAAATACTCAGAATACCAAGGGAGAAGCATCAGTCGCATAGAACAGAAGATGTATTTTGGAGCAGTACTGATAACTTTGTTGTTACCAAAAAACCCCCAAAAAACCCCAACCCAACAACATACTTTTTATGAAGAATGTGGGTATGGTTTGCATCTTAGTTTTATTTTCAATCATGTAAAACTCTGATGTCTCATTTAAAGCCTTCCTGTCATATCTTAAAAGCCAAGACAGTGTACAGTTCCTAATGATAAAAACCTCTGCTTTTTATTAACAGACACATACTAGTATAAAGATGTTACCTGTGCCTCAAGAATAAAAAATAACATTGTTTTGTAATAATGTGTCAAAATATTCTGTAATGAGAAGTATATGAAATGTACAAAGCAGGATAAACCAGCTACTAATACCTTCATTACTGCCTGTCAAAAAATGGCAGCCGTATCTCTAAATGAATGAGCTAGAAGGAATAAATGGACAGCTTATAGAAATTGCTTTCACAGTCATCTCTGAACAGAGAAGATGCGGTTTTAAGCCTTCAAATTTCAATGCAGTCATTTTGGCAATAGCAACATATTAATGTGTTAGGTGTCAAAAATGTTTTATTCTTTATATTCCATAGTTAGGCTTTGCATTGTGGTTGGGTTTTTTTTTTAGTTTTAAATACCTTTTGTGAAATATTAACGTGTTTTGCCCTTTAAAAACTGTTCATCTAGCTAGTATTATTCTGGACTGTTCAATTCAACATACTAATTGCACTTTTAAGAAATATAGTTGTTGGGGTGTTGGCCTTTCTGAATTAATGGACTTCTTTTCCTTGCTTGAAGCATATTGGAGCATGATACCAGGAATAAAATGCTAACCTGACCATTGGTTCCAGGACATGATGCTTGGGCATAATGTTTTTGAGGCTCATTCCCATAATAACCTAAAGTTTTAACGATGGCTCTGCTAACATGGCAAATAGAAAACACTTTTCATAGGTGAAGTAACATAGCCTGTATTAAGCCTCTGCAAGGAACTAAAGAACAGTAAATTGTTAACCATCTAAGTGTTCATTTGTATTTTCTGTTTAATTATTTAACTCCTTCCTGCTTTAAACGATAATCTGTGTTAGAAATACTATTACTAATCAAGTTACCAAGTCTTAAATCATATATACAGTTCCTGCTACTTTAAATCTGTACCCAGTGGTTACCTGAGAAGCAATGAAAGGAGACGATATTTCTCATAAATTATTTGATGAATATTTATATACTAAATGTTTTTTCAAGTACTAGCTGAAGCTAATGGTGTTTGAACCAGAGGTAAGAAATTCATGAAAGTATCTATGGAGGTGTAGTACATTTGTGATTTCTAACAGCCAAATTACTTATGAATTTGGCAGTACAGCTTGCTTACTGCTGATAGATCCTCGAGTTTCACGCTGTTGATTGTGCATCTAATCCTCTGGCTAGCCTGTGCTTTTGAGAGAATGCTTACTGCTGTATGTAGCAGAGCAAAAGCTGAAAGTATGATGACTCCAGTAACATGAATATCTATCCACAGTATCCCTCAGAAGTAAGACCGACTCTGTTTCATTTTTCTGTGCACGCTTGGAAAGTCAAAATCTTTGTTTACTAGTTAAGGATTGACATGGGGGAAGAGGGAGCAGAGGAAAGGTGAAGTTATATTTTAAAAGGCATGTTCCAGCCTTTGTTTAATGTATGTCTATTTCAGACAGTTTACAGTAGCCAATTTTCAGTACATTTGTTGTGATGTATTTGTCCAGGCAATCTGTCAGTTATCTAGTAGTGTTTGCTTACAGATTGAATTTTGGTGCCATCATCTGTTGGCAGTACATAATTGCAACGTGGGCAGGTTGGGATCCTAAACCATCTAAGATTACACTTTTTATATTACTTGTTTCATATATAACAATTCTTGTGCTCCCAGAAGGACCTTATATATGCTGCTCTAAAGAAAAAACCCAAACCCAACACAAATGTCTATACAGTGAAGTAGACGTTGTCTCTTGGGTTAGATGTCATATGTGAAGACTAGTGCAGACAAATCACAAATTTTACAGGGAAATAAACTAGAACATGTGAACTCTAGAACAAAGTCTATAAAGCTGCTTTGTCAAGCTACAGATGCTCCTGAGATTTTGCAGCAAGAGTCTGTGTTGTTGTAGTTACCCTGTTTGGAAACTTAGGTTCTTTGTTCTGGTAAAGACTTTGTCTGACCTGTGTGAACAGAACTATTTGAAAGTTGTTAACACTGACTGAATTCTGCCATTCTAGAAACCAGAACTAGAACTCCCATTTACTTCTCTGGGAATAAAGTATCCTGCTAATGTTCTCGTCTCTTCCACACTAGCATCTGCAGAAAGGAGAATGATTGTTTTCTTTGCTTTACTAACATGGTGTGTTTAAATTCAGCAGATCACCCAGAGATAAGAAGATTTAACATGAGTCTTACTTGCTGGTAGTAGATGCCTACACTGTAATCAGGCTTTTCTAGTCATGAGATCTAGTAGTAAGGTTTCTTTCTACATTTGTAGCTTATTATCACTGGGTGAAAAAACTTCTCTTCATTCATAGCCTCAGTCTCCATGTATCAATTGCTGTCAAGAGTCCAGCTAAAGAAAGAAGTATGAAGATGTTGGAGAGATGTCTGGAGTAAGAGTCACATTTGTTAAAATGAAGAACAAGACTTGGTTACTCCTTAGGGCTACATGCCTGATGTTTTTGGATGAAAGTCATCATCCAGAGAAGTCTGAGTGGATCTTTTTCCATAAAGAGTGGAGGCAGATGCTGACATGTTCTCACCCTGAGGTAGACATTTATAACTGGCAGGCATACCTGCTTCTATCCATTGGCAGTAACAGGACTTAAGATTCAACTCGAGATGTCGCAGTTTGAACTTTGCTGAGCAATATATCTACACTGTTGCCAGATTTCTGTTACAGAGAAAGAAACGCTGTGATGAATAAAAAAGGTTGTTAACTGAAAAGGAATTACTTAGAAAATCCCAGAGCCCTGAAACCCAGAGCACCATGCTGGAAACTGGCCCAGCTATGAGCAGGGGGTTGGGCCAGACAACTGCCAGAGGCTTGTCCACCTACAACTTGTGAGTGTTTCTGGGTTTAAAGCAAGTGCCCTCTCTCGAGGGTGAGAATCAAGGGGAAAGCTTTCTTTTGTAATATATGTGGGATTTCTGCATGTTAGAGGTGATCCTTAGCAGCCAAAGAAGTATGTAACATTTATAACTCGGTGACAGGTCTGTGCTGCACAGTAAGCTGCCCAGGTGAGCTCAAAACTTGTCACTGATTTTTGCACTCTCTTAATCTTCCTGTTTATTCTGTGCTTCATTAAAGTCAATCTCTGCTGGACAGACTGTCACTCAGGCTAGGCCTGTCTTGCTGTCTGCACTCTGGGGATTACCCTTCATCCTGATAAATGGTCTATTAGGAGAGCACATGTCAGAGAGAAACCCTCTGTGAAGCTAAATAGATTAGAGTCTCTTCCCTCTGAACAGTCTCTGTGGAATGGGGTAGGCATGATCGTTAAAGCGGATTTAGAATGAGAAGACCCTTTTCCTCAGGACAGGAAATTGAGTTTAGAAAGGTACAAATTAGTTCTAGTAAATACACAAAGGGAAGTCTTCTCAGCATTAGCACTCGCCACCAGAATAGACGTAGTGCGATGGTCTGGAAGTTGCTGAACTTTCTCATGGTGCCCACTTGGGAATTGAGTAGATACAGCCTTTCACTGTGGAGGTGTTGTAATACCTTTGTGTAGCTACAGCAATTGCTAGCATGGAAGAGCAGTACTAAAACATTTAATATTCTTGCAGTGCAGGTTAGCAGCTGTGTGAGTGGGACCTGCACAACGACCGGTGAACTTCCAGCAAAAGGAGGGAATTTCTTGTTCTTACAGACATCACATCACCCTAGCTCTGATATTGTAAGTCATTGCTACACTGTATTTGACCCTTTAAAGACATTGTGGTAGCAGCAAGGCCAAAAAAATCCCTTACAAATGGAAAACCTGCCCTTGAAACCATCTGTTTACAAGTATGACTTGGGTATCACACATCCAAATGCCCCTGTTTCATCATCTGGTGCTGCCGTTTCCCTGCTCTTTTTAAATGTATTTTTTTCCTTTGATGTATTTACATCTTCCCTTTTTCTGCATTACTAAGTGGGGATGAAAGGAAAACTTATTCAGAGCTTTTCCCCACAACTGTGTCCTATACAGCCATTTTGAGTAGTAGCAGAAGTCTCCATTTCTCTGGTCTTGCTCACTGCTCTGTGGCTGTTTAGGGTGTTGCAGGGGTGCCTGGGGAAAAGGGAAAGCCTGTACCACGTGTAGGCAGCCAAGATCTTGGTGGTTCTTTTTTTGTTGCTAATAGAAACTAACATGCAAAAGCTCTGATTTTCACGCTTGTTGGAGCCAGTTGAACAGAACCATCTTGGTGCTGTTGGCACCGAAGACATAGGCAGGTCCTCATTGGTGGCATTTATACCAAAATGGGCAGGGAATGCTGCTAGAAGACTTTCTTATGTGAAGAGTGGCTATTGCCTGGAGAGAGGGTAGAAAAAAGATTGAGCTGAGAGAAACTAATTTTAAGTTAATTAAAGGAAGATAAATTCACATTTTCTGGCAGAGCATCTTCCAGGAAAAGAAATCAAATAAAATAACAAAAAAGTAATAAATATCGAATTCAGCATTAATGAATGACTAAGCCAATATTGGTAGACTTTTTAATAGTAGTAATAAAACATTACAAATATCATCATCTGCATGTTGTAAACTCATGTAATCATCTGCATCTTGGTGTTTGCAGCAGGAATATATTCTCTGTTTGCCTGGGAAGATTTGGTAGACAACGATTGCAATGATGGGGCAAAAGTCAAAAGAGGTAATGGGGGGAAAGGGAGTTCTGGCAGACTCTTTTCAGCTCTTTCTTTTGTTGTTTTTTATTTAAATGCAAATCTTTCAGGAAATTAAAAAAAAAAAAGAAAAGTCTGAAATCTGATAAATATTCAGTAGCCTTGGTGGATTCATGAATGAGGCTGAAGTTACAGAAATGGTGAGTCATACAGAAATTAGAAATTTGTCCAGGGAAACAAGGCTCTTGAGATATTTTCAGGTTAAAGGAAGAGTAGAGTATAGCAAACTCTTAAATTAAGCAAGGTCTATAGTGTACTTTATTGTCTTCTAGCAGTGTATTTCAATAAGTCAGCTTTTAAAAATAAACTCTGTAGGAAAATATTCACTTTGGTCGTATTCAGGCAGATCTAAGCAGTATTGAATTCAGACAGCTATAATCAGCACAGCCCTCAGCTTTCAGATCTGTGAATGACAAGTGCCTGTAAAGGCATGTTATGTTGTTGTTAGAAAAGCAGATTGTTACAGAATCTGGGACTAGGTCATCATGTACGATTGCAGTTGCGAGCACGGTATCTAGAAATGTCATTCTGCTTTGAATGCACTATTTTGAGTTCTGATTTGTATCTCTGGAAGTAGCCCTCCATGGGCTGAGATCCTCTCCCAAGGCTGGACATGATCTGATGCAATCAGGTGCAAACGCTCATTTTCCCTTCCTGTCCCGTGGTGTATCAGTGTTTGTACAGTGTGGCTTTCACCCTCTAGGCAAAGCACAGCAAAAAATGTGGCTGCTCCACGTGACTCCTGTGAGAGTGGTGCTAAACCTTCCTGCAGCACTGGGGGAGCCTGTGGTTGCACACCTCCCTTTCCTCTGCCAGTACCCAAGAGGCTATGAGTCAGCTCCTCCATCTGAACAACATTATGGTATGCTATAAATATGTTAATTCTTTCATTTATTAAGGTTAAAACTTACTTGGCCTATTTAAAAAAGTCGCTATTTCCAGAGTATCAACAATAAAAATAATACCTGGGACCTACAGAAAAGCTTGGATGCATGTCATGAATGCCATGTCATTTCATGGCTTTAAGCATCTTAATTACTACATATACTTACACTTAGAAGATTACTAACTAGAATGGGTTCAAACTTTGTTTAAATGGAATCTTACATATCATAGAAAGAACTCACTGTAAATATCTTTGGCATGTACATAGAAATTGCAAAAATGTGTTTCAATATTTACTGTGTACTGGTATTGCTATTCTTGTCTCTTTTAAATGTGTCTACCATACTTGATTTTGAGTTCATTACAAGGGCTTTGTCTTTACAGTATGACGTAAGAAAGCTTATATTTAGCATTATTATTATTATTGTATTACCATTTGCTTTTAAGCTCTGCCCATTTTATTGCTGAACTGTAATTGTTTAGCAATATTATTTAGAAAATAAATGTCGACAAATGTCTGGGATTTTTTTTCTGGTTTTACTCAAAATTTACATTAAGCTGTTCTAATCTGAGATAAAGTACATCTTAGTAGAGTCTATATATAGCCCTAACAGCCATTTAGCACTGACTAGGACTGGCCAGAAAATTAATATTTAGGAAGGGCTTCATATAATTTGGGATGAAAAACATCCCAAATTTTTTTTCAGTGCATCTTGAGACAAGAGACAAATTCTCTACCTGATGCAGTTGAGGGCTTGGAAGGTGAATCTTCTACATCTAAGACTACTGGATATTTAGGATTATATATTATGTAAGATGTATCTAACTTTGTAGCCTCAATTTCCACATCCCTCTTGCAAAGCACATTTGGGAATATTGTTTGTTTTTCTTGCTGGGGACAAGAAGCTACAAAGACTCAAGCTTGTGTCCTTAAGCTCAGGTTATCCAGAGACATACTCATGCAGGGGGACTCTCTTCTAGACCTTAGGTCTGGACTGGTTGGACACAGTTCTCATCCCCAGCTGTGTGCAGATTATCAGTATACTTTTCTCATGATTTGCCAATCCAGCTTGGGAGGCGAGCAAGGTGAGTATTTACTGACAAGCTGCCTGGAAGGCAAAGAGAATCAGTTTTTCAAATATTGAAACTGATAACAAGAAAGGGTTTGCCTCTTCATCCTGCTTCCCTCCCGCAGCTAGGTGTAAAATAAGAATTTATAGTCTTTCAGGAAACTTTGCACATTATGTAACATGTAGGTGAGAATGAGTTGTTCCTTTCTAGTCAGTTTTTAAATATTTTCTTCTTTTAAAAAGTGAATTTTGCAGTCTGAATAACAGTAATTTTGTTTTATGCTGCTGCTAGTGACAAGTCTGGTGTCAAAATGCAGTGGTACTTGTAAATAGTAATCAATAAACATGAATTATTTAGGAGACACGGGATAAAAATAAGTATTAAAGTAGAATCAATCCACTCTATAAGCTCTAAGGAATGTATATGAGTTCCTAACAAACTGATAGTGACATCCATTTGGAATCTCAGTTTCATGCATAAAAACAAAGTGTATTTCATTATCTAAATGTAAATAAGTTATCTATAAATTTTAACTAAACACCATGAGCTAACTGTTAAGGATCAGGTGTTTCATTTAGAATACCTACAGTTACATAGATGCAGACATGTCTGGCTAGATAGTGTGAGAATAAGAAATGACTGCATTTCAAATAACTAACAGAAACCTAGAAATCATGTGCTGAGGGATTCAACTGACCACCACATTTTAAAACAACCTGGAAAGAAGAGAGCAGACAGTTTAGAAGTGACTGTTTTCCCTGTGCAGCTGGTAGAGAGAAGATTTTAATGCTGTTCCAAGGTAGGAAAAAAAAAAAGAAAAAATCTGCAGTAGAGATGGCAACACACGAGAGACAGACCAATTCAGGCAATTTACTCTGCTAGACATCAAATGCTTTTTTTTGAGGCTATATATGATCATTCAAAAATTTACCTCAGATCAAGCACCCATAAACAAACAAAACCAAGCAGAGAGAAGTATCTATGCTGGTAGAGCAATGAGAAAGTGTTATTTAACACAGACACAGTGTTAGTCACTCTTCTTGCTTATTCTGCTTGTAGGTCAGGTCCAAACAGAGATCTTGGATCCTAGAGAAGCCTGATGAGAGATGTTATTCCAAACTTCCTACCATGTGTGGAGTATTAGTCCTCACACGTATGTGAAATGAGGCAAGGCCTGAAAAGTGCTTCACAAGCTACAGTTGTATCTCTGTAGTACATGTCTAAATAGTTATGGGGACAGGGAACAGTTATTGGTAAGCTAAAGCAAAAAATAATGTTGGAGGGAGGTAAATAATTTTTCTTTTAAGCAAAAAGTGATGGATATTTTATACACTGAAGTGTACATGGCTGACTCCCATTTTACTCTTTGAAAAACTGAGGCACAGAGAGATGGAGATGGGACTGAGGCTCTGAACTTGCAGCACAGCACTTTGTGGTTGGGAGCATGGTGCTTCCCTTTGCTCTGGATGTCCCCAAGAGCCAAAACTGCCCTACAGATCTCCTGGGAAAATGGGCCACCACCTCTTCCTAGAAAGCTTGTATCAGTTAGAACACAAGACCAGTAGTGCTTTATGATTTGCAGTGAGTGGAGAGGGTGATGAGAATGGCAGTCGTGACTCCTGATAGCGCAGTGATAGCCTTTATGAGTAATGATGTGCGCATTCAGCTGCAGTACATGTATCAGTATATGAATCTGTATGATGCTTCTCCTGTGTAAGTATGCAGGAGTACAAAAAGGCAGTAAGATTAGTTTTGTGAATGCTACGCAGCAAATTACAAAGCCAGAATTCAGGCACACCTAATCCTCAGTCTGTGTCCAATCCTACTAATTGCTCAAAGTCTCTTTGCTGTTGTCACGTACAAAAGGTAATTACGTAGTTGAGAATGTTCCCCAGCTAGTTGCTCGGAGAGCTGTTCAAGAACCTACAAGCAAGGGATGAACAGAATGAGTTTTTAAGCTTCCCATTGTTTAAAATAAATGCAGGAGTGGCAAACTCCCCCATCACGTGCAGGGATTGGTGCTGTGAATTGCAGAAGACAGACTTTCATAGCAGTATTTAAAATGGAATTGATAAATCAGAGGATAATCAGTTCACACAGGGTAAGAAAATTAACCTGAATATTGCAGCCCTTCAGCATTTGGAACTTCCATGGCTTTGAGAGTCCGCAAGATTAGTCAGCCCCCAGTTTACGAAGGAAAAGCTTTACCTGTCAGGCTGTTGTGGAATGTTCCTCTTTGAAGAAATAATTCAAACCACCAGTTCATTCTAGAGCATTATTAGAAACCTTCATTCCTGTACAGCAGTTACTTGTTTCCTTCTGCATGGAGTAAATTAGTGCCACATTTTGGCTGGATTTCATTATTGTATTATCCAGTCAGTAGTAAAATTCATTTATGCCAACTCTTTGAAATACCAACCTGTTGTGGATGCAATGACATATTTCATGAGAGCTGGCTACATTATGAGAGAAAGAAAATGTTTGTGTAGTAGGCTATTTAGCTTTTCTTTGAAACTGAACTTTTGGACAGGCCGGAGGGGAGGGGATGGGGAAAAAACCCTGAACAACCTCTGGATGGCTGGTAGTTTCAGCAAGTTACTGATGACTTAACTGTATTATTTGCCTCAAAGTCAAAAACATCCTGTGCCTGCTGCTATCCTGGCTGGAGTCGATCAATTTAACAAAGTTGTTCAAGCAAAGAATTAACCCTGCTTGTATGACTCTCACCACTAGACACTGAGTAGTACAGGGGGCAGAGAAAGCACATTTCTTCCCCTCTGCTTGCCTGGTTCTAACCCTGGCCCACCACCACTATGCATTTGTATCTGTGTTTTGGTGAATATACAAAGCACAAGCATATTCTCTTCTTCTAGCTCCACTGAGGTTTCAGTTTGTAAAATTAAAGTTCCTTCTCCTGTTTTTTCCTTAGCTTCCTCTCCCATTACACTTTTACAATATGTCCTGCCCTGTAATCAGGAGTAAAAGCAACACATTGATATGACTTTCAAACATATGTATTATCTAAAAGGCAAGCCCATGTAAAATGTTTTCCAAATTAATTTGATTAAGATTTCAAAAGTATAGATGGATGGGGAGTGGGAATTTCCAGCTTATCTGTCAGTAGCAGAAAAGTAAAAGCTGATTATTTTAACATATCCTATAAAATTCTGTAAGTCACCAGCTTCAGGTGCAGTGCCCTTATTAAAGCATAAAAAAAGTTTCTGGACTTACTGCAGCGAAAGCAAAGCTGTTTGACTGCAGTGTTCATCTATTAGGACAGCAGAATGATCACCAGTTGTTACATGAGTAGCAGAAAGGTTACGTTAAATTTATCTACAAAAAGAGGACTTGTTTAGCCACAAGGGACAAAAGGAATGGAGGAAAAAAAAAAAGGACTGAAGAAAGTTGTATACAAAGAAAGCATTTAATGCAGATTTGCCATAAGGCAATATAATAACGCTTGAACGTTATGAACTGCAGAAACTCCATAAACACATTATATTTTAAACAGTCTGTTTTACAAACTACGTACATTCTTCTGCTAAATAAGATGAATTGGGATTCAAGAAGCCGCACATCCTGACAAATCTCCTCCTAAAGGCATCCATTAATATAAATCAACAGTAGCAATTTTGTTTGATCATTTATTTGCAAGAATCATTAAGGTTTATTAGCATAATTATTCCCTATGGGACTTCATGTCACATAAATGAAAAATGGCATTATCAATATTTAAAAGATAAGTGTGTAATGTTCAGAGTACTTAAACGGTACTCTGCAGGTGGTGTCCAGCTGTAGCAAATTAGATTAGGTTTGATTTCCAAATTGTAGAAATATAATTTGGGTATAACTGTTTAGTTTAAAACTATACTTGCTTATTGTGTAAGGCAAAGACACACAACCAAACACTATAGTTATAGTTACCTGTTACGGTACATGTGTGTACGTTGTTTTGTGATTTCAAGCAAGCCACCTGGCTTAAGATATCAAATGGGGAGCAAATATTTCTTATGGGTGGAAGTCCTTTTATGATCTTGTCCTTTTTATATTTTACAGTTCTCTATACCTGAAATTTTCTCAGTGAGGTGAAAGGACCTTCTTCCTCATCATGCTAGCTCCTTCCAAACAAAATAGTAGCGAGTGTCATTAGATTTCCTTCTCTACAGAGACACTGAGAAGGGCCCTGCTTTCCTGCAGTAGCTCTGGGACCAAAATCAGCTGGTGCCTCTGTACTAACACTGTGATCCATCTCAGTACCAACAATGAGCTTGGCTTACAGGGACACTGTTTGAAGCAGACATGGGGACTGATGCATAGCAAAGCCATTTGGTTAGTGCTGCCCCTGAGCAGGCAGCTGCCTGCTACGTGGCATGGACCCCCCACTCCCAGCCTGCCGGACAGGTGCGTTCAGGTTTCTGAGGGATGCTGTGCAGGTCAGAGTTAGGAAAAGAGTGTATAGCAATGTAATTCTGGCAGCTGGAGGGAGGTTGGATGAAGGAATTGCCTGTCTGCTTGGGGAAAACAGTGTTCCCCTTGTTGCTGCTGGAGCAAGTCCTGAGCGGTGGGTGTGAGCAAGGGCACACGCTGCTTTGAGGGAAAGCCAAAGGCTCCTGCAGAGGAGTCACTATCCAGCCGCTCTGCAGAGTGAGCTGCACTGTGGCGGAGTAAACACAGCTTCTGGGGTTGGGTGAGCCCCACTCTGGGGCAGCAGAGCCACAGTGTGCGCAGCAGCGTGGTGCAAGGCGGGAAGTGGGGCACTGAGTGGCAGCCACTGAAGAAGGCCTCTTGAACCCTCTCTGGAGCTGCTGGCAGTGCTGTGATCCCCCCAGCTATGCAGTATCCCACCTAAGTGTGCCTTTTTGACAGACCTGGCGTGCAGGGTCCCAGCAAACAAATCACGCTGTGAGGTGAGAGACTGGGAATGCCTCACAGACAGAAAACTGTGGGCTTTCTCTCGTCCATTATAGTACAGAAGCAATTCACCACTTTGCTGGTGAATTTTTTTTTTGGAGCACAAAATTGCTGTTTTATATATTTTATGTATCGTTAACCACGGTGTACTCTTCTCTTTAAAGAGTCTTGAATAAAACATCAGGGATTTTACTAAACACGCCTAAGGACTCCTCTACACACATCCCCGTGCAGGGCGAGGAAGCGGAGTCTTCACCAGCCTGGGGCTTGTCACAGGGCTCTGCCGAGGTTGATGGGCAGGGTGATGTGCCAGTGCAAGACATGGATGCAGGCAGCACAGTTACTTTCCTGTTGCTCCCAGCCCTTTCTGGGATGGGTGTTTGTTTTCTGTTATTGCTCTTCAGTTGCCCTTTCTATTGGTTGGCTTAAGGTTATGGTCACAGATAAGTTCAAATACTGTGTTGTTTGAGAATGGCATCTTTGTTTTCCACTCTTTGCTAATCTCCCCTTTGGAGCCCTCAGCTTTTTAATTATTCACAAATGGTAAACTGAACTCTTTGGAATTAATTGTGTTTGGTGGTATGTGGCAGGAGTGAAAGGAGTTCTGCTTTCTTCTAAGTGTGTTTCTTGCTGCTCTCTTTTGCACTCCAGTTAGAATGTATTAAGCCATGGACTTGCTGCTTCCAAGGGAGTAGGCAGTCCAGGAAGCATATGCCATCTTTCTCTTTTATTTCATGTATACTTTTCTGTGAGTACTGCTATAGGGAGAAGAAGAGTAAAGCTTAGTACTTAATATGTTTTTTCTCAGGATCTCATTCAGCCTTGGAAATTACAAATCTTCCTTCCAGAGATGTGCATTCTGATGGCATTGCGTGCAAGATAGTGAGAAGTAAACAGTGACATGTTCAAATGCTTCTATGACAGCCAAGGTCAGCTGAGGTGATCATTGCTGGGAGATGACTGGGTTCCCTCCAAGATATTCCCTTTGCCTCATTCAGTTGGGTGCTTTGGCAAATGAGCTTGTTGCAGGCTGGTTACTCAGATGCCTCCTCTAAACCTCACACGGGAAAGACAAGGATAGGATAGAGTAGGAAAAATGAAAGTCTGAGATTTAATCTTTCAGCTTCCAAACTAAAATCTACAAATGGAGCTTATCATCTTGAGGAGCACTTTTTGACAAATAATTACATTAGAGCTCACAGGTAAAAATCTGACTAAACAGATACAACTTTTTTGAAAAGCTTTTGCAAACAGAACCTTCATAACCATAAACATTTATATTCTCAACTAAAAATCATCACTGCTCATTTTCTTACATACCTTAGTCCTTTTGCTTGAACTTGTGATTTCTGTTCTTTTTCACAGGGGAGAGGAGTTTGGTTGTGATAGGTAAGTGGATAAAACTCTTGCTGTACAAACTACAAGTGTCATTACAGCAGTGGTTTTACAACACTCTTCACATAGAAGAACTGTATTTGCTCTGCCTAGAACGTTTGCTTAAAAAAAATGATTACAGGTGAAGCAGAAAGCCTGGTAATTGCAACTTGTATTCTCCCCAGTTTTTTGCTCGTTGAATTAAAAAGAGCATGGTGGACATGGCTCTCTAATTGTTTTTTAATCATTGCATGTTAGCAAAGTTGTGCCACATGCACAGGAGAAATGCCCTGTTCCATAACCCAAACGGATCTACTAGCCAGGCAGACAGTTGGCAAGAAAGCTCGGGCTTTGCTGTGTGCTCTAAGTTCATTTCACAGTTCACTGAATGGATGTTCTATGTTGTACAAAGCTTGACTGATGTTGATGGTGTAATTGCTGCCTTTTCTGAGGTTACCTCTAAGAAGCAGTAGAACTGCAATATAGACTAAAGTAGGAAATAATAAGAAAATAGAAATTTATAGGACACTTACAAACTACTAAACAGTGCTAATCAATGGGAGGGATGCAGAAAGCCACAAACTTGGTATTGGTTGGAGTAATAGGAATGGGGCAGAAACTGCAGAGAAACAGAAGCACCCAAAGAAAATACAAAAGAAACAGTTGGCCACAGGCGGTCTCCCATCTTGACCCTGAACAAATCCTGGAAGGCTGAATGTTGACTGGAGAGAGACTTGAAAATGAGTGGTGAAATAGTGTCCTAATTCCCTGCTTCTGTTTCACAGCATCAGATGAGTTTGGGCTGTGTGTTTGAAGAAGCACCTATATTTTCTGGCATTGCTAACGTGGAAACAAAGAATGACAAGGATTGTGTGGAGGTAAGAGACTGTGGGATGAAATATGAATTTGTCAACACGTAAGCCTGGAAGGGACTGTTTAATTCTTCTGCCTGCACAGAAACAGAATCTAGTGTAGTTGCACTACACTACAATTTTTATTTTTAAAGATCATCTCTACAAAATGCCTAAGGAATCTTGATGTTACCCTGCCCTTTAAACTAAAATAATTATTTCATATCCAATTAGAAAAAATACTCTCTGTAAGAATAATTGGAGTGCAATGTCACTGTGGATAAAATTCATCTGTAGTCTTTGGAATTTATATATTTAGTGGTTAGAAACAGTGTCTTTCCTCAGGAGGAGGAGGAGGTAGGTGCTTTATAAACTTGAATAAATTGGTAATAAATATTAATAGGAAATGTTAAAAACTCTTGAGTTTACCCAGAAACACATGCTGTGTGATACTATGGATAGAAATGCATTATAATCGTTTTAGTCACGTCAGCTTTTAGATACATAACTCACAGCTTTACTCCTGACCAGTAGGACTGGGCAGAGATGGAAGCCCAAAACCGAAGAACATGGTGCCCCTAAAAGACTATTTTCTGTGCATGTCCTTTGCACAAACATACTTTCTGGCCTGAGTCACTCCATTTATTCCCCTTATTCTATGAAAACTCCATACTACAGCTAAATATTTATTAAGCACTGGGTATTTCTGTATTTCCTTGTTTAATTTTTGTTTACAGTCCATAATGTCATAAGATCACTTCTGCCTACTGCTGCTATGGGACATATTTTCCCTACTACTGCAGGATAATTAAGATGAAAAAAAAAAAATTAGTGCTAAGATTTTCTTGACAGTGATAGCCCCTTAGCTTCTAAATCTGCTATCCCATCCATCACTAATCCCAAGCAAAGCAAGCATTAGTTTCTCTGTGACTTATCTAGGTCTTTAGTAGATCAATAGCACAGCTCAGATGTTTCAGACTCTTCCCTGTTAATTCACATTTATCTTTTCATCCAAAGAAGGTAAATTACCTCACAGAGAAGCTGTGTTCTCCCCAGCAGCGGTTTATAATGTTGCAAAATCAGCATGACCCACATATCTTATCTCAGCTGGAACGCATTTGTCACTGTCTCGTGTTAGGATCATCTGGTAAAACGCCCTAGAAAAGAGGCAGACCTGCAAAATGGCTTCACCATTTTTATTTAATGACCTTTTCTGCTGTGTGCTCCTGCATCACCTTCAATTTAAACTGCTAAAGATTCCTTTTTCCCCTATAATGCTCTGTTTCGTCATTTTTATCATGAGCAAAATTTTCATTCCTCAGCAGTCTCCATTTCTGCTGTCATGAGTTGATCAGTAGGGGGTGATACTGAGACTAAGAATTGGATCCTTTATTAATATGCTATGTTAACCCTGAGAACGGACTGCTGAGTTTAACTCTACCTTTATACAGTTGGCTGCTGGTTACCCGAATCTTTTCAAGCCCTGGGATTGTTTAACGCTGTTAGGAAAAAGGAATGAGGAGCAAGTCACTCGCCAGTGAGCTGTAACTAGGCTGCTGCAAGAAAGAAATGCTGTATGAAACGAGAGTTTGAGAGCAGTTGTGCAGCTGGGATTCATTCCATTTCAAATTATAGTAAAGTAAGTATTTCATTATCTGTTATTCTAAAAACTAAATAAGTTATATTAGGGGAAGAAAATTTAAACACTCGACTTTTAAGGAATCAGCCCCAACTGGTGACAAAAGCAGTACATAGTTATTCTTTGCCTTCAGATGAGCTGAGCAACTCTGCCCAAACTGAGCTCTGTTCTTGAAGTGTTAAATTCTTTGGTCTTTAACTGAGAAATTAGTTTGTGCCATTAAGGAGGTCTGCTTTTTGACATGAAGAAAAGGGAGGTCTGTTTTCAACACAGTGCTTGATTTCTTCCCAAATAAGAACATATGAGGGAGCCCCTACATGGAGCACTGACTTGCTGTGACCACACAGCTGGGAGTAGCAAAAGCAGCTGCTTCCCCCTCAGATGGAGGTGGATCATCCAGCTGAGGTGACCTTGGTGAGGAGAACAGGATGTGCTAGGAAGGCACAGGACAGAAATGCTTGCCCAGGTGCAGGTGCACTGCCTGTGTGCCTGCACTCCCAGCGAGTCTGCAGATAACCCAAACAGTGAGGTACAGTCAGGGCCCCAGGAGGCCAAAGAGCAGCCTCTGGTTGCTCTGGGAAGAGCATAAAGAAGACTAAGCCGAGCTCTCTGCAGTGTGGTGAGAATTTGAGGCCAATTGTTGCAGACCAAAAAAGGAAAGTTCTGGCTGGATGTTAAGGTGGAAAAGAAAATTAGTAAGATGACCACACTTTAGGACAGGAGCCTGTGGTTCTTGGGCAACCTTTTTTAGAAGAGATGAGACCAGCAGTTGGATTTGAATTGAGGGAAATGATTGTTTGCAATCTTTAAGTATTCTGTTTATTGAAAGGAGCAATGCACGGGTGTATTGGGTGTTTCTGTGCAGTTCCTGGAGTATTTCCCTCTCTTCGTTCTTTACATGGGGTGACTGTACATGCTGAAAGGTTACTTACCCTCCTTTGGCAATCTGCACACACAGTATGTCTACTGAATTGTCCCCGAGGCTTACTGTGTTGAGGAAGACAATCAGGGCACGGAAGGTAAGGGTTTCTGAGCACAAACTGCCATAAAGTACCAAGGATAAAAGAATTCTCTGGTTGCGATTTTAAGTATTTTGCATTTTAAACACACTGCAGCAAACCTGAAATCTATGGGAAATAAAAGAGCAATGAGGCACTGAGGACTGGAAACCAAAAAATATTTTCCCTTTGGGGTCATATTGGATATGGGTGCTGTGTTCTGCCCCTGCTGTGAAAGATACACTGCTTACAAAGACTGTTAACATGCAAATACAAGCCACATCTTAATTTTAAAAAGACCTTTATGAGCTGACTTGTTGGTCTGTGTGGGGTATTTTCAAGCATTTTCACTCCCACTTTTCTGTCTGAATGCCTTGCTGTCCTGGAGACTGAATCAAGGTATACTTATGTTCTCTCTTTAGAATGCTGCTGTTCCAAACTGAGGATATTGTAAAAGCAAAGGTTATTTGATTTGCTGTTATTTCTGAAAGTGAAGGGACCTGATTTTGTTTGATCAAGTTCCATTTCTTTCCAGTGAGGCATATAGCTGTTTACTGAGCAGAAGGGACAGCAAAAGCATCTTTTGCACCTTTATCGCTCTGTCTCCTGCCACCTCCAGACCTTGAGCACTCAGTCAATGCTGTGCCAGTGTAGTTAAAAGCTTCCTTCAACACCTTGGAATCACTAGGGGATACGTTTTTTGACATTTACTTGTTTCCTTGTCTACTGCTGAAGAAAATGATTTTTTTTTTGAGAGCGAGGACACTGTTGTGTCTAGGAAAGTAGTAGGGAAAGTTTATGATCTTTTCATCTCTCTCTGCTTGTATCATTTCAGTTAAAGACATGATCTCCTACAGCTTACATTCTCTCCACCCCAGGCATTGTTGGAAAACATTTTTGTCATAAAAAGGGCAAAGAATAACCAAAGCTTCAGAAAGAATTTCACTGATTTGGGAGATTTTGTAAAGGATTTCATACTGATTTTAAAATAATGTGTTCTCATCCCATAAATGTATATAGACAGAGGTATGTCTAGCACAGAATCACTAGAAACATGCAGGCTTCTTTTTCCCTGCTTCTGAGTGGTGTTTTTAGTCTGCATTAATTTTAATTGCCGGTGCCTGGGTAGGTTATGGAGCGGTTCATCCTGTGTGCCGTCGTGCAACATACAGAAGTCACAAGCAGGCAATCAGGCCTAGCCAACATGCGTTTAGGAAAGGAAG
>WUAM01000431.1:76159774-76198882 GCA_024336885.1 Actenoides hombroni | reverse complement strand
TGACCTGCTGTGCCACTTAGATCCCAACAAGTCCATGGGTCCAGATGGGATTCATCCTAGGGTGCTGAGGGAGCTGGTGGAAGAACTGACTAAGCTGCTCTCCATTTATCACCAGTTCTGGCTAACTGGGGAGGTCCCAGCTGACTGGAGGTTGGCCAGTGTGACTCCCATCCACAAGAAAGGCTGGAAGGAGGATCCGGGGAACTATAGGCCTGTCAGACTGACCTCGGTGCTTGGCAAGGTTATGGAGCATTTCATCCTGTGTGCCGTCATGCAACGTGTAGAAGACAAGCAGGCGATCAGGCCTGGCCAACATGGGTTTAGGAAAGGAAGGTCCTGCCTGACCAATCTCATCTCCTCCTATGAGTGGGTGACCCGTCTAGTGGATGAGGGGCAGGCTGTGGATGTGATTACCTCAACTTCAGCAAAGCCTTTGACACAGTCTCCCCCAGCATCCTCCTGGACAAGCTGGCAGCCCACAGCTTGGAGAGGTGCACCCTTGGCTGGGTTAAGAACTGGTTGGACGGCCGGGCCCAGAGCGTGGTGGTGAATGGTGCTGCATCCAGTTTGTGTCCTGTGACCAGTGGTGTACCCCAGGGATCAGTACTGGGCCCAGTCCTGTTCAGTATCTTTATGGATGACCTGGATGTGGGGATTGAGTCCACCCTCAGTAAATTTGCAGATGAGACCAAACTGGGAGGGAGTGTTGGTCTGCTGGAGGGTAGGAAGATGCTGCAGAGGGACCTGGCCAGGCTGGGTCGATGAGCCGAGGCCAACGGTATGAAGTGCAACAGGCCCAAGTGCAGGGTGCTGCCCTTTGGCCACAATAACCCCAGGCAGCGCTGCAGACTGGGGCAGGAGTGGCTGGAGAGTGGCCTGGTGGAGAGAGACTGGGAGTGCTGGGTGACAGCCCGTTGAACATCAGCCAGCAGTGTGCTCAGGTGGCCCGGAAGGCCGATGGCATCCTGGCTTGTGTCAGGAATAGTGTGGCCAGCAGGACTAGGGGTGTGATGCTCCCCCTGCACTCAGCACTGGTGAGGCCTCCCCTCGAGTACTGTGCACAGCTCTGGGCCCCTCACTTCCAGAAGGACATTGAGGTGCTGGAGCGGGTGCAGAGGAGACGGCGAGGCTGGTGGAGGGTCTGGAAGGGAAGTCTTATGAGGAGAGGCTGAGGGAGCTGGGGTTGTTTAGCCTGAGGAAGAGGAGACTCAGCGGGGACTTTGTCACTCTCGACAGCTCCCTGAAGGGAGGCTGTAGCCAGGTGGGGGTCGGGCTCTTCTCCCAGGCAATCAGTGACAGGACAAGAGGACACGGCCAGAATCTGCACCAGGGGAGGTTTGGGTTGGATATCAGGAAGCATTTCCTGACAGAGAGGGTGTTCAGACAGTGGAATGGGCTGCCCAGGGAGGTGGTGAGGTCACCGTCCCTGGATGTGTTTAAAGAAAGGCTGGATGTGGCACTCAGTGCCATGGTCTGGCAGATGTGGCAGCGTTGGGTCATAGCCTGGACTTGATCATCTCAGAGGTCTTTTCCAGCCTCAGTAATTCTATTATGTTCTATTTTGGTAGAGGGTTTGGACTAGATGATCTCCAGAGGTCCCTTCCAACTCCTATCATTCTGTCATTCTGTGATTCTGTAATTTTATAAAGTAGGTAACATTAATGAATTTTAAGTACTCTTAAGTAATCTTACATGCCTTTAGTTTCATGTAACTATGTAGAAAGGGAAACAAAGGTGAGAAAAGTGATAAAAGTGAGTGGGCAGAGTTTGGGCAATGTTGATTTTTTTCTTCCTGGAGCAAAGCCAGCCAGAGAAACTCTCTGTAGTGAACAGCTGTGCTCTGTGTAAGATTTGGCTTTCTGGAAAACTTAAGGGCTGAGGTTTTTTTTCCTTTCTGTATGGGGTTTAAATGAGGCATACTGTATACCAGGCAACCTTCCCAGAATCACACAGAGTTATGTATTTTGGTGATGTTCGTAGCTCACGTCCCAGCTGTTGATTTCTCCCCTCTATCCCACATCATACTTGTTTGGGATCCATCATAATGGTTTTGAAGGAGAGAAATTCTTAATTAAATGCTGCCGCCTAGGTTTTTTGGTTATAGGCGAGTCAAGTGCATTAAATTAAAGAAAGGCTCTTGATTTGTTTTATTATTATTTTGGTAATTATGTTTCTTCTACTTCCCTAGTCTTAACTTTTACTGATTGCTGCTTTTCCAGGAGTAAGGCAGAACGGAATGTAGGTGGCAGTCACCTGGCAGGGGCTGCTCCTGGGCCTGCTCTGTTCTGAAACACTGCCTGTGCCCGCTGCTGTCCTGTCTGTGGATGCAGCAAAGTGTGCTCACTAATGCGGAAGTTCCGCAGAGACTGAAGCGTCCTGGAACCCCCGCGAGGCCCCCGGGCAGTGCGCTCTGCCCGCTCCCCGCTCCCGCTGCCGCCGCCTCCTTTCGGCTCCTTGCTGCCCCCCGAGGCTTTCACCCGGCTGAAGCTGCTGCCCCGGCAGCCGCGCTTCGGCGATGGCAGGAAGGTTAGAGCTATGGGTGCGTGGAGCTCAGTGCTCGGCCCCGGCCCTGCCCTTCCTAGCGAGCTCAGCCTCTCGCCGCCAACAGCCGCTGCTGCTGGGGGGGGCTGGGGCCGTGGTCGCCGCGGCCCCGCTTACTCGGCGCCGGCGGCAGCTCTCGCCCCGCCCGCTCTCGGTCACGTGTGAGGGTCGGGTTCTCCTCTCGACCAATCAGCGCGGCGGGATTACCCCGGAAGTTGAGGCCGTTCCCTCCTCGTTGCCAGGGCAGCGCCGCGCGGCGGGTGGCCGCTAGCGCCATGGTGAGCGGGCGGGCGGCGGGCAGCGGGCCCCTGGGCCGCGGCGGTCCCGCGCCACCGCCCGTCCTCTCTTGTCGCCCGCAGGCGTCCGTGCAGCAGAGCGTCGGGCTGTCGGCGGAGGCGGAGGAGCGCGGCGGCCGGAGGCGGGCCGCCAGGCTCTGGGCCGCGCTGGAGCGCGAGCGGCGGCTGTCGGAGGCCGTGCTGCGGGTGAGAGCCGGCGGCACCCGAGCGCCCGGGCTCGGCGGGCTGGGCGAGGGCGAAGGGGAGGCGGTGCCGCCGTGGTGGCGGAGAGCGGCACCCGCTGCCCCTGCCCGAACCGCTTGCTGGCTGCGTAGCCTTGCAACCGCCCGCGTCCGACCGCGCGCGGGAGTGCGGAGCGGCGTTGTCATGGAAACGGCGCGGTTCCTTCTGATCAGGCAGAAGAGAGCAAAAGACGGAGAGAGCAGCAGCGGGAGCAAGAGGAAAGGCTGGCGGCTGAGCTGGCCAGGTTGAAACACGAACAGCTTAAAGATGAAAAGCTGAGGCAACAAGTGAGAGAGAACAGGTAACGCTTCGCAAAGCCGAGCGCGTTCTTTAGCCAGCTGCTGCTGTGAGTGCCCCCAGCTCTGACGAGCCCGCCTCCTGCTGCTTCGTTCTGCTTTTCCTGATCGCGCTTTGGACTGAACCCGCCCTGAACTGAGATTGTAGCATGAGATGTTCTCAGAGAACAGAGAGGAAGTTTTAGCGTGCTAAAACTAGATACGTAATTTATTTTTACAATAGGCTTTTAACTTTTTGGATTTGTGCAGCAGAGACCATGACTGGAAGAAACCATCGGAAAAGGTCTGGTTTTGAGGAGTGCTTGGGAGAAGGCTGTGATCAGAGGGATGGCTCCAGGTGTCAGGGAACTGTATCAGAACAGAGCGCTGAAGTGAACCCAAGACAGACAAGAGAAGGCGGGTGTGCTGTCTGAACACTGACAGCTGATGTAACCTAGGTGGAGACGAGACAGATTTTTGTGACAGTTATAGCAGAAGAGAATCTGATGTGGAAGGAAAAGTTATTTTAAGATCAGGATATGATAAAAAAATAATTTTAAGCAAAAAAAAAAGACAGAAATGATCAGCAAAGCTTTCATTTTGAATATCTGCTTGTATCTATGTATGCTTGCACATGTCTATAAGCATATCTGTGTGTGTATGGATTCCTGTGTGTATATAGCTCGATGTTAGGTATGCAGAGGTATTGGTACCATAGGTACAAATACAGACAATTTGTTTTAAAACCGGGCTTGTTTTCGTTTTCTGCTCCTTTGCTAGAGCAGTATTTTTCATCCAAAATTGGGTTTTCTCCTGAAAAATATGAATTAGAATATTTAAATTGTATTTAAACAGCGATGGAAATTTGATTTTTTTCCTGTAAGTACTCTCTTCCTTGTCATAGGATATGTGTCTTTTTTTCCCCCCCAGTCTTGAACTTCGAGAGTTAGAAAAAAAGCTAAAATCTGCTTATGTGAATAAAGAGCGAGCTGCGCAGATCGCGGAGAAAGAAGCTCTGCAGTGTGAGAAAATGGTAACGAGCTTCAGTGTGTCCCAGCGCCTCAGCGCTGTAACTCTTTGCATGGATTGTGCTGAAGATTTTTCCTTTGAAGTTCATCTTTTTATGTAAAATCTTGTTTAAGCGTTCAGTGTTTATTGAAAAGGGTTTGTGTCACAGGTCTAATGTGCCACTAATAATAACCAGCTATAAGCAAAAGGGTTGCTTTGCCACTGCAATCCAAGCAGCAGTGAATTACGCCGTGTGAGTGGATATAGTTTTTATTTTACTGGGATTGCAGTATTTATCCAAGTTAAAACTATGATATACTTTGTACAGTAAGTGCTTCTTCAGGTGAATCCTTTCCTCAGAAGAAACTTGTTATTAAGCATTGAATAACTTCAGGAAGAATGATGGGGTTTTATTTCTGTATTGAACAGTGCTGGCGATCCAGCCGACGGTTCTGATTCTGTTCGTGTTGTATACAAAGTTCAGCTTCTGCAAACTGCTGTAAAGACAGTGCATTTTCTGAGGATATTCTGCGTCGTTAAACCACGTTGCAGCCTTTACGCTGATGTGCACTAGTTTCACTCCTGCTGAATGTTCTACTACTCTGTCGTTGTTCAATACACAGGTTCCTTTAAGTACTGTTAATTCTCCTCGAGTTGTTTAGATATTGGGGGTTCTCTTCAAGGGTTCCACTTACTGAATTAAGCTATTAAGCACAAAGACACTGTATTTACAGACTGAGGTGGAAAACATCCCTTTTTCTGTAATTCCATTTTCTACCGTGCGTTTTTCTGTTACCTGGTTGTATTAGAAGGAGTAAAAAGGAATCTCATGTTGTGCTTTCCCCCCGTAGAAACAGGAGGGTGAAACAGACCAAAAGATGAAGGAAGAGTACGAAAGGCAAATGAAAGAAGAAAGTTCTGCAGAACTGAGGCGAAACAAGGAGAAAATAATCTATCAGCAAGAACTGGAGAAGCAGCTTGAGGAACAAGAGAGGAAGAAGCAGGATGCTTACAAGGAGTTTTTAAGAGAGAAACTCACAATTGATGAAATTGTAAGAAAGATCTATGAGGAAGACCAAATGTTAGTTACTTTGATTTTTTCTTAGTAATTTATAATAAACCAACTCATATAGTTCTGTATAGAAAAAATTAATTTCTATACATTTATTTCACAGACGAAGGCTCATTTTAGTTTTTCTTTGTCACATTTTACTAAAAACAGGCTGACTTGCATGGATTTTTCTGTTCAAACATCAGAGTGTTCTTATATTTCCAGTCAATCTTGTGTCCTTGTTCCCCAAATATGAAATCTAGCTTAAGGAGTGCTCCCATTGGGCCCATCAAGCTAGAAATGACTGCACGTCGCAGTTTTCTGCCTCTTTGTGACATGTTGTATCCCTGTGATAGGAAAGGAGGTTTCTGAGGGCAGGGTGGTGGATGGGGGGGGGCAGGGGGCAGAAGACTTTTATATAAATAAAAAGTTTAGGAGATTCTGGTGCCATTAGGCTATTGGATTTCCTCCTTGTCCTCTTTCTGTTTTGATGGAGCGTATAAAATGGGAGTAGTAGTGAGTACCTATGTGTACAGTCTGTCCTCCTCAAGAAGAGTATTAGGCATGAGATTCCCTTTCTGGGGCAATTCATTAATAAGTGTTTTCAGTTTAGGTATCTGATTTCCAGATGAATGGGTAAGGAGGGTCATTTAAACCTTAGTCTCTGGAATATATCGTTAATGATGAGCATATGGTCTGTTTGATGTTACTGTGTAGTAAGTTAAATCAACTTTTCCCCCCTCATATTCTACAGGGAAAAACAGCAGAAGTTAGATAAAATGAGAGCAACTCAAGCATATATTGAAGAATTTAAAAAAGAGCAAGCTACTTGGAGGAGAAGGAAACAGGAAGAGATGGAAGAAGAAAATAGGAAAATCATGGAGTTTGCCAACATTCAGCGACAAAGAGAAGAAGATCAGATGGCTAAAGCTCGAGACACTGAGGAGAAAAAACAAAGACTTCAAAGCATGGTATCAGAAATTGAAATTGTAGAAAAAATATTGTGCATTATTGTCTTTCTTTTAGCAGCCTTTCCTTCTTTTACTAGATTGCCCAGAATCTGGAAAGAGAACAACAGAAGCGTGAAGAATGGGAGCACATCCGCCAAGAGCTGTATCTGGAAGAGCAAGCAGAGATGGAAAGAAAGAAGGAGATGGTAAGCACTGCCCAGTAGCTGTACCTGTGTACTGGGGGGACAGTGTTTCACTTAGGTGGACTTCTCCTGCAGACACACACAGGGGTGTTTTGGTACTTGTTAGACACCAGGTTTGTCATATGTTATGTTATGTGCACCTGTGCATAAACCTTTAAGGGAAAATGGAAGCGTAAGTAAAAAAGCTTAAGGGAAAATGGAAGTATTGCTACTCTTCCATAAGTCCTGTAGAACGTTCTGCTTAGCAGAGCTGGTCTGGATGAAACTTTTATAAAATAAAAATAGCAGTGTACATGCAGGAAAACATATAATTTATGGAAGACTTGGAGCTATAGGTAGACTAATCTAATTGAAACAGCAGGTATGAAAATTTTGAGAGAAAATGAAGGCACTTTGAATTGCTGATATAGAAAGCATGTAATAGAGTGAGCGCAGGGGGCAGTATTTTACACAGTCTTTCTCTGCCCCTTCCTCTCTTCTGATGTCTCTGCACTCCTTCTGTCTTTGGACATTGTCACTGGAGGCCTTAAAAGCATTTAGTGACAGTACATCCCATGTGCAATCCCTTCTGTCTCTGAGGATGCTCTTCAGAGGCCATGTAACTCCCATTTCCACAACTTTTCCTCTTAACAGTGCTGGCAGGGTTGGTTGTGGACTGGTCTGGGTTGGGTTTCATACTTTGGATTTGCTGAGTCTGGTATTATTTGTCACTTTGGGGTGTTTCTGAGGGACTCCTTGAGCCCATTTTGGTCTGTGAGCTGTCTCAAAGCAAAATGCTTCATTCTGATGTGGTTTTAGGTGTATTAAATGAATTTGAATTGTTTTCAATTCTGTTCTGGCACTAAGTGCCTATTTCCAACACTACATCCTGAACGGTCTTGGTCAGTCAAGCAGCTTATATAGTAACTTAGTTTTTGGAGGAAAAATTCTGTCCTTTTGAGTTTCCTTTGCCATCCATGATGTTATGTTTTAATTTCAACCACAAAGACAACTGCAGGTTTTAAATACCCACATGGCCTGCTCTATACATTTATTTATCTCATGAAGGAGAATGCCAGGAACTTTTCATGTTCAGGTTTAAGCGAAGTAGGTTAATTAACTGCTTGCTTTTGCAGGTCCATTTGCTTTTTCCTATGGGCTCACTCACTGTGGTGGTTTGACCTTGGCTGGATGCCAGGTGCCCACTGAGGTTGTTCTATCACCTCCCCCTCTTCCTCTCAGCTGGACCAGGGGGGAAGAAAATAAGATGAAACTCATGGGCTAAGACAAAAGCAGTTTAATGAAGAAGCAAAGCAATGCTGCACATGGAAGGAAAAGAAAACAAAGATTTGTTCTCTAATTGCCATCAGCAGGCAATGTCTGGCCCTTTTTGGGAAGCAGGGCTCCAAAAGCCTAGCGGTTGCTCTGGCAGACAAGCGGATCCCCCCCCCCCCCTTTTCCTAGCTTTTATATTTCAGCTGACATCATATGGTCTGCAATATTTCCTTTGGAAATCAGTTTGGCTCAGCTGTCCCTGTCATATCCCCTCCCAAGACCTTGTCCACCCCATCCCACTGCAGGGGAATATTGAACAAACAGCCTTGGTGCTGTGCGAGCCCTGCCCAGCAGCAGCCACAGCACGGGGGTGTTGTCAGCACCTTTCCAGCTCTCAGTGAAAAGCACAGCACTGGGAGGGCTGCTCTGGGGAAAAGTCCCTCCAGCTCAGTCAGACCCAGTGCACTCACACTCGTCTTGTCTTGCTGGGGGCAACAAACAAAATGTAACAGGGGCTGAGATACCTGGCACTGTGATTTTTAGAGAGTTGTTCAGGTCACCTGTCTTGTTGATTAACTTCATGCTAATGGGAAAAGGAATCTCCTTTGTTTTGGATTTAATTTTGAGAGTCTTGAGACATTTGCTACAGTGGTTAATACCAGAGAGCAGTGTCAGCTGTGGACTGTTTGCTCCAGTTATGCTAAAAGGTAACAGCTCCAGTAAATTTAGTCCAAGATAGATCACATAGATTAGCTGATGGTGATCAGAATTTTCCAAAGTGTGTTCAGTAACACAGTATTTTATGAAATTTCCTTTATAGGCAGAAATTGAAAAGAGAATAAGGCAACGCCTAGACTTAAGGCAAACGTATGAAGAGCAGTTTGCTCTGAAGAAGGCACTGCAGCAAACTATGGAAGAAGAGGAAGAAGCCTTTAGACAGCAGATGTTGGCCAAGCTTGCAGAAGATGATCGCATTGAACAGATGAATGCTCAAAAACGAAGAATGAAACAGCTTGAACATAGAAGGGCTGTGGAAAAGCTGATTGAGGACCGTCACAAACGGTTTATTGCAGATAAAGTAAGAGTTTTCACATTCACCTTGGATTTGAGCCAGAGTGGCTCTATATGAGAGTACTTCTAATTATTATGACCTTCTAATTATTATAAGGTCGAAAGCTGAACTAGAAGTTAAGCAGGCTTTAGAGGTGAAGAGCAATAAGAAAAAATTCTGTAACTACATTAATAATAAAAGAAAGGCCAGGGAGGGCCTCCATCCCCTACTAGACTCTGAAGGAAATACGCTAATGAAAGATGAGGAGAAGGCTGAGGTACTTAATGCCTTCTTTGCCTTAGTCTTTAGTAATGGAAACACTTGCACCAGGGAAAGTCACTCCCCAAGCCAAGAGACAGGGGCTGGGAACACAATGCCCCCCCTACAATTCAGGAGGAGACAGTCCATGACATGCTCCTCAGTATCAATGTGAACAAATCTATGGGGCCAGATGGGTTACATCCTAGAGTGCTGAGAGAACTGGTAGGGGTGCTCAACAGGCAACTGTCCATCATTTATCAGCAGTCCTGGCTGACTAGGGAGGTACCAGGAGGTTGGAGGTCAGACAACATAACACCCGTATGTTAGAAGGGACGGAAGGATGATCCAGAGAACTACAGCCCTGTCAGTTTGACTTCAGTACCAGGAAAGCTGATGGAGCAGATCATCCTGGGTTCCCTTATGCAGCACATGCAGGACAATCAGGTGATCAGGCCCAGTCAGCATGGGTTTGTGAAGGGCAGGTCCTGTTTAACAAACCTGATCTCCCTCTGTGACAGGGTGACCCACTTGTTGGATGAAGGCAAGGCTGTGGATGTTGTCTATCTCGACTTTAGTAAGGCATCTGACACCGTCTCCCACAGTGTTTTATCAGAGAAATTGACTGCTCTTGGCTTGGATGGGCATACGCTTTCCTGGGTGAAAAACTGGTTGGGTGGACGAGTTGAAAACAACATCCCTAGACACCTGTCCCCCTGCCATGCCCTGCAGATCTCTCTTTGGGAGCCGTGCCATTGGCGATACGCTGTGGTCCAGTTCAGCAGCACTGATAAGTTGAAAATTCACTACACTGAAAAAAATTCCTCATTATACTGTGGCAGATATTCATGGGAACAAATGTTCACAGAGCTGAAACTGAACAGTTACAAAACCTTGCTTGTTTATTGTAGGAGCGTGAACTTGAGGAAAGACAGACAGACGAGAGGAGACAAGAAAGCATCCGTGCGATTGTTGAAGAAGAGAGACAGAAACTCTTGCAAGAGCATGCGTCTAAATTACTGGGCTATCTTCCTCGAGTAAGTGAACTGGATTTTAAATCCTCTAAATGTCTGTCCTGTAAATAGGTTTTCTCTTGGATATTTAAGGTGTGTAAATTCCTGGAGTCAGTGGTTGCTCTTGTTGCGTCATCTCTCCTGTGCTGATCTCTTTCTTCTTCCTTTTTCTTTCTGAGTTGGGAAGCAATTTACAAAAAAGCTCTTTCTGTACGAGGGGCTTTGGGCTCTGCTGCAATATTAATGCCTTGTACAGAAGCTGCTGAAAGCTTCCGCAGTGCTTTGGTCATCCAGTCTTTAGAATATGTAATGCAAGTTGTAAAGCAGGGCTTTTCCAGCTAGGAAGCGGTCCGTCAGATCTTAAACCCCATTTCCACCTTATTTTTAAGTTGGGGTTTGGGGAGCAATTTCTTCCAGAGTTGGCCGTCTGCAAAGTCTTCTGTTACTATGGAAACAAGGCCTCGTCTCTGTTGCAGTGCAATAAACTGCAGTGCTTACAGAAGCATTTCAGAGCTCACTGTTCATCCTTGTGTTTTTAAAAGTTAATAAGATGGTAGTAATTATTGTTAGAAGAATAAATGACAATTTATTTTGTTTTGTAATTCATAATTGGAAAGATACCTGGTAGTATGCAAGTGAACAGAGAGCTGCTTTAGGGATGTAAAAATGCATTTACAGTAGGGGGAGAATTATCTAACTATTTAAAGAGTAGACACTGGGAAACATTATAAATATAGTGGAGTATAATTGTTATTTAATTATTAATATGCTAATTTAGTACATGAATTTGTAAAATTCTGAGGGAGATCTTTTCTGGTGTAGATTTAGTTAAAGGATAACTCAATTTGGCAATGTTTTCATATCGTTTTCTGGTTTGCATTTACTGTTGTAGGAAGTCTTGGCTATTTCAGAGCACCCGAGGCTCACATCTGTTCCATGGTACTGCTGTCTGACTTTGTTCTTTTCTCTGATTCAACACCGTGGCTGAATCAGGGGGTCTTACATCACGTTACCTCACTCAGACTGGTTAAACAAAGTGGTACCTAATTCTAAAGTCTCCAATGCAACTTTTTTTTTTTTTCTGAATGCTGCAAGATATCTTCATGCACGTTTTTAGACCTGGAATTAATTTAGTATTAGAGATTTAGATTGCTGGGTCCCCCTGCTTCCCTTCCTCAAAACATAGGTTCTGATTAGGTTGGTCCATATCAGTTGATTTCCAAAATAATTTCTTGGTATGGGCTAATTTAGCCACAACTAAAGGTAGAGATAGAGCATTGCCTCAGCCAGTGCCTCTTTTCAATGCAGCTGCTTGATTTTACTAAACCTGCTCCTCTGCTGTGCTGACTATAACCTCTGCTGTTAGAAAGAGAGTGCAGATAAATGTATAGTGCTCAGGTTGGAATCTTCACGGGGTTCTCATCATCATTTGTGTGAAGAGCAAAAGAGATGGTTCTAGGTTAGCACCAGGTGCACCAGCCTGAAACTCATCTATGGAACTTTTATGATGGTTTTCAGGGCTGTTTGCTTTAAAGGTTAACACTGGTACCATGGATATGAGCTATTACATTCACTTCCATAGAGAATTTCAAAGATCCAGAATAACTTCTCTACTCTGTTTTACCTTCTGTTTCTTTGCCCTTACTGCAGGGAGTATTCAAAGACGAAGCTGACATTGACATGCTTGGAGAGGAATTCAGACTGGCTTACCAGAAGAAGTAATGCATTTTTGGGGAGAGCGCTGAAATTTCCCCTGTCGCCTCTCCTGCTTTGCCACTAGGTGTCACCTGGTTTCCAAGGAAAATGCCCATTTGCTGTTAACAGTGATGAGCTCCTTTTGAATATCATTAAAAGTCTCCATTTTAAGACTGGAGTTCTAAACTGATAAGCAGTTAGTTTTAATTAAATGTATGTTGTACTTGCATTTTTCATCGATAAACTGTTAGGGAGTTCTCCATTTTTTTCAGTTAGTGATGTTGCACTCCAGCAAGTGTGTTTTCTCCAGCAGCTCTGCAGGAACCTCAGCAGAAATACACAATTCATGTGCATTTCAGTATGGATGATCAGGTTCTCTTAAAGCACTATTTCTGGTTCTAATAGAAAGACTTATCTGCACTGGCATTACACTGCTAAAATACCAATCCACGTGTACTTTGTCTCATCTCAGAGGGTAGGTCTGAGTTACTCGTTTCACTGCTAGTTCACGTTACTTTGCTGGTAGGATCTGAGCAGAGACATTTTTCCATTTTGAGGCCAGAATTACCATTTACACTTTTCTTTCAGTACACAAACATACTATTTGTGTGCCATGTTCCTATTCAATTACTCTGAGGGAGGAATCCATTGCAATAGCTGAGGTGTGACAGAGGTACCTTCAAGAAGCACAGGCTTTTATTGCTCTTGTTCATTACAGTACACATGCTACGCTCAGCTCGTCTACTCTCAAGTTTTTATCTAGTTCTTTATGGTAATGATGACATGATGAACTCCTGAAGGGTGCAATGCTTGTAGTGCTCCTGTGAATATGGAGCCATCACTCCTGACTATCCCAAAGCAGCAGCTGAGGGCCAGGGAAAGATTTCCTATTTTCACTTTGACTGAAGCAGCACTTCTACACCACACAACTGCGTCAGATATGGAGTCTGGCTGGACAGTGAGGGGCAGGTCTCACATATGTTTTTGCCAGCCAGGGTGCAAGGTGTAATAGCTACAAGTTATGACCATTTCTGTACAAGAGCTGCTGGTGCTTCAATTAGATGCCAGCCACGCTAACTTTGAGGGGAGATCTGTTACAGGCAACAGACAAGGCCAATTTTCCATACACATGTTTTTAAAAGGACATGATATTTTCTTCTCAACTGTCTCACTGGTTAGTTTATTTCTGTTGTAACAAGGAATTTTCTGAGACTAAACCTTGATTTCTTTGGACTGAATATTACCCGAGATCTAAGGTATAGTTTTAAATGCTAAACCAGAGCAAGCTGATAATGAAGTTCATTTGTTGGAATGTTCTTTGCATGGTCTGTGCTTCTCTGCTCGTTACAGAGTGGACAGTTTGGCCTGAAACTTCACTTCGTATTTCATATGGTATTACAACACAAGCTATCAGGCTTAGAAAAGTTAAATAACTTAAACACAAGCAAAATCAACAGAATCAATTCACTGGGTTCTACAGTTACTAACTATTAATAAGCATTCATACAGAATGCTAAAATCATTTACCATCTGACTTGTATTTCAAACAGAAGTTGTTGGTTGTTTTTTTAATGGAATCAGTAATTTCCCCACTCAAGAACTTTCATGAATTCCTCTTCAGTAAAAGACAGCATCGTGGCAGCTTCGATGTGCATCTTGGGGGGAAAAAAAAAAAACAAAAATTAGGAGCCGAAGGTAAAATAGTGTGGAGGGCCAGTACAAAAGCCTGTGTAACTGGGGTAGCTGGAAGGGGCTTCAAATCTATCATTCCATTTTTTCTACTGTGGTTTTGAAGGATGTTCACCTTTTTAAGCTAAAACTGCTATTTGTATTTTTCTGAAAAACTCTGTGGCGTAGGGGTAGTGTGATAAAGGTTATGCTGAACATTGCACCTTCAGCTCTGCTAAAGCAGGACTAACAGCTTTTCCTAGTTCCTTATATTGCTTTAAAAATATCTTGGTTTTAATGAGGCATGGAAACTACTGAAAATCTGACAGCTCTCATGACCTCTGGAGAACACGTCTAAGAAAGTTGATACACATTCTTTCAAGCTGATCAATATTCAGCTTAACTTTTAAGCTGTTACAAATCAAATACATCATTAAGATTCAGCTTGCTAGTGCTTCTAATATGTGTGATTTCATGTTCAATGAGGATTTTAACAAAATAACACCATGAAAAAGAGTAATTGTACTACACCTTAATGAAAACTACCTGAGGCTGACCACTGGCAGCTGTTTTGCCATCTATCATACCATACATTTGTGGTCCATTATGACACATATATACACACACACCCCCCCTGTGTACGTACATACATGTTTAAAAACCATACAGTAGTCTGAATTTGTGTTTCCACTCCCCAGCACACAGCACATTACTTTAAATGGAACACTGAAAGTGGCAAAGAACGTTTTAACTTGTAACAAGACTATTTTCTGTTCAAATAATGCAATTGCTTGGAAAAATATCAGCAAGATCATTAATGTTTGAGGAGAAAAAAGTACTTAAATGGCCACCAGGCAAAATGACAGAGCAGCTGGAAAGCCCTGAAGGCTGCCTGGGTTCCAGCTGAGGTCACACCCGTGCCACGTTCTCATCGCCACATCCCAGTATCATCTCTTTACCTATCATCATCCAAGGTGGAAAGTGTTCTTGCTAAATAGGTTGTACTGCAAATTTCAATCAAACGGTTATGTTTTGAAGACCAGGAAGCAATTTATGTCTACCAGGAGTCTGTTGTGGCTGTGTTTTATACACAAGCATACTGTCAGTTCAGACTGACAACCCAGCGTATTGCAGTTCCCACAGCCAGGTACAGCACCCTCTGTCTCTGTAAAGCTCAAACTAACTTCACTTAATCCCTTTTAAAACTTAAGATTTTTCTATGAAATCCTCTCTGAAGACATGCAGAGAATGGTCTGAAGAGACAATAGGGACCACCAGCACTACTTGGTGCCAGCTGCAATTGGTGCCAGCTCCTCCCACTGCTATTGAATACCTTTTAGGATTCTTTTTCCTCTATCATTCTCCCTGCAGGAGCAGCTCCTGAGGTCCAGGCTGGCTGTGCCTGCCACACAGATCTGAATCTGCCACACAGATACTACACAAATGGCCCAAATCAGGTTTTCCTTATTCATTCATTCAACAAAAGCTTTGTGTGAAGTAGACCTGAAGTTCTCCAGGTGGTTACATATTCTGAGCACCTGTGAGCTTCAGCATCAGCTGTGCCAGCAGCTATAAAAGGCAGAGCTGGTGCCCTTCTCTTTCAGATTCTTCCAACCACAGTCTGTTCTGAAAGGACAACTAACAGCATCCTTCTTCTGTGAGCAAGAAAAGGTAAGTGGCTTCTTCTACCACTTGCAGTTCTGATACAGTATTCCTAATGTTTTAAAATATATTTGATGAAGTTTTGTGGAGTTTATCTGAAACTATGGTTTTGATGCAGTCAAACAGAAATACTGCTCTTTGGCACTCATTTCAGTGAATTCATGTTCCAGAGAACAATAAGCTACCTTCTGTATAGAGTATATTCTGAGTGAATGCTGTATCTTTTTCTTTCTCAAAATAAACTTGGAGAGCTGGAAGGGCCAGCCCAAGGCTAAGCTAGCACTGTTTCTGTGAGTGGAATCCCCAGATCTCCTCCACAGCCTGGTACTGACAGAAACTTTCTCTTCCACTGGAAATGCACAAGCAGCCTCAGTCCTCCTATTCCAGTTACCTGTCCTTCTCTGTCCTGTGGTGGAGAGCTATTCCCAGTTCAAGGGTATATGTCCATATTGCAATTCCCAATCGTTAGGATAAGGATGTGTATTTTGTTATGTGAAGTTGCCACTCCATACAGAGCTGTTCCTTCTCTGGGGGGGCTCAACAGCTGTGAGAGTGTTTACAAAATGTCTGGTGATCACTGCAGCACTCAACGGGTAAATACAATGTTTTATTTTCTTATCTGAAAGGCAGGCCCTTCTGAGGTGCTTCTGCTCAACGAGTCACCACACATTACTTGCTTTAGCTCTCTTACAGCTCTGGTTTGAGCGCACAAAAAGCAGCGCGTTAACTCTGTGCCAAAATGAAGCGCGTTCGATTCAGTGGAGTAAGCAACTAGGCTCTGAACATCATAGAGTGGTCCAGCTCTATCTAGACAACTGTGAAGCCCATAGCTCTGCATATGCCTCGTGCAGCCTCAGGAGGAAAAATGATACAAGTGACAGCACTCAATCCCAAGTGTTTGGTAAGTGAAAGGTGTGATGGAACTAGTAAGACCTTAAATGCATCAGAAAAAAGGAAAACTGTTTGATTTGGCCAACATCTTTTTGTATATGCTCCTCTCGCTTTAATTGCCTTCCATGTAAACTCACAGGTTCTTTCAGTTTGAACCATCAAAACTCATCAGGTCTATGCTGAATATGTGTTTTGAGAAACATATGGTATTTACCCACTCTGCAGTGTCTGAGGTTTCTCTTTCCAAGTAAAACATCCCTCTATTTTGGGACATTGGTACAGTTTTATCAAGTACAACAGTTAAATACATTTTTAGCTATATTACATCTGAAGTATTAATCCACTTTTTGCTACACCACCTTTCTATGAAAGCTGTGTCACTAGTTTTTCTCCACGAATTGTCAGCAAGTATTCTACTACCTATTCTCTCCAGTTTCAGCTTCAGCTGCTTGAGAAAGGGAAAGGCAGTAGCTCCTGCCCTGCCTTTTATGCCCTGAAGGAAAGGAATGGCTGGAGATAGGAAATGAATGCAGGCTCAGAGGACTTTTAAATACAGCTACATGCAAGTGCAGTGTGGGTGGGAACACCCATGTAGATGTTACTACATTGTGTGTGATTCAAAGTATTCATGATATTCCAGGAATTACAAAAGGATGGAGATCAACTCCCCTCTTTCAATCTTGTAGATTCATGCCTAGAAGAAGTACCTTTTTTCTTTTTTTTTTTTTCTTTCTTTGTCTGACACAGAAGGAGATCTGCACCTGAGCAGAACTGCACAAGTACAGAACACCTCAGAATACAAAGAAAAAGAAACAATGTTGATAGAGAAGGACACTTTGAGAACCCAGGAAGAATGCTGGCTTAGAATGCAATGGCTCACTCCTGTGAGGGCCCTGTGCTGTTACAGCTGCTGACAGGACAAGTCGTGTCGGGGGTTGGAAAAACTGTAAAAAAACAAACCCCAAACCCTCACATGCTCAAATGGATTCTACTGACAAAGCACCAAAAGGAGTTTCTGTTATTACCTGAACATTATTTGTTCTTGAACAAATAGATACTCTGGCCTAAAGCTCATCAGTAGTACTCTCTCACTGGGACAGGTGAAAGTTAGGAATTCCAAGTTAGGAAAGGGGGTCGATGACCAAAGACGACCAGCCTTTGTTACAAAGCAAAATGTTAGCAATATGTGTGAATAAAAGCAAGGCTGCTGCTCCCTTGCATTGCAACTTCACAGTCTTGGGGTCTAGTTTCCATGATTACCTTACTTGACAACAGACACATTTAGCTAGAGGTTGTTAACTGAAATAGAACAGCACTCTGGTCCTTACCTTTTGTCTCTTCAAAATATCAATTAACTTTAACTGCTTTTTAAAACCTATCATTAGCTCTCCTTTTTGTTTCTGCAGTTTCTTGTTTTCTGTTTTTAGTTCTTCAATTGTTCTGAGCTCTTGGTTAGCTGCATCCTACCGTGGGAAGAAAATGAGAAGTGTATTATTTAAGAAAGTGGTGTTTTAACCAGTGAAACATGGCATTATGTAACAAAATGACAAACAGCCACACAGGACATTTCTGACAAGAAATGGTATTAATCAAAATCTTTCAAGAGAAGCTGAGATAACAGCCATGGTTTGCCTGTGTATGTATTAGGTGTGCATGTGTACTTCTCCCTTTTTGATAAATGCCTCTAATTTTCACCCAAATGGGGAAAATCAGAAAGCTGCAACTTCATTCCATACGTTTCTTTCTCCTGCATCAGTTGCAGTAGCGTCATCTGAGATAACTCATCTAGCCCTTTGCGGACTTGCTCAAAGTCAATTCTGGGACTGTCTGTAAGAGAGAGGATGCTTCCAAAACTGATCACCCCTTTAGTCTCATTCTATCACTACTGATTGATTACAGATTGGAACTTGTTTTCCTATGCCACTGTACCTTGTTAATTTGCTTCAGTTTATTCAGCTCCGCTTTATACCTTTCTGCTTCTTCCAGGGCCCTGTTTAAGCGAGCGGCTGTTGCGCTCTGACTGGTTGCAGCCTGCTTTTGGAAACGCTTTAGATTCTCCAATTCCTGTTTAAAGCAGCAAAGGATTAAAACAAACATTATGCATGATGGTACTTCAATGAATCCCATATAGGCAACACATTGACAGCAAGACTCACCCTTGAAAACTGAAGAGTCTATGGATTTGGCCTGCAGATAGAATCTGTCTCAAAGACAATTCCACCATTAAAGCATCCCCTTCTCCTTTTAAATCTTGAGAAGAGATCATTCTCATCTTTCTTTAAACCTCTCTTGGAATGACTGTGGAGATGATCATGTAAGACCACAGCACTGACTGAAAACCCTTGTATGCTCAGTCAGAAAAAGAGAAAAAAATGCCAGCATGTCTTCTCTGTGGCAGATTCTGGGACAGTGGCTAGCATTCCCAGCTGCTGATTCCCACCTATTGCTTTTACCTCTTTTCCCTGGAGATTACTACATGCAATTACCAACAAAATGTTAAAGCAGCCTGCTGAAGATGGCTGAGGTTAGTAACTATTTCACCTAGCCGAAAATAGTTCATCAAGTGTTTATGGCACTGATCCAAACAGTTCTCTGCTGTCTGGGATGATAGTGTTTCATAGCGCTCCAAGTGAGAAAAAGAGACAGTGCTGAGGAACAGAGTAATGTGATTAAAGATCAGGGAATACAGATAAAAGAAAAAGGAGAAGAAATAAACAATTCTAGCAGAAAGAGCACTTCCTGTCATTTGTGAAAAAGAAAAAGACTTTTTTAAAAGAAGACTAGCCAATTTTTAGCACTGGCAAGGGAAAGATTCTTTTAACCGAATCAGGGGAGAGAGGGAGCTTGTTAACTCTTGTTTTTCACTGTCAGACTGCATTATTTCTGAGTAATTTTTCCATTTTCTCAATTTCACAACAGCTCTTCTGGTGGTTACTTAACGCTTTCCACATCACTTACCCAAGAAATACCTAATAGTTGACATGTGACAAAGATTTTATGGTACAGTTTTGACAGGAACAGGTATTTCTGAGAAGCTCTGAATCTTCTCTAAATGGAGAATTCTCCAAACCTGTCTTATCTGACTAATTAAATAATTAAATAAAGATGCTTGTAGGGCAGCAGAGCCCCTCCCTGGAACATGTGCATGTGCATCGTCAGGGAATGCAAATTCATTTGCTGGCAACCGAGCCCCACGTTTCCAAAGAAAAGAAGCTGCACAGCGTGCAGACCTCTTGGTCTTGGATCAAGATGATGGACCTGTGAGTAGAGTCAACTCAGTCTTTTGCCCTCTGTGTTCTGTTCTATGTTAACATGAAAAGCTTTGGAATACAGCCTTTCAAGCATTTAATGACCAAAAAGACAGTCTGCATGCCATGCAAATGATGTAACAGCTAATCATACCATTAAATGAATGAATTCTAATAATTCTTTTAAGGCTTTTTGACATGTACTGTCATACATAATAGCTTATCAAGGATTCTTTTGCAAGCCACCCAGTGAGGGTATATTGTTAAATATATTCAACTCACAAGTTTTTCATCTTAAAAATGCCTGAATTAAGTATTTTATTTTGTAAGTAGGCAAGGTTTCTGGCTGTTGTTCAATACTTTAAGCAAAAACTGGATTAATTTTCTCACATAATGTTTCTCTAGGAGGGGACACACCACACCCCCCCCGTGTTCTAAAAGTGCATTCCATGTCAGTCTGTGGATTTTCTCCACTATTCTGGCATGGCTGAGGCACCTGAGTATCAGTAGAGGGTGTGGTACCAGATTGCTCCATGAGTAACCCTCACAGCAGGCTTTTCCTCCCAGTACCAAGCATACACAGCACTTCTATCTTTAAAAAGCTCAGCAACACCTGTCCACTCCCAAAAACATTTGAGAGATGCTTGCTTAACATCAAGCTAGACTGAATTAACTAACAGAGGAAAGAATGTTCTTGTAGACAGGTGGTGAAAAAGGACAGGAAATATCATTTATTAGTTCAACTGGATGGGGGAGAAAAAAAAAGAGGAATGCTGGAAAGAAGAGCGTGGAAGTTTCAGGGAGCATCAGAATTCAGCTGCTGCATAAGGTGGGTGTTCCAGCAAAAATGTTCACAGAGACCATACACCAAAAGAATGAAAGGTAAAAACAACAAAACAATTGCCATGTTTCAGGTAAATTGTGAAAACTAGGTGAGAATCTTTGCCTAGGCACATACCAAAAGTAGCTGAGGCATTAATGAAATTGCATAAATTGTTGATAATCTAAGGAAGCTTGGGAAAGCATAGATCACTGTTTAAGCTTTCTATCATTTATGTTGCAAGAGAAATCACAACAAAACCAATAAAAGCCCAAAAATCAGAGGTCACGTTTGTGCTATCTCAATTATATAGAAAAACTTTCTCTAGACTGAATGTACAAGTCTTGAGAGTTTAATGATAGAGCAGTCCATTCAGGGCTGTGTTCACAGTCAATTGTTTTTAAACTTATGCCTAGAATTAATCTACAACTACGTTAATTATATAGTGTTGAATAATACTTTATACCTAAAGGATAAAAATGCTTTCAGACTGCTAAGCCCATAGAAGCTTTAAGCAGTTATTGCAAAATTATTTTTAAATGCATGTTTTTTGGCAGTTGGATACAATCTTTTACATCAGAAAACATATGTAAAATAATTTCTGAACTAGCAGAAAACCATTCATTACAGGTACTTGCCTTTTTTCCCACCTCAGCATTTTAAAGAACTGCCACTAATTGTCATGATGATGTTTGATCAGTAACCTTGAGAAATTCTAGAAAACACAGCCTATTAGGAGTAACTGAAGCAAGTGAGGATGGTAAATCCAGAGCAAAGACAAGTGAGGGAAGTGACCATATTTCAGATGTAGTAGCTTACAGCACAAGTGAATAAACTTCACCACAACAGACATCTCCTAAATACTGGGATAAACTTTCTAAGGGAGACTGTGTACATGAACCAGCATAGACTGGCTAAAGAAATGATGGAAACTGTCATCACAGAAGGCTTTAAGTACAGGTTAAACAAACTGATGTCCAGCATGGTTTGGAGATCATCTATCCTGTCTTAGTTTAAGAGAATGGATTAAATGACTTTGTAAATCTCAGCCCTATTTACTATGAGCCAATGAGTAGCACTATTGAATATTTTTCCTGACAGAATCAATGATCAGGGTACCTGTTTAAGGGAACTGAAAACCTCCAAGTATCTGCACAAAAAGAACACGCAAACTTAGAACTTTTTAGTTTTAAAAAGCCTGAACTAGGATAACGTTAAGATGAAAGCCTATACAAAAGCATAGTGTGATTTAATGGAAGTACAATGAGACTTTGTTAGGCAGACTTGTGTTGTGTTTCCCCACATTAAGTGAAGCATTCTCCTGGTTATACTGCATGTGCTACACAACGCTATATGTATTACATGATTTTGAAGCGAGCCCCTCTCGCTCTGAGTAATTAAAGAAAAACACATGCTGCTCTTAGATGAAGTTCCAAACAAACAAAGCTGTGTATGCAGGCCATCTGCTACAACTAGGCACATATACAATCTTGCATATGTGGCCTGCAGCAGCAGCCAGTTAATTTTGATTCATCTAAAGTGGAGTGGCTGGTTTTCAAACAGTCCATTTACAAGAACAGAGACCCATCCTTCCCTCTGCCTGCAGAAGATACTAATATAAGCTGCACGTGGTGTTTTTAAAGTATTCACCAGGCTCTGCAGTTTACAATAAAACTCTTACTACCAGGAGTAATTTTAAACAATTAAAACCAGAAAAATAGATTTCCCTGTATTCTTCAAGATTCCTTTATGAATTTGACAGCAGTTTCTGAAAGGGTTGTTCTATCTTTTGTGAGTCTTTTACACAAGAACTTCATTTTAAAATACAGAAATATATATGACCATAGAAGGAAAATAAAAGCAATTAGCAAATTACATTATTTCTCCTTTAAAAAAAGTGATTAGACTATTTAAAAATAAAATTTCTCAAACTGTTACAGAGATTGAAATGCTGATTGGATCATTGGATACAAATCCATCGAACTAGGGTACAAAGGGTGATCTCATGCAATTTTTTTTCTCATCTCACAAAAGAGATTAATATCTGCAATACCTTTTCTACTGCAATGAGCTCTTGCTGTAATCCTTCACTTTTTTTGTTCACTTCTTGTGACAGCATTTTGTACTTTTCAGTGTGAGAAAGTTGCACACTGATTGTTCGTTGCAGTCTGGAGTTTTCTTCTTCAGTAGCTTTCAGCTGAGATTTTAAATTCTGATTTTCATCATCCTGTTTGACAGCAAGTAGCAAAAAACCCAACTAAATTGTTGCAAGGAAGCAGCAGGATAATGTAAGAATAATGTTTAGTAAATAAAAGGCAGTACAAATACACACATTGTAGATAGGCCGATAAGAGGTTTTTTACGTTATGTTATTTTCAAATCCTTAGCTCTTTCATGATGGATTTCACCATAATTTTAAGGAAGGAAACAACTAAGAAGAACTAAGAAAACAAAATAACAATTTACTAGGACAATACTTCAAAAAACAGTAACACTTTTCTCATTTAATTTTTTTTTTACTTGTACTTGGAGTTGTCTTGTAGCAGTATGTAAGACATTTAATTTCTCATAGTTCAAAGGTTCCGAAAACCATCAAACTGTTACAGAATAATGTGAGTAACAGTGGCACATAGATAATTTGTGACCTTTTTTTTGTGAGAACAGCTAAATGCACTCATTAGGAAAAATTCTGGGCATAAGAAGAGAATATAATTACTGATCAATCAATCCATTCTGCTTTAGGAGATTTGGTTCTGACTTAGAAGTAAGCTAATGAGATACACAAAGTATTCAAATTTAAGATTCTCTTAACACCAAGTGAAACCTCTATTAGGTTCGTGACCTACTGGCAATTACATCCCACATTAAGCATTATAATTCTGAGGCACTTTTCTTTCATAACCTTTTAAACATTGTAAGTGAATAGTAATGTAGGTTATGTCAGAGATACATTATACCTTTCATTTATTTAAGAGAAAGAAATCAAGGCAAGAAATCAATGGAGTTTCTATAAAAACAAGTCTTTCTCTCCTGTCCTCTCAGCCCCTAGGAATACATGCTTCTCACTGTGAAATATAATGTGCTTTACCCTAAGTTTCATGTGACTGTACGTACACCAGAAACTCCCACTTCTTTGTATTTAAAACAGATTTACTGCTTCTTTATAATAACTAGACTGTGAATTGGAACAAAACCTAGAATCTATCTTCAAGACTTTGCCAATGTAAATTTCTTGTGACCTTCTGAGTGTAATAAAGTTATTTTCACATCAGAAAAACTAGGACCCAAAAATGATACATTTACATACAGAGTGCTCTAGGAGCAGGACAAGAATAGGTACAAGGTTGTCTTCTGTCATCTGCTATAGTAACTGAATTCTGTAGTATTTTTGGCATGGAATGATGAAGACCAATAGCTACTGACAAAATTATATTTGATTTGAAAATGAAAATGTCTTTAAAATCTAATGTAACAACTTTCTTCTGATCACAGCATAAAAATATTGAAATGCAGAAGCACCTGAATTGATAAAAATGAAATAAAGTACTGATATAAAGTATCAAAATCTAATTCCTCCTAAAGATTTTCTCCAGGTACCTATCTCAAAAAAAAAAATCCCTGTTTAATGTTATTGTGCTCCTTAACTCTAAATTAAAAGCTTTAGAGAAAACATACAGGTGGTTTGCCATATGTTCTGGATGTCATCATCACATCTGGGCCGCAGGGAATAGCATTCTGAAGTTCAGAGACAACAGCTAAGAATAACCTGTGTAAAATGGAACTGTAGTTCAAAAACCTTGCCTGGTTACAAATGCATGAAAAAGAGGTGATCCCTCTGGCAGACGGATACAATCTACTGAAGGTTTCACAGTTGAAGAGATGCTTGAGCATCACCTGAAAAAATATTGCTAAACAGTGCAGATAATAAAACTTACTTGTAGTGCACTCAAACAGAAAAATACCAGTGTAGCTTCACAGTGCCTTAACTTCAGTCTGATCTGCCCAATTATGTAATTCCAAACACATCCTCACATCAAGTGTAATCTTTAGAACAGAGAAAGCCCAATTTCTGTTTTGATTACCATATTTCACTGAAAGTGGATCACACATCAGCTGTTTCCCCACTTTGTTCCAAGGACACCCAAAGCACCTGATTATATTTCTCATGTTTTTTTATTTCTCATCCTGCCCTAAACATCCCTCTGCTCCCATCACCCAGCTCTTGGCACCATTCATCTTCCCTCTGTATACCAAAATCTAACTGTCTGCTCCCCTATCTTCCTCCCTTTCCTCAGGCTCCGGTAATGCTCTCCTTCCCAGCAGAGATAGCTAGGGCACTGTGCTGCACCACAGCCTCCCTACAGTTGGGGCACATCTTCATTTTCACTGAGTCTTTCCTGCCTCAGATTCTTTTTCATGAAGTGTATTTTGCAAGCTTTCAGCCCAAGATCAGATTTAGACAGAAATTACAAACCTTGACTCTAAATTCTCAGGAATGTTTAAAAACCAGAACCGTAGCTCTTAATACTTGAAAAGGAATGTTGAGGGAATTCTGTTGTGATTATTTGTTCAAGGGAACTGCATCAGAACCTACTCCATTTCTACAGAGAAGAAAGCTCAGCTCTTACCTTTTTCCTGCATTCACACACCACACTATCCAGCTCTTCCTGCATAACACATAACTTTGCCTTAAGAAGTCTGATTTGAGCTTCTGTGAACATAAAAACTTACATTTAATATCCACAAGTATTCATTATTCAATGCAGAAAAGAAGTAAGACTGATGTAAGAGCTGACTTTCATCTTCCTGTTTTTAAAACCACACTACATTGTTTATAATTATTACAGAGAAACAGGCAAAGAAAAAACTCAGATTTCTAAATAAAAGTTCCAAGTTCACTGTTCTTAGGCAAGACTTTGGAGAGACTGAATTCGACACCTTTAAAATGTAAAAGACTCATAACTCTCCAAACTGAAACTTATGGGAAACTTCCATCATACTATGCTATATGTTCCAGCATATTGTAGGGCATGTCTACACTGCAGTCAGTCTGTAGCTGCAATTTGTGTAGTTACACCCAAAGCAGTTTTAAACTGCTAACAGGGAATTTAATGCAGACTGCAAAACCTTCCCAATAGGTAAACACCCCTCCCACACAGTACTCTATGCTTCTTTAAAGCACACTGTTAACATTACTCAAGCAAGAGTTTAAAGTTAAGTCATTTTATCAGATAAGGTTTTCCAAATGAAGTACTTTCTTGCTCTTGGACAGCTAAGAAACCTACTACTGCTGTGACAAAACCACCTGGGTGTGAACGGTATGTTCTTCTACTCCCTATTCCCCGCCCTTTCCCCAAATCACTCACAAGGAACTCCCTTGGAACTTCCACAGACACCCAAAGCATGGAAACAGTATGAGGATTAAGTCGAGCAACACAGGAATAATCACTATTCACAGCAGGTCCAAGAGAAAAAGAATAAAGTGGAGGAAGAGTATCTGGAGCTGAACAGGAAGAGCTGGATGGGTACATGTGTTCATTTGCTGTAATAGGAATTCTTTTCATTTCACCCACCTTCCCTTATTAACTGTCAATTGCAGCTTAAGCTGTAACTCTGCAGAGGCCAAGAGTGAGTAGGATTTCAGAAAATACTATGAAAAAATAAGATACAGACTGACTTTTTTCCTCCTGTTACACCCTTGCTAGCCTCTGGAAACTAGCAGCTATCCTGAGATGGAAACCACACTGGAGCCATGACGTTTAATAGTCTTTCCTGTACTTCTATACTATCAAGTTGTTTGATTTTCTTCATAAAACATATTATACTTTGGTATTTGCAATATCCTGTGGCAATGAGTTGGCTAATTTAATTATGCATTATGTGAAAGAAAAACACTTCATATAGCTTGCTTTAAATAGAGTTTAATGTGGCATTTATTGGTTTTTGCATTACAAAAAGACAGCTTTCCCTTTACCATTAATGTTTTCTTTACAGAATCTTTGATATTGCCCCGAATTCTTTTGCTTTCAAATTGAAGATTCAAGTTGCTCCACACTTCTAATGCTACCATATACTGTTTCCTGAATCTTTCCTAGTTCTATATCCTGGTTTTGAGACAGGGTGTTCAGAACTGTGCATCATAACAAAGATGTGGTAGCATCAATTATGTAACAGCACAATATTTTGTTTTCTGTTTTCTTCTGAAGAATTTCTAACAATTAACTTGCCTTTTCCACTGTGAACAAGCATAAATTTATGCTTTTGGAGATGTCTTAATGAGTAATAACTAAACACAGTCCAGCACAGAACTAGGTGTAATTGCAGTTGTTTTTTCCTATCAGTATTATTTTGCACTCTTTAATGGTGGATATAAACCTCTATTCTATCAGCTCACTCAGTACTATGAGATTCTTCTATGACACTTCAATGTCAGTTTTAACTGTCCTAGAATCTGTCTCATATACAAATTTCTTTACCAGCTCTTGTTCCTTTTTTTCATATTATTTATCTGTATATTGAACAATGTAAGCTCCATGACAGATCACTCTACCACTACCTACAAAAAAACAGTTGTTTCTTTTTACCATTTTGTTTCCTCTTTTATTCAGTTATTAGCCCACAGCCAACTTCTCTGTTGTCTTAGACAGCTCTGTGACATTAAGAGCACTTAGTAGTGAACCTTGTTGAAAATCCAAGAGCACAATTACAACCAGACGGGCCTTTGGAGGTGGCTACAATCCATAATTAGTTTGTGTTCTCACTAGAGGTAAAGATAATTAAACAATTAGCTTCCTAATTGGTCCATTTTAATCACCTGATGAGACTGATAATGAGGAGGAATATCAATAGGCCTTCTTAGGTTATAAAGTAACCAACAGTTTAGGGAATAGTAAGTAAGAAAAGGACATCTGATACCCTACAAGAAGGACTAGTTGTCTTGAATTCATGACATAACCTGAAGATTAGTGTGACAATGTGAAGTGTGATAACTCATTCAGGTATTTTATTCATATGTGGGGGGTATATTAGATAAAAATAGAGCTTCATGTTTATCCTTGTATATGTCTGGGTGCTTCTATTATTGCCTGTTACTGCAGAGTTGAGTTATAACCCACAAAAACAACCCCTGAGAAAAAATAATATGTAAGCTACTGTGTTGGCAGAGAAACGGCCGCATTTTGATAAGTTGTGATGATGAAATAAAGATATGCAAACTAAGTCCAGAAAGAGCACTGCAAGAAGTTCAGGGAAAGGACAATGCTGTGGAACTTTATCAGCACATTGGCCTAAAAAGTCTAGCACAGGCACATCAGCCTAAGGAATCCCTTAGTAGGAGCTTCCCCCAAAGGGATGAGTCCACTTTGTAACAGGACCTGTTTAGTATTTACCTCCCCTTCCTGTGACAGTGGTAACTGTTGTGTGAATTTGACGCCTCCAGCATCCTCTGCAGTAACTTATTTAGCATATGGAGGAGGCATTCAGAGTGTTCCAAATAGTCAAGATCAAATTTCAAAAGCCAAATCAAGCCAGAGTGTTTTCATTTCATCATTACAGTCATAGAAACAATTCCCAAGACTCAAATACATGCACTTGGTCCACGAGACCTGGTTACTAGACATCAGTAATAACTTTTCTTGAGTTAACTTGAATTTATTTATGTAAACCTCCAATGCAGTCCAAAGCAATTTCTTTTATTTTGGAAACAAGAACTGTAATAAAAAAAAGATATCCAAGGATCTGTTTTGGGAGACATGAGATGTGCACAGAATTACATGAGGCTAGAAATCAGGCTATTTCTGTTTTGGCCTTTTCCTCTAAAGGCAAAATGTGTGCAAAGGAATGAAAATCCCCTTTTTGGAAATATAAGCTTAGCATTATGTATTTCTATTTCCCAAGTAAAATGAATCGAATGTCAGGTACATATTCAAGGTATGTAACCATCCAAACATCTTCCTACAAAGGTAGAAATCAAGATAAAAATTCACTTTTTTCCCCAATTATTCAAGTGACCTGATCTTCCTCTAGGACTTCTAGAAGAATTTTCATTAACTTAAGGGCTTTAGAATTTCCCTGTAATTTGTACAGAAACTCTTTATTTTTTTCTCCAGGAGAACCCATTTCTAACAGTAAGGAAGTAAGAATAAAAGTACTTAATCACGAGAGGAAACCTACCTGCTCCAATTTCCTTTCCAGTGCTTGGAATAATATCATCATCATCTAGACAATCTGGTGAGCCTCCTTTCTTTAGTTTTTCTTCAATTTGGCTTATTGTTTTTGCTAAAGGAAAATCTATGCGATCCTCCACTACTGCAACATCATCAGTACTTTCTACTTCCAGGTTTCTTATTTTTGAACTATGAAAAAGCAAACTTTAGATTTTAACTTTATAATACCAAAAAAAGTGCACATATATATATATATATAAAGATCATACAGAGTCGTTTACTTAATGCAACTTCATTGCTTGCATTCATATGAAAGATGCATTGGTGGCTATTTGTTGGTTTCTTTATGTAAGATACCTTTACTGTACTCCACATAAACAATTACAGGATTTTATGTATGATAATGTTGGAGGCAGAGAAACAGTACCATATTCTACTGAGAAGATCTTGGCATGGTCTTCTCATCCAACAACTTAACTAAATCAGAGGAAAAGAAAGAAACAGAGGAATGTTCTTTTGGCTTTAGTTACTATCCTCTGCCTAAATTGTGCTATTTTTCCCCCCACGTGAACTTCTACATCTCTGTCCTCTCCAGCTATACTCCTACCTTACCACAACTACTGTATCATTATGCCTGGTCTAGGAGACTTCATTGATCCTAGAAGCTGCATACTGAACACAAGGCATGTGACAGATCTGCTCCATAGGGTAGCTCCTCAGTTTTCTTTTATAAGAAGATTAGTTCCCACAGGATTTGAAGCTCCTAAATTCTTACTCCAATACATCATCATCCCAGTGCAGCCTCCAAACTCCTCCTAGCTTCTAACTTTCTCCCACAACATTAGGTGGACCCTGCAGGTCCTGTATCTGCTTTCTATAGAGGTGAAGCTTTTCAGTTTGAAAGCCCTGAAAACTGTAGTACTGTTACTGACTCTTTCTTGCTCTGTGAGCCCAAGGTTTGCTGAAATGGAGAAGACCCTCAAGGGCCTCATGTTTCTCATCACAAGTCTGATCACAAATCAGCCTTTGCCACCTAAGTGTGGTTTCTCAGGTTGCCTCAGATTATGTATCTCCTACGTGTCTGCTCATTGGGCATTCTTTCACAGAAGGAGTTAACAGAGTGTAGCTGTCAGCCTTGAGAAGTGCTTGAGCAGAAAGCAACGGTCTCATTGTTGTAATATTAATCCCATACGTTCACTAATAATTTTTGGTTTGCAAGTAAACAGAGCTAGCAGAGTATTGGTGGAGCTGACTTAGGAGGACCATAAGTTTGATACACTTATTTATACAAAAATACATATAAATGTAGAAGTGTACATGAATAAAAATAATCCGATAGCAACTAAAATAGTTTATTACAGATTAAAAAAAGATGTGTATAATATACCTTGAAGTTGTTCTTTTTCCCTTACTTCCAGAGTACGGTCTGTTCTGAGCCATGGGCGTGGATGCACATTTCTTCTTGTTTGCTAGCTACAACATTTTGCAGAAAGTAGTGATTTATTTATTTTTTTAATTAGGAATTACTTTTTTCCTAGTGTTTTTTATTGGTTTTTTTTCTTCTCTTCTTTTTCATATATTCAGACTCAAGGATACTTTTCAAAGTATCTCTTCAAACTTTCTAAAGCACAATTTCTCATCTTCATTTGCACTTGTCTTTAGCTTGTAACTTTTATGTCCGTATGTCCAAATTATAATGCATACAACTGTCACTTGCTTGTGGGAGTTTTTGCACACATATTCATAAGAAGTTCATGCATAAGTAAGGCTTTCAACTATTATCAAGCTATTAACTACTGGACTGTGAACAGAATGCATTTCTTTGGAAAATGCTTATCCTGTCTTCAAAACCACGCTATTCATGTACATTATCTTAATCTTATAAATTCCCTGTAGAAGGAAGCCCTAACAATATTTTTGTTACTTTCACCCAAATAAATATTCTTCAAAATTAGGTTTTTTCCTACTGTATTCTCATAAATAACTGAAGACAGTACTTTGGAAGCTAACTCGCCTCCGAAGAGATTCAATGTAATTGTAATTAGAGACTACTGAGTTTGTTCCTAGTATCAGTCTCCTCTTTCCATTATATTTCCCTTCCTGTGTTCAGTTATTTTGACTACTTGTTTATTATTACATCTAGAAGACAGCAGTACTACCTTTAGTATTATACTGGTGGGGAGGGAAGGGGAGAAAGGAAGAAGATTAAGTCTCCAACATAGCACAGCCTCAAGACCAGAAGTAGTATGTGGAAATTATACTAGAAGATAAATTAACCAGGATAGTTTTTACTTTCATACCTTGGCATGTGAGTGTGTAAGAGACAAAACTTCAGGATAGAGTGGATCTCTGCAGAGAAAAAAAAAAAAAATTAAAAAAATTCACCCTGCCTGTCAGAGTAACATTTGATATGTCTCCAGTAAATAATATAGCTAAGGTGGGAACATATACTAAGTACAATGATAAATTCAGTCTTCTTCTCTGTCTTCCCATTCTGTGTTATTTGCTGCCTAAATTGCCTGATGAGTGTCGGGTATCTCGGTGTAACAGTTTACTTACACACCAGAATCTGAATCCTGTCTCTTGCAATTCAGGCGATTGCTGCAACTACTGGCTTATTAGACCAGTGATTTCCTGTACCAGGGACTACTTAGCCAGTATGCAGAGTGTTACCAGCTTCAACAAGAGAGACTAACAATCCATTACCAAAGATCACCAACAGCTCAGTGCTTAACATGACCACCCGACATAGAAACTCCCAAATTAATGCAAAGAAAATGAGATATAAACCATTCTCTCCATCTTAAGAGGGAGTGCATTTGTCTGCTCAGATTGACTGTTGCCAAGTCAACTGATAGGGACTATCAAGTGAATATGAGGTGGGAGCAATTTATAAATTAAGGCTCGCAGAATTTTCACTAAAATATATATTACAAATATTGTAGCGATTTTACAGGTTCAAAAAAACCCAAAGAGTAATAAAAAAATCAGCTTTCTTATCTGCTTATTTGGTTGAAAAACATTCTTCGTAGTATCTGAACTTCAGGTTAAAGGATTATTTTTAAAATCTGCTGGAAACAAGTAGAAAGCTTTAGAATGTTTGGTTTGTTTCCTGTCATATATGTACCTTTTTTGCTTTCAGATTGAGCTATCTGAATTTGTGTTATTGCACTGAAAGGCTACTTTTTTACTCCTCTTTACAATTTTTTATTTCTATTAAAATGCTGACTTAGAAAAGCTTTGGAATAAAATTTAAATTTCAGGCACATCAAGTCACCCCAATTTTTTTTCCCAGATCATTTGAGCAAATGTTTAGATCTTGCCTTAAAAAAAATCACAGAGATCCATTCAACAACAAGAATTATCTGCACAAAGCTCCATATTTCATTAATCCAAAAAAAAAAAAAACCCAAAACCCAAAAAAACAAAACCCACAACCTGGAGAAATCATCTGTGTATGGTTGGCAACAGTCTTCAAGTATCGGATGATTAATTTTTATCTATTTACCCTATTTTCCTCATGCTGCATCCCTATTGGCTGGCATTAGGAGCATGCAGAAGGTGAGGATTTGCTGCCGCAGAACTGGCAGTTATATGTTATTCTGAAAAATATGCAAATACACTCTCTATACTCAAGAAAAAATAGTGGTTTTTCCATCAGTAAACTAATTTATTCCTACTGTATCTGTTCTCTCAGGGCCTTTTTTTAAAAAAAAAAAGAAGAAAAAAGAAAAAAGGCAACAAAACCCCCTCATTGTTCACTAAATTCTTCAAACTTATTTAACCTTAATGGTTTCTCTCCTCTTCCCCATGCATGATAATCCATATTTAAAACCTCATATGACAGTTCTGTAGCTGTTTGGTAAGTTAAATTAACGTGTAAATCCTGAAAAGGTAAATAAGTAAGTAGCTAGAGTATTGTGGCACCACTGAAAGAGAAGCTAATGTTTAACAATTCCATCTCTGCATGTCAACACAAGATGCATGTGCATGAGCAAGCCCTTTGTGCTGGCTAATCCTACCCAAAGCCTATAGCTGCTTGCCCATGCGCGGACAGGTCCCATCGCCAGCAGCCCGGCAATGCCCTCAAGAGTGAAAGTGTAAACCAAAGCAAAGCTGATTTCAATGCGGCGTCGCTGGAGCTGCTTTGTCTCTATGTGATTCAAGTTGCTCTGTCAAAATGATGCTATAAAAACTCCAGAACAACTTATTTTAAAATATACACTGACTTGGAGAGTGACTAAAGTATTTGTTACCCCCTTTTTTTTTTTTTTAACTTTGTTTACTCATTTTTTTTCTCTTAACCTATTTTACCCCCACCCCCCATTGCTCTTTCTTTGCTTCAATTTCTCCCCTTCTTTCCAGTTGCTTTAGTGTTTACTCTCCTTAAAAGAATCAATGAAAACTTCAAAAATATCTAAAGTGCTTCCTTTAGATTTATGGCCTCTCTGCATGTACAATTTTGAAAGAAAAAAAATAATCTTTTAATTAAATATTAAATACTTGGAACTAATCTAATTGAATGGCCTCAATGTTCACTCATGGATAATCAGTGTGCCTAGCTCCTATCAAACGTTTCTGATTTTTTTCACTACAGCATAGGATTTCAGTTCTGCTCTTACATAAATGTTTACTAGAACACAGACTGTGATTGTTTTAAGGTCTTTTAAGTTATGTAGGTAATTGGCAGGTTAGCTGATAACTCTAACATGCTTATTGCCAATATATTTTTTAATTCTTCCAGCACTCCCATTTATTTCAAGTGTATACCATTAAAGCTGTTCAATCCTTTTGTGGAGCTGAATCATCTGCTCACATTACTTCATAAAACAGCACTATAACTCAAGTCCAGTTTGAAATTCTTATAAATCTTCTGTTTACTCCTCAAAATCCATCTAACAGAACATAAAACTAAAGCAAGATCCAGATTTTGTTTGCAAAGCATGATTATACTGATAACACATGGAGTTTCTTTTTGTTCCCCCACCTACAGCTGACAGATACGGCTTTAAATTGCTCAGGAATAATTTTAACTATAGTAGCAAACTTCTGCTGGTGTAGCCAGGCTTCTATCACAGACTTGCTCTCACACCTTTTTGTCCACTGAAAAGCCCTTTCATAAAAAGCCCATTCATAAAAAAAACTCTGTTTTCACTTTTACTCTGCATGAAAGTAATTATTTGATTATCTCTAGCAGATACGTATAGCTATATATCTCATATATACTGTTTCAAAACAGCTTCCCAGCTGCAGCTTAGCACTACATCCTGTAGTCTGGCCCTGAATCTTTGCTACCCAGATTAGTGGATTTATAAATTTAGGAACCTATCGGATTAGATCCTTGATAAACTGCATATTAGTCTGTCTTAAATTCACCCATCTCCTGTACTATCAATATAGAAACCCTTGAACAGCTAAGTATATAATAATGCCTCTGAACAACTAATGAAGTATGGCTATGTATCCTCTCCAGAGATAGCAGTTTGAATGTACAGGACAAAACCCACAGCTGTACGTATGCTCATACAGGCCAAAGGTATGTTGACCTCACAAGTGTAATGATATCTGTGTTCCAGAGGGTGGCAGCTGAATGTTTGTCTGTCTTAGGTTTTTATGTTTGGTTTTAGGGTTTTTTATCAGGCATTTCCTGTCCCAGCAACATAGAGGCCACATTAAATGTGAACAAGTATCTATTTCTTAGCTTTGTCAGCTGAACTGGTTAAAAACCATCTACAGCTGACTGTCTACTGGTTTGTACTGCAAAGAAAGCTGTTATCTTGCCTTGCTTTTTTACAGATGTCAGCACTACTTTAGCATCCTAAATAGAGTACTTCAGCAAAATTAAGACTTCCTTGAAATAACAAGGAACAGCGCTTACTTAGTATCAATTGTTTCAAATAATGGGGAAAAAAAATTAGACTCCACCAGTCCAGCATGGTTCAAAGCTAGATAAGACAGGAGCATGACTAGGGTAGAAGTTAGGGTGTGCAAGATCAGTGTGAACAGATACCCCACGAATTATATGCAGCAGTTGTAAAGCACATACCTCTGTCTGTGGTCTTCATGTGACTTAGTCTGCACTGAAACGGGTCTAGATAGTATCTCCTGTTGGCCTTTCTTTATTTAAAAAAAAAAAAAAGTAGTCAATTTGGGGGGCATTTAATCTGTTAAAGATCAGTAGTACATTTGTAAATCACAGACCACAACTACTACCTACTATAGAAACTACAGTCTACTGTGGAAAAGAACTTCTTAAACACAGGAAAAGATGGCTAAAAATTAAAATGCTATCGCTATCCCCCAACGTTTATTTCTGCTTCACAACATAGAATTGTCTTTTGCCCGTAAAACTTTTGCCCAGTGTAACATCATCTGAGATGCTGTTACCCTCCCTCCTTTGCCTCTGAAATACAGGAGCTGCAATTGCACAGCAGGCAGAACAATTTTTCAATTTTTTTATATTGTGCAGTAAGCCTTAAAAATAAATCTTTACTCATCCAATGTCACCATAATTGGACACTGATATGTTGTATGCACTTTAGGGAACAATAGTCTAAATGTTCAGGTAGCTTTTTTGTTGCTAAATTACAGTTAGAAAGCATAATCCAGGACAAAATGCAGTTGTCTTTGGGAGTCTGGGGCTTTTGCTTTCCTTTTCAAATTTAGACTGGTTTTCTTTTGTTTTTAAATGTATATCTTTGCAATCTGGCAGTGCCATGTGGTATATTAAGAGTCCTAAAAATATCTGATCTTCTGCTGTATTTAGCGAAAAAAAAAAAAGTGGTTTTGTTGTTGCAGTTTTTTAAAGAAAAGGGACTAGATGCTATTTTGGCCGCTTAATCTGGTTCTGTTCTAATGCCAACCAGTTATCCTCAGCTTGTCACAGCTCAAGAGAAGAATATGTTTTCACAAGACATAAAAATGAAGTTTCAAAAGTAGGAAAAGTACATACAAGTATACCTTTCCAGAAGACTTAATAATTTGCTTTTTAAGTCTTCTTTGAGTGACTACATTTACAATTAATATATGTAATATGCAGAACACCTTCTACAAAACGTTGTGGGTATAAACCATACCTCCCCTGTTACAGGTTTTTTTTTCATTTGCCCAATTTTCATATAGAAACTTGACTCTCTGGTACACAGCCTCACCAATGTTGAAAGACAATGCTGACAGTAAACTGGAAACTTTTCTATTTTAAGAAAATTTTATTCTTACTAGCTAAATATTTTCTATTCATGTTGCTTATTCTTTGTATTTCTTCCAACTTGAACAATGTAGATCCTATTTCAATAGGATTTTATTGCAACAGTATATAGTTTTCAAATACAAACTTTTTATTTAGTATTTAAGACATAAAGACACCTACAGATAATTTCATCAAACAACTAAACAAGTTTTGTATGTGGTTTTATGTATATATTTGCACAAATGCTCTACACATCTGTATGAGCAACTACCTACCTGATGAAATTCTACTAAAAACACAATAAAAAATAGTTTTTATACAACCTTAGAATTAAAAAAAAAAAAAAAAAAAAAAAAATAATTACAAGCCCGAAACCAAAAAACTTGTAGTTGTCATGGCTTAAAAAATCCCTTTTGAAACTTGACCTTGTGTGCGTGTGAATCAAGGCTAGATTATGTAACAGTCTGCATAACCTACTCACCATTACTTCCTCAGCCTGACGCACCAGTTTTTCTGTTTTTGCTTCTAATTCTGCATTAAGTCGCCTGAGAGAGTAAGAATGTTTGTCACTGAGTTTTTGAAAGACTTACAAGAAATAAGTGTAAGCATGATAGTATCTCTGCCTGAACCATGTGAAATTTTAATAACTCCTACAAAGGAACACCAAAATATACTTCAGGATATTAACAAATTACATTTCAATAATTTCCTGAGTTTCTGTCAGATCAACAGTAGTAAAATACCTTTACCCATTAAACAGTAAGGTTTAGACTATAATTTTGAGAGGTAAAGGGTGTCTTTGTTTTTGGCCATGTCATTGCTTAGTACACATTTCACATCTGTATTTCCTCAGTGCTTTCTGGTTTTAACACAGTCCGTATCTTAGGTGTACTGAGCAGCACAGGTTGGGGAAGGAGTCATGTATGATTATATTACTTGATCACATAATTGAGATGTGTCACTGTACAGAAGTACAGGTTAAAATAAGCTTGCGTTCTTGCATGCTCCACTTTATAGCTTTTCATGCAGTGTGGCTACGGGAGTTTCTGAGACCTGGCTCCTTGTACATCCTCGCAGTTCACAGGGGCTGAGGGCGGACAAGCAACAGCTAGTGCTTTCAAAGGTGCTTTCACTGCGTTTGTCACAAGCTTTAGAGCTTTGAAGCTCTTCTTAACTAGCTTAAGCGGTTATATTCATAATTCTAAGTGTCGGTGTTTGAAACGCAGGAAAATCTAACGGCCAATGCTATGGGAGCGAGATGAGGCCTAGAGCAGCGCGCAGCCCTCCCCGCAGGCCTGTGGGAAACGGCGGGGGCGAGTTACACGCTGCTCCTGGTGCTCCCTTCTATAAGGTCTAGGGGAACCAGCTGAGGGGCTCGGGTACAGCAAAACTCGGGTAACTGCCAACTCCGTGAGGACAGCCAGCAGCGAGCGGGAGGAGGCCGAGGTGACAGGGCCCGGCCGCCGCCCCCGCCCTCGCCTTACTTGTACTCCTCCTCCTTGGCCAGCAGGTCGTCGCTCACCACGCCGGTCCCCGCGGCGGCGGGCGGCAGGGGGCCGCCGGGCGGTCTCCGCACCTGCAGCGAGGACGAGTTAACGTGAGGGGTGGGCACGGCCCGGCACGGCCACTCTGCCCCGCGACCCTTCCCGCCCTCCGCGCTCGTCCCCCCCGCGCCCGAGCCGCCGCCTTACCCCGGGGAGGCCCCCGCCCCGCCGGACCCCGCCGCCGCCCGACGCCATTTTGTTCGCGGAGGCCACCGCGTGGCGTCTCCTTCGCCCGGGCAACCGCCCGCCGCCGCGGGGGGGGCGGCTGTGCCTCCGTCCCCTCCTCCGCCGTGGCGCCGAGGGACGGCCGCCCTCGCCGCTCGCTTTCCGCCCCGCCGCGGCCCCTAGCCCCGGCCGAGCCTGCTCCTGCCGCTGCTGGGTGCGGGGGCAGGGACGGGGCGGCCGCGTTGGAGCCTCCACGGGGCAGCCTCCCACGCTGGGAGGCGGTTGGAAGCTGAGACGCTTCCTTTCCTTTTCCCTCGCACGGTTTCGTGCCGGGGTGACACCGTGTCACGGCCCCTGCGACGGTGACGGCAGTCCGAGGAAAGCGGGAATCAGGGGACAGGACCCTTGAACAGAGGCCAGGGACCAGCTGGCTCCTGGCGTGGCGCTGGGCCACCGTAGGTTCAGGTGAGGGGAAAGTGATAAGGTCTGAGGTGACATTACATTCATTATTGTAGTAAATATTTATTACAGCCCTTCGTTCTAAGCCTTGAGGCCTTGCTACGCATTGTCCTGCCACCATCCCTTCATTTCAGTGTATTAAGCTAATGCGTTTCCAGCATTATGGCAACTGTTCCACCCTAATGACTGCTCTTTTGTGCTGTCACGCCTCTGCATTTTCTGTCCCCAGTTTTCTGCGATTGTTGTCTGGTCTTCACCTTGTCCTCTGCCACGTGTTTGAATGTCTCCATTATTTTTGTCCCTCACCCCTGCACCGTTTGATTTTGCTGCATTTCTCCTTCCCAGTCACCCCTGAGCCTGTTCCCCTTCTCATCCATCACCCTCCCACTCACCTGCTCATTCACTCTGGTTTCTTTTCCCAAGTTTCTAATGGATGCTGCCCCTCCATGCAGCAATGTCCCTGTCATCCTACACCCATGCAGGTAGCTGGGTGTCTATATAGCAAGAATAATACAGTTCTATACCCTGAGTTACATGGACTGTATATGTTTTTCAGTAAGAGATTCACACAGGGGAAATCAGAAGGGCTTAGCTTACTGGAAGTACAAGGTCTCTGTGTAGTTGAAGGATTTCTGCAGAAGTATTAGTTGCAAAAGAGAAGAAATGCTTGGAGGAGATTAACTTTGAACACTGAGACATGCAGTGTAATGGGATAAATGGAGGTGAAAGGAAAGACAGGACAAATGTGATTAGCAGAAGGCAAAAAATAGAAATATCAATATAGAAAAATTAACGTGCTTAACAGTAATGTTGATATTAAGGTATTGACACCAAGGAGGAAGAGATCTAGCCTATGAAAAAAATTATGGAGATGCTGATAAAATTGTCATCTATTAAGTCAGTCCATTACAATATATATATATTACTAATAAGAATAGCAAGAGGTTAATGGTCCCCCTTCAAAGAACAATATGCAGAATTTAACTTCATCAGTTATGCTTTTCCATAAGAGATTAAAGCATCATACCCAAAGTGAGGTTTTAGAAACCTCTCTGATGAGGTTTGGGGGGATTTTAAGAGAAAGAGAGGAGCCAGAGAAGGGACACAATGTTAGCAGGATGAAAGCCACAAGAACAAACGTGCTATTTCCAAACAGCAACATTTTTTTTTATTTTATTACTTTTCAAAAGAAAAGTACTATTTCTTTTCGCAGAACTAAAATATCATCTTAGTAATATTCTTACTGTTTTTAAAGGTCTCATCCAATATAGCCGTAAGATCATAACACTTTAAAAATGCCAAAAGTATTAACTAGAGGATCTCTTCTAGTTAGATACTGAGGCAACAAAATCAATGGCTGAGATTAGAGAGATTAGAGCCATGGGTTTTCCAGCCAGCTTTTAGATAAATCTTAATAAACAAAAGAGGGGTAATTTATTATATCATAATATATCATAAATGATGAAATATGTTAACAAAC
>WUAM01000431.1:76135525-76159704 GCA_024336885.1 Actenoides hombroni | reverse complement strand
GATTTGCATGATTTTTCTAAGATCCACAACATGATTTATTTAATATGATTTGGTTTATTGAAATATTGTATCAACTGGATTTAGACTTCAGCTACTTCTTTTTTTTGAAGTAATATGAAAAGATTGGTATGTTAGGTAAGTATTTCTTAGTGAACTTTTATTTCTCCAGAAATGTAGAAAAAGAGATAAGGGATTTTTTTACATTCTTGATCCCTTACTCCATTAAGGTTTTACCACTTTAAAGTTGACCTGATGTGACCTTAGCAGTTGTGGTTAATTCATAGTTGGTAACTGGGTAGAGAATAGGCTTATATTAGAGATGACAACCAATAGCAAGATACATAAGGAGCTAGGAAAATTTATCTCCATATTTATCTGAAAAAAACCCCAAACCAAACAAAAACAACCCCTACCAAGGCTATGTTTTAAGATTTAGGCAATCTGTTAGTAGATTCCAATTTTCCATTTAATCATTTTTTTCAAAGTCAACTCAAACATCATGACTGTAAAACCAAAATGGTTTTGTCATTTTGAAAGTGTGCATCAGATTAGATGCAGTTTTCAAACAGATTGTTGTTTGTGATCATATTGGTCTGTACTTGGGACCTGCTGCTTGTGACCTCTGTGATGAGAGTTGTACATCATCATTCTGTATTTTCCACGTGTTTCAACTGGCCTTTGTTATTACAAGATCCCAGAATTAAATGATTTTAACAGAAATGTTACATTCCAAATTAAGTGGTTCACTGCATTGCCATTGTTGTTCTTCCAGAGAAGGAGGAGGTAGATCACAGAACAAAAGAGCTCAATCTATATAGCTGGTAGGAGTAGTTCAGGACAGAAAGGTATGAGTATGTTAAAATAGTTTATTGCAGAGGACCACTGAGGATCAATACACCGTGCTTACCTTGGACTACACCAAAGAGCATGTGTTATTTCATTGTTACTATGGCCCTCTTCCGTCTGCAGGCACAAATTTTGTGATCTTCCTTTTCTCACCCAGTAAAAATATAAAAGCATGAGGTTGTTATATTAAGCTATTATCTTCACACTTTCAGACTCTTTTTTTTTTTGTTGTTAATAATATCTTCCTAATGGCTTGAAGATTCATTATGCAGAATTTTCCACGCTTCTCATAAAAGTTATAACATTTAGGAGAGACCTAAAATACTATAACCAGCTAACATTGTAGGAAGGGACAGGATTTCCCTGTATGTCACATTACTTGCCAGAAACAGAGGAATAACAGTGGTTTAGGATAACATTTTCTTCAACAAAAATCATTGCAAATGTATCAGGCCAAACAGACAACACCTGATACACTCGCTCAGGTTTTTTGTTTTGTTTTGGTGTTTGTTTGTTTGTTTGAGTCGTCCCATGCTAAACAAATAAATAGCACCCCTATATATGCAAAAATGCTTACCATTTTTGGACCAAGAATCACGTTAAGGCTTATATATTGTCTTTGGTCTTTGGTAAAGCTAAATTCAGTTACACTCCCATGAGGGAGGCCTGTAGTAAAATATTACTTCTGTTGATTCCACATCTAGAGGAAAAGTCTTTTACAGGACTTGCTGCTGCCTGCTTTACCTCCACCCTGGGAAAGAGGGATGCTTCACTGAGACAGTATAACACAAAGTGTTTCATTCTTCCTTGTACAGTAGTTTATTTGACCAGGACAATCTGTACTGCTTAGGTTACCCTGCTCCAGGTTAAGTGGTCCTGCAGAGACTGTTTACCACAACACATTTACACTCTCAGCTCTGAACACTGGCACTTTTCTAAGTCAAGACCCGTGTTTTTAGGCCCAAGAATCCAAAGCAATCCAATCCACACCCGAAGGAGATGTGTGTTACCACCAGGGCTGCCTCCGTCGCAGCAGTGTACCACACAGCTCTGCCATATCTCATGGGCCACGTGACAGAAACTGCCGTTCACACCATGCTTCTTATCAGTGTGCTTCACAAGCAGGGCATGCACAGGGAGCCTCATGCAGAAGAAAAACCACAGCCTATGCAGGCTGAACCCAGTTATAAGGAAGTAAACCAGCACTTCATCAGCACTTGCAGATGAGGGCAGAGAATTGAAAGCTAGCAGGCAGTTGTTTATTTGTTTACTTATTTATTCTAAATGTACCAGAGAGGACGTCAAACTTACATCCAAAGCATATCACTGTAACCTAAGCAGCTGTAACAATTACAGCCCCTTCACACTTGAATAGTTTCTCTACCTTAAATTTCTGATTCGTTTTTCTAGTTCCAATTTCCTGGAGGGGAGAGAGGGAAGAGCAGAATTTTGGCATGAGTTGTAGGTGAAATTTAATACTTAGCAGCTTTCTGAAAATTGGGGCTTTTTAAGCTCTAAATAGTCATCTTAGTTTTTATTTTAAATTATATGGTTGCTACTTAATCTTCCTATTAAATAGAGTAAGAAGTAACAGCTAATCTTGAATTCACCTAAAAATCAGATGAAAATGCATCAGTTTTGTGCAATGATAGGAACAAAATAATGTAAACTCGTGCATGGCATTTTCAAACATTAGTGGAGTAGTAGGATCTAGACAACGTGTAGCTATTAAATCAATAATCCAGACATTGAGGGCATTCCCCAGACAGCTGTTGTATTTTTCCCCCTAATCAGTAATAATAATCCAATCGTGTTTGAAATGGCACAGTTGTATATTGGAACCTATTTTTGTGCTGCTATTGTCTCGTGCATCTCTAATGGCTCCCTAAAATACAAAGAAGACCAAGTATTATTAATAGCCATGTATTTCATACGAAAAAGCTGCTGCCTCTTTGCATATATGAAGTCTGCAAAAAATCTTTAGACCTTACTGACAAATATCCTAAACTGGTTTACCATCAGTATAGCCTCATATCTTTTGTTTTCTAGCAGAATGACCTGATGGATGTTAGTTGCTTGTGTCAGGTTTTGCGTGGCATAAATCAGGGAGGTCTGTGGGAACTGATTACACAGATTTTGAGGGGCAACAGGGCTGGGGGATGGGCAAGCTGACCTAATAAGTCTCTTCCATCTCCAGTTTTGCTTTCACATGGATTTCAGTGCCATAGAAATATTTATTCTGTTTGTAGTAGCTGTGTAGACATATACAATACCTAGTTTCTAGGCTAGTCTTAAGTTATTTTTTTGTATAGCTATAACCAGCATACTTAGGCTATCCAGATTGCTATTTAAAAATACAAACAGTTTTTGTTGTTGTTGTTCTTCTCTACTTCGCTGCACTATTGGGGCTTACTTATTTCAATGTCATCCTCCCTAACCTAATCCAAACAATAACCTTGGCTCAACAATTTAAACATATTGAATCCCCAACCAGAGTAGTTTTCCCTAGTAATACTCTGATTACAGCAGCTTTTATGTCTGAACAGGAAAGGACCTTAAACACTAAATCTCATCAGCACTGTAAAAAATAAGTGGTGAGCATCAGTCACATTTTCTTGAAATACCACAAGTCTTTCTTGAGGCCTAATCCTTTAATCTCTGGATTTTGGGCACTTCTGTTCTGATTACTAGGGATCAAAAGGTTTGGCAAATACTCTTCAGACCACTCTTCAAAGTGGCCACTGTAATATTACCGCACTGTTATGACAGAGGTTGCATGATTTTTCATTGTCCTAGTAGCTGGTATTTTTGGGGGAAAAAAAAACAAACCAGAGAAGTTAGCTTATCAATGCAACAGTCTGCCACACTGAAAATTAATGAAAAAGCACATGGCCCTCCAGTACAGTGGTTCAGACAATTTCAGAACATGACAATATCAAAGGGAAATGTCCTTCACTGATGGTGGAAATTCTTCCTGCTGTGAAAACACAACAATTTCTAATGGAGGGTGCCCTTAAAGGGCTGCTGTAACAGACACAAATGCTGGTTTCCTAGCTTGTTCTCACAGCTACAGAGTAATCATTTTTTTAACTGAAACTAGAAATCTTATACAATATCCTGCCTGAAATACTGTCATGTGTGAAGTTACATTAGGAAACAAGAAATAGGTTTGCATGTCATCTGTAAAGTAAAACCAGTCCCTTAGACTCCACTACCAGAGAGTTTTATCAAATGTTCATTGGTTCTGTTCTGTCCTGGTAGTATATAAGCTTTTCCTAAATGAGATGATTTCCTCATCCTACATAAGAAATAAATGGGTGACAACTGCTCAAGTTTCATTTTTACTTAGGGCAAGCTAGAAATAGAATTGGGCTAAATGTTTTTCCCTCTGTAATCACTGGGATTCCTAAAGACTGTCACTTTACATGTTAGATCTCTGCCTAAGGAAAACAACCCCATCCCACTTAAATTGAAGAGAGGTAACAAACTACTTTTAAGAAGAAATCAGTTTTCAACAGAGAGGCATGGGCAGACTTTGAAAAAGAAACAATCTCATCACCTAGATGCAGAGCCCTGCAATTATAACAGGAGCAAGTGCAAATCTGCCCGTGCTATTCCTGTTCATCACAGCCTTCGTTACCGGCCTGCGCTTACTGTTCCTATCCCTGCAGTTGTCAGTGAGAAACCCAATCATGTATGTAGTACCCAAAACTCCAGTGCCCCAAAGAGCCAAATAGCCTTCTCCTCTCTTCATGGCTATCTGATTTGCGTAGGTGTGTCAGCACGTGTATCCAAAACCTCTCTACTTGGAAGATGATGTTCTGCTACATAGCATAACGTTCATTTAGAAAACACTTTTTGATACTGTTGCTTTCCTGTGGCTTGCCACATTTTCTATTTGAGCCTGCATTTCAAGGGTGACTGCAGATGAGGTCTTTCAAAATTCCTTTGCTGTGTTGACACCACCACAACAGATCGGGTCTTTCTTATCAGCTTGCATATTTTTATTCATTTTTCATTCAGTGCAGAGCAAGACATAATGGTTTCAGTGAATGCAGTGTGGTGTCACACAGCAAATTAATATTATGGAACAAGTACAAACAAGTTCTAACATTGTAAATCATAGAATCATAGTTTCATAAATGTCTTAATGTTAGTATTTGATGTTGTCCTTAAACTAAAATAACCCATGTTTTGGTATCTGCTTGATAAAAGAAATGCTAATTCCGTCTATATTGTCGGTTCAGCCCTTGGCTTCCCTGTTAAAGCCTACTCTCTGTTAGAAAACTTGTTCCAGTGTAATAAAATGGATTAACAGTCAACCTACATGCCCCTGCGTAAACCACCAGTATGAAAGCACTTGGCTTGGTAGTGCATTAAACTGCATTGGAAAATTCTTTCAGCTTAGGGGAGGTACAAATGTTTTTGCTCACTGTAGTAAAAGATGTGTAGCTCAGTGTCGGCTGGGGCGAGAACGTTAGTTTGTTATTTTTGCATGTTTTCATAAACAAATGCCAACAGCAATTCTTGTTATTGCAGAGCCAGCAGAAATCATAGAGGTTTTCTTTTTGTTGTTCTGCCACATACACACACACACACGCACAAAAACACCAAACCAAACAAAACAAAGCAAAAGACATGTTATTTTAACAACAGAATGTTTGATAGCTTTTAAAAATACAAGGCCTACTTTTGAGGCGTGCTGAGCCCTCCCAGTTGCCATTGAAGTCAGCTTTTGCTGCAGATGCCCCACAGCACTCTAAGGAGTCCCTCAGATTCAAGATCCAAGTACAACATTAGGGAACAGCTCTGATGTGAGAATAGCCCCCAGGAAAAGCACAGGGGCTTTTGTTTTCTTATACACGAACTCAAATTGGACTCAGTCTTTTGAAAGAAACACATACTGAGTGTGTTCATAAACTTTGCCAAGGTATCATCACAGCAATTAGCCTTAGCAGGAGTGTGCAAGTTAGCTTCAAATAAAACAGGGCTTCTCTAGTGGGAGTTGCTCTTGGAGAGGGAACGCAGAGGTAAGATTTAGATATAACTGCTGTGAGACAATCAGACACAGGGAGACAAACATATGTCTTTTGAAGAAACCGCCTGTGTCAAAAATATCCCTGGACTGAAAACTGAGCTAAATTCCTAGGCTAGGTCAATCTGATGGAGATTTAAAGGCTTCTGTTGTGTGGTCACAATGGGTTTTTTCCCTTAGAGCAGCTAAGGTGCCTCAGCAGGTAACAGTTAACAAATAACCGAGAAGGCCTTCTGAAAAGAAACCCAACCCAAACCCCAAAACAAAGATTTCAAATCCTCAACAAAAACAAATATACAAAGTGTAGTAGTTGCATATGCAAACAAAGTAGTAAAATGCCCTTGCTTCTGTCCCATGACTGCTTACTGTCCTCTTTCCCAAACAAAGCTGAATCCCTACTTTAATTTAGATGTTGAATATTCAATGAGTGTTATAGGACAGATATACAAGCAATGTAGTGGCAGGTAAAAGGCTGTGCATTCCTTTAAAATTTATTGTCAACTAAATTATTAGCGTTATTAAATCAGTGTCTGTGCTCAAATGCTCTGAACCTTTGGGTAACAAGGTAGGAGAGACAAGAAAACTAGCTGCTGTTAATTTTGAATGACTCAGCTTTTATGCCTGTGGCTGTCCTGAGTAAAAAGAGCACTCCAAAGGCATTTAAGTTCAAAGACTAGATTGTGGGTTCTTTTCCCTACAAACCTGATCAAAAGAAAACATCCATTGGAAGAGCTATTTTGTTTACTTAATTTAGACATTCTTCTTCAGTGTTGGCAACTCAGATTTTGCAAGATCATGTCGCTACATAAGCAGCAGAGTGGAGAGGTAAAAGCAACTGTTTGCTACCAAAGAAATGTTGACTTCTCAAGATAGCTTGAATAATGAATAATGAAAATACTAATTGTAAAATTATTGCTGGTATCAGGAAATTAAAAAATTTACACATAAGCTTTAAATTTTCTTTTTAATGCAAAACCCAGCATATTAAACACCTCTGGTTATAAACATAATTCTGTAGTGCTTCTTTTCATTGTACATTGAGTCTTAAGAGGTAGAACTAAAAAAAAAAAATAAATTAAAAAATTTCTAGACTGAGATTGTCATAAACTTATGCCATACTTCTAGAATGGTGACGTCACTTCTGTGAGGATCACCTGCCTGTCATTTCTTTAGCAAGCTGAATTAACAGCTATATTGTAGTCTTAGTGCAAACTTGAAGTCCAAAAGTGCACTAAAACCCCCACACAACTGTGCCACGTGAAAAATGGCTCTACTCACTGTAAAGGCATTAATCATTGAGGAAGTGATTATCTCGGACATGAATTTTAATACATTCAGTGACAATAAAACATTGAGATTTTTGTCGTAGCAATGTGTGATACTGGCCATGTAAAGTTGCTGAAATCAACCTTTCTCCTTATTTTAAATATTAGGAGATAAATTAGTTCAATTGGAAGAAGAATAATTTTAATTCAAAATCACACTAAGGAGATACTGAATACAATAAAATCATCGTAATATTTTCTCTTAGCGGAGGACTGAGGAGTTTCTGAGACAGTATCAAACTTTGAGTGATTTGCTCACAGCATTCCTGTTAGAGAACAACACTTCTCTTGCTGTGTAACAAATATGCTGTAGGCCTGAGTAACTCCTGTATTCTTCTGCTCCATTCACTAGCTTGAGGCACAGCAAAATAGCGTCTGTCCCATGTGCAGAGGAAATCAGGGGAGGGACTTCTAGCTGATTTGAGGGATGATGCTAGAGATCACACAAACTCAGGAAAACAGATCCTCAGAAAGGGTTGTCAGAGCTCATTTAGCCGTGGCGAATGATCTAAAGAAAGGGTCTCCAAAGTCAAACTGGAACAGCAAAGAGAGCTGCTGAGAGCCTAGCACATTCGTTGTGAAAAAGCAACGAGCAGAATTAGTGGAGGTTTGTCTGGTGACTGTAGTTCAAATCGAGCACACAGTCAAAGAAAAGGAATCACTTCAGCAGTGCACAATGCGAAATTAAGGACTGGAAAAATCTTTGTAATATATTGTTTGTGAAAGAGAAGAAAAAAGCAGGTTATGGCAGTGAAAAATAAGTTCCTTCTTCCTTTTTCTCTTTCAAGTCAGTACAGCATGAGCAGCAATCATGCATCCTTTCCCTGCGCTACTCTGGCACCGTGACTAAGTGCTGGCCCGGAGTAGAGAAACCACCTCCGCTAAGGTTGCAGTTTATTTTCCAGACAGCTTTTCCAACTGTGTTGACATTAACCATAAAGCTGCACATCATGTTATTCCATGCCTTGTGTAATTGTGTTTTTCCTTATGTGGTCAGCAGTCCGGTAGGAAATGAAAATAAACTACCTCTTTTCTGGGCGGTGTTTAACAACTGTTAGATAAGTGCCAACCACTTGTGTGCCTGAGCATTCAGTGTTTTATAGAGCAGCGTCCAGGTTTGTGGCACTGGAGTTTTACAAAGCTAGCTACTTATGTGACGATGGCAGTTGTTGAGCTGAGGGGGCTACGCCGAAGAAAGCACCGCTTCTGTAAAACTGAAAACATGTTTTTCCCAGCTTGCATAATGTTTTTGTAGATCTCATCCGAGAAAGAATTGGGTTCTGTTGGAGATTTCTTCTAATGTTGGAACTCTGTTTCAGGAAGGTGGTTAAGCTCATATATAGTGCTAAGCATGTGAGCTGTTATCTAACGACGTTGCTGAATCAGATTTCTAAATTTGGTTCATCTCTGTTTTAATAGAAATTGATCCATCTTCTGAAATACTGCTCATGGGAATCAAAACATATTTATTTTTCCAGAAAGACATGCTAGTTGAGTTAATCTTTGCCTTTAAAGTTTGGTTTCTCCTGGTTAGAGGGGAATAGTTTAAATTATGTCTGGGCTGCAGTAGGACGCATTTCATAATGGATAAGAGATGGGAGAAACATCTCTAGCATTCCTGCAAGTAATATGAAGCACCCTATTTTATTGTTTAATCTATGGCTGTGCTGTACTGTTTGGTATTAATAAGATTTTGTCTTTTGCTTCAAGCCTTTTCCTAAAGTTTTAATCCTCCAAAGTATTTATCCATAAATTAGTAACATGGTATGAAACAGTACTGTGTCTTTCCAAGTTCTTTTAGAATTTACTTTTATACTCAAGTCTAGCTTGATTTTTGAGAAAAGTGTTTGTATCAGCCCTTTCCAACCTGTACTTCTTCACTTGCCTTAACTATTTTGCAAGTTTTTCTATTCTGCGTGTTATTTTTATAGCAGAGACCATGATGCAAAGACCACCTACATGGTCTGGAGTCTTTGCATTGTGTATTGCAGTCAGTAACACAGGGTAAACCTGAGCTCATTAACACAGCCTTCCACTCATGCTGCAATATTTGCATCTAGGTGGCTTTAACTTTTTACTCTTAATATATCTCATTGTCACTGCCTCTGGTTCAGCTCCCTGAAAGCGCTAGTTTACAGGCAGTTCATGCAACAACCAAGCTTTTGTGTCCTAGGTCCTAGGTCAACTAGTATTCAGACATTCATCACAAAAGCAGACAAAATGCTGGCAGAAATGGTGAGAAATTACTCCTTTGGTTGAGGGAGAAAAACTGAAGAATGGAACCTGTGTTTGGTTGTCTCAAACACTGAAGAGTGCTGCTAACACCGTGAATCTGTTAGCACATGTGCACAGTTTGAGAATAACAGCTATCATGCCCAAATTTCCATAGCGTCTATTCATAACAGTCCCTCTTTCTCAGTAAAAAAGCAAGGATTTGGTGCCCTTTCTGAATTTGTCTTCTGCTGAAAACTGTGTATCTTAAAATCTGGATGCAGCTGAACTCTCTTGCTAAGACTGATTCTTTTGTTTGTTTGTTTTTACTTTGACCAGGGGATTACACTGAGAGTTTCCCAGGATCCAAAACTGTATTTAGACTGTTTACAGAGCTACATACATTATTTGAATGAGAAAAAAGGAAATGAAAGTGGCCATATCTACATGAGCTGGTAGTTGTTCACAGGAAGCAGCAATTACTGTCTAGCCTTTTTGCCTGGGAAAGCCCTCTCAGTTGCTTCGTGTACCATGTAACCATGTGGAGCATGAACATGCGGTGCTGCCACCCAAAATACCAAAAAAGCACCAGAGAGAAATAAAACCCAATACACTAATATAACAATAGGAACGAGAATAATTTTCACTTGCAATTGTCAAGTAGAGCTAAACTGGCAACTGAAGGGATGCATATTTGTAGTCTGTAGCTGTGCACTTTGCAGTGAAGGAGGGATTTACCCAGGCATGGCACACTCGGACAGTATCACCTCTTTCAAATTCACTCAGCCTGTAGAGTACCCTGCATTTTTCCTCTTTGCTTTTTTTTTGGTCACAGCTCACACATCTGTGAATCATTCAAGGGGAAAGTTTGAGAGATGCTATGTGTCAGGTCAATCCAGGTTCATTCACTGTATGTCCTTAGAAAGCCAGAAACACTGGTGTGTAAACAACGGGGGAGGGGAAGGGAAGGTTTAACAAGACGACCAGAGTTAATCTTTTCTTTCAATACTGGGTATCATTTGGTTTTCTGATTACCCACTAAACTATGGTTGTATTTTCTTTAATTCAATTACACAAAGACGGAAGCCAATTAATATTCCTGCACTCTGTGTATTTGTGAAGGATGCACAGAGAAAACCTTTGTTATTTTTCTGGTGCTAAAGGAGCAGTTCAAGTTAAACTGTATTCCTCTGCACAGCAACAGCAAAGTAAATGACAGCATTAATTCAGTCCAGAATGCTTGATAAATTGAGAGGGGTTGTTTACCTAGTGTATGAAAAAGTCTCTTGGGGATGGGTTTTATTGTGATCTGCATAGTCATCCATCTTCTTGTACTGTCTGTGCTCATGTTTGTGAGTAAAACATACACAGTAATTTAGCATTCAGATAATCCCACAGCAATAATCCAGACAGATTTAGCTCAAATTTCTCCAGGATTTCTATTATCTAGATTTAGTAGTGTGGTGTTGACTGGATATTTTAAATTGCTGCAAATGCTTTTTTCTGCAATAAACAACATATTTTGATGTTCTCATAATTGAAGCTGTGGATTCTTCCCGGCATTACCCACATGTGAAAATGTATCTTTGTGAGGACGGTGACTGCACAGCTGGAGCATGGTTTTAATGCGTTCCAGCTCTTTGACTACATACCACATACGATCGTACAACGTTTATATGAAAATCAGTGTAACATGTATGAAAGTATTAATGAGGATGATCTGAAGGATGTTTGTCTCCACACATCATCTATTTGAACATAAACTGAACTGCTTCAATTTTGATAATGTTTTACTACAGCGTATTAGACAATATAATAACATAGAGCCTGCCTCTCTTACAGCACTTTTCACAAGTAGATCAGAGCTTTTATTGTTTTCAGTTTCTTCAGACAAAACTTCTAGTCTTCCTCACTCAGCAGTTTTGGGGAAACGAGGGAGTCCATGGGGAGAGAGAGCGCATCATTATCTGCATGAAATCAGGGGATAGTAAGTCCAAGTGCGCTGGGTACCTTTCACGGCAGACCACCCTTTGTCATATGTTCCTCTGATTAATTGCAAATATATTCAAGGGAGCAGAGCAGACACTGCAGAGAGGGTCCAAATATTCTTGTACTAAAAATGCCAGCCCTCCCACACTCACTAGCATTGGTGGAGCTGTGGGAGTAAGAATGTTTATGTGGGAGATTTTCAGGAGGGAAGTGTAGTGTGGGGAAAATTGTAAAGCTGATTCTTTTACCCGAGTAGATGGAGTGAGAGTGTCTGAATTGAGGCAAACTGCAGAGCAGGGCAGTTCATGCTCTATGCTCTGCCTGGTAATTGTGGTGCAAATGCACAAAGTACATTATTCACCCCCAGGCCAGATCTTCTGGGAAGAGACTTGTGCACACTTGGCAATAATTTGATGCTAAGATTATGTCATCTAAAAGTGCCTGAGAAATTCAAAATAAGCAAATTATTTGGAAATGTTTGGAAAACAAAACTATTTGGAGCCATTTGTTGGATTTGGGTTGACTTGTGTCATATTTTTGCTCCGCGAACTGGAGAATTCAGATGCCAGTTCACAAGGTGAATTCAGGTATGATGCCCCTGAAAGCACCTCCATTGTGCTGCGCTCCAGATACCTTCTCTGACTGTGCAATATTGCCAGCCTCAATAACTGTGAAAATCTTGAGATTTTTCAATGGGAAGAAAGAGAGAGAATGCTTATTGAATCAGATGTGATAAAGCTGTTCCAGGTGTAAAATTTATCTGCTTAGTCCCCAAACTGCAGGTTTGCCGCAGCTATGGGGAAAAAAAAAAAAAAAAGAAAAAAGAAAAAAAAGCAAAAAACATGTATGAGAGAGGTTTTTATAGCTAACAATCATGCTTCTGGGCAGAAACCTTCTGAAAGAAACATGCGGCATCAATGTGGCAGTACTTTTGGTTTCACACGCGCTCTGAGTTACTCTCTGCGCTACTACAGCGAGTGAGTTTCAGAAGCAGCAGTGCTCACGTACTTGCAACGGAAAAGGAACAGAGCGTTCGCTCGTCTCGCGCCGATGCCCCTGCTATAGCAGAGGGCCCGCTCCTATGGCACCAAAAGCCCCCAGTTCTGGTGCGAGACATTATATTTATGCTGAAATATTGATCAATATTCAAGTTTGCTCCCCGCTAAGTGAGAACTGTGAAGCTGTAATGCCAGTGAGATGGAGAAGCAATCTGATAGCTTTTAAACTGCTCTTCCAGACTGTGCCTGGAGTGCCAGCTGTTGTAGCTGGGAGTTTTCAAGCCCCAATTCTCTCCTTTCTTAAAAGGATTTCCTTAGACTCCTAAAAAGTGGTATCAGAAAAACACAGATACGCAGAAGAGTGTAAAATGGACCTGGCGTAACTATGTCTTAGCTACATCTGTATTTGAATGTAAGTATAAATTAATTTAGTTTTACTGTCAGTGTCTAAGGAAGTTGCAAATGCATCCACAGGCCTTCTTGTTGCTGCATATTGCTGCTCAACTCATTAGTTGGGGTTGGGTTGCCTGCCTTTTTGTTTTGGTTTGGTTTGGTTTTTTCTTTGTTGGTTTTTTTTTTTTCTTTTTTTCCATCCTGTTATATCCCGACCTCTCAATCAGCAATTATTCTGAATCATGCTGAGGATGCTTTTCCTCACTCCTTTTGGATTTTCACTTACTAATGCAAATGCATCTCAAAATATTGTCTTACAAAGTCATTAGGTCCAGGGCTTGATAATGCATACTGGGGTTAATTGAAGCATCAAGAAAGCAAAGGAAGTCCGAGAAATGCAAGAGCACCATGCAAATGTTGACAGATTGATTTTATGACTAAGATACAATTATTCTTCATTAATTTGCCTATGCTTTCAGAAAGGAAGGGAGAAAATTTGAAAAGCAGAGTAGTGTTTTTTTTACAACAGGCAACTGTGTGCTGTGATTGTAGAATTTTCAAGAAATCCCTCAAATTGAAAAAATTCAGAACAAAAAACCCCAAAAATATCTTACAGTGAGGCAAGTCCGCTATGTTGAAAAGTAACATCAGTGTGTTCTATGTCTGCATCTGCAATTTGAGATTAAATACTCTGGGGATAAAGTTAAAACCATAATTTTTCAAACCACCTAATGGACATTTATGTAGTATATTGTTTCCTTTTTCACAGTGAAAGTGCTAGTAATAAAGCTCTGTATCTCTGCCATGACAAGGCTTGTCCTCTGACATGGTTGTGCAACTGCATCACCTGCTATGAGCTGCACCAGTACAATGAGGGCAGAATTTGGGCCCGTAGCATTTAGTTAATCATTTTGCATGCCGTTAGGAGCCCTGATGCCTTTCTACCCCTTCCCCTACCTCGGTGCTGGAGGAATAAACCAACTCAAAGTAGTCACTTGCTGCAATTCTGAAAATAGATTTTCTGTGTGAGAAGTTGCCATCTGCACAATCATCCTTTTCCTCTTTGAGTAGCAAACAGCCAGAAGGTACCGAGCCCCCTCTGGGTTGCAGAGGGAAGAATCTCAGACATGGCTGTGGTAGCAGTGCCCCGTTTTTTTAACCCATTGAGTTATTTTCTAAAGATGCTCTTATTTCCATGTGCTTGGCTGGTGTTATGGTGACCATGAGTGAGTATATCAAGTTACTGGTATGGGAGTAGCCCTGCCAGGAAGCCAGAGGGCATGTTCAGTGCAAACTGTTTTTAGAAGCCTAAATAGGCACAGCTCTAAGTTGGGTGCCTGCTATGTTAATAAAAGGACTACACATTACTTCTCCTACCTCCTGAATGTGGATAGAACACAGCCTTTATCTGAGAAAATGCTTACTCCTGGATTGATGTCACACTTGGCTAACAGGCCCTTACAGCACTGTGTAAATTGCAGTATTCTTAAACTGGGGTTTGACGGTCAGATTTTTGAGCTTGGGATCTGCTAGAATTTGGGAGAAGGGCTTTTGAAAGGGTATAAATTAAGAAAAGAAACAAACAAATGCCCCATACCTCACAACATGGGAAATTTTGATGAACAAAATGTGGTCAACTCATTCTAGGGGTTAAAGGAAAAAATGGAGAGCAGAGGGAAAGCTGCCCTTACTTCCTTTCTTCCTGATGTTGAAAGATATCAGTTCCTTGCTTTGTGAAGGAAAGAATATGATCTGCCTCAGGAAAATCAAGTTAGGAAAGTGACCTACTGATTTATTTAGTTTACTCTTCTCATGGTGGTATAAATCATCCATCTCCAAAGTGCACTGCTTTGTAAACTACGCTACTCCACTAGATGTTATTCAGATTAAAACTGGTGAAAAACTGAGCACCATCCCAAACAGTAAAGTCCAGGATTTTATCAATTATAATCCCAATGCTTTCCTCCTATCCCCAGATTGTATCAGTTGTAAAATGGCAGCTTGTATCAAAATTTCCATAATTTCACACATCAGATTTATTAAAAAAGCTATTTAAATACATCAATCATCTCTTAGGTTCACTTAAAAATAGTGGAGGACATTAAGTGCTCTCTCATACTGAAGTTTCTAACTTAGTCTGGTTTTCTTTTGGATTGTTAGAGAAGTGTTAGAAGCCTGATAGTAGAGGAATGGCTGCTTCTTGGCTGCACACAGTATTGATTTGTAAGAATAGTGGATATTATAACTAATTAAGACATTGATAAAGCATCTTGAGAAAGATGACATTCTTCTCCTGTCTAAAGTGATTTGCTATTGGGTTTTGGCTAGTTTGAGCATCCAACCCAAACACATTGGTTAAGACCACAAAGATCCCTGTGGGTGCTGAGAAGACGAGAACCACCACTGCTGACTCATTCACTGCCACACTCATCTGACATAGGAAGTGCTTACGCAGCCCTTTCCGACCACCCCTGTTCACATATTGCTGTCAGCCCACGGACCAGGTTCCTGCAACAGCTCTCCAGCTTCATCTCCATCTCAGTGGTACCTTTCCTGATATTTTTGGCTCTGAGCTAGATCCAGTGCCTAGATAGGATAAGTGTAAGATTTCAGCCAGATGGATTACAAACAACATTTTCAATGTTCTTGGCTTCAACCCCACAGAAGGCGGCTTTGGCCCTACAGAATAAAATCCCATCCTTCAGGCAGCTGAACCAGTTGCCTGACTTCAGCATGCAATGTCATTATCCTGTATGTTACATGTAACACGTATTCCACTCAGAGCTTCTGGTTTGCATCTGAAATCTGGATGTGCTGCTGACTTCAGGACCACACAGTGCCAACTTCCTTACAAAGGTAGATGAAGACATTAAGAATCTGGACCTATGTATAGTATCATAAATAAGCAGTCTCACTTCTTACATTTCACCCTGATAAGACAAAATAATGTCCATGCTCCACTGAGTTCTCTTCTGGTGGGGAAAACTCACTGTGAAGCTTATAAACCTAATCAATGCAAATAGCTAATATGACTTCTTATCCCAACTTGATTCAGATCATAAATGAATGAGATTTAGGTCCACCAATCCTTATAGAGTAGTTCTACAATCACATATTCATGCTGAGGAAGACCTTTCAGTGGGATTCTCCACAGGATAAGTCTTTGCCAGCTATTGAAAGTGGGATCATTGCAGAGACAGTAACATTGTGCTGCTACTTATCAAATGCAGCACAAATCTGTCTGGCATCCTTGTTAATTATTTAGAGTATAGCAGACAAAGATAATATTCTTGGATTCATTATTGGAAGAATTTATGATCTATTATGAAGTGAAAGCAGTTTTGATATATGAGCAGTATTGGGAGGAATTGCCAGTGTGAAAACTCAGACCAGATCTCTGTGCATAATATTCTTGTCTCGCAGGAAGTAGTGGGAGTAATATGTGAAAAAGAGTTGTTCACAAATCAGTATCCTTGGGAGCTCTCTAGATGACTTTCCCTGTGCTTTGTGATACTCTGCAAAAAGAAAGATCCTCTTTCCCTTCTTTGAGCCTTTTTATGTCACAAACTGTGCACACAAAGCCATGTGTATAACAGCTCTCACTGGTTCTTAGCAAAGGATACAGAGTAGAATCAGGTACAAAACAAAGGTTCCGGTCCACAGTCGTGGTTACAACTGCAGATCTCAGTGCAAAATAATGTTAATCATTAGGACAAAGGTATTCTTAAAACTGTCTCTGTTATTAAAGGCCTATTTATCTTTCCACATTATAGTGGGATGAATATCAGACAAGCCTTTGTTTTGCCTTCACTCACAGTTTAGCTGGAATCATGAACAGCTTTCATAATGAAGTCCACAGCCTGCAGGAGATTTGTATTCCAAGTATATGTGTAGACCCTGTTGTTCCAGATTGTACTTCTTTCCTGAAGCATGCACCGACAAGCTCTTCAGGATGTTTGTTACTGTACAACATTGTGAGCCAACTAATGCTTATTAGTGGCTGTGCATTAGGTCACTCCAGAGTTTCTCCACAACAAGGCATGTTCCCAGTGGGTTGTGCCCAACAGGCACTATCCCTTATGGATCAGCTTAGTGGGGAGAAGAACCTGCATCTTAATGAGGACATGCTAAGCCCCCACCTCAGCCTCAGGGGAGAATAGGTAGAGTGACAAGTCCTGTCCTTGTATTCCCCAAGCACAACCACTCTTGATTTGTAACTGTCCTTTTTTTCAGAGCTCTGGGGTGGAGGAAATCCTTCTCAGGTCCTGCTGAACTCCATATAGCTGCACTAAGGCCAACCACAATTACTGGTATGTGTATTATGTTGAATAATTAAGCCTATGTAACATCATAAATACTCCTGTATTATAGCTAAGCTATGTTCACAAAGCAAAGATGTGTCCATAACTATATGTACCAGACTGCTCCATACGTAGAAGACAGATGGTGTTTATTCTGTATTAATTAATATTGCATGAAGAATTTCCTCCCTCTTTAAGTATCTTGAACAACTTTTTTTTAGAATCTAAATGTAGTCATACAGGTTCCTTTTGCTTTTACAGTAGACCATTGTATTTTATCTCCATTCAAGATAGGCGGCCTTGGTTTGTTCTTATAAGTACTACCTTGTGTATCTTCAATCTAAATGTCATTATTGTAATTCTACTTTCTACTTAAATAACTCGATTTAATCAATTTAAAGATGGAATGCAAACCCTGTAATCTGAAGAGTTAATAGGTCAAATTTGACAAGTCTTGGGTCTGACGGTGTTGGTTTCGCTGGCCATCACCTTTTTTTTTTTTTTATGGTATTAGGTTTTTTTTAGTCACTTGTTTCAGAATAACATTACTCATGAGGACGAAATATGGCCACTGCTGAGATTTTACTGTTCAGTGTAACTTGTTCAGAAATCCTGCCTGAGACACATGGCCTTCTCCATTGTAATCTTACGGTGGAACATTTCTGCCTTACAACTGGAGCCACACAGAGAAGTGGCTAATAACACAAAAGCAATGGCACTGTCATGGTTATTCAAACGCCATTGCTTTAAGGGACACTCTAAAGGAAACTAGGCCAAAAACTTGACCTATTTTAAAAGACATGGCAATCTGTTCTTTTAAAAAATCGTTCACACTTCATTGAGTCCTTCTCTCCTATACCATGAAAAATATTGTACAGTAGCAAGGTTCAGAATTCTATCTGTACCGTTTCCCATACCAATATTGCAAGGCAAAGTCCTCAGTTTGACAATTTAATTTTTCTCCATCACTGATCTTGAGAAAGAAATAATCTTAAAAATTAGCAAATGCATAAATTGAACTAATTAGGTGTAGCTAACTAAAATTTCTACATCACTGCACTTTCTCCCTAGCATTAGCTGCAATGGACCCATTAGGCAACTAAGAGGTCTTAGGTTCCTTAACGGATTTTTTGCTTCTGGAGACTTCCATGTCTTGAATTTGAAAACCAGGAGCAGTGAGCTACATTTCTCAGTTATTTTGTTGTTTGAAATCTGGCTGTGAAACTCTATTTACTTTGTGTTGGACTCCCGCCAGAGGAGGCCTGGTTTTAGCAGATGGTCATGGAGCAGAGGCCAGACGTTTCCTGCTGTGTCCTGACGAGGCACTGATAGCATTGCTCCCAGGCACAAGCAGCACTGCCTTCAGCAGCCACCGACAATAGACGTGCCTTGACTGCCAGCAGAAAGGTTGTGAAGAGTCTATGAGACAGCCTCTGGGGCAAAAACCTTCGTGGACAAGAGGGTCCTGACATGGTGCTCAGAGGTGGTGGAACTGCTGTCCAGAAGATGAACAGGAGGAAGGCTGGAGTTTTGACCAAGAAAAAGTGTTAAAACCAGATGGACATAAGCCAGTAGTGATGAGATGTGATTGCTTTAATCTTTGACAGGACGCCCCACTGTCTTGTCAGGGATAGGGAGCTGAAAGAAGACAGACAAAATGGGAGGCTATGGCATCATACTGTTGTGAGGGTTTTGTCTGTCTGCTCTACAGGCACAGTGTGCAGGTAGTATTTTCCTTTCCCACCACTTCTGGGAGGCAACTTCTCCGAGAACAAAAATCCTTAATATGTCATCAGGCTGGTGTTTGATCTTTCAAGACACTGCCAGCTCACAAGATGGGAAATCAAAAGGCAATGCCATAATTGCAAGCACTTGTCTATTGCTGGATCACTGCCTTGCCAATTTGCACAAAGGAGAAAATGCAAACAAATTTCTCAGGAGGCCATAGGACTTGGAAATCCTCCAGGATTCCTTCAGGCAGCAGTAAGATTAAGGTCATCTATAGTTTATCTGGAGATCCAGAGCTTGGACCAATGTAGCTGAAATTCATGGTTCCTGTGCCATGTGGCTCTGCATTTGGGGATTCGGTGCTGTCCCATCCTCTGCTATCAGATACCTGGAGCCACTGCTTATTTGGGTCATGATTTTGTGCAAGTGGCAAGGCCTCTGTGAATGCAGCTCATCCCCTGCTTGCACTTCAGCCTTTCTGCAGGCAGGCATTGGTTAGTTTTCAATGCTTGTGCCTTTACAGTTTACTACTGGATCTCAAAATAAAATAAAAAAAAAAATAAAAATCAAGGAAAGACTGAAGTGTCAATTACTTTATTACACGAAGGTTGCATATATTTCTTTCTCCTTGGCCTAGATTCTGTCAGAGTCTCCCTAAAACTGAGTCTCTGGGTCAGCAGACGAGACAACTGACAATATCAGGCAACTGCATAGGGGTCTGACTGAAAATATTTTTCCCCTAATTTCCACCTGCAGGAGCATCAAGTATACAACAACACCAAAAATGGAAGAATGGCTCAGTTTAAAACATCATTCAGTCAAGTATCAAACTTTGGTATTTCTTTCAGTGGCAGCGCTTCCTTCCTACTCATCAGCCTTGTGCAGGACAGCGGAGTCACCACTTTCATGACCCACTGTCTCCTTTGAATTTGTTTTCTTAGGCTGTAGTAGTTGGTGCATTTTTATTCCTTATTGACTTCTTCCAGCTTGGAGACCAGCATGCAGTATAGAAGAACAGCATACTCATACCTTTTTCAAGCTCAGCAGCTGAGCCCATTTGACATTGCGTTGAGACAAAGATTTCTTGTACTCTACCGAGGAGGTGGTCAACAGAAATGAAAAATTTCAAACTATCTGTATCATCAAAGAACCTGGATGGACCTTGGGAATTTAATCTGGTTATTACGATTTACAGAATGCAAATGATCTGTGTATTACCCCAGCAAAAATTCATACTCCTTGTTTGACCAACCACGGCAAGCTACAGACAGGTTTTGTGAGCCTGGGCCATTGCTGTCTTGTGCCTGATGATCGTCCACCTCTGCACAGAGTAAGGTCTGCGTAACCGTTTCGTTAGTGCCTCAAAACTGCCTTGCAGAGATACAGATGACTAAAAGGATGGCAAAGCAGAGAGCTGGAGCTGTGGTTGCCAAGAAAACTGTTTCCACAACTAGTCAGAATGGTAGCTAATACTCTTCCTTTGCCAGAGAGGGACTTTTGGTCACGATGCCTACCTCAGACTTCCCGAATGTTTCTTCCAATGTTTCATTACTTGCCAGGTTGTGATACTGCACACCACACAACACTTGCACCCGCTCCAAACAGATGCTGCAAGACCCAGCAACGTTTGGCAAACCTCTGTTCAAGCAAGCTTTCATGATAATTAAAATAGCCCCCTTCTCACTGCCTAATTTGAACACAGCCTGGCTTCTCCTGTCAGTTGGTCTGATATGAGCGTGAAGGTTTCCTAGGTAAACTGGCTATTTTCTTTTAAATGAATGAAGCGATAAAAGCTGACATATTCATTAAAATTGGTTAGGTGAATTACTAGTTATTGCACCTTCATTTTACAGGTGCTACACATAAACGGAGATAACAAAACAAAGAGAACCGGAGGGAGGTGTCTTGAGCATAGCTCAGGATACACAGAGACAGACATCCCGAGGGACCGAGAGTTGCAAAAAGGCATCAAAATGGAGATCACTGAACCAGCATTTAAAGCTTTTGGAAAGTGTCTTTTTTTAGCAAGCCTTTAAAGTCAACTATCCTTACAGAATATGTTTTATGTTTGTCTTGAGGATAAAGATAGTGAGGTTTCATTATTCATCTGGCTCATACCTCGGGTTAGTCTCTGAGAGCGCAGGTCTCTGGCCCTGTGCTAGACAAGAGGCGGCAGATCCCTCTCTGTTGACAGGAGGGCGGGAAAAGCACCTTCCCCTCAGAGCTGGCTGCTAGCTCGAGAAAGGGCAGTGAGGCATTCCTCCTTGAAAGCATGAGATGCTATATTCCCCAACTGTCAGAGATAATTCATAACAGGGAAGAAAAAAAGAAAACAAAGGCACACTAAAGTACAGCAGAGAAAACCCTGGAAAATAGGTTAGACAGTATCCAAGCACAACTTCTCCCCACAGAGGGGGCTTGCGTTAGATCCTAAGCTCCAGAAATGGAGGAAAAATAAACACGGCTTTTGGAATTAACCTGGAAAAATGGAGTTATCTCCTTCCTGTCACAGGACCACATGGTTTTCCTTTGTGCAGACAGCCAGCTCTTTCGTTCCCCCAGATGGCTCTTTCATTCTATTTTGAAGATGATTCTCTAATGAATATATCTGTCAGGTACAGGTGGCTTCCAGCACTTTTGAGTTAGAAAAGACAGGAATTTTAGTGCTAGTACAGCAACATCAGTTTCTAGATGAGACATAATCTGTCTACAGAAAGGGAAAGGAAAGGAAGCCTCCAGTCTACCTGCTCTGTGCTCAGTTGCTGCACTCTTCAGTAAAAACAGGTATATGAAAGAACAAGATCCCAGTCCTGCAAATACTGGTCGGGTTTCTGACATGCTTCAACTTTCACACATGCTTTTGTTTACAGTAATGGGACTTAAAATTAACTCCTTTGTAACTTTTTGTGTGTGCTTTATACAATGCTGACCAGGAGTTCCACCTCAGCATCAGGCGAAGGTGTTCAGAGCCATTAGGTATATGAACTCCAGCAGACAGTTGTAGTGGCCCTCAGTGGATATTCCCTGGAGGTCTCCAGCCAGTCCATCTCAGTTCAGGGTCATCCCTTCAGTGTCTTCGAGTGAATTGTGCCAGCGCAAGCTCTTTGTTTATACAAATATTCTGGATATAATCATGTAAACTGTGTTGAAGATGCTGCCATTTTTCTTTCACCCATTTTGCACAGATGCAGAGACCATGCAAAACACGAGGCAAGTTCAGCTGGCTGTACAGGAGTCAGCTACAATGGCCTTCGTTTATAAGCCAACCTACTGCATAAAGGGAAAAATTCCTCACGTGGTGTTGAAACCTGTATGTGACAAACCTGCGCCAAACCCCGCACGCAGCGGCACTGAGGGGACACAGGGAAAGCACAGAGGGGGAATTACTCCTAATACGAAAAAGGCTCTTGGAGACCTGAGTGTGGACCTCTCTGCTGTAGCTGTACACAACACAGCCCTGTTTACTTCAGGTATCATGCTGGGAAAAAAAATAATTAAATTCTTCTCTACTGCTTGGCCTGAAGAGGAAATTTCTTTACACAAAATGGGACCTCAATCTCATTTTGAGCCCCTGTGCTCAAAATATTTTGGGCCTACTACTTGAACCCAGCAATAGAAACTGGCTTACAGTTGACAGGCTTCACACAAAAAGAGCACAGAAAAAAAAGTGGGTTTTTTTTTAAAAAAAGATGAATTGATGGTGAGATATAGAAGTACAGACATAGCTTTTGAGGCCCACTGACCACTTCCACCACAAAAATGCAGCCTGGGAATCTGGCCCACTTACTGAATCTCTGTGCCAATTTAACCACATTCTGCCCTAAAACACCTGGTGTGATTATGGGGTGGCAGTGGTGACCCTGGGGTGCCAGCCTGTGCCTGGCACAGCAGATTTTGCAGATGAGATGCAACTAGTGTTTTGATCATATGATGCCCATACAGCTGTAAATAAGTGTGATTACAGTTTGACATGGCTGGGAATTAAATTCATGAGGAATTAAATAACAAATTTGTCTTCCAACTGCTGGTCTAGACTGAAAGCAACACTGAAATGATGTCTATTTTTCCAGTCTCTTGTAATAGTCTAGGATCACACAAACAAGATGCACATCTGTTAAACTTTATTTTGATGTGTATGCTCATAGATTTCAATCTGGGACTGACAGATATGCATTGGCCAGAACACTTTTACGTCTGGGATCCCCATAGGTTAAGCTTTGGCCAGGAAGATTGCCACAGGGTCCAAAAAAATATCTTGACAGAGGCAACCCTGTCTGTGTTGTTACAATTGGCATTAAGTGGAAATTGCCACAAAAGTAGAAAATATCACCAAGGACATTCACTTTTGTCTTCCTTTGCCAGTTTAGGTGCATACTGATCTAGTTTTCCTGTAAAAAGCACAGTGGTTAGGGATTTTGAATTGATTATTTCTCTGTTTACTTTTGATTATAATTTTTACTTGTACTTTTCTCTCTTATTTGACGTCCTTTAGAAATTTCCAATAAATGCTAAAAAACTTGCTTTAATAAGAGGCAGGAACAAGAGGGCTTAATGTTCGTGGTTCTGATGAGAGGTTTTATAAGGGGAAGAAAATCACTACCACTGTTGCAGCCATTATAGATTTTGGAGCAGTAGAAATATAAGTGAAGATTTATTTTTGAAAAGTCTCATTTTATGACATATATTCATCTTCTAAATTTAGCAACACCATCTCTCCATGTGTATATTTACATTACTAGTCATTTTCAAGCCCACATTTTCTCTGATCAGCATAGGCTAGGGGGTCACTCCTTTATCCTTGCATCATCAGGAGGGGTTCCCGTGTGTCCATCGCCCTGCCAAGTGCAGCCCTGGCCGGCTGGAGCGTGGCAATTGCCAATTCCCATCAGAATGCTATCAGAATTGGAGTGTTTGGCAAAAGAGTGGCAACACAGGGGCAGTCTGAGCCGTCTTTGCGGGCGGTTCACAGAAAGCTGGGAGTAAAGGCCTGTGGGACTGGTTAGCGGCACCACGGCCTCGTTTCTGTCCAGGGAACACAGGAGGAGGCTGAGGGCAAGGGCCGGCCCGGCCTGCCACCGCCCCATGTGCATGGCTGGCTTCCTCAGGGACACGTGAGCTGCGAGGAATTTCTTTTTTTTTTTAAACAAATGAGCATTTCGTGAGGGCTGCCCGCGTTGGGCGGCAGGGGAGATGCAGGGAGCATGATGCAGGGAGCACCCCGAGAGGAGCCGGGCGGTTCTGGTGCAGCGCGCTGATGTAATAATGCTGCTGCTGCTGCCGCCGCAGGAGCGGCGTTCACGTGTCTCCAGTGCGCAGCTATGCGCTCGGTGCACCCTGTGTAAACCATGCACAT
>WUAM01000431.1:76119663-76129720 GCA_024336885.1 Actenoides hombroni | reverse complement strand
CCCCCCCCCCCCCCCACCCCCCCAAGAAACCTCTGTATTCTGTTAAATGGTCTGTCAAAATTGAGCAGAAAACTTAAAATTTCTTCTAGCCAGTTACAGACTTTTCGTGGTTATTCTGTGCCCTCAGCTCAAAATGCACCAGCCACTATTCCCTCCTTCATTCTGCTTAATTCTTTGTTGGAGATGGGAAATAAAACTTCAAATTCTTCGGTATAAGATTGCTAACTCTTGTGAGGAAGAGTTAATAATGATCATTGACAGGCGTACAGGCTGCACTAAATCTGTATAGCATCAGAAGTCCTTTGAAAAAGTAGTTTGAGCCCCTCAGCTAAGAGATGCTGTGGAAAATGGCAAAGATTCCTTGTCACTAACCCAGTTTTCCCTAGCTTTATGGTTCCACTATTTACAGGTGATTGTGATACTTGCTTGTCCTGAATGTATTTCCCAGTATGATGTATATAAGCAGTCAAACACACAGGAAAAAATGGAGCTGTGGACCACATTTCAGAGTAGTTATTGATGATTTCAGAGAAGGTCGGCTTTCCTTGGGCAAAGCATTTAGCAGCATGTCATTCTCCTTCACACTCTGCTTCCCCAAATGGATAGGAACAGAAAGTGGAATTTGTTTAATTTGACTCCATCTGTTTCTGTACAAGTTGGTCAAAGTAGCTCTTTTGTAGCTGTTGTGGAGAAAAATGCACTTCTGCGGTGAGGGCCATCTCCTAGGGAAGACGTTTCTAGAAAGCAATCCATCTGATCATTTTATGTGCCTGTTTCTCTTTGACTGTAAACAAATTTTAGACCACGTGCCAGAGTGTAACCATCTGTGGTGCAGATCTCTTGAATTGGGCGAGATAAATCCTACAGCATTTGTCACTTTTTCAACTCGGCTTCTTTTTCTGGAGGATGGCTGCTCCATCCCTTTTGTGGATTGTTTTGGAGACCTCCCGTACCCTTGAACAAGGTCCAGGTACGCCCTATATCTATTACTGCACATTCCTGTGTGCAGGAAACCCTCCTTTGGAGGGGAAGCCCCCCTGGAAGAATTCTTCTCACCAGAGTGGCTTAAAAAAGCCTTTACTCTTCTGTGCTGCAGTGCATGCCCTTGCTGTTGGGAAAGCCTTGCCCCGTGCAGTCGGTGCGGGTTGGTGTGGGAGGAAAAGCAACTTCCCAAACGGGGCACGGCCACCACAGTGCTGGAGTTTCTAGGTCAGCAGGTGTGGAAGCCAATTTGGTCTGCAGGCGTTTTTACAAGGTTAGAAAATAAACCTGGATAAAATGAATGCTGACCTGTACGTAACCTTTTGAGAATGGAGTTGAGGTTTTATTGAATATCCTGGCTCCGAGTCGGACGGAATAGCTTTGCAGGGAAAAAAAATAAAAATCTTTGTAAATCTGCTTTTAGGAAGAGTGGATTTTTCAATGTTGCTTGTGGGTTGTGGGATTTTTTTTTTTTTTTCTTGAAACAATAGGATCTTAATAAAATTTATGGGGGAAAGACAATATTCAAGTAATAAAAGATTTGGCCAAGCTTTATTGCCCTTCATTTAAAATGCGTAGGAGTGCATTAAATTCTTGACTTCACAGCATCAAACATATGCAATTCCTTGCTTCATAAACATTTTACTTTTCCACCGCAGGAGTTCCCTTCATTGAAGCAGGTCAGATGGTGTGACACTCTGATTCAGAGCAGCATTTCTAATGAGTGCTTAATAAGCACAGAATTGCAGGATTGTCATGCCAGGACTTCGTAGCTGGTCTGCTTACCATTTGGGGCAGTTGTTTGATTTGCATGTGTCTGTCTGCTGTTGGCAAGTAGAAATCCAAATCTCTATTTGAAAAGAACACTTAGAACCACCCCCTAAAATTTTCTGGGTGCCGTATAAATTAATCAGCAAAAAAATACTGTAACTGGGCCAGATGACAGTACAGCTCAGGTTTGGGTGATCAGATTTGTACTGAAGCACTGATTAATCCTTTCATAAATTGGGGCTTGGGGTAGCTTTGTTAGTCTTTTTTGTGTATGTAGTTTTGAGAGCAGGGGTTGAGTTTAATGTTTTTATACAGATCCCATAACTTACGTATGTTGCCTTCTCTTGTTACTCCACTCTGCTGCTTGCCAAACAGAAGTATTTGGAGAAGGGCCAGAGCTGCAAAATTCAGATCAGAATCCAAATTTGGATTTTTGGTTCAAGCCATTCTAATATCTGATATTGCAAAGCCTTGTGTGTAAATAAGGAGCTCCTTATTTTTAAACTGTGAAGATGATGAGAAGGAGGTAGCTTTCTTTTCTCTGGAGCAGTACAGGTAGAAGGATGGACTGTATGTTGGAAAAGTTACCAGCAGGTGATTCAAAAGGTAAATTGAATAGATGAAAATGCAGTGCTCTGTCACCCAAAAAGAGACCAAACAGAAGGCCAACACAAATTGGTACTTTCAAGACAGTGAGAAGAATCCCCAAAGTACATGTAAAAATTCTGAAAGTGCTGGGGTGTTCTGTCGTGTTCCCTCAGATCTTTTGGAATTTTGAGGGTTTGTTTTGTTTTGATCTAAATGGAGTTAGCCAGTATCTCAATTTTAATGCTTTCTTGATTTAATGGAAAAAGGATTATCTGTCATCAAGTAGGATGCTCGTTATCGGCTGCTGTGCCATCAACAGGCTTTCAGTAAGCTGCCAAGTGTTTTCTGCTGTTGAATGCTTAATCATTAAGACAGTGGAAAAAACATTCAAAACTTCCCGAATATTTTCCCTGTTGCTTGTGTTTCATTGCTTGTGGTTGCTGCAGTGACATTGTACCGGTCAAAGGGTGGGCAGGCCGGGTGTTGCTGTAGGTGGGGTGGGGATGGTCTTTGTGGGTGGGACCTGCACCCTGGGAGCCCCGATGGAGGGGCTTGCTATGGGTGGCAGACCTGCCAAGCTCTCCTTTTGGACCAGCTCGGTACCACACCCAGTAAGTGGTCTAGTGTTTGTTGCTTAGGTTAGGTGAACTGTTACCTTTTTCTAACTGTCCCCTATAGGCACACTGCATGGTGTGGTGTGTGGAGGTAGGGATGTGTCTGCGGGAGCATCTCGGAGATTACTTGTGCTCCTCCAGAGTGGTGGGTCCTTTTCCCTGGAGCTGGCCGGGGATGGTATCATTACCAATTGTCAGGTACTTCAAGTTTGGGAGGAAAGTCTTGTTCCTAGGAAGAACTTGTTTATTAAATGAGGCATATTCGTGTCTCTGCCTGAGAGGAAATTTGTGGTTAAATGTCAAGGTCCGTGATTTGTAGCTGTCCATCTCGATGGATGCTCTCACAGGCATGGAGGCCATCCATACTGTTTAGTCAAAGATTCCTACGTGCCATTATAAGGTTGTTGGGACTTCTGCCAGTGAAAAAGTTGGATTGCACTGGACAGCAGGAATTACATTTCATTGATTTGGTTGCCTATAAAGCAGTGAATTAATTATTTTTAAAGCTGTCAGCAATACAGACAGAGCATTGGAACCTTCTCTTAGTACAGGGTTGCCTGGAAGTGACTGCCTTGAATACCCCCTTGGACAAACAAGAATTTCCGTGTGAGCAAGGTGTGCTGGATAGTAGGAGGGGCAGTTTTCTCTGCTGCTTTTTCCTTATCTTCTTGCCCTTGTTTAGCAGTCACCTGAAAATACTTGGAATAGTCTTTGTGACTTCAGTGGAAATAGCTCTGTGTGCTTTTACTCTTCCTCTTCAGAACCATTGCCATATTAAAATACAGACTGGCAAGACAGTTGCTCGCTACCATGGGTGGTAACTCTTTGAAGGCCTGTAAATTGAAAAGTTTTGGCAGAATGGTAGGGGCTGGAAGGGACCTCTGAAGATCATCTTGTCCAATGCCTCTGCCAAAGCAGGTTCACCTACAGCAGGTTGCCCAGGGTTGCTTCCATGTGGGTTTTAAAAGTCTCCAGAGAAGGAGGCTCCACAACCTCTCTGGGCAGCCTGATCCAGGCTGGCATCCTTGAAAGTAAAGTTCTTCCTTATGTTCAGATGGAACTTCCTGTGTTCTACATTGTGCCTGTTGCCCCTTGTCCTGTCACTGGGCACCACTGAATACAGTCTGGCCCAGTCCTCTTGACACCTGCCCTTTAGCTATTGATAAGCATTGATAAGATCTCCTCTGAGTCTTCTCCAGATTAAACAGCCCCAGGGCTCTCAACCTTGTGAGAGAGATGTTGCAGTCCCCTAGTAACTTTTGCAGCCCTCTGTTAGACTCTCTGCAGTTGTTCCTGTCTCACTGGAACTGGGGAGCCCAGAACTGGACACAGCATCCCCCATGTGGCCTCACGAGTGCAGAGTAGACGGGCAGGAGAACCTCGCTCAGCTTTCTGGCCATGCTCTTAATGCACCCTAGGACACCATTGGCCTTCTTGTCCAGTGTTGGTTTGCTCATGGGGAACTTGGTGTCCACAATATTTATTTAATATTTTTTATGTGGATGGAATTTCAAGTCCTTTTTTAATCTGCCTTGAAAAACAGTGACAACTTCCTCCTGCAGAGCTATATGCTACTTTTATTGTGAATTCACTGGAGAAAAGTACTCGAGAGGCTTGGGTGCTTATTAAGCCAAGGGAAGAACTGGGCAGGGTGGTGCTGGATGCCATTGGAGTGCCATTTGTGGAGGCAAGCTGAAACTAGGACGTGAGGCTTCTACTCTGGAGCTGGACTTGCTCTTGCAGGACCAGTGTATTGTCCTTGCTGGTGGTGCGCAGGCAATAGCTGCTCTGGAAGAGCATGCAGGTGGCAGGTGCCCATCAGCATCCCTGCTGCACCCTGGAGGGAGCCTCCCTTGCAGGATAGGTGCCCTGCCGAAGCACACAGAGCTGTGCTTGGCGGTGCTTAGGGCATTGCCCGCCTACGACAGCCCTCTCCCGCGCTGCGGTCGGATGCTGATGCTCTGTGCTTCTCGCCGTGTTTCTCAACGAAAGATGAAGGATGGCTCCGTGGTCCTTGTGCTGGTTACACACAAGTGGGTGGGTGCTGGTGAGGTGCTGTGAGGCTGTCCAGCTGGTGCTCAGCCCTTGCTTGAGAACTGCAGCTCTTTCTGCTGTGTTGGGACTGTCTGTAGCAAAGGCCAGAAAAATCGATTTGAAATCATCTTGCAGGAGTTGTAGACCGTGCCACGGGAACCTTTTTTCCAAGCTATGACAAAATCTGCTGTTTCTTTCATTAACAGTACATAAAAAGTATGCCTGGGTTTTTTTTATGGTTTGATTTTATTACGATTTTTTTATTAAGCCTGTTACCAGTGTAAATGATGAGCTGTATTAGGGCCTACAGTTGCTATTAGTGGTCAAGTAAACTAAATAAATTAGTTGATATTAAGACAGTCAAATTACTCACTGGCAGCAGTGGCAAGCTGTACACCTGGAACCACAGTTTGCTGAAGAGCTAAGCCAGCTTTTGGCTCCAGGAGCCTGCTCTGCAGAATTACCTTCATTATGCTTGATTCCAGTGGTATAGTTCAATGATTCACTCATTAAAAGTTGAGAAATTAATTGGCAGCTGAGAGAAAAGTTTTTATGCCTGTTCCATTCAGTAAGGGAATGAAGTGGGATTGACAGAGCTAGTTTCAAAAATGCAGAAAGGGATATTTTTGAACAGAAACCATCAGTTGTACTTAACAGCTACAGATAGCTTACCGAGTCAAATAAAAAAACCTCAAGTAATCAACAAATGTGCTGAAGACATAAGAAAAAGCACTTTTAAAAACAATATTTTCACAGCAATTTGGAAACGCTGGTTTGTGTGTGTTTAATTACATCAGACAACAGTATGTCTAAATGCAGTTTAGAATGAAATTTCACTTAACAATCTTGCAGATTATCATTTTATCATGTAAAAAATGCTAACCCTGAAGATTTGGTAACCTGTATAATAGAGTCACTGATCCACAAAGCTATTCAGACAACTGTCTTACTGATTACTTCCAAGTGGAAGCTAGGTGTCTGATTACCTGTTAGATGTATGCCTGAATTTACACCATGAGTAGTCAGATTTCCTGGTTAATAATGGCTTAAAAAATGGTAATACTCTTGATCTCTCAGGCTGAGGAAAAACAACAACAAAAAAAGAAAAACAAGGTATTTGTTTTGTTTTGTTGAGTACCAGTAAGTTTAAGCAGTCCCCATTTGGCTTTGATTGCAGGTATCTCCATGGACGGCATCTTTATCTTGCTAGAAGTTTCCTTCTCTTGCAGGGATTAGGAACATGAGATTAATGTGCCACCACAGTTTGTATGTTCACTTTGGTGAAACTTGTAGCTCGATTGAAACCCAAAATGTAGATTGTGTGTACAGTGGTTCCATGTGTGGAAGCTTTCTCTCTGCAAACACTTGGACACGCATGTGTACTGGGATGTTGTCCATCAATAGCTTCAGATGTTCAGGGTGAAAATATTTATAATGAGTGTTTGCAGTGCAGAACCCAGTGATTGTTACTTGTCCTGTCACAGTGATTCTTGTCCCTCCAGAAAAGATCTTAGTTGCCACAAAATACTTTAAACCCTAGTCCCTTTGTGGCAAATTAGGCCTAATGTAGGTTCAGGAGGTGGCTCAAGTACATTGTGATCTGGAAGAGATGGTCCTTAAATTCATCAGATTCAGAAAGGTGAACTGCAATTCTGGCTTGATTAGTTCAGCTGCTCGGTAAGGGAGTGGCAAAGCAGCATGTAGTTCACCTTAAAAATTGAAAGCAACCTGCTAATAATCAGGAAAAGACATTTTTGTTCTCTTAATGCAGACGTCTGCTGTCCCCCTGGCACGTTTGCCTATGGTGTGGTTCACAGGAATGAAAATCCAGACCGATCAATTCCCTAGTGCTCTCAGACAGTGTCTCCTGGAAGGACCCATCAGACAAGTAATTGTGGGTAACATTAATGTGAGATTTTTGTACAAGCATAGTTCAGTAGATTGTTAGATGCTGAAAGATGTTAGCCAGTTACGTGCTGCAGCCTACAGGTGAATTTTAGTGGTGAGGTTCTCTTGGTGAATATTGCTCTAGCAGCTTTCTCTCTACATCTGGCTTAAATACAGTTCTCTCATGCTATGATTTTTTGGGAAGTCTGAAGATTTTAATGCAGCTTTTCTGAAATCTGTTCTAGATTTAATCAAGGACAGCTCTCTCTGTTTGACTGCTTTACGAAGTAAGTTGTGGCATAGCTTTGCATTTCCCTGGGGTGTTTGAAAGGGTCATATTATGAATGATGAATCCATGCAGGTGTTCTGCAAATCATCCTAATAGGGTGCTAAACTCAGTGACCTGCGTGTCTGTGGCTTTGGTACTCTGTACTGGGACAGGTCACGTGCCCTCTGCTATGTTTTTAAAAGAAAATGGTGACAGTACAGAAACTTTCAAAATAAATATCAAAATGCTTATGGACTATGCCATGCCTGCAAAGCAGGTGCATTACTTGAGAAGGAAAGGCTAAGTTCTGTGGGTTTTGGGTCCTGTTCCCCTTAGCTGCCTACAGGAGAAGGATGGGCTGGCAGAGCCAGGCATAGCACAGTCTGGCTGCAGCAGACTGGCTGCATACATCATCCTCTGTTCGGAGGAGACTGAGCGCTAAACCCTAAAGTTGTGGGATATGAAGTTCTGGTCAGATGCCTGCTGTTCATAATTTCCATTCATAAATTGGGTTTTAGAGGAAAGAAATAATCTGATAGACTTGCCTGTTCATTCATCACAGCTGCAGAGGCAGCACAGCAGTGAAGGAAGCAGTGGGTGGAGTGAAGGTGACTGAGTGAATGATGCTCGTCTGCCCTGTGCTTGTAGTTTATTCAACGCTGGCAGTGGAGTTGTCTGTTCTGGCTGCTGTGAACCTGTACAGGCCTGATCGATGCCTCAGCCTAGGAGCTGGTAAACGTAATCGTGGTTTGGAGCAGCCAGTCCTGCAGCACAGGCTCGTGTAAGATGCTCGTTTGGCACAGCTAAGCTACCACCTAGGAGTGAGTACAGTTGCGTTCAAGCCTAGCTGTGTGGGTACAAACAGAAATAGATGCACGCAGGTATGAATTTACATGGCTTTAACTTAATTACATTTTGTAGTTTTAATTTAAGCAAGTGCAGCTTACAGGTTTAGACAAGCTCTTGAGTCTGCAAGTAAACTAAAGTTCACCTGGGTTGCAGGCTAGGGGAACTCAAACTTTCCAAACTAAATCCTTGAGAGTTGGAGCAGCGTGTGTTTGTAACTTTTCTGAAGATCCTAGTTTAGGGATTAAAACCATTTAAAAAAATGTTATTAGGGTTATTTTTTTCAGCTCCAGAGACAGGGCGGAAAACTGATGGGTTATACTGCTTTAATACTCAATGAGCTGATCTTTGAGGTAGGCAAGAGACTTATAGCTACTTGCAGCTTTTTATGTGAAGAGACCAGAGATTTTCTGCATCTGGAGTGGGTCCAGGTCAATAAACTGAGGTGAGTGAGAAATGACCCAGGGTGCAGGTATGAGGCTGAAGAAAGGAGGCCTGAAAGAACTTGTGGCAGCTGAACAAGGAGGAGGAATTTTTCAATATGGGAGCTTGTATGGCTATCACTATCAGGCAGCAGTTCCAAGTTTATCCTCCATGTGTTCAGCTTTTACGTTTTCACCCCTATGAAAAAGTCAAGGACAGGAATAAGGTTATGGGATGAGCAGTGTGGCATAGGTTGGGGAAAGATGTTGCCTTTCCTGTGTCAGTGAAGCCATGACCATCTAGCACAAAAGAAGTGACCCTTTTAGTAGACAGATGCTTGGAGAGTCCTTGTAGATAGTTGGGGCATTACTCAGCACAGGGAAACATAAGAGGCTGCAAGGATTGCATTCCCTGGGAGTTACCAAGGTCAGCACTCGGGTGCAGGTTCCTCCGATGGTAAAAAGGGTGTGAGGAGCTGTGTGGTGGACAGGCATGAGAGGAAAGGGAGCATGGAGGAAGAATGCACATGTCCAGAGACCGTGGCAAAAGCAGAGGTAATGGGATGTTGCAAACAGCATCAGGAGGAGGGGGATAGATAAAAGCTGGATTTGTTTGCAGAAAGACAAGCTGATGCCTCTGAGCGAGCTGTTCAGTGTGGAGGGGAGAGATGGATGTCTGTGGCATGGAGGGAAGAACAGGGTGTGTTAGTGAAGCCCCGGGGGTTAAGCTGAACCTCTCCAGTGCATTGTCTGTGGTGGGCTAACCAGTCCCACTGCAGCCCTCAGAATGCTTCTCTGCTTCCTAATGCGTGTCAGGCCCTAACGTGCACCAGGTAGCGTTGAGGTGTAGCATGGTGTAAAGGCTGCGGCTCCTTCCCGGGCTGGTGGTGGGACACCAGCAGCTGTTGGCCCTGCAGGTTTGGGAGAGGGGATGTCCGAGTACTGTGCTGTCTTGGTGGGACTCGATCTGTGTTTGGGGCTCGGCTCTGGGCTTGGCAGTGCGGGAGGATCTGGTCTGCTCCTCAGAGATGGTGCTCACTTAAGGTAAAGCCACAGAAGAGCTTGGATAGGACTGGGTTATGGCACTGCTGACCAGGGGATACCACCCGGGGTACCAAACAAATAGGGCAGTGAAGAGGTACAACCAGTAGCAAACCTATTTATTAACAGAAAGTAACTAGGGTAGCTGTGGGTCATGGAAATGTTGAAGGGCATAATGAGAAATAAAGAAGCAGAAACACGCCTTTTATCAGCAGGCTTCAATCGGCCATCCAGGCGCCTGCACCAGCGCCGGGGAATGGGTATGGTGAGAGAGCACTGCTAGAGAGCTGCCAACACTGGCAATGCCAACATTCAGCTGAGCTTTGTGTAACTATGTACAATAAACATAGCCCTGTACAGATCTGTGTGTTTTCGGGTGTGTATTAAATGTAAGCAGAGTGTAGAACTAATCCTGGTTTCTTGTGAGTGTTGTTTCACTTGCGGGCAGCTGTCTGTAGCCACCCTTTCTCAAGGGAAAGGCACTGGAGGAGCAGGTCTGTGCTCTGTAGCAGGCTGGGATGCACAGTGAGGCACTGCCTTCCTCCTTGGTGTGTTGGCTCTGCAGGCATGGAAGTGAAACAATTTTGGGCACTTGTGATTTTATT
>WUAM01000431.1:76071659-76115342 GCA_024336885.1 Actenoides hombroni | reverse complement strand
AAACAACACCGCCCCCCCCCCCCCCCCCCCCCCCCCCCCCCCAGAACAAAAACCCCAAAACCCCAGAATTGCACCTCCTTGCCTTCTCCTCCCCTTTTCCCCCTTCCTCTCTCCCTCGGTGCAAAGTAAACCCAGCTTCACACCTGGAGGGAGAACACACTTCTCATTCTGCCCATGCCAAATCAGGGCTGTTAAAATGGGGCTGTTTTCAGTAGAAATACATAAATAGGTCAGGGAAAGCAGACATGCATACTTTGGCATAAGATAGAAGAGCAGTTTGAGGAAATACTTTAGTCTGATTTCCCTCCTCCCCATTTTCCCCAAGATACTTTCAGGAGTTTGTCAACGTGGCTGCAGCATTTAGGAGCTTAAATTACTGCAGCCTTTGAAAGTTACCTTCAAGATTCTCTCAAAGTTCTTGAGCCTAATGGTTAAGTCGAAAGCTGAGGCTGTTAAGATGGGCTGGAGGCTTTCCAGTAAGACCTTCCACTGTGGACCCAAAGCAGCCAAAGCTTGTTCCCTGGGAGGATGTAGGGCAGGGTGTCTCCACGAAACACAGTGGCTTTTGCAGGGAGCCACCCTACTATGCTTCTCGAAACCACAGGTTGAGAAAAACCATTTTCTCTGCTGTTTTACTACTTAGTAGAAGCTGGGCTCTTGATTTTGAGTGGCTGGTGGTAGTTCGGAGGTGAGTAGGTTGGTCCAGACTGGTGGTGTTTGGGGCAGAGGTGAGATCTTTGAGGAACATTGCTGTAGACAGTAGAAGAGGCTACACCTTTGTCAGTTGCTCAACGTTGCCTTCACTTTCAAACTGCCTGCACGACAGCATCTACCGAGCAATACTTTCATGGTTGATTGTGGTAGTGTCGTTGAGGGGGTTTTGTTTCGGTTTTCTGAGGGGGAAAGTTTTGATACATAGTTTTATTCTTCCAGGTTCTAATGGTGGGTCAGTATCTAGTGCAAGCTGGTAAATCCAAGGCAGCTGTAAAAGCAGCCACCTTTGTTACCGCTCGTAAGGGGCATCTCCCCCCAGAATCAGAAAAGGCACCTTCTGGTCCTGAATGAAAGCTCTCGAAGTAGCCTGAAGTTCTACATGGAGTCAGTGAGCTAGTTTAACTTCAGGGAGACTGTCAGCATGAAGAGCAGTGATAGAGTAATGTCAGCTGTGCTTCTGGGGGGGTGAGGCCCAGCAAGCTTCTGGGAGGAGCAGCGCTGGCTGCTGGCTTACGGGATGCTTTCCAAGGTTAGTTTTCCAATGGGCTCGGGTCCCTGGTATACTCAAATGGGTATTTTCATTAGTGAGAACAACTATTGCTCCTGCTGCTCTGCTGCAGCTGTTCTAGATGTGTAGCAAAGCGTGCGGGTAGCAGCCTCCAGACGTTAGAACAGGCTCTATGTAGGGACTGGTTCAGCCTTGCTTTGGGGATTGCTGGTTGCAGTTACTACAGTAATAGCGGTAGTAAATAGCAGTAGTAGTTAGGTAAGGGATGCATTTGGGAGAGGCAGAAGCAGACTGACTTATTTGTAAATGAATTTTCGGCTTTCAGAACATATCTGTCCTGTTAGTGAAGGAGGAAGTGGAGTGAAATAAACAGAAGTGGCAAATAGGTTGTAACTGGGATGGCTCTGTCTTTGTCACTTGTCCTTTTATCTCTTGATTCAATGGAGACGCATCCTGCAGCATCACCAGATGGAGCTTTTCTGTGCAGTGCTCAGGATCACAGGAAGGTCACTGTCCTAACACCTTCCCAGTCAAAGGACTGGTTCCTCGGGGTTGCTGTAGCTTGACTTGGATGTTTTTTAGCTCTGCTGGAAGGCAAATAAGAAACATTGATGTCATTAGGCACAGGCTGTGTAGAATCAGGCCATGTTAAGCCTGTCCTCTGGTTAGGATGAAAGGAGCCTCAGTTTACCACTAACAAATTTTAATGATGTCCTCCCAGTATACTAGGGCAGATGGAGCAGGAGATGACAAGAAATGGCTGTTAAAATGGACATTGTGCTTGTCCCTGCTGAAGCCGCGGGACCTTTGCCTTTTAAAATGTTGCAACATTTGCTTGCACGTTGGAGGACATGAACTTGACTATCGTTTTTTCTGCCCCCAACTGACAAAAAGGAAACACAGAGAAACTGGATTTGTTGCCCTTATTGCTCTTTTGCTGCGGCTTCTCGACGCTGTTGGTCGTTGCTGTAGGAGCAGAGGTCACAACTGGAAGAGCCTGCGCTAAACTTTGAGAGTTTACCTTTACTGACTCTCACCGGTATTTGGAGCAGGACAGCTTTAGGGGGTCTCCTGCCCAGCTGCCTCCTGGCAGCTTGCCTCTGTGTCTTTGCAAGAAGAGAATGTTAAAGCAAATGGGCGTGCTTGTGTGCAGTTGGGCAGAACCTGGCAGGGTGGGAAACCGTGCTGGCTGGAACGCGTTCTCCTGGAAAGCCTCGCGCACCATGTCGTCTGCAAGTCAGTAAAGGAGAGGCTGTACCTAGACTAACTTTGACCTGCCTGTACCCAGCATCCCCTTGCCCTCTGTGCTCCTTTACTGCGTTGAGCTATCATGTGAAGCTATAGAGAAGATTCAGACACCAAAATGGGCACATATCGCTGAGCACTGTTGCCACGGATCCTGCTTCGTAGGAGAGCCGCAGGGACTGAGGCACTACTAGGGGCAGGAGGCAGCGGGGGAAAGGGGGAGTCCAGGGCCAAGGAAGTGCTGCTGGAGCAGCAGTGTTTCAGTATGCCTTGGGCAGCTTTGGGTCAGATGCAGTGGTAACAGGTTTCTATGCTTGGTGTCTTTTGACTTTTCTAATAAGACAGTGGTTTTTGAGGAGTAAGATGACATTTGGGTTCCCTTTTGAAGTTGCTATGATAGATGAGAGAGTCTTCCTCAAGGCAAGGAAGAGCTTCCATTTTACCATCCTTAGCATTTCAAAAATCCACAACTCTGCTTTACTCCCGAGTGTCTTCTCCTATACACAGCTGGCTCAGGTGGATGTCTGTTAGTCTACCTACTTGAGTTGGACTTGCCTTGCATTTAAAACTATTGTCGTGTTTTTCAATCTATTAACATTTGTTCTTGTATTCTGTCACTACAGCATATGCAGTTCTTGTATGGGAAGGGGCATCAGCATTGGCAGCTTCTGCAGAACAGATCTTTAGTCTGCCTGGTTTCAAAATGGGGTGGTGTAACAAGCAGGACAATCAAGCTCCCGTCTCTTTGAGCATCTGATACAACAGTAGATGCTGGTTCAATAGCTTTGATTCCTCTCACCACCAGACAATAGAGCAGTTTGTTTTGCTTGTTTCTCTCATGATTTTAGTATATCCATCAGACACCTTACATGATCTTTCTTTGTATGTTGTAGCACCAGCAGAGAAGTAAAGTAAATGGAAATGAGATGTTTCATCGTGTTAACAGGAGACTGAATTATGTTTTATTCTGCTAGGAAAAGAATCACTCTCTGAACTCCAAAAACTGGTGTTTAGTGCACGTTCAATAGGTGTCTAGCAGAAAAAATTACTGGGTTTTTTGCATGTTAAAGCTCCTGCTCCTCTTCAGAGCAATGTTAAAATGCCTTCAACTAATGCAGTCAGACCAAGCACATGAAGTACAGCACCCTTAGGAAACACTAAATCTGCTTATAGGTGTGTTTATATGAAGTATAATAAATTCCATACCGTTTGCACTCCTTGGCACATCTACTAAGGTCATTTATGGCATACTTTAATTCAGTCCCCACTTAATGTCTTGCTAATAAGCCAGCTGGGAGGTAGTGAGACTAACCTGGAAAACTAAGTTGCCAGTGGGATACCAATTGTCTACTTTGTAACAGCTCTTTGGAAAGCTAGAAAGAAGTGCTTCGGAGTGGTGGGATTTACTGAAGTGTAGGGAGAGGGAGATGTTAATTGTGTTTACAAGTAAAATGCATCTGAATTGTGGAAGAGCTTATTCTAAGAGTAGTGACAGCCACCCTGCCTGCTTTGCAACCTGGGACAATAGCTCCCATTCGTAGTGACGTTTTGTTAAAAAAACCCCAAACAATTATTTTATGAAAGAGCAAAACAACAAGAATTCTAGCAAACAGTTAACTTTGGGGTGACTGTCTGCCAAAAAAAAAATGTCTGGATGTGTATTCTTCCATAGACTCGGGGGATATCTCACAGCAGGAGGTTAAGCCTGTAGTACAGTGATAGAAATTCTAGTATGCAATATTTTTGTCATTGCTGTTTAGATTAATTTGAGATTTCTCTTTTCTCTTTCTTCATGTCTAGCAAAACTGTACAATCTAAAGTGGACTGCATTTTGGTAAGTACAACTTGAGAATGCTTTTTAATATTTAATAAACAGCAAGACTGAAATAGATGGCTCTGGAGACTCACAGCTATTATGAAACCTTTCCTTAGCAATGCTCTAAGGTACTACCACTAAATGTGATCAAAATTAGTTCCCATTGCCAAAAAAATACCTGGGGTGGGTTTGGTCTTTATTTCCCATGGAAGTCTTGACCTCTCATTGCCAGCAGCAAGTGATGGTCCATGATTGCCACTTGTAGAGTGCCAGTACAGATACAGCACAGAAACTGCTTTTCTAAGCACAGTTTTATTAAACACAAAGATTATGTATTGCACAGATCAGAGTATGCTAGAAGCTAATTGTGCCTGCAAGTTCCATTGCTCTTTAGGCCTTTAATGGTGAGGATTATTGCTTTTGTTGTTGCTTCCTTGAAACAGTTAATGCGTGGCCAGCACTACATTTTAGGGAAGGAACTGGATGGTACTGCACGTTTGCACAAAAGCTGTCAAACTGTCCTGGTCTCTGAAAATCTTGCAGGTGTCATAATTACCAGATTTTTGGCTTGTCATTTTAAATCATGATGACCTCGAAAGTTGCAAACCATCTTGGGTGGCTTCCCAGAAATTTGTAACACTACAGGTCCTGTTAGTGCTGCTGTGCTACTGAGGACAGAGAGACATACCATTTTCTGAAGAAGAAAAGCTCTTGAAGTGCATAAACATCACCTTCCTTTGTGCATTGCAATAACAGGATCTAGAAAGTGATAAGAGATTATTTCTGGGAAGCAAATATGTAGCACTGCCTCAGAAAGAGTTTTTGTTTGTTTGCTTTTAATAGTGAGCAGGTTGCAGGTTTCTTTAGGTCAGAGTCTGAGTTTATAAATCTTAAGACTGGAAGGGGCTGCTTATTCTGACTTTCTACCTTCAGCATTTCATCCAGAAGTACCAGTGGGTAAGATAAAAAGATGACATAGACGACCATCTGGATGCTATCAGATAGCTCAGCCATACAACTGAACAGATTCTGAATAAGAATGCTTCTTAAAGTTACATTATCAAAGGCTAATTCAGGCAGCACTGAATTCTCTTTCCTCAAAATGTTGTCTTTATTCATGGTGGTAAGAGGTTTAAAGTAAGCTGTATTGTTGTATTGCAAACAAAGTTTGGAGCCAGTTTGGCCTATGCTTAAAAAATCTTGGATGCATCCAACTGAAATAGCGATGCAAAATGTCCTTTTTGTCCACTTTATTCCTCATTGATGTTGGCGGACACAAAGTAGGTGTCCGAAGATCGTAGGTTGTACTTGTGTCTCCAGTGGCAAAAGGGCAAATTGCAAAGTTGGGCTTGTAAAACTTAACACCAGGGTTTCTTTTTGTGCTGGAAAAACGGGAGCTGGGGTGGGCATTCCTAAGTAGCATGAGTGAGGGAGTAAATAAGTAGAAGATTAACCAGTCATCTGCTTCTTGGAAATCTGTTTTAAGAAAACAGAATTATACTAGGCCTACTCTGGCGTTAAATTCTGCAGGTTTGCAGATGCAGGGTGGGTACTGAGGTAGGGATTTTCAGTTTGAGCCCATTCATTCCTGTAGGTCTCAGTCACTGGATGGACAAGCTGCTTTTCTGAGTAGTGCTCTTGGATGCAAAGCAGTCTCCGTAGCTTGACTTGGAACTAACAGCTGTATCCTGATGGTCTGATTCTCTGTTCCAGATGCCTCCTTGTCTGGCCTGCTGATATGTTCAGAGGAGTCCTGTCAAGAGTGGAAAGGCCACTCTAGGTTAGCAAAGGTAGATCTAATGCTGTTCAGGTAGTTTAAAAAAGAAATATCCAAGATCAAAATAGTTTCAGAAAATAAAAATTAAGCTGAGTTCTGACAAAATGTTTCCCACATTTTTACATGGTTTTGGAATGCAGCTCTGCAAGACAGGAGCTAAAAGTATGTTAAACTAAAGGACCATGACTATATAGCTCTAAATACCTTGTCTGGAGCTTCTTTGCAGCCCTGTCCAGTTTTGTCCTGCAGAGAGTAGATGAGCAGGTTGCTTCTTTGGTGAAATGTGTATGGGTTTGTCAGAGCTGTCCTGTGACTGAGGTACTAGCTGCCTGCAGAGTCTGACTCCAAGCTTAGGAGCAGGTCAGAACATTTCCTTTATGTGCAGGTTCTTACATGTTTGGTTCAGATAGAAACCTTCTCAGGGCCTTTAAATCAGTCTTCTGACGCATAAAGGGACAAGGTCCATCCCTCGTCTCATTCCTTACTGTAAAGAGGAGACTTAGGACTAGTTCTGTTGGGAGGCACTGATGACACCTTAAAGCATCTAAACTTAATCAGTTTGCTAGTAATCTTAACAGAAAAAACACCATTAGAGGAAAATTGGACTCCACTGTGGCCACTTGTGTTTGGTAGCACCAGTTACAGCTGCTGTGCACTGAGCCACACACAAATGCTCTTTAGCACATAGACTGCCTAGGTCAACACAGGATAGCAATAAAGAGAGAAATATGAAGAAGCAGAGGTGATGACAATAGTCTTTGTTGTAGAGGTAGCTAGTAGCAGAGGATTACAGAAAACAGCTAATATAAGGGCAGTGGGCTGGCAGTTACTCATACAAGAGACCAAAGTTATCTGCCTTTTATTTGTTATACTGCACCACTTACATTCTGACACACTGTCAGTTTCTGGAAGATCATAAGAAAATCATTGTATGCTGTGCAATCCAAAAAAGATAATTAGCAAGAATTGTGGTGTAAACAGCCATTAAAAATTCATTATAACATCTTTTTAACTGTAGTAAATATGTCTAGCAGTAGATTCTCTTATGACTTTGCTTGTTATATTTTTTACCACATGCTAAGTGAACTCTTGAACCTGATTTTTTTTTTTTTTTTCTTTTTTAAATGGTGTGCTCAGTATAATCACTCAGCAAGAAAGCTAAGGTTTCTTTCCTTAGCCCTCTGAAAAGAGGTCAGTGCTGGTAAGAGAGTGCTGGGTTGATGACCATGAAAGCCAAAACTGCTGATGGGTGGAGAAATGGCAGCATGGGCAACAGCAGTGTGTATGATCTGTTGAAGCAATGTGCCTTGGTCCTGCTGTGGAGAAGGTGCTACTTTGTCACTTGTCTTTTTGGCCCTGCAGGACACAGGCAGAAGGTCTATGAAGCTTCGGTAGCTGTACTTGGACGCTGTCAGTACAAAGCTGCCATGTGTTTTGGGGGCTTGTTTGGAATATTTAGCACCTGAAATATGCTTCTGTTCAGATAAAGCATATCAAATGTATTAGCAGCTTTTTGGAGTAGTAGGTTCTGTTTCGAGTATTAGCTATTTTCTGTCTAGATCATATTTCCAACAAACCATCTGACCTTGAGCAAATTATTTAACCTTTGCTTCTTGTTTCTCTAGTCACAAAGTGGGGAGATGATTGCTTGACTACTTTGCTATTCTTAGTCTGGTTGTTAAATAATAGATGTTTCTTCTGCTGAAGTATGACAGGTTTTAGAACCGGCCTGCCAGTAGGTGCAAGTTACATTGCCACTGACATAGCCTTTTCTACTTCGGTTAGATTATAGTTACCTAAAAATACTGAAAATGTGGAAATTATTAAGATTGGTCCATGCTCTCTAAAATAGTAGTCTTGTAAAAAGCTTGCAGCAGTGCCCCTGGCCTTCAGCTCCTGTTCACCAGAACTCAAGGGCATAAATAACCTGTAGTTCTGCCTTCCTTGTGGAAGTATGAAATAGTTCAGATCTGAATGTCGTTTTTCACTGTGTTGGTTACAGAAGTTTTAACTCTGCTAATTGTTCCTTAGTATATTTTTTTCCTCTATCTTATTGAAAGTTTGGGCTGAGAAAATATTTTCTTCTTTTAAAACAATCTAGAAAAAGCACATTCCCTGGGGTTTTCCCATGGTAATTCCTTTTGGCAACTTGAGGATAAAAGTTCACTAATGTTTGTGACCTGACTGTAGATGAGCAGTCAGGGAAAACCAGATAGAGGGAACCACTGCACCAAGGTCAGGAAACGTTAAACAATACTCTGTGGTTCTGGAGACTCACATGCAAATATCTAGGTTCTCTGTTTCAAGCCGAAACATGAATAAACTCATGTTTCCTAAACACAGGTCAAGTCCTTCATCACTTTCTGCATTGAACTGATCTCAGTCTCTGTGATGCAAAAAGTTTCAGTGTCTAGCTAGGGTCTCACAGAATGGAACCAGATGTCAAATCCTGCTATTTTAATTTAAAAAAAAACCCAAAAAACAACCCAAAAACATAAACAGCCCACAACATTTTGGCTGTCCTGGTTTATTTCCCAGCTGTTTATTTGCTCAATCAAAATGCCTTCTAGAATGAAAAAGGAAGTTGCATCTCTTCCTAAGAGATCCTTGTTCTGTTTCTTTCTTAAGCAGCAAAAGGACATTCATTTGGAGCAGATCTTTGTGGCTGCTGATGACACAGATATAAATGGATCTCTGGTTTATCTTGTTTGTTATATGTTTTGTGCCTTTCTTTAGTGAACTATGTGTATTTGGTAACTGACAAAAGAAAAATACCGGAGATTTCTGCTCCTTTATATATGTTGCTGATAGTTTTTGCTTAGCTGTGACTTGATGTTTCTAATTCTTTATCCTTAGTTTTTCTGTCTCAGAATATAAGATCACTCAGATATTTTGAGTACTTGATATATTTTTGGCTAAATTGAAGCCAAGTTGTGAAAATAAGTATGAACACTGCTCGCTGAATATTCCTTCATTTAATGTGGTTCCAGTTACAGGAGATAACGTGTGAAGACAGAGGTGGTGCTTTGTGATGGCTTTACACCTCCCTCCTGCAAGCAGTTTAGCATGCTTATACATTTGTCTAATGCAGCTTCAAGAAATATAGCTTGTATATAGCCTCTGGAGAATTAGAAACTCTTCATCTGGTTTGATAGAACCAGTCATTCAAGGTCAGGAAACTTCAAGCAAAATTTTTACTTAGATCCTTTTAAGTAGCAGGAAAGGATTCCCTGGACATTTTACATTCTGTATGGGTTTTAAAACTGCTGTAGCATAAGTTTTAATGGGCTACACAAAGGGGAATTTGTCCAAGATGATGCCAGCATCACAGTCTTCTTTTTGATGCTTTGGCTCTTTTCCACTCTATTGACCTATTTTTTCCACACTATTGACCTAGTTGAGATTTGGTGATGGAAGAAAATTTATAATGTGTTTTGTGTTCTCGTTGCTTTTTATTTGTTTCCATATGCATCCAACTTAGCACAAAGAAAAACTTGGGATGGATGAATGTTTTTCTTCTTCGTCAGTAGGCCATCTGAAATGTTCCTCCACCTTCCCAAATTCTTTTCTGTTTGCATTAGGAAATGTGAAAGTTTTGATACTTGATACAGTTGCAGTAACAGTGTTACTAGTCAATTCACCAGGCCTTAAGCAGGGCGAGCTGGTGGATGTCAGCTAAGGCTGTAGAAGAAATTGTACCTACTGAGGTTTTAAACAAGTTCTAAGAGTTTTAGAAACGTTCAGAGGAAACGGCCTAAACAGAACATTATATTTAACAGATTTTGAAAATAAACAAAACATGGTGTTTCCTGGATCTGCTTGCACTGTCACTCTCCATCTCTTTGTTGTCACTTCAGTTTTAAGATGATTTTCTCTAAATAGATTCAGTCTCATCTAATAGGCTTAGGTTTAGCTAATTATCACCCAGGTAGGATTACCTCTCTGAACTGCCTGTGACTCCTGGCTGCGCATTAACTCTCCGGTTTCCTGAAGGTCCTGCCTCCCCAGGGCTTCCCCACAGCCATCCTGGGAAACCAGAGCTGTGCAGAAAGTGCTGCCTGGGGCAGGTGTAGAGAGAGGTGGATCTGGAGTGTAAACAGTGAGGTAACATCACGGTCCAGCTGCTTCTGCTGAGGATTTGAGAAGGCCGTAATCCTCAGCCGCTTCTGCTCTAGGGCTGCAGCTTTGCTGAGAGCCACTGGCTCGCTTGCCTCCTGCAGAAAAGTTCCTGCTAACATAATCCTGGTCAGGTTTTTTTTCCTCTACATGTATATTGTTGGGGTGGGGTGTGTTTTGCCAGGGCACGGCAGAAATTGCTTCAGCTGCAGTGGACACTGAGACTACTTCAGTATTTTCTGATCAAAGTTTTAATATTTCTTCTAAAACTTTACTCTTTGTGTTGCGATCCGGAACATTAGATTTGGAAGTGAGAGGTTGTCTTCCACCTCAGTGTCAGGCATCAGGGTTTTTTTGTTTTGCCTGGGATACTTGTGCTGCATGGATTAGCACATAACCACGCAAGGTAATCTCACCCAGAGAGTGTCCTGTGCTGTGCTGCTTTGCCATTTGCTGTTTAAAAACCAAAGCATCTAACTTCCTTGAAGAAAAGGAGGTCTAATAAAGATGACATTTCTACAGATTTTCTTGTGGTTGTTAGATTTCTATCTTTTCATAAATAAATGATTAATTTTCTGTAAATTCTTTCTTTGAAGAACATAGATCTTTTCAATATTGTGTTTGTTAAAGGACAACCCACCAATCCAAATGCTGTGATTCAAGCAGGAAAGGAGGAGCAGAGAATTTGACAAAATGCACTCATTAAGAAATACCTCTCTGGATGTTTGATGGTCTGAGCACCACTGCTGTGTAAGCTCCTGTAGAGCCACACAAAAATCAGTGTCAGCAAAATTCAGGAGTTTGTCAGAGGCAAAAAAAAAAAACCCAAACAACCCAACAAAATCCAACCAAATGTTGTGGTTTGCTGCAGCTTATAAAAGCAACAAATCCAGTGTCTGTTACCTGGCTGCTGCTAGAAGTGTTTCTCTTGGCTCTGAGAAGGTCTGTTGCATTGCTGGTGGCCCAGTTCTGTGGAGCAGTTTTTGCAGTGGATTTAGATGGCAGGGATTAGCAAGCCCCTTGTGTTCTCCCAGTGCCCTTCCCCAGACAGCTTGTCCCACCGGTCCTTGCCCAGAGTCTGGGGTCAGGGAGGGGACCCGTGCGTTGGATGGAAAGCCAGCAGAGAGGCAGTGGGAGCTCACCCCTCTCTACAATTGCTGCTGAATTTGTGCCAGATCAAGTGGGGTGGATCTGGACATGACTGGGGCTGGTAGGGAGCCCTGATTTGAAGTGCAGTTTAGGTTTTTAGTTTCCCTGCTCTCTGTTCTGCTCACTGCTGAAGTAAACAGCCAGGACTGTTGCTCTCCCTCTCTTCTTTTCCTTTTGGAAAAGGCTATATTGATAGTAAAATGCCAGTAAAGGGAAAGAGAATTAACTGTGATCCAAAAGCTGTATTCTGATTTAAAAGGGAACCATGTGAGTCTTTGTACTGATTTTCTCCTCACTGCGTGGCTTCACTCAGGCTGCTGTTGAGCAGGCTGAGCACATTACCACAACTGGTTTTCTAAGTCCATGTAGCTGGTTTTAGATGACCAAAAGCTAGTTTATAGCAATCACTGTTTGCATACACCAGGTATAACTCCCCCCATTGTGTCTGGTCCTCAGCTGGTATCCTCTGGAGGAGGAGTCCAGCTTCAGTTGAGATTCTTGTTAACTCGGTGGCTTGGCTTCTTTAGTACCTGTTCAATAACTTTGTTTTCCAAAGGAAACAAAAAAAACCCAACATATGTATACAGATAGATTTTAAAATGTCTTCATCGAAGTCTGTGATGCTCAGCTATTAGTGTATAGTGGATCACAGGATCAGGTCTGGCATCCATGTTGCTACACCATAGCTGGTTTTTAATGCTGAGGTCTCGGAGGTGCTTTGTATGCGCTCTGAGAAGATAAAATTGTCATGTTATGTGTCTGGCTACAGAAATGATCTGTTACTGACATTTTTCCACGTTCTGCTGTTGCTGCATGTGAATTTCCTAATAGCCACAACTGCTTTCTAGTGTGTGATGATGTGCAAATAAAACTGAAAATCCTGTTTCTAGTCCCAGAGCGTTCACAATCACATTTCTCTCACATAAGTAAATATTTTCTTGTTTACAATTACATTATTTAGGAATACACTGTCAGATGACAGATTTTAGCTGTCAAGCTCAATTCTCATTGTTTGCTTTTTCTCCCCCTGCCTTTTTTGTTTGTCTGGTTTTTTGTTTTTTTTTAACCAAAACACCTTTGTTATCTAGCAAGAAGTTGAGAAGTTTACAGACCTAGAGAAACTCTACCTCTACCTTCAGCTGCCTTCGGGTCCCAACAATGGAGACAAAAGGTATGTGTGTGTGTGAGTGTGTGTGTGTGTAAACGTCAGCAGCTAGTACTGAAAACTTACTTTACTTCCTGGGGCACTTATCTGCCGAGGAACCATTCACGTGATGTGCTTGGTAGAAGAAGCAGCCTTTATTAAACACGAAGGACTTTTAATGTCCTGGAGATTTTACGTTTCTTTTGGGTTGTTTTTTTAACTTTGGAATCTTTAATGCATGAACAGCGTGTAAATATAAATCTCCTGAAATGCAAGAGTCATCAGAGAAATTTTTTTCAGTCTTCATGGAATCATTCTTTTGCTTTTTATGTAGGAAGTGATAATATAGCAGCACAAATGTGATGGCGGGGGAAAGTAGGAAGTATTGGTATTTCTGGTAACATTTGTTTGATTCAAGGAAGGTCTGGAAAACCAACCTGCAGCTCACAGCATCATAAAATGAGTATAGGATGGTCACAGCAGGCAGGTGACCACAGGAGGCACTGCGAGCGTCTGCTGAGAAGGCTGCGTGTTTCCAAAGGGCAGCTGGCAAACTGGGTGGACAAAAGCTTAGAGATGGTTAGTAAGGAACAAGTAATTTGAGAGGAAGTAGGTGCAGTCTCACCCATCGCTGTCTACTCACAGCTGTGTATCAGTCAAGAACTGAAGTGTAGAGTCTCTTTGTTAACTTGTAGATGAAGGAGGGAGATAACTGCTGCTCACACCTCAGGGAATAGCTAAAATGTGTGAGGTACCGGCCCTCGTTTTCTCTGGTGTCTCTCTGCCTGTGTAGGCAGACAGTTATTGTCTTGTGACTGAGGAGGAGCTATGAAGCAAAGTCTTTCTCAGCACTGGTTCTCCTCTCCCCAGCGATCAGATCTCCATGTCGTCCAGCCGTGCCCAGCAGATGCACGCCTTCTCCTGGATACGGAACACCTTGGAAGAGCACCCCGAGACATCCCTTCCCAAGCAGGAGGTTTATGATGAATACAAGTGAGTGCTTCCAAACCGCATCCCTACGTAAGGCTTTTGCAAGCATAGATAGTTCTGTGACACTGACTCTATGGGTACTCTGCTGATGTACACGTGTAAGTGCATATAGCAGAACAAGGCCTTCTGTACTAAGGTACCTGAGAACATACTAACTACAGTGAGGCAAACTGTATTCATTGCTTCTGCCACTGAAGACTGTGATGTTTCAATTGTGCCTTACCTATGCTGGAAGAAAGGTACTAGCATTTCTTAATAAATAAATATCTGTATGAATATTGTTTTTGTCTTGTGTACAGAGTGGCATAGGTAAAAAGCACCAGTTACTGTCCTACAGTACCTTTTGGTCTGCTTGTATATATGTATGTGTGTGACTGCTTTAACAAGGATGTGGAGTTGAATTGTTCCTCCTGGAAATGCAGTTACTTTACACATAAGATCTAGCCTGTCAAACCTTTATTTCCAGAATTATGCATAAATATTGGACCTTCCTGCAGCTAATCTCATTTCTACAGAGGCACAGTATATTTGAATATGTATGAAACCAGTAACCAAGGCCACTGTGAGTCTGTGTTGTCAAGTCTCAAAGCTACCATGTAACGAGAAAGCGATTAGAAGCAGGGGAGAGGGAGCTGTCTGACGGAAGTTGGATTTGAATTCATTTGCAGAACATTCCCCACGGGGGGGGGGGGAGTAATCATCCTCAGCCCAGTTGCCCGAAGATGAATTTAGATTTATGATCTACAATGAATATTTCCATAATCTGAATGATTACAGTAATTTGCAGTGAGCTGAATCCCTTCACCTCCTAAGTGCCTACAGGATTCAACCCTTAGTAATTGTTACTGTGGGGTTGCCTTCTGCGAATTAACTCTCTTTTAATCAACTATCTCCGGTCAAGTTTTTGTACTCCGACTGAGCTGCAACGCGATGGCATTTGCTCGCCTGGGGTTGATAAACATGCACACACCTAGTTCTGAAATCTCACCATCAACTGGAGCGGTGACGCAGCCTGGAGACGGAGCCAATGGCACGGACGTGCTGGGGTGGCCAATCCCCGAGCAGCAGCCACTTGCACAGACACAGCAACAGTGGCAGCTGCTGTGCGGGAGAGAGATGGAAGCGTTATTCTTAAATATATTTCTTATTAAATAATTTATGGCCTGCTTCAGCAACAAATCTGCTTGGCTTCCATGCTGTGCCAAGCTCCAGATGCCCGGAAAAATCATCATCTACAGATTGTGGAGTGTGAAATTTGGATGGCTTTTGTATGTAGCTGCATCAAGTATTTGTGTATTGTATTTTTATTTTTTTCCCCCCTAACAAAATAAGGGTGGTAAGCAAATATTCGGGAAAATATCAAATGTTTGGAATCTGTTCTCCTTTGAAAGCATCTGTTCTGTTTTTAAAACATTCGGTTTCTTTGAATATTTTTGAGTTATTCTTGCACACCAAAGGAAAAGTAGTCTTGGAGCGGGAGGTGGAAAACAGGCATATAAATAAATAAGAGTTAGTTTTGGTAAGTGATATTTTTTTACCTCCGGGTACTAAGACCTCTCAAAACTCACTTCTGCCGTATGAACGTTTCTCTCCTGCGTGTGCAAAGATAGATGTTGCATGAGCTCACAATGAGCAAGCTAATACTCTCTGCATGTAGAAATCAAAGTTAGAAGGCTTTGGAAGAGTGCTGTGTCATACCAGCATCTCAATTCCTGATGTAAATTTTGGTCAAAATAAATCTTGCAAAACTAGTGGGCTCCTGCATCACCTTTCATGTACTTCTATTTTTATTTTTTTTCTTCCTTGAAGAGGGAAAGACAGAAGCTTGCTCTCCACCCAAGTCCACCATTGGCAAGTGTTGATAGTGGTTCCAGCTCCTCCACATTTCAGTAGCCTCTTCTGGCTGAGCTTGTTCAACAAAGTGACTCTTCTTTCTGTTTTCTTACTCTTCTATTTAATTGTGAATTCATGTCTCTAACTGGATAACAGTGAATGGATTCATCTCCCTTTCGAAAGGGATAAAATAAATGAGAACTGCATCACAGCATAAGGCAGTAGCACTTGGCAGTGTTGCCAACTTGCAGCTGAATTTCGTAAGGGAGGTAGCTGAGAGTTCACCTCTCTTGGTGCCGTGAGACTACTTGCACTGATGGAATATGTTGGAGGGTAAGAAGCTGTGTTTCTGTTGAGTGCACGTGGTTCTTCTGCCAGTTTCCACTAGGAGTTATTGAGGAATACAGTCTGGGAAATATTACAGGAGCTCAGGGAGCTGCCTGACATTGTCTAGCTTGCAGAGAATGGGTGCTTCTTCCCATCAAATCCTTTCAGTGTTTTCTTATAGGTCAGTTTTACTTGGGTATCTTTTCCCTATTAGTAAATACCCTTCTGGAGGCAGCCATATGTAGATTTAGCTAAGACTCAGAAATCCTAATTCTCTAAACTAAGTGCAGTCCTGCAGTGTTTATAAAGACAAAATCCCTATTTGCCCATAAAATTATTTGTTGAGCCTTCAGCAAACACTTGGGTCCTCTCATCTTGCTTCTACTACAGTGGCACAAGGAGAGCATCATTCACATTTGAGTTTGGTGCCCTGAAGATTCACTTGATACGCTTAATATGGATTAGGAAGGAGGTCTTTGAGTCATCCTGTATCTCTTTCCTTTAGTCTGTGTATCATTAATCCTTGCTGTACTGGCTGTGGGCCACTTGACACCATCTGACGCATAGATTATGTGCACTGAGTGCTAAGGCCATTAACCAACAAGTTAGAAGAAGAATATTCAGGAGCTGGTACAGAAGAGAGCAGTAGGTTTAGGAATACCACATCTGCTGAACACATAAAAGACACGAGATACATACTAACCTTGTTTGATAGCACTCAACCAGTGTTTTTTATATAAAACTCTCTGGTAGGAACAGGATGGGACCTATTGTGTTGTAAAGTCCAGTCCCCTGTCATAAGCAGCTACCTATATTTTCCTTTGAAAAGCTGGTCAAACTCCATCTAAAGCAGTGGTTTCTCACCTCTGCTGCTGCTCTTGGGAGTGTGACCTGCGATTCCATTTCTCTAATGGTGTTCAGACATCTGTTTTCCATCCCACCTGAATTTTAGGACTCATTTCTGTGCCAGCATTGTTCATCAGCTTAATGAGAGCTTACCTCTTCCTAAGGTTCTTCCCTCTAACATGTTTTTAGAGGCCGGTTGTTTTGCTGCATTGGATAAGCCAAGATTGTTATTTTGTTTCATGCAATAGGTTCTTTAGCATTTGCTTCTCATAATGTTTTTTCTGCCAAGGAAGCTGCATATGCTGGGCTGCCTAGCCTGTCGTCATTGGCTTTTTGGTTAATCTTTTTTTTTTTTGTGTGGTTTAATTTAGGTATTAATCCAGCGTATTTTGTCTTGAGTTCATTTAATTTGAAGATAAATTTGAAGAACAAACAAACAAAAAAAGGCTTTTCTCCATTCCTTTGTGAGCAACCGCATGTCCATTGTCATTTCTGTCTCTGTGAAGACCTTCCCTCCCCCCCCCATCTGTTTCCTACCTACCCATCAAATACACAAAACAGCTCCTGGGCTCAGCAATGTGGCAAGAGTGCAAGTAGCAGAGAGAAGAGCTTCAGGGAAGAGACTCCTGGTATGTGGTGTCAAGTCAGTGAGAGACCACAGATGGACATGGAGGGTTCTCGGCTGAGCCAGGAGGAGGAGGGGCCATGTGGGATGATCTGTCTGAACGCTGAAATTACATTATAATGATAATAGCTCAGAAATCACAAGCTTTCAAGAGCTGCCAGTATGGATACGAGGGGACCACGTAACTGTGTGTTTTGCTGCTAGCAAGTAATTGTCTGGAAACAGATATGTTAGACTTAAGGAAAATAATTTTTTCCTTTATTTATTTGTTTTCTCATAGGGTGGGAGCAATTTTAACTTTAAAGTTAGTTATTGGCAGGTCCCTAATCCTGTTGCTTTGTTGTTTGGGGTTTTTTTGTTTGTTTGTTTTGCTGACATTGTTGATGTTCAGTCAAAGATACTGCTGACTGCACAGAGAAATTCAGAGTGCCCTCTTTGTCATGCTAGTTGAGGCTTAAAGTCCTGTAGTCAGCATCAGTAAGCAACAGAGACCCACCTTTTAGGAATTCTCAGAATGAAGTTCAAGTCCATAGGAACCTGGCAAGAAGCAAGGGCAAAAAACCTGCACAGAGATCTATTACATGCAAAGCGATGTCTGATTCCGGAGTGGAGGCAGCGAGGCAGAAGTATTCCTTTGTATTAAACTCAAAGGGACATAGCCATGTTCTGTGACTGACGTGCTTTGAAATGAAATACGTTGGTATATAAATTGTACAAAAGCCTTCTTGATATCCCATACAGAAATGAGGCTAATGGCTGGCTGTACACTGGGATGTCAGCAACGTTTGGTTTGGACAGAGTGGCCCTGTAGCTGGGGGAAGCGAGCGTACACAAGCTCTGCAGGGAAATGTCAGTACCAAAGAGGATAAATCTTGCTGGTTATCATCATCCCAGTCATTACATTTGTGGTTGTGCTTTTCAAGCACCTCCTTAGAGCCAAAGTAAAAGCAGCAGATACTTGCTCTGTGATAACTAGTATTTTTATAAAGGAAATAAATGCAGTGGGAGTGTCTCAAGAAATACATAGTGCTTTCTATAGAGCTGCAGTTTTCAGGGAAGACATTTTGACTGGCCTACTTGGATGCAAATGCCATTGCTAATTGTTACTGGTTTTACGAGGTGATGCTGGGAATGAAACATCTGTTTTGGGAGTGCTGCTCTTTTTTTCCTTTCTCCCTTCTTTTTTTTCCTTTCTCCCTTTTTTTTGCTTTCTTCTTCCCCCCTGCCTGTCTTTTGGAGAGATGTGTTTACATGTGTGTACTGATCAGAGTAGCAGGCAACATGGTGCATGACGTTACTGCTTTTCTGCTCTCCTGCTGATGCCCACACAGGATCTCATGTGCAGTCATCCCTTCTTCTCAAAGGGAAGTTGTTTTCATGTATTGCTGATAGACCTTCTCAGGGGAAAGGAGGCCTTTGGTACCTGGTGCTGACTCTGACTGTAGGACACCTGAATGAGAATGCTTTAACAGTAGGTTTTGGCCCTTAAGCACATTAACGCCTGTCAACTACCACAAGGCTCTTGAACAAAGGCAGTATGGCATTCAAATCTGTGCACTACCTTAAGAACTTGCTGTGCAGGTAAAACTTCCAGAGCAGTTCCCAGTTTTCTCCTCTGTTTTCACATTTGTGATTTTCCAGAACATTCACGTTTTGCAGCAAAATCAACGATTCTTATTCTGTTCCTCAATTAGTTGTTTTTTTTTTTAAAATCTCAGATGTTTAAAGCATGTGAACAGATGTTGAAACAAAATTCCTTCTGCTGTTTTTGAGAACTTAATACAGATAACAGCCCTTTTTACTAGAATAAGTAAACTTAACAAAATAATTACCTTTTGTTGCATTATTCCCCTATGTCATCAGGTTGTATTCTCAGTCGCGTGTATTTGCAGAGGCAGTTAAAATCTCTGTGAATTTAGAACTGTTCATGAATATAAGGATGTCTGTAATTAAGCAGCTATCATAGTTCAGCAGTGGTACAGTGGTAGGAGGACTAGGTCCCCACTGTATGTTTACGTTACACCTGTAAAGGCAAAACTGGTTCCCTGGGAAGGTATGTTTTATTAAATTCAGTTCAGTTAAGCTATATTAAATTGAGGTTTTGTAGGCAGAATCTTTCTCTGGACACTGAAAAATCTCTTACCTTCTGCTTTTCAAATATTACTGCAGGACTTGAGGCTTTACCACACTCAAGAACAATGTCTCTGCTTTTATTATGTCTTAAAATAACTGAATTGAAACATATGCTTCCAACTAAGTGGTAGAGTAAATCTTAACTGTGCTCTAGATAATGCCACTACTTGTTATGTCTCCACATGACTTCTCTTTGAACTCAGTAGAGAAGAAGACAAAAACTATGGTATTAATAGCTCTGTTTATACATTTTTAATGCGTTCAATTCGTTGTGGATAGCTTCATTAATGTTAAATGCAGTTCTAAATATGGATGGGTGTAAGTGTTTTCTTTTGAAAACCTTTGATGGAGTCTAGCATGCAGGATGGCCTCTGGTATTAACTTTGATTCCATTCACGCTTTCTTCCTCTTTGTTGCAGGAGCTATTGTGACAATCTTGGCTACCACCCATTAAGTGCTGCTGACTTTGGAAAGATCATGAAAAATGTCTTTCCAAACATGAAGGCCCGTCGTCTAGGCACAAGAGGAAAATCAAAATATCCTTTGCTAGAACGCTTCTCAGTAACTTCTGCATTTGCCTGGAGAACATCTGTCATTATGGCTTAACTACCAGCTAAATATAGAAGTAATGTTAAAGAAAAATGCAGGCACTTTCCCAGTGTTCTTTAAAAATTATTAATTGTTGTAGCATTAAGTTGCAAGATACAACTTCAGAAACAAGCACTTAAATTTAGGTTCTGACATTTAGTTGTCACAGTGGCGAGGAATCAAGCTTTATCATTTAGTGCAAAGGGAGATACTGGAATAAAGGAACTTGCCTTGTGTATCTGCAGTACCCAGTGTTTTATTCATTGTACAACTCAGACTTATCAGAACATTTCTTGCTTTTTTTATTATACTTGCACACACCAGTAATTTGAAAGTTAGTTGTAAAGCCAAATATCCTTCTTAAGCTCTGCTACAGATATTTCATAAAACTGCCTTTCTGAAACCCTTAGTATTGCTTGAAAGAGGAGGAGGAACTGGGCAGTCATCAGAAAAGCTGACTTCAGACTTGGAAGGCATGATCGGAGCTTGTCCTGCTGTCAGAGGGGGGAAACTACTTCCTTCACTGCACAGTGCAGACCTCCTGAGATAGGAAAGACAATTCAAAGCAAGATGTTCTAGGATGGGGAGCACTGTCTCTCTCTCCACTGCAGAGTCTTGTTCCCTGTGCCCAGAGTTGGAGTCCACCTCCTTCCCTGTGTTACAGAAATAGTCCATCCCAGAGGGCATGCAAAACCACTTTAAAAATGGATGTTGTCAGTGTAACTGGACTTAATTGTTACAAGCAGAACTAATCACAGATCGTTAAAATGTGACCTTGGACTTATCTTAATACCTAGCCTACTTAACACTTATTTTACTGTAATTATGCTCTGTCCAGGTTAATGCAAGCAAATGCAGACTCCATGGTCTAGGAAAGAGAAATACAGACATAATTACAGAATGTGTAAAATTAGTGATCCTGAAAAGGATTTGGGTGTCACAGAGAAGAGACACTATGTGAACTCCCAGAGTAATGCTGTGGAGAGGAGAAAAGGTTGATTTGATTTTTAGACCTACAGACAAGCTAGTAAGAGCAATGGAGGGGAGTGTATTTCTGTGTACTGATTTGATGAGTTCAGTGTAAGAACCTATGTAGGTATTTGTGTCCATACAGAGGAAGAATTATCATGGGTGGGGAGAGTGCCACAAAAGCTGTGTTAAATCTTGGCAAGAAACGACCTCATCAGTCACTTTATCTTATCATGGGGAACTTCTTCAGTATGTAGAAGTCACTTAGGAGAAGGAAATGTCAGGAAATTTAGCAAAAAGAAGCAAAAAAAGAGTAACTCACAATACAGTAAAATGTAAATTTGGAAACACTTTTTTTTTTAATAGTAATGAACTTCTGGAAGGGTGTTCTTCATCTTGTTTTAGGCATGGTTTTAGGAAGGGAGTTTAGCCCAAATTTACATTAATGATATAAATATTGAATAGCTAATTGAAGCTCTCTGGCATGATTTAGTGGTTCTTCTAAGTCATCAAATGAAATTCATCATGCCCAGCAACACTTGCTTCTCTGCATAGATGGAGAAGCCCAACAACCTGCCCAAGAACACAGACATTTATTGGCTTTTGATTCTAGCTGGCCATGAGACTGTTAATGACAGTAAGTCTTAAATCTGTTGTTGAGTTTGCTTATAAAGCTTATGAGGGGTGTCAGAGAAATTGCTGCCCTTCCCTTTTATCCCCCAACTAACAAGCAGAGACAATTTAGACCTTAATTCTTGTTCACGTATTGCTACAGTGGACTGAGGAAGAAGGCTTTTGTGCATATGCCAACACTGCCCAACCTTGACTTTCATAAAACTGGAGATGGGGTATGATATATACTTGATTATTTATATATATATATTTTTGCAAGTTAACATGTCTTATATTGGTATATAATATATATATATTGGATATACAAGGCAAGTCTCAGGTTTTCAAAACGAAGTGAAGAGCTGTGGAGTTTTTAAGATTTTTCTTTACAGTACTTACATTCTGAATCATTGTCTGATGTTTTTCTGTAAAGTTCAGAATGAATAGCAGTGCTATAAAAATACCTAATTTAGGAGGTGAAGCTGGTTTCCACACTATTGCTACCCACAAGCTATATCTTTTTTAATTCTGATTGTGTTTTGGTTTTACTGTATATATTTTTTTAATAAAAAGTCAGTGCTAGGGAAAAGGAGCCCCAGTGAAAGAAGCAGTTCTTGGGTAATGGTGGCTGCTGAGTTGACAAGACTCCAAATGCAGGAAGCAACCAGTAGATTCACGTTAAGGCATTTAATTTTGAATGATACTGATGTTGTGATCTTTCTCCCCAGTTTCATGAAAAGATGTGAACATACTCAACTTTTTGTGTGTTTCTGATTATCATTTGCTCTCTATTTTTGTTTTCATGCCTTAATGACCCTTGATAATGAAAGTAACTTTTCCTCCTTTGTTTGTTTGTTTTAGTTGGATGGGGCAGAGCCGTCTGGGCAGCTGCAGAGTGGTGATGAGGAAGTCGTCTCTGCGGCCTGCCGGCTTGTTTGCGAATGGGCCCAGAAAGTGCTGAGCCAGCCTTTTGATACAGTCCTGGAACTGGCTCGCTTCCTTGTGAAAAGTCACTATATCGGTACCAAGTCCATGGCAGCTTTAACAGTAATGGCAGGGGCACCAGCAGGTAGAGAACTTAATGCTGAATCAATGACACTGGGGATCTTTTTTCTAAAGAGTAATCACATCTTGGTGTGAGGAAGCACTTCTCTTCAGAGCGAACTTTGAAGACTTGACTCTGAGCGCCGAGCAAGCGTTCACGTGATCTTAGTCCATATTGCTGCAAATTACTTCTCTTGCTAGTAGTCTGAGTAAAGAGATCTGAAAATAAGCAGTGGTGTCAGCTTTAGCCTGTGATTTTTCCCATTCCCCTGGTGAGAACCCTGGGCTTTTAAAGTACTTCAGGGCATGTGAGTGATTGTGCTGAATTTGTGTACTTTGCTAGGTCAGGAGTTTGGTGCCGGTGCGGTGCTGGTTTGTAGACAAGCTGCTGGTGTAGCTGTGTTTCTGTCTGATAACTTGCCTTAATTAGGAAACAACTGTCTCTCTTAATTTTCTCTTAAGAGCAGATGTTCTTACAGACATTTCTGATATGTCATCTGCAGATTTTCCTGAGATGTTTGATCAGTGTCAGGTAGTACGTCAGGTGCTGCTGTTATTGATCCCATTAGAAAAAAGGGCTTGGGGGGCATCGAGAAGGACAGGAGAGCCTTCTCCAGGGCCAGTTGTGTAACTGAGATTCCAGCACTTGATTTTAAATCTTTATTAAGAATCTAGGTAAAGAGGAGAGTTATCTTGTATTTTGCTACATCAGATGAATTCCTCTTCTATTCAGTCTCTGGGAAAGCTTACATTTGATATGGTTGTTGGTACATCTACTTTAGTGTTCTTGGTTTCCCTCTCCATGCTCAAAGTCAGTCACTTTGATCATTTGAAGTGGGGTTTTTTTTGTGGCTGTGGATGAATTAAATTAAAAAAAGAAGGATGAGGAGGGAAGTGCAGGTGTACAACATGCCCCCACAGACTTCCCTCTGGGAAGTTCTGCCTGGGCCTGTCAAGCAAAATGTGTTTGGATCAAGGCAAATCTCTTCACTTGAGACAGGCGATTTCAAATGGGAACTGGTGGTCAGAGCTGTAGGTTGCGGTGATCTCCTCTTGGATCATGTTCTTTCTCCTTCCAACTCTCTTTATCGCAGCTTGGGACTGAAGAGTGACAGTGTCAGGTTTTGCTGACTGTATGCTCCTGTTTTACTTGTCACTGCTTGGCTTCATTGGTTCTGCTTGCTGTGCTGCTGGAAGCAGTGCTAGATATATGTACAGCTCTTTGACTCATGTAGCTTCTCCCCCTTACTTGCGTCAAGAGTAGATGGTTTCCTTCAAGAGAAAGGGCAGTTATTTCCAGTGCATGCCTCTGTGACTTGGACAGTCATGTCAGGAGAGTTTCGTTCTAGAATGGCAAATAAAATATTCGCATTCCTCTTCAGCGCAAGGAGCGACAGCTTCTCTGTGCATTAATGGAGGAAAAAGCAAACTTTTAGCCTCAAAGAAAAATGTGGTTTTTAAATCTTTAAATGTTACTTGCCTTCAGTATTCAGCTCACATAGATTGTTTTTCAGTAATTGCAATGTATTTTGGCATTTTACTGGAATCGTGGAGCATGGTTCCTAAGCACGTACAGGGTATCTAAAACCAAATATTTGCCCTAAAATGGTGTTGATTAATTTCTAATTAAGAGTTCCTTTAAAAACTGTGGAACCTGTGAAGTGTAAGTGAATTAGTGTCAAGGCATCTTTAGAGGGGCAGTTCAGTAGGGTTACTTGGTCACTGAGACAGCATGCTAATCCTCTTGACGTTAATAAACAAAAAAACATAAATGTGATGTGATTTGGTAAGGGAAATTGGTGCCAGCTGCATAGATGAGACAACTCCCTGTTGTTCTCCCTGGAAGCACCACTTGCTTGCATGTGATCAGCAAAGGCATTGCCTTCAGAAAAAAATGTTCTCCCATTCTAATTTCCATAGATTTTTTTCACCTTCTTTTTTCTCTTTTTCTTCACTGGACACTTCTCTTCTTGCCAGTCTTTGACCATTATCCTTGATCACACACAGATTGTGATCCATTCTGATATTAGATGCATTGTATTTCATGCCTCGGCAATTAGATAATATCATCTGCTCAGAGCTGCTCCTCTGTGACAGACCCACAGCTTTATGGAAAGATTTTTCATTTTTAAAGCTGCGTTAGACATTGAAAACAAAACCAAACCACAGTAGATTATTAAAGGTTCCTCTAAAACATATGCACTGCCCTCTACTGTCAGTTAGATGAAATGCATTGTTTATTAGATTTTGTTGTCACAGAAGTTGCAGTTTGGGATCACCAGATACAAGATGCTAGTAGCTAATGCCCAGCTTTGTCCAACAGGTAGAGGTTTTGCCACAAACGTGGAAATAAACTGAGACACTGAATAGATTTGAGTGTGAAGTGCTTCTCATGGAGGAGGTGTTCCCAGAGTGGTTGTGGAGATGCCTGCCACGTATTCTGTATGGTTAGATACAGAGTGAGACCACAGCAGACAGGTCATAATTCATTATTCTTTTATATTCAGGAATAAAAGGGATCCCCCAGCCTTCAGCTTTTATACCTACTGCTGAAAGTAATTCCTTTCAACCGCAAGTGAAAACTCTGCCATCTCCTGTTGATGCCAAGCAGCAGCTGCAGCGGAAGATCCAGAAGAAGCAGCAAGAACAGAAACTGCAGTCTCCTTTGCCAGGAGAGTCTCCAGGAAAGAAAACGGAAGGCACTGCAAGCAATGGGGTGACCAGTATATCTAACGGAAGCCCTGCAATCCTGTCTCCTCCTCCTATTGGCATTGTTGTGGCCGCTGTCCCCAGCCCGATACCGGTAATGTTCGCCAGCAGTTCTCTAGAGAGGAGGATTGTAAATTGCCAGTAACTGAGCAGTGGTGTCAGTGGGATAGAAAAAAGGTTTCCATTCAAAAGCTTGGGTTCTTTGATGCTTTTCTGTCCCGATGACTGTTATACCACAGGAGTTACAGGATTGATCCAGAGGCAGCAGTATTCTGATCACATAGTGTAGGCTAAGTTTGTCTTTGAAGTCACTGACAGCAGGATTTCAGATAGCAAAAATTAAGGTTATATGTGGGAATCATTGCCCTTGAGATGAAGTTTAACCAGACTAGAGAGCTGACACCAGTCATATGGGTCACTGAGCCCCTAATTTGGAGTCTAAATTGCCTTTCATTGGCCCAGCACATTTAATAACAGCAACAATTTTATTTTTGCATGAATGTCTGTAGCATGTAACATCTTTGTCTTTTGGTCATATAAAACTGGGCTGAGGGGAGAAGTTGATTTGTTTTTAAGATGCTAGCCCCATGGTCGATTTCAACAGGTTAGCCAATTGTTCTGCCTGATAGTGGGTTTGCATTTAAATTGCTGTTGAAACCTTAACAATGAGCAGTGTTTTGACCACATCCCCTCCTCTTTGTTTATGTCTCTCTTTGTTCTGTGTGGTGAAGGATTGTATGAGAATGATCCTTTCATTAGCAGAAGAGCAGACTAGTGTGTAGACGAGTGCTTCATGCCGTAAAATTTGAGGCCATGTGTCTGTCTATCAGTCCACAGGCAGACACATGGAAATTGCCTTGTATGTGGTTGAAGAACTTGTTTTGTTTCAAACTGACATTCTCTAGCTTTGGTGCGTTGAGCCGTGGTGTTCTTTACCTTTGAAATGCTTGGGGGTGAGCTGGTCTGTGGGACTTGAGAACTTTCTTGCTTCAGCATCACATCCTTTCTTTTTCTCTCTCTACAGGTGCCAAGGACCAGGCAGTTGGTGACATCTCCAAGTCCTATGGGATCGTCTGATAGCAAGGTCCTGCCACTCAACGTTCAGGTGGTCACTCAGCACATGCAATCAGTCAAGCAGTCACCAAAGACTCCCCAGAATGTTCCTGCTAGCCCAGTTGGTGACCGCTCTGCCCGGCATCGCTACCCGCAGATATTACCGAAGCCAGCAAATACCAGTGCTCTCACCATTCGCTCTCCCACGACAGTGCTCTTTACCAGTAGCCCAATCAAGACTGTTGTGCCAGCTCCACATGTGAATTCCTTAAATGTGGTAAAAATGACAGCAATATCTCTTGCCCCAAGCAACAGTAGTGTGCCTGTCAAACAGACGCCTTCAGTTAACAGCAGTGCAGGAGCAGTGGAGGAAGGGAGGACTGGTCCACAGATCAAAAATGGATCTGTTGTTTCACTTCAGTCTCCAGGATCCAAGCCTAGCACTGTTGTAGCTGCACCTGCAGTCAAGATCAAAATGGAACCAGAAGCATTGCTGGATGAGAACTCGGTACAGGGCCAGGAGAGCTCTGATGTGTCTAAATCCATGAAGACAACCCCTGACCTGCCTCCTGCTCAACTAATTAATTTTGAGGTTGCAACCTTGAAGATTTCAGCTGATGATGTTGTGGAGGCAAAACCAGTTAAGGGCTGTGATCAGGGAGCTGAAGAAGCAGGGACCAAATATAAAATACCATCTAATGATATTGCACCAGTTTCTTCGGCAGGCAATAATCAAAGCACTCTAAAGCTCTCACTTGCCAGTCAAAACTTGTCCAGCACCAGCATCAGTTCACCTCCTCCTGGTGAGTCTACAATTAAAGACAAAACATGCACTAAAAGTCCAAGAAAGCGACAACCTTCTACACTTCAGGATTCCCAGTTACCACCTGTAAAGAAACCACTGGTGGAGCAACTTTCAGCTGCTAATACCGTGGAGGGTCAGAAAGCAAACAGCGCTAAGAAGTCTCCAAAGGTTGGATCATTAGCTAACAGTGACAATACAGCAACACTTGCTCAAGTTCCCAGCAAGGTACCTGTGAATGTACCTGTACCTTCTGCAGCTGCAGTAAACTTAGCAACAGACCTTTCTTTGAGCACCAATTTAAATACCAGTGATTCCACTTTAGGACAGCAGCTTGCATCAGCATCATCTCCAGATATAAAAGTAAAATTGGAAGGAACCATGTTTATCACAGAAAACGATTCAAAATCCGATGGCAGCTTTAACCCAAATACCTGGCACCACATCACCAAAACCTCCGACTTTGCATCTGTGAATTGTGAACAGCAGCAAGATATCAGTGTTATGACTATTGCAGGGCACTGTGGCTCCAGTGACTTACAGGAGTCGGCGTGGGAGCCAGTGCACTGTGAAGGTATACAGCAGGACACATACAACCAGCAGCTACAGAGCCAGATCCAGGACTCCTCCTTGGGTCAAATACAAGCACAGTCTTCAAATCAGTTACCTCTGCAGTCTGAGCTGAAAGAGTTTGAACATACAGTCCCTCAGTCAAATGAAAACTTCTTTTCATTTGATGATGACCTTACCCAGGACAGCATTGTGGAGGAGCTAGTGCTCATGGAGGAGCAAATGTCCATGAATAATTCTCATCCTTATGGTGGTTGTCTAGGAATGGCCCTTCAGAGTCAGACTGCAGCTCAAGGAGCTCCCGTGTCATCTCATCCAAGCAGCGTGCACTTTTACCATTCAATCCATAACAACAGCACTCCGATTCACACCCCGACTCCCACGCCCACCCCGACTCCCACCCCCACCCCGACTCCAACGCCCACATCCGAAATGATCACTGGATCTCAGAACATGTCCCGAGAGAGCCCTTGCTCGAGGCTGGCTCAGACGACTCCCGTGGACAGCGCTCTAGGAAGCAGCCGGCATACGCCCATCGGCACACCGCATTCCAACTGCAGCAGCAGCGTCCCTCCGAGTCCCGTGGAATGCCGAAACCCCTTCGCGTTTACTCCCATCAGCTCCAGCATGGCTTACCACGACGCCAGCATTATATCGAGTAGCCCCGTCAAGCCGATGCAGCGGCCTATGGCTACCCATCCTGACAAAACCAAGCTCGAGTGGATGAATAATGGCTACGGCGGCGTTAGCAATTCGTCGGTCGCGAACCACGGCATCCTCACGAGCTATCAGGAGCTGGTGGAAGATCGCTTCAGGAAACCTCACGCTTTCGCCGTTCCCGGCCAGTCGTACCAGTCTCAGCCGCGCCACCACGACACTCACTTCGGTCGCGTGACTCCTCTTTCACCTGTGCAGCACCAGGCAGCCCCCGTCAGTAGCACCACCAAGCAAGAGGGCTTTGCTGTTCCCGCTCCTTTGGACAACAAAGGAACCGGTTCGTCCCTCAACAACAGCCTGAGGTGCCGGAGCGTGAGCCCCGCTGTCCATCGGCAGCGGAATCTCAGCGGAAGCACCGTTTACCCTGTTTCCAATATACCGCGCTCTAACCTGACGCCTTTTGGAAGTCCGGTGACTCCCGAAGTTCACAACGTATTTACAAACGTCCACGCCGACGCCAGTGCCAATAACATAGCGCAGAGAAGCCAGTCGGTCCCCTTGACTGTGATGATGCAGACGGCCTTCCCGTCTCTTCAGAAACAAACGAACACTAAAAAAATAACCAACGTGTTGTTAAACAAACTTGATTCCGATAGCGACGATGCAGTGAGAGGTTTGGGAATGAACAACATGCCCTCAAATTACACAGCCAGGATGAATCTCACTCAGATTCTAGAGACGTCCGCCGCTTTTCCTAGTGCCAACCCGCAAAATATGATCAATTCCAGCACTTCGGTTTATGAATTCCAAACGCCAAATTACCTCACAAAAAACAGCAGCACCGATCAGATCAGTTTTTCTTCTGGAGATAACCAAGCACAATCAGACATCGGAGAGCAGCAATTAGATTTTAGCAGCACTGTAAAAGACCTTTTAGGGGAGGATAGTCTGCCAACAAACCAGCAGCTGGTGAATCAGGTGGCATCAGATCTCAATAACGTTGCATCTGTCTTTCCCAGCGACATCAGGTTGTCTTCCGAGCTCTCAGGCAGCATTAATGATCTGAACGCTTTAGACACAAATCTACTGTTTGATCCAGGTCGTCAGCAGGGACAAGACGATGATGCTACACTGGAGGAATTAAAAAATGACCCCTTGTTTCAACAAATCTGCAATGAATCCATTAACTCAATGACTACATCAGGTTTTGAGTGGATGGAAAGTAAGGATCATCCTGCTGTTGAAATGTTGGGGTAATCTTGTTTTATATTATGTATGTAGCACACTGTATCTAAAAGACAGACGTATTGTATTTGTCTTAATGGAAGTGCCTCCCGCAGCAGAAACACTTGCTATGTATTGTGGCATTTGAAAAAAAAAAGTTTGCTGTATACCTTTTGCTCATTCTTCAGCAGGGAAAAGGCAGTCTTACCAATTTTAAACCAGTCTCTGAAGGTGATGGGCTATCAAAGAGCCAGTATTAAAATTTGAATTTTATAGTGTTTCCCATTTGACATTTCTGATTTTAGCAGATAAAGAAAGCGGTCAATAGCCGGCCAGCAGCGACAGCTACGGTTGAGGCTTTGAGGAGGGTTCCAACTCCAGCTTGTTAGTAGGCTTTCCGTACTTTGTCTTGCTTGTTACTTCTTAGTAGGTGATCCTTCCTGACCTCTGTCGTTCAGGTCCGAAAAGCAGGGTGCCTGCAGCTAGGTAGGTGGTGGGGAGTGGGTACAAGTGAACCAGGTGACGTGCAGGTGCCTGATCCTCGTGTAGCTTGAGCACTGCTCAGTGGTGAACTGTGGGAAGTCTCTGTAGCACCGGTGCCGTTGGCATCTGTAGTAAAATGCAGAGATGGGAAAAACTAACAAGAATGATCAAGGAAAAAGAAAGATGCACTAAATTTTTTATTTAAGAGAAATAAATCTATGTAGTTATTTTATCCATTAATATTAATTACATACTTGATATTTTAGTTCTCACTTCGATGTTTTTATATTAGGTAAAATCCATGCGAAAAGATTTAGAGCACTGAGATTTAATCTAGGCATAACACCCTGTTTTAAACTGATAGGTACTCTTTAATTATTTATCAATACTAGAGAAGAAACGTGATTTTTTCCCTCCTTTTTTTTTTTTTTAAATAAAAGAGCTGCTGGTGCTCATTAAAACACCATTTTTTAAGATTCATTTTTTAATTTTGCTCTTTCCTAACCTAGTGGAGGGTGTAGGAAGATGTTCTTTTCTCTCTATTTCAGTAGGTTGAGCCTTTCAGTCTTTCTTCTTGGCTCTCTTTCTCTCAGACAAAAGATGATTAAAATATTAGAAAAAGTGGTTGATCTAAAAATATTTCATTTAGAGCCATAATGCTGCCAGGCACTTTACAGATACACAGTAAGACATGTGATCTTTCTTTTGGTAAAACTTCTTTTAAAAGTACTTACTGGTTTAGAAGCCTGAGTTCCATTTTCATAAGTGATTTGACAGAACTGGTGAATCTTAATTTATTATTTTTTTTTAGAAGTCTTTTAGCTGCCTTTTTGGAAAGCGAGATTTAGGCTTCTGCCTCACTAGTTCATTTGAATAAAAAAAGATCTTTTGTTTTATCAGCATGACACAGATCTAATGGTCAAAAGAGAGATGTACTTAACCAGCCCTGATGCTAGAAAGAGGGCTTGCAGAGGGATGCTTTTACACAAGCGGTGCGCTGAGGATGCTACAATATCATCCTTTAAGCTTCGTATAAAATTGATCGTTTCTCCTGTGAACTGACACTTAGAAAACAGAGCAGAAAACTTTTTCCTATCTTGGATTACTTCTTTGAAGGAGCAGGTATGAATTTCTGTAGGGGGAGTCACAATAAGGCCCTCTAGATTTACTTAAGGGGAAGATGCTCAGATTTTTGGGGTGATGAGTGGTTTTTTTTGTTCAAGTGTCTTGATGGTCTTCTGTTTCTTCAGTTTTTGCTAATGTCCTGAGATCCCAGTAACAGTCAGTTGTTTTGGTGGTGCTGATTTAACCTGTGTTGCTGCATTGGCACTTGAGGTGCCGGTGGACATGGCTTCTCTTATTCGTGCCCCAATTCCTCACCAGTCTGTGGCCTCTTCTGCAGGGACAAACAGTTGTGCCAAGCTAGAGCAGCTCATGGGGGCCTGATTTCACTGTGCTTGCATTAGAAGATTTGCCACTTCGTCAGGAGCAAACTTGGAGAGCTCAGATCCCTACTTGAAGCACGTGGATGTGCAATGGTGTGGTTTGCTTTGTTTAAAACCCCTGACCCTTGTAAGTTTTGTTAAGGAAACAGGGAGGAGACTGAAAACTGCATGGTAGCTTTCTGCTTGTTACCTTGACAGGTGTCTGTCAGTAAGGCTTGAACCATTTTTCTTGTAGACTAAAGTTGCTCAGGGCAGGGCTCGAGTTTTGTACCTGCCTGTGGCCTTTTGCCAGAGATGTGCTGAACATCCTCTGACCTTGTTGACTTCACTGGGTCTGAGAGGTACTCAGCACCCTTATTTTTTTTTTCTTCCTTTTCCCTTTCCCCTGACGCTGTGTGAGGTGGCAGCGCTGTGTGACTCGGTGAAACCAGCCTCCCGCTGCAGAAGGATGGGGGAGGATGCAAGCACCCGCCCTGTGAGGAGCAGCCACCCATGTGCTGCAGCAGCCTGTCTGTCTGTCTGTCAGTCTGCCTGCCTGACGTGCTGGCCTCAGGCTGCTGGCACTGAGACTGAGCTGGGCTGGGGGAAAAAAAGATTTTGCCTAACTCCACTAGGTTTTTAAGAACATTTCTCAGTAAAGCAAGAGTAGATTTAAAGCTGATGCATTCTAAATTTTGCAGCCATCACCAAAGGTTTTTAAAAGTGTGTTTAATATTATTTTTAAATAGAAGCATTACATTGGGCCTAACAAGTGACTTAATTAGTGGAAATATTCTATAATCGGTGCATTTAAAGCAAATATGTTTAATTTAAGAAGTGTTAAATTCAATAAGGATTGTTTCAGGTAAAATCCAAGGCACAGGCACAGCTTTGTACATTGGTATGTATTATTTTAGAGGTGTTTGTGTGTTGGCGTTAATTAATAATGTTAGGTCCCTGTACTTAGTGCTAGTTAGTTCTTTACTATACATTGAGACAGAGCACTACTGCACACCAAAGTATGCAATACCCAAAGGAAAATTCTGTGATTCTAACAAATGGAAGCCTGTCTGTGTCAGATACTCCAAAACTAAAAATTTGAGAAAGTTCTGACCCCTTGTTTACATTATTGGCTTCCTACTAATATGAGAAATAAATTATTTTGATAGCAGTTTTTGCTAAAGTATACAAACTAGTGAATTTGTACCCAGTGTACAGTATTGCAGCAAACACTTTAAATTGGGTTGCTTGGTTAGTCCAGCAAACTTTCTGGGTTCATATATTGCACTAAAATACTGTTGAACCTGTGGCAGGCACATTCCTTAGGATAAATGCAACAAATACGGCCCACAGATTAAAAAGAAAAGGCAAAACAACAACAAAAAAAACAAAACAAAAAAAATACAAACAACCACAAACAACTTTTTAATGTGTTTCATTATTAAAAGGCAAAATGTCATTAAAAGTGACAGGTGAAATTGTCTTATGTAGCAATGTGCATTGATCTCAATGAGATATTTCTATTATTCTCTTACATGAGAATATTACAGCAGGAAAAATTAAGTTTAGTTTGCTTCACCATGTTAATACATGATCACAAAACGTGCATGAGTGTTAATGACTTAATCTTGTACAGTACTAGATATATTCCTGTAACCACTTTTATTTTTTTTATTCTTTTGCTGTATTGAAACTGGTTCAGTGTTAACCAGGTGAGCATAGTTATTCACAAGTTATTTACTTTTTTATGTCAACTAATTCAGCTTAGTTATTGTTGAATATGTTCCTTTCTTGGATTATTTTTTATTGTTCTGGTGTTGAAAACTTTTGCATCATTTTATCATTATAAGAATTCATGAAGTAAATAATTTGCAAATAATTGCAATAAGCACTGACTTCTGAACTGAAAAGAAGGAAAGCGTTTCTTGTGCAGTGCATCTGAGGTTCATATAATAGTCTTGTACTATACTGTGCTTTATTTACTGCACCATAAGGAAAGAAAAATCCCTGTTCCACGTTTTCATTTAGTGCAGGAAATCCAGTTTCTCCCTTCTTCCTCAGTGTTTTGTTGTCTGTTGTACTGCTGAAACTACAGTAGTTGAATATTGCAGTAGCATTTCAGTTATTTTTTTTATTGAAAGTGCTCAAAAATTGTTTTTTAAATGTTTTCAAAAACAATAAAAACATTTTATATTAAAATGACTTCTGGAGATTATTTTTTTTTAATATGGAAAATGTGCATTAAGGCTGACCTAAAATACAGAGGTTTCTAATTTGTGTGAAGACATCAGCTGCCCAGCATTACTGACTTGCTACAGTTGCTGAGCCCAGTTACACACTTAAAGGTGAGCAAGCATGAAGGTGAATCTTCCTAGCTGGGATGCCTTGGTCAGTCTGTGCTCTCAGAGTAATCTCCTGAGAAAAGCTGGCGGTAATGGGCTTCTGACTGCTCACTCCATCTTTATATTCCATTTCTGTAGGTATCCCTTTCAAGTGGAAACTACTTACATGGTGATACTACTACATTTGAGGATGAAAACAGCTGCACTTTACAGTTGAACCTGACCATTCAGATTTGGCATCAAATATTAAAATAGTATTTTGGCCAAGGCTGTACTTCAGAATGTGATGGTGATAGTCGTGCTGGTTAGAGTTGTCATCACGTGCAGCACTTCTGTGCTGCAGTCATCCTGGTGTGGGTGCTGCTCAAAGTGTTTGTTCCATGTCTGGGTGGTGGCTCTTGCTGTTGTGGCACACAACATCCCATTGTCGGTATAGCCATCCATGGTGGCTGGGTTTGCTTTTCAGCACTAGGAAAGCACTCTTGCAGGATAGCATTACAGTGCAGTTTGACTTGCTGCCATAAAGGGGAAAATCCACTGTTTTGAGCTATGGAATCCTTTATTTGGGTTGTAAAATTATGTAAACCCACCAGTGTTCCCAGCACAGTCTTACCTGAATGCAATGGAAAAGTATTGGCACAGAGCAGAAACTGGCTACAAAAAAATGAAGGTGAGGATAAATATGGAGGTTTTCATGCCAAAAAGGTAGCACTGGTTAACGGACTCCATCACAGATTACAGAGGTGCTGAGATGAGCTGGCAGGTGGCAAGATTTGGTGGTGGCACAAAATCACTTAAGTCTGTCAACAAAGAAAAAGAATCCTCAGGGAGACATAAATGAGACAACATGAATGAAAGAGCATCAGAAAGACAGATTAATTTTAACATGACATTAGAGGGAATGCTATTAATGTATCTCCCCGGATTCTAGATTAACACGCTCCAAAAAGAGTTCTCAGTGAACAATTCATTGACAGGCTTTCCGCATGTTCCACAGTCGTAACAAAAAGCAAATTAAAAGTTCCCCAGTAATGAGATGGAATATAATGTAGGAGATATAAAATGCTATTTTAGAAATTGGTAGTTCACCTGAAGTAATGGGTTTTAATTGGAACCTCTCAGCTGTAGATTGGAAAGAATTGGCCTTAGTGGTTAATAAAGGGTTGCAAGAGCAAACAAAGCTGTGACTGTGAATTGAAATGGCCTAACGGGAAAGACTTAAGAAGGTGGAGATGACAGAACTGAAACAGGCTGCCTAGAGAGGTTGAGGAGTCTCCATCTCTGGAGACTTTCAAAACCCACCTGGACATGTTCCTCTGTGGCCTGCCCTAGGTGACCCTGCTTTGGCAATGGATTTGAACTAGATGATCACAAGAGGTCCTTTCCAACTCCTACCGTGCTGTGACTCTGTCATCAAAATAGCTACCTCAAAATGTCATGAGCTTTGTAGGTTTCAAAAAGATTAGATGTTAGTATGTTTAATAAAAACACACAGAGTAAATTCTAAACAACTGCTTAGAAATAGGTTTACATCTCCAGAAACAGAAAGCTGCATGTGTGAATACAGCTGGTGTTCTGGTAAATGGATTTCCCCCTTTAGGGCTATAGGGATTGCTGGGGCACGTTAGCTGGTGGTTCATGCAGTCTGTACAGAGTCTCCGGCAATTGATGGCACCATCTTCTCCAGGGAAAGAAGCCCTGCATTGTTAGGTGGCCACAGAATAAACTGCCTCTGTGAAAGCTGCTCTACTAGACCCAAGAGTTAAAGCTCAGTCTGAACCCAGTGCATTAGAGATGGGGGTGATGGACTAGGTGACTTCCAGAGCTCCCTTAAAATCTCACTTCATCAGCATGTGCATCAAGGCTGGAAGGCTGAGTGAACCTAAATGGATCTGATGTGTGTAGCATGGTAGTCCTTGCTCAGGTAAAGTTTAAGCATAATGTTTGATGATCATTGAATTCGTTTGACAGCAAACTTTTCATTTTCTAGGCTGGCTTTCATGCCTAAGAGGTAACTAGCGCTTGGATTTTGCTGCCCTCCTCCCTCTCTTACAAATGGTGTCAGATAAGCTTGGACAAGGAGAGGAAATCCAAGAAAAATGTATATTGAGGCTTACTAATTGTGGAATAGCTCAGGGAAGGGTTTCCAAACTTAAGAAATGAGCAGTGACCTGACTGTATGCTTAACATGTTTCTGAATAATGCTTATAAGAGAGTGCAATAACACTTGCAACCTTAAGGTTTCATGTGAAACTTCTAATCTGCATAGTATTTCTAATAGTTACCTGTAATCACCCAGACCAGAAGACTGTTACACACCAAGGAGTTAGTGACCCACGTAACAGTTAACAATTAACCTGCATATGCGCAGGCCTGTGCTGCGCTGTCCCTGCGTTGTGCTGGCCTGATCCCCTGGCTGCAGGGTCAGCTTGGCCAGGTAACCATAACACAGGAGCATTGACTTTATCTGAAAGTGCAGCAACAAGTTTTCAAGTGAACATCCTTTCTGTTGGACGGTAGAAATGATGAACAGAGTTGTTTTCTCATAAGAAAATCCTGTAATAGCTCACATGACCAAAATGGTGTGACCCTTCCATGGGCAGAATCTGCACGTGGGTCACAGGCTTGTTCAGTGCTGCGTAGCTTGAGGATCTGAAGGGATGTAAGACTATCTCTCCTGCCCTCTCTTTCTTCATGGTGCTAGCTCTGGCAAATGGCATTTTAAGCAATACTTCACAGAAACCGAGTGCCTTTGTCACTGCTATTGTAACAAATCAGCACCTCCTGGTGCATAATCAACGTAACCAAGCAAAACTGCAAATCTTTTAGTCTCTTTTGCTGTTCCTGCTCAACATGTTAAAGAAAAAAGGATGAAACATAAACTAAGCGAGGCCAGATCAATTAAGTCAAAAGTGAGACATGGAGAAATTTGCTTAGAAAACATACAGTGCTGAAAAGATGGCAGTTTGATTCTGCAGATTGCAGTGTTTAAGTATCCAAAATAGGAGACCACTTCGACATAATGCAGAATATATAACCAAGTGACTTGAGTTCCTGATAGATCACAACATTTCTGCTATGTGCTTTGAATATGTAGGAGATACCCTCCTAGTGATGTAAATACTTGAGATGCCTTGTCTTGGAACATTTGCATATCTATTCTCCAATGGCTTTGTCGTCATTCCTCCCGAGTCTGTTCTTTCTGGGCCTGCCTACCAGTTTTCTATATCTGGTAATGCCTCAACTCTGCAATCCTTAAAAAGGTTCATTTTTGTCCCTGTAGCTCATCTTTCCTCAGTTGTCTGCTTCCTTTGAATAAACTGCTTTTCTATGGATGAGGGTAAGTTAAGTATCATTGGAGCTTTGCCTATCCACGCTACCTAATGAGGTGATGCCTAATAGAATCAAATTTCCAGTGGATCTCAAAGGCTGTTTCAAGTAATTTTCAAATAATGTTAGCAGTATGCTGCTGAGCTGGAGCATACTCTGCTGCACACGGGGGGGCTTTTTTTGACATGAACGTTAACATTTTACCTGAAAAGCTGGCCCAAAGATGGAAATGAGTCTCAGGAGCTCACGAGAAGGTGCCATTTTAACATACCTGTGCACACAAGGAGCCATTTTTGGTAGAAATATTTTCAAAGTAGTATAGAATTCATACTAAATAATCTAAACTTGTCTTGAAAGCCTTCATGTGTCTTAAAGATAGGAAAAAGGAGGTCCATAGGAAGTTGAAAATACTGCTCGATTTATTCAGGAGGTGATAGCCTCTGCCCAGCTATTAACTTGGTGCTAGTGGATTTTTGTGAAGACTAAACTGAAGAGGGCATCATCTGGCTGCTGCTGGGGCTGAGTCCAGCTGTAGCCTTGGGTTTTCTGACCAGCTTATAGAGGAGGATGGCTAGTAGGAATCAAGAGAAGTGGTTCCTGCAGCGTTCCTCAGGTAGCTGACTTACTCATCACTACAAATCTGTGCTTCTCAATATGCTTACTTCAGAGAGTTACTTGGTTCCCTCTTCTCAAATATTCTTCTTTGTTTTATAGTACAGATAAGAAAACACAGCTGTATAACTGTATTACATCATAAACTAACTGATTAGGACTGACTGACTCATCTCCTTTCTCCATTAAAAATACCTCTGAGTGTTCAGTTTGTCTGCTCCGTGTCAGTATTTCAACGGGACGCTTGTTCCAAGGACTGTGAAAATCACTTCCCAGAGATATGAAGCCCAATTCTGCCTTAATATGAGGCAAGAAGAAGTATTTTTAAATATGCTGTTTAAAAGTTTGTGTGTAAGCAATAATTGTTTCTGGCTGGAACATAATGCTATTTGATTCCATTTCAAACTGCTTTGAAAATCAGAGCAATCTGTCCTGCTATGTATGTTTAGCTGAGAGGGGAGACAAAGCACCCATGCCCAAGAGGCCCCCCTCTTGTGCTAATGACATAACTAGAATCTACTCTTGACGAGGATTACTTGTGGAAAGCAAAACTGATGCTGGGGCCTAAAATGTCTGTCTCTGCAAGAGTAAAATAGGAGCCCTTAGTGCTTACTAATAAGGAATTATCAGTAAGATGCAGCCTGTGATGCTGCACATAACTTTAGAATTATTTTATCTCTTTAAGAATTACCTGAAGTTGTTTTTTTTTTTTTTTTTAAATATATATATAAATAGCATTTACAAAAGGTAGCTATGTAATACAAGAGGATATTTGCATTTCCCTTGGTACCCTTTTACAGCATGTACAAAGCCCTACATCTTTGTCAGACATCCTGGTTTTCAGGAGTACTTTCTTGTGGGATTATTTTCTATTCCAGCCAGACCTGAAGATGTGTGGACACTTCTTGGATGGTGTGCTATTATGTCTAGTTTGGCCTTATTGGTAATTAATTCATAATGACACTTTCCATTTCATTGGAAGCCAATCAGTGGACCAAGAACAACACATTGGAAATCTGCGTACTCTAGCATTTGAGCACGCTTTGAAATGCACAAGTATTTGAACACTAAAAAAATCTCAGAAGTAATTAAAACCAACTTATAATGGCAATTACTATTCCCATTTTCCTAATAGAATAAGGGAGAAACACTATGAGAAGGAGCACCTAGTATGAAAATGAGAGGCATAAAGATGGGAGTGCATGAGTGCTGCTCAGTTGCACAGTGAGTCTGAACAGTAGCTTCCCCTGGTCTCAGCAATGTTTTAGGCACTGGCAAAGAGCATATAACACATAACTACTTCATCCATGTGTGGAGAATGGTAATCTCAAAGTATTTAAAGAAGAAAAGACCAAATACGTCATCCCTGGAAGGTTCTTACTTCTGTAACGTTGTGATGGCTTGAGCTATAAGCAGAAATATCCACAATGACTGTGTTAAACATGGGATCACTGGTGGTGAATTAAGCTGGGAACAGTGTGACAGCAATTGACTGGCACTCAGCACCTCCAGGTTTCTGTTCTGGCAGCTCTCCTCCCTCTCAAACTGAAAATAGGGAGAAAAAGATGACATCTGAGAGGTGGTGATTCAGACAAGTGTTTACCACTTCATTCAAATGCATATGCACAAAATGAGTGTGACTTTCCACCTCCACCACAGTTGCTCTTCTTACTATACAGGTTTGCTCATCAAGGCAGAGATTTCCAAAAGAAATTGCTTGTAAACTGTTATAGTAGTCACAGAAATTAGGAAAAACATTTCTCAAATCTTTCCCTTCTCACAGCCTCCCCCCATGAGAGCTGAAGATCTCAGCAGCTTTCCTGGGGGACAGGGATCTCTGCAGAGAGGACTGAGGGAGCTGGCCCAGGGCAGGTGTTAGTGACTTGGGAACACAGACCCACTCTTCGAGCAGTGTTAATTTTGTCTTCACGCTGCCCTGAAAAGGAGCTGCTTGAGTGGAGTTCTGTTTCTCACCTGGTCTGTCCCTGGGTGATGGTCATGCCTTTCTGTCATCCTGCAGGGCCAAGTAAGGCTACGGGGTTTGAGACAGCTGGAGGCAGTGGCTTGGCAACAGGCAATGCAGAAAGCAAGGTGTAAAAACGAAAGATATGTTCCTTTTAAGGGAAAGAAGAAAAGTTGACAAAAACAGAACCAGTGACTTTGGAGAGCTGAGAATGAAAAGGAGCAGTGAAAAGGGCTGGTGAAAATGTCAGCATGAACTAATGGCAGTCTAGTTGCAATGCAGTGCAGAGACAACAGTCAGTCTGGGGTGACTTTTACCAGACTGAAGTTCTTGCTTACAAAATTTAAGCTATCACCTCTGTATCAGTTTTGCATCTTGTTATCACGGTGGTTGAAATCTAGTATTAGGATCTAGCACACATTTGCACGTAACCGTAGAGCCAAGAAGAGTGCTGAGCCTTGGGCTCTTAACTGTTTCTCTAACATTAGTCTCATTATTGAGTCATTGCCATGGTAGTAGAGAAATAGAGATTACTAGGCTGTCAATAGACATTTACTTCTCTTAGTCATAGCAACGACTCACTAGCAATATAAATTCTTTCTATTAATTCCCTCTTGTATGTAGTTTTCCATTTACCTGACACTGTAACATTGTGAGTGTTCATCATAACATTTTCTATTATATGACTCAGTAGAACAGAAGACAATAGGATAAAAAGCTGTTTGTGACACTTGCATCCGGATTTTTTTTTGTGTAATTGCTGTTAAAATGACTTCTGATTCCTTCAGTTTAAAGGAAGAGCAGTGAAGATAATTTATCCAATTTGATTTAAAATCCTCTATAGAAAAAGTGTTTCCTATATTTAACAAAATGAAACATACTTTGATGTCACTTGATGTCCTAGCTTTTGTAACTTAACAACAACTATTATACATATTCTTAAGCTAAAGATTAATTTATTACGATAACCCTCTGGAATTCTGAAACAAACAAATCTCCTTTTCCTACATTATTTCCTCCTTTAAGAACAAACACTGCTTTGTTGTTTTTTTTTCCAAAGCATTTCCATACTATGGTGTATGGATTCTCTTCATCTTATAAAAGCATTTATGATAAAGAAAGACACAAACCAAGTGTTGTAAATATATACAAAATTCAGGCTACAAACTGGGTTTATAGATAGAAAATCTTTTTAAAGTTTGACATTTTTTGATCTTTCATGGGACTGAAGGTTAATTTAGATGGCAGGAGAAGTCAAAGTTCTTTGTTACCAGATGAGAGCTCACTATTGAGATGGAGTAATGAGCTAAAATATTAACGTGTTTTTAATGGTCTTAATATAAAGTGTTCCATTGCACTCAGATGATCCAAATGTAGATTATTCTCTGCAACTGAAAATCAATTATTTGCAGAAAGAGGAAGAGCTCTCAGAAGAGCTCTCTTCCACTATTAGTCTGTAATTGTGTAAGACCATAAGATATCTAACATAAGAACTCTATGTTTCTTAACAGATTGTGCTTATTTCTTCTGATTTTAAGTAAAAGAATAATTTAAAATTCTTCTATTGTGAATGTACTGCTAGATGGCTTGCTGGAATATCAACTATAACTGCTGATCTCATTGAAAATAGCATATTGGATGCCTTTGAGTAACAAACCCAGAAACACAAGCCATGTTGACAGCAGGTCATCTACTTATGGATTTGAGATTTGGCTGTGTTGGAACTCCTGTTCTGGACAATCAGGGGTCTTTCCACATTAAAAAAAAAAAAAAAAAAGAATTAGTGAGTTCTTAATTGGGACTGTGTTACAACCTGCTACTTAAAATATGTAATGTAACAAATTGAGTATGTTATCATCCTGTTGTAAGTTTCAAAAGGGCATTTTTTTTCCGATTTCAACGTTACTGAAATGTCATGTTACTCAGAATTTAATGATTGAATTTTGATGTCTTACCAAAAAGCCCCAAAAGTCATGTGCTAATAAAATATTCACAAACAAAGCTTTGTTAAACAGGACTTCAGGATGCTCGAGAGTGCTTCTTCTCATAGCCTTCTAGTGCACAGAAAAGCTGAGACTGCCACTGCGGAAAGCCAGACGAGCAGAGTTCAGGCAAGTGAGGGTACTGTTGTAGTAAGAGATTTATAGGGAGGAATAAGCCAGTATCTTTTGTGACACTAACTAATACAACTTGGAAAGACAAACAAACCATAAGCTCTTGTTGGCCTGATGTTTTCTCTCTGCCATGGTTTGTGCACTCTAGCAGAGCATAAGAGGCAGCACTGCAAAACCAAGTATTTGTGCTCGACAGCCGCAAACCCACGTGTTTTTTCTAGCAAAGTGTAAGAACAATTTACTAATCAACGTCAGGCTCAATCACAGAAACAAGTGCTTCACAAAGTAACTCGACCTGGAAATTGTGCCTGCTGTAACTTAGGCAGGTTTTCCCTCTTTGGCTGTCACCCAGGAACCATCCCACTTAAATGTGGACAAGTCTCTGAACTGCTGCTGGTAGAGTGCTGTGGGCAAGGCTGAGCAAAGGGATCTGGAGAGAAACACTGAGTGTCCAGAAGCTCAACCCAGAAACAGAAGGGTTTTGTTCTTTTGAATTACCCAAAAGCTTATCTGGGTCTTTCTTCCAAACATTACCAGCTGGTCTAATGACAGACATGGTTTCACCACGTAAATCTACCTGTTCGTATTCATGGATGATCATGACTACAGAGACACTTGCCTGAATGCCACTTTGTCTATTCCTCATGTTCCATCATTTTTCATAGGTTAGTACCCTGCATTGATCTTGGGATGTGCACATAATGATGTTGCTATTGAGACTGCTTTTCCTTGGAGCCTCCTGCTAGTCCTGTGAGGAGAGCCCAAGTGTGTGTGATAATGTGCACAGGCCCCCCCGAGCCCTGCTGTGGAGGTGTTAGTTACCTGCATGCTTCATGGTCTGCTTGGGGCACAGTCCAAATAGCTGAGCTGGGTATCTGTTTGTTTTAGAAAAGGTCAAGCTTCTCCTTGGATAATGGGAGAAGTAAGTCACCCAGGTCATGAGGGGCCAGTTTGGATGAGCTGAAACATGACGAAAGACACTGGTTCCCAGCCAGTACAGGTGCTACTGCATTTGTTCCTTGTTAGCGAGACGTGTGATTTTCCACATGCTCATCCTAAGGCAAAGATCATTCTCTGCACTCGCAGGCTGTGCAGTGCCCGGAGGAGTTTGGCTCAGGCTTCTAGAAAGGCTTATGGCTGAAAAGCTCAGACCGAAACACTCTGCTTTAGTTACAGCTTTTTTAGCACAGCTCTTCCTTTTGTCCTCCCCTGGCTGGGAAGGCCAGTGGACTGGGGGGGCTTGCTGAGCAATTCACAGGCAGCTGTCAAAGGCAGCGTGAATTCAAGCCATTTACGAAACCATCATGGAAGCAGGTCCTTCCAGCAGGAGTGTGAGCGGGGGCTGAGAAGCGCCACTGGACTGCGATTTGGGAATGACCTCAGGCGTGCAGCTGAAACGTTCTCATGTGCCTTTACTAACGTGTTGCTGTACCCACTTGGAAGCTTAAAGCGGAGGCACATTGTTCTTCTGAAAAAGTCTTGACCAGTCTTTATGACACTATTGCTTTGATTTCAGAACAGGCTTTCTATGGTTTACCTGTCCCTCTCCTCTGGTGTTCTCCCCGCTTGGTGTTGTGTCAGGTCAGGTCCTTACACAGCAGGGACTTCCTTCCTCCTCCCAGTACCCTGGAAGGCAGCACTACCTCATCCTGGCGAGCAGGGTCCCTTCTACGCCTTGACCGATGTGTTTGGTTTTTTTTTTTTCTCCTCTTAGGTTTCCCCAAACGTCTCGCAATTCCACAAGGTCCCCTGGATGCAGGGGATTTTCGCAAGAGCTCCCACAGGTTGCACCTGGTTTACATCCTCAGGTTCTTTTCCATATCTCGGAGGACTAGGTGCAACCTTTCCAGAGAAGCGGTTTTATTCGCCCCATGACCCCCTGGCCAGGGCGTGCAGGGCAGGGGGGGCGAGGGCGCAGGGGTGCAGCTGAGGGAGCCGGGACCGCCCCGCCGCCTGGGGTCGCG
>WUAM01000431.1:76055446-76069386 GCA_024336885.1 Actenoides hombroni | reverse complement strand
GGAGAGGTGCTCCAGCCCTCTGATCATCCACATGGCCCTTCTCTGGACACGTTCCAGCACATCCCTATCCTTCCTGTGATAGGGGCTCCAGAACTGGACACAGTACTCCAGGTGAGGTCTCACGAGAGTAGAGTAGAGGGGGAGAATCCCCTCCCTCGACCTGCTGGCCACGCTTCTCTTGGTGCAGCCCAGGATGTGATTGGCTTTCTTCATAGTTGTCCTGTTTGGTTCTGCATGCACAAGTGACAAAATCTTAGGGTACAGGAAGACTGCTGCTAGCTGCTTTTGCCTAGGGTACTAGAGGGCAAACTAGAGTTCTGCCTCTCTAGATTGTTTGTTTGGTTTTGGTTTGTTTTGGTCTTTTTTCTTCATCTTCCCAGAGTTTAAATCTGAAAGACGGCATACACAGAATCACAACAGAAACACAAGGTCAAAAACCCAAATCATATTGAAAGTAGCATTAAGGAGTTTTCTGTAAAAGCCTTCCCAGCCCTCGTTTTGCAGAGGTCTGTCTGCACATTGCTGCTTCCCCAGGGCTGCTCTGTGACCCATTCTGCAAGATGGATTTGCTTGGAGCATGAATCAGAATTGTCTGATAAAAGCAAGTGGTGTAATCTGCAAAACCTCTTTACTTGTTGCAGCTATTGCATACAATCATGGTAAATATAATACTTGTAAATAAAGGGTAAATAAAATAATGAAGGAAGATGAGGAGGTGGCCTAATTGAGGCAGTATGAAGAGTGTGGATTTTTCCTCTTCCACCCCAAGTTTGTTTATTTATTTACTTATGCATTTATTCCAAATGTCTCTGTTAATGGTGTATTAGTCAGTTGGACTTAAGAAAGGATTGCTAATATGATGTTGACGACACGAACAAAATGGTGAAGAAGCTGGGATGAAGAGGTATCTGTAGCTGAGGTTATTGTGTATACAGCTGGTTATTGTATGTGCTGTATTGAGGTATATGAATTTCACTGCCTGAATCTAGCAGATGCTGTTGTCCATAATTTCTCTGGTTCAGTTTTTCTTCTGTGAAGTGGATATGGTATCCTTCTGTCAGCCCTAGGACTTCTTATGGCTTAGTTGGATATTGAAATAATGAGCACTAGAAGAGTCTATGGGGAAAACTAAAAAACTATATTCAGGGCAGGGTCTTCGCAGTATGTGGAAAATGAGGTCTGGGGTCATATGCTGAAACATGAAGACGGGAGAAAATACAAAATAGTAGTTGGTGAGCAATACCAATTTTGTTCACTTAGTAAGGTGTCTGTCTCTTGGAATGGTTTTTTCCCCTGTCATTGACATTTGTAATGGGATGAATATGCATTAACAGCATAGAATGAATATAAAATATATATTTGATTAAAATACCTGCTTGCACTGGAGGATTTAGAATAGTATTTAATAAAAATGATGCCACTTGTCTATATACATGTATTTCATTACCAGTGTAATTTAAACATTTCTGTACGTCAGAGTTCTTAAACTTCCAGCCAGAATTAAGGACTTCTTTATTTTGCTTAGCCCTTTTTATATTGTTTAAATAACATGATAAGGTAGCTAGCTTTTTTTGACTTGTTGTGTTTTGCTGTGTTTGCTGTGTTTCGGGACTCAAACTGGGAATGGGAACTTCTCACAGAAAAAAATACACTTTCCACTTGTATGCATTTGCCATTTCAGGTTTCTCAGTCACTAGAGAGCTGTTTTTGTAGAACAAGTGTTCTTGTTTTCTGCAGGTCACGTAAGATTTCTCATAAGCATATGGTATTTCATTCTGGAAAGCTTTAGATATATTTTTATATTCCTCTAGTATCTACTACTGAAGTAGGTTGTTTAGGGTTATTTAGTTTGCTGCTGGTGAGCTGAATGGCTTGGATACATGGTTTGTGTTCTCTGCACACCTTATCCCATGACCCTTCTCGTGTTGCTATTTTTTGGAGGTTATGGTAACGACCAGAAGTCTTTCAGATGTTACTTCAAAGACTGGCACGGGCTAGTCTTCCTCAGGATTGCTTCTGATAAAAGTAGCAGTTCTGTTTGGCTCATTTGTGCCTGAGCTCCAGGCAGCCCAGTGCTTGTGATCCTGATCAAACCTTATGCCCTCCTGAGCACCTCTGTGCTGGATGTCTGCTCCATCTGACTCTGTTCTTACATGTTCCACTTCTATGCAACCAGACACGCATGCCTCCGTGCTTCAGAAATGCTCTGAATTTATTCTAGGCTGTGAAGGCCTTTCCCATTGCAACACATGGCCTGGAATCCAGTGTTTTTGGAATAGTTTAGATAATTACAGAAATGGTGATGCTTGCTGGTTTGGGGGTTTTGGGAAGTTTCTTGGGGGTTTTTTAGGTTTGTTTGGATTTTGTGTTTGTCTTTGTGTGGGGTTGTTTGATTTTATTTGAACAGCAATATAATTTGTGGTGGTTTCCAGAAGCTATTTTATGTACCTGCATTTGTTTTGGTTTTTTTAAAGCCTTTCTTTCACACTGAACTAATAAACACTGACTGTGACTGTTGTAGATAATGGGTTGCACACCTTGAGAAGTGGTTTGGCTGCTGTTGTTTTTATGGTTTGAGGTTTTATTTTTTCCAAAGTAAAATTCTGCTGACAAATGAATAACTCTGTTAGGGGATTCCTGTTTTCTCAAATCTCTTCCAAATTTGCAATAGTATAGAAGTGTGAAGTACAATCTGTAACAGCAACCAGCATTTCTTGAAGGCTGAAACTTCCTTATCTGTGAACACAAAATGCTCCTGTGGTTATAATTAATGTTTAAGTTCTTCAGTGAGTTAGTAAGACTGGACTGTAACTGGCAGGTGGAAGTGAGTGACTTTCATTATGTTTACAAGATTGATTAATGTAGTTCTATAAAAGGACTCTTCCTGAATCTAAAACTTAGTTTGAGAGAATTTCTTCAAAGAAGGATGGTTCTGTTCATCTCCATAGAGTGGGAAGAGAGTGCTCTCTGGGCTATGAAGGAATGGTCAAGTTGGCAAAAATCTCCTTCCCACTTTCTCCCTCCTTGTGAGCTGAACTGGTGATGCTAGCAAAACTTACTGTCATTTAGAGGTCACCAAACATATGTCTGCCTCGCTAGCAAAGTCTGAATATTATGGAAACTACTTTCCTTCAGCTAAGGCTCCCCATTCTGTGGGAAATGCATTCTTTCAAATGAGATCATAAGTTTTAACAAGTAATATCATTGGACCTATTCTTCATGCTGTCAACTTTTTATCTATCTCCTGCTGGGATTGCTCAAGCTGCGTATAGCATATATAAAATACTCTTAGCTAGCCTAATCTTACAGTTATATGTTGGAGACTTATATTTAAAATGTAAAGAATTTTATTTAAAATTCTTAGTACCTCTTTCTCTGTAATATGTGAAGAAGGTCTGTTCTTAAACTCTGGTTTTAATGTTAGAGGGGTGAAGAATGTCAGTATCTTCTGGACTGCTTGAGAGAAAACATTCTGTGCTAACCTCAGTGTAGGTAATGGAAGAACCAAATCCTTCATTATGCAGGGTCTGAAAGGTTCTTAGAAATAACACATTATTGCTCCAGTAAATGCCATTAAGAAATACATGTTTGTGGTGAAACACCCAAACATAACTTTTATGGTCAGTAATGATCTCAAAGTGAAAAAAACCAAACACACACAAACCAAATAAACTTTTAATGCAGTTTGAAATAAGTGATGTGCCCTTGGGAGATAGCAAGTTTCCTAGTCTGTAAGATACTTTTTTTTTTTTTTTTTTTAACTTCTAGAAAGCCAGCAGTGCCATCTAGTAAAACTGGCAGATGCAAGGCACTATTCAGCTGGAATACGTAGTCACTTCAGCTGTAATCTTCTGGCATCATTTCGGAGCTGCTTCTACACTTTGGAGCTTTTCATGCGATGATGTCTGTCTTTAATTGACAATTTGTGCTTGAAATTCACAAAGTAGGGTAAAGCTGGGTACCTTGAGCAAGAGGTCCCTCACATTTGAGAGGCAAGCTACAAAAGAAATGATACGTTTATCATGTGTATCTCTTACACTAACACTCCTTAATGGGCCATTGGATTTAGTGTGCTTCTACCCATCCAAGAGTCCAAACTTTTCTTGCTGTTTATAGCTGTTCCTTCATGGGCCCTGCAGTCTGTGTATATGTGTGATGCAGAACACACTACAATCGTTGATTATTTTTTTAATTTTTTTTTCTTCTTCCCCTGTACCAACTTTCTGGACCTGAGTCCATGGGGTGGAATTGCACTGCATGGGATATTAAACGCATTCAGCCTGTTGAACATGCCTGCCTTTTTATGCTCTTTCACTGGGCCAGGCTATTTACTGGTTTCAGTTTTGAGCTCCCAAACTGCTGGTACATTATTTCAGCTTGCCTTATTTGCACATACCTAAATCTGTTCTGTTCTCTTTTTATCTGTGCACTATATGCAGACATGGTATGAAGCTTAAAGTCTTAATATATAATTCCTGATATTACTAGAATCTTGAAAAGTGATGCTGCTGTACTGTTGTTGTAATATCATTTGATGCTCTTTTCCTGGCTTGATTTAGTGGTAGTCGGTTCTTGACCTGTCTAGCTGGAACAAAAGAAAAACAGGATGTTATTGCCTAGAGCAATTGTTTACTACCAAGTGTGCTCTCTGTTAGAGTACTCGGACATTTTTATATTGGCTTCCTCAGAAAAAGCTGTCTAATAGTCTAGCAGATACTACCATTTTGTTTTACATTAGATTAACCGTCCTATTCTTGGGGTTTCCTTACATCATTTTCTGAAGAAGTATATTGAAAAGGCAAAAACCAAAACTTGAAACAAAGATTAATATAGGATAGCCAATAAAATTAATTTTTCAATGCTAATCAAATATGTACTCTGAAGTACGCTTCTCCTAATGAAAAACCTTTATCTTGTATTGCTATACAATTATTTTTTCTGAATTTTGTATTTATCTTACACGTGTCAAACTGCTTTTTCTATATTTAGTTGTTTATCGGAGTCTGACTTCAGTCAGGAACCTGGTGGAGGTTTGCAATGTGTCCAGAATCATTGTTCAACCCGAGAAACGGATTGCAACTTGCTGAAAACTCCTGTAAAATTGTTTGAACTTGAAGTGTTTGACATCAGGGAAAGCCTTTCTAGCCACTGGACTAGATAATAGCATTTGGATCACATTTGATCGTCATTCTCTGCTTTGTTCAGTGTTTTGTACTGTAGTTATCACCATGTCACTGTTGCTAAATTTGTGCCTTCTTTCTCACCCTTTCTTTCTGCATATGCCTTTTCTTCTGTCTTCTGCTCTGTATTGCACTTCCAGCACTGAAATAGGAGTTGCTCTCCCAGTTGAAATAGCATTATTTCCCTACTCTGTGAATTTGGGAAGGATGGGGGTGAGAATGGACAGTATTAATACTTGTACTTTGTAGTAACTGACTATAAACAGCATTAACCCAGGCAAGACCTCTCTATTCTGATAAAGTTGAAAAAGTTTTAAACTCCTTAAAAGCTTGACATTTCTTTCCAAATGCTGCTTTCTTGCCCTGAATGAACAGTTTAAGAATTTCACACCTTAAGATACATTAATTGAATCTAGGTAGTGAGTTTTCATAATGACTTTTGTGGAAATGAAATGCTATCCACTTCTGGAAGTACCACTTTGAGTTTGACTCTTGCTTTGCTGTATAGAGAACATATTTTAAAACTATTTTAATAGGCATACATAAAAATATTTCTGTGCTATGATCCGTTCAAAGTATCACAGGCTGGCAGGTATTGCCTTTAAAGCTTTAGGTTGATTGTCTACATATCAGGTCAGAAATTTTCTGTTTTGTCATTTTGTTACATACTATCTGTTAGTAAATAGATTGATGGTTAGAGATTGTGAAAATGGCACTATATATGTTAGCAGACCCAACTATTTTGAGCAGTTTATTTTGAAAATGTACTTTAGAATACACTAATATGATTAACAACAGAATATTCATAAAACCTGGAAGTTCATAGTAAGATAAATAACTTGCTGATTCAGCTCTGTAAAGGATGTTATGTCTGTCTTAATCCGATCAAGAATTTTTGACAGTTCAATCTCTGTAATACGTGGTAACCTTATCCTTCCCACACCCCACCCCTCAACTTTAAAAATATTATATAACCCCTAAAAATAATTTATCCTTGAATTTATTAGGAGAAGACTAACTGATACAAACACTCAGTGTCACTTGGACTACATTTGTATGCAGCCACTCTTGGGCACGTTTGGTAGCTTAACACATTCTACTTCTTTTCCCACATTCTTTTTACCTCCTTTGTTCTGGGGTACTTGTGTTCTCAGAGGGAGCAGCTTAACAGCTCACAAGTGTCACAGTGAAGTGATCAGTTTGTGTTTTGTATATGATGCTGTGTTGTGGGTCACTGTTGTGTTCCCTTCTTTTTTTTTTTTCCCCCTTCCCCTCCAGCCCCCAATGTAGCTGGCACTCAAATGTTATCAAAAAGAAGGTGAACATTTGTGCTCCATCTATACAAAAAACCCTTGTACACCTCTGTGCTCAGAGCTGCTGCCTTTGGTGGGCTGTCATGCGTGCGTGCCTGTGTAGCAGGGCAGCCAGGTACTAGGACATGAAGCCTGTAAGACTCCTTGTGTGTCCAAAGCAGCAGTGAATGTTCTGTCTCTTCAGCTGTACAGATGGAACAAATTCAGACCGGCTCCTTCAAGTTGCTGTCAGGACTGCAGAAGTGTGGGTAGGCATTTGTGGCTGGGAGGAGACTCTTGGGGAGATAAATTGATCTGTGAGCACTTTCCTTGAGAAGCTGCAATGCTGCTAGAGAGATGTTCCTGGTTACTGACTAGGTGCCTGTCCCTTCCTATGCCAACAGAAGCACTGAAGTACCGCAGTAGCAGAAAAGAGTACCAAGGCAAGCTTCAGAGTTTCTAACAGTCAATATAGAAGAGGTTCAGGCTGCAGCGTATGTGTTTCATGGACCATGGAAACACTCTCAGGTTGCAGCTGCCTGTCTATCTACAGAAGCATTTCTTGTATATGTGGCTATGAAGGGGACAAGTGAGGATCTCCTGAGCAAGGTAGATGAAGAAGAAAAGGTTCAAAATCGTCTTTGAAACCATGAGATTCTGGTTTTGAACCTAATCCCTGTGGATGTCAGAATCAAGTATCCGATGCACTGTGTGCAGAGCTTGCATCACCTAATTTGTACCTCCATGAAATCAGCTTCAAACAGCCCTGGAACTCTTTGGCTGTTTGTTGCTTTCTGAGATCGATGTGTTTGGGGCAGCTTTTGTGAGCTGTAGCAGTTCCTTAGCACTTCTGCCTGTCGTCAGTGTCAGAAAGGGTCAGAGTGGTGTCCTGAGAGCAGGCCTCTGCTGCTTCGGGATGTGTGGAGTTGGAGCATGAAGGGTCCTGCCAGCGTAAGGCACTTGGGACTGCGTTTGCGTCGAGCTCTCTGGATTGTTCTGATGGGCCTTGCACGCTGCTCTGACCAGAGAATGGGGACCCTGATCTCTCATGTATTAAGTGTTTCCCCTGCACATCACTGTGGGGTTTTCCTGAAGTTTCTAGTTTTTGTAGGTTGGAAAATGGGGAAATGGAGCCGTTGGTATCACTTATCAGTTTAAAAAAATACACAAAAAAGTTCGTGGTGGGTTTTTGGGGTGTAAGAGCAGTTAGTGGGAAAAGTGAAAGTGAAAAGGGAGATGTGTGGGGAAGATTGTTTGTGCTCAAAACCATGGGTTTTGTTGTTTGTTTGGTTTTCTAAATAGTTTTTGTTAATCTTGAAAGACATTTCTATGTGGCAGTTCATAAGCAAATGTCAGCTTGCTTGCTTGTTCTGCTGGACTAACTGAACTACTGTAGTTGTCTTAGTTTGGCACTGGCCCCAAACAAATAACACTCTTCCTTTCAGGAATGCGTGTTTAAATCAACTTTCAGCATGCCAGCCTCGGTTTCGTGTCTTCCTAGTTTCGTGATGTCAGGTACAAAGCAACTTGTCTTTCTGTGAAATAGCATTCAGCTAAATTCAGATCTCTATTATGATACAAGTTTAAAAAAAAAAAAAAGTATGATTAAGCCAGCTTTAAAATCTGAGGAGTGTGGGTGCTATTTCTGGGAGTTCTCCCTGTGGTCTAAGCTGATGCCCTGTTAAGCCTGATTCCAAGATGTCCATACCCCAAAGCATCTATTAGATTATCTTTACTTTTCTCATGCTTGAGTAACTGAACAAAGTTTGTGGCCTGAGCAACTAAACGCAGATGTAAGAAAGGGTATTTGTCTTTTGGGGCAGTGTGTCCTACAGCAACATTTGCTCCTGGCCTGTTTTGGAGGAGATGCTGAGATTGTTCCTTGTGCTGGACTTTGTCAGCTGGGCCCTGTGGGCTGTGACTGAGGATCTCCCCCTTGGTGGGAGAAGGTAGCGGTGCGCTGAGTGAAGGGCAGAAGTGCTCAGTGAGAGCAGAAACACACACGTTGTATTCTTCAGCTTGAAGAGTCTCCAGAACTCGCTGATGTTGAATGTCACTGAAGCCAAGTGATGGACAGAAGATAAATTGGATGCTGTTTTGGAACGTAAGACAATGGTCAATATTTGAGGATATTTGTGATCTATGGAAGTAGTAACAAATGTCCACTCTTAATTTAATGCAAACATAGTTTTGTACTTAATTTTTTTCTTAGATTTGTTAGGTCTTTCTTTTCTGAGCTATTAGATTCCTAGTAGGAGACAATTTTGAGGTGAATGTGGAAGGTAGACTTGTGATTTGTCTGGAACTGTCTTGGCCAATTGACTGCTTTGTCAGTGAGTGGATATTGTAGATGCTCATCTCAGTCCCCTGGCAATCACTTCTAACTACAGATGGTGGGAGAAACTTGCAGACTTGTGGTTTGGGGTTTTTTTGTTTGTTTGTTTTTTTTGTTTTTTTTTTGTTTAGTTTAAATAATTATTTTTATTTAGTGGTTTGTTTTCAGCTTTACCTTATTAGCTAATAGACTCTGCCTTAGGATTTCCTCCGTTAGCATTACAAAATCCCTCCAATTGATATTGGTCAGGGGGTCAAGCCCTGTGATTATGTAGGAGACCAATGATAAAGCAAACTGAGTGCCTCCTACTTGTCTTTTTTGAAAGCATTTTCAGTTTTATGTGAAGTTCAGGAGGGGCCCCATGGACAACATCTGATGCTTCACCCATTGCTCTTGGTATCTGCTTAACTCCTTAACCACCTAGATTGGATCAGCTTTCCTCACAAGTGTCTCTGACTAGCCATTGCCTACAAGTGGTCCTTCATCTGCAAAGACTTTTGCTTTCCAGAGAAACAGTGCTCATTTGTCTGCTTTCTCTGACATGGTCACAGCTGTTGGAGATTCTTCCCTCTCTTGAATTCAGTAGCTTATCAGATGAGCCATGTAAGACTCTGCACAGCTATATTAATTAACAGGAGGAGAGCAGTCATTTATGTCATTCCTGTGAAGCTGTAATATGAATAATGTGTAACTGAAATAGATTTCTGGGTTTTGAAAATCTCCTACCTTGCTGACAGGTCATTTCAGAAATCTGTTTTCTGAGTGCGGCCTTTCTCTGCTGTAAAATAAAAATAGATGCAATAATTCTTTATTCTTGCCTTTTCCTAGAGTTCTTTCCTGCTTTATTAATCTGTTCTGATAAATTTGATACCCTTTTCATTCCCTCCAGGAAATAAGTTTATGGTCAGAGTCCATTTCCCACCCTCTGATGAAAGCTGAGATACCCTTATGTGAAAACTTTCTCGGTCCATAGGCATTTGCCTGAGTGTTTAACACAACTCACTTAAAGGGCCTTTGAGGTGTAAATGGCAACATTTTCCTCGTGTCCTAAAAGATCATGTCCATGTGCACCAAAAATCATGATGCTGTTTCAGAGCATGCTCTCACAAAGGTCCTTGCCTACTCTGTAAGTCAGATGGCTAAGAATTACTGACTGAGAAACACGGAAACTACTCCCACATGCTCGCATGCCTGGGAGCAGTTGGGAGCAGTAGAAGTCACTGGGCTATGTGAATTGTGGCAGCAGCAGCTTGCCCTTACCAGTGCCCTAGGAGAAGAACTTCACGTGTGCTATGCAGTATGTGCATACAGTATCCAATCTGATGCCAGTGTGTGGCAAGGATTGCTGGGGAAAAGTGGTGGCTGCCCCTTCCAGAACAACTCAAAATTGAGGAAAAAAGGCTGGTGAGAACAGTTGTATGTTAACAGTCCTGTCTTGTGGGATTAAACCTTCTAACTCAAAAAAAAAATAATAATAAATTCCATTTCTTTAGAATGCTGAGAAACAAAATAAAACTGACTTTAACAAAACCAAACCCTACTGTTTTGACTCTACCCATTTTTTTTTTTTTATTCTGTGTCTACCATCATATGTGGATACAATGGTGATAAGACTTGAAAAGGGGTACAGGTAGCATAAATTTGCTACTGAAACTTAGAGCTGTTTCTATCAGACAAAGCAGCTGCATTACTTCGTCTATAGTTTTCAGTATAAATTCAAAATTATGCCAAAAATTGCTTTTAGTTTTATAAAGGAATGCATCTTGAATATGTTATTTTGTATTTTAGGAGAACACTCGAATTGTCAGGGTGAAGGTTATAGCTGGAATTGGCCTGGCCAAGAAAGATATCTTAGGAGCCAGGTAAGAATATATGTCATTAGTCTATTAAGGGGCAGCTGTTTCTTTTTATTTCAATAGATGTTTAGATCTCTGTAAATCCTGCTGTACCTCTTTCCAAAAAAGGCAGAACTGTTTTAACTGATAACCATATAAAATCATCAGAGACTGTATAAACACAAAGATATTTGCTTTCTTGCCCAAGAGTCCCTTGGATAGATCTTATGCATTGGCAAACAGTGTGTGGGAAGGTTTAATTCCCTGCAGGGTGATAGTTCCGCTATGAATACATGTATATACTTTCCTTCAGGTACAGTGCAGCTAAAATAACAGGAGTTCAGTTACAATCAAAATTATCTCATCTGTGCTTTAAAGACTTGGAATGATCAGAACAGTAAATACTGGTAGCAACAAGACTATTTAATCTCAAATTATATGCAGAGGAATAGCATCCACCAATTCTATAGATGTGGTAAACCCATGGGAGTGGCTGCAGGCTCTGGGTATGTACAAATTTAAAAGTTAACAATCCGTATAAGGGAAGAAACAATCAAAGTGGCTGAACATTTACCACAGGAAAGATCAGACTTTTGAATTGGTAATTGAAATGCTTTGCAGGTTCTTATAAAAGCAGCATGCAGCTTGTACTAGAGCCGCGTTTTCTTTTGGCTCGTGTACCGGAGGTATAGAAAAGTATGGATGGGTTTAATACTAGTTCTGCTGTCAACTGCTTTGGCATGTATACAGGAATGCTGTTATTTTAGCACTAGCAAAATTGTTACATGTGACATCAGTTTAGAAAAAGTTATCTTGTAAGATTAATATTTTCCCTAAAGCCAGACAGTCTCTTCATTTTTTTTTATGTGCATTTTTTTTACTTTAAACGAAAGTAGGGCAGTTTTTCTCTTCATAACTTAAATATGTGAAACCATATACTCTTTTGCCCTATGACAGACAGTCTTGGTCACCTTTTACTGTTCTGTTTGAGCAATTGAATGCCTTGACTCTGTTCATGAAAAGTAGATATTCATATAATCTGTTGTTTATTCATATAATCTGAGCTATAACACACAGCAAGAAAAAAAAAAAATCTGAGACAGTTGGCCATTTTAAGCAACCATATTAGGACACCTTCCCTAAGCTCTGTGAAACCAATAAAACATTTAGTAAAAATATTGTGTGTACAAGGAAGTACCTCAAATTCCAGGTGTTTTAAATTGTTAAAAACAAGGTAATAATACTTCAAGATAATACTTCAAGAGTTTTCAATCACGACTGATTTTTTTCATGTATGTCTTGTTGAAATTCATGAGGATTTATGAAATCTGTTGTCATGAAATAACTGAATAAGGAGAGAAAATCAAATTGTAGTGATATACAGACTTTAAAATGGCGTAGCTGGTATGAGCATAATCAGTAACAGTGTTTTTAGTTTTATCTCTAAAACTATTTAGAAAATGATTTTAAGTACAAATTTGTATGATATTCATAAAGTAATTTTAACTCCCAGTTCCATAGCTTCTATTAACTTAAGCCTTTTAAAACTCAACTGCTAATAATGCTGGCAAAAAAGGATATGTAGCAGCATGCTTATCTTTTTCTTTCCCCCCTCCCAGTGACCCATACGTCAAAGTCACAGTGTATGATCCAGTGAATGGAGTCCTTGCCAGTGTTCAGACAAAAACTATTAAAAAGGTTAGCCTTTTTATCTTTGTGGGTGTGGTGATTTTGGATTTTTGGACTCTAGAGGAAAAGTTAATACTACAGGAAATACAAAAGTTAATGTCACTTGAGTGAATGGAAAGGAGGAAAGGCATGTTCCATGACCTAATCTGTTTCTGTGTTCAGGGCATTATTTTGCTATTTTCACTTCATAAGTTTTAGTGAAAGGTCAAGAAATGCTAAGGAGTATAAAGTTAGTACTGATTCAAAACTACATCTTTCATAGAAATACTGTATTCTTCTGACTTTTGGAGATCTTTAATGATACGAGAATCTCTCTTGCTATACAACTTTTTCTAACTTTTCTATGTTTGAAACACAAATACAGTTTGTTGTGTTTCAACATCAACTTGCACAGTTCACTTGCATCACAGTATTTGTTTCTCTAGAATACCTGCAGGAAAAAAGTTGGTCATAGTACTGGTAACTTGTGTAAGATCAACTAAAAATGAAAAATTGTGTACGTGAGAGGGAGAGTGCTTTTCCAAATCATTGCCTTCTGATAGTGTCTGTGATTTATGTTGTGAGATCACTCATGCATTTTCCCTTCACATTGATAATTATTAATTTAGGTATGATGAGAGTTCAAAATATCTCTAGTATTTTTAAAACTAGCCACAATTCAAAGACATGTTGAGTTGAGTAGGTTATATTGTGTTTAGCCCACCTGTGCCTGGTCTAGATCATGTTGAGAGATTTGGCATTTGAGAAGAGTTCGTAATTTCAAGGTAATTTATATTGGGATGTAAGTAATGCGGGTAGCGGACTAAGGAGAAGGCAGTGTTTATTACTGAAGACATATCATAAATTAACTGATTTGGACTGTATAATGAGCCTTTCTGTCCATCCACAACAGTAGCTAAAATCTGAGAATACTTGCATAAATTGTCTCCATTCTGCACTGAATTAACCAGTATAAGAGTCCTCTGACTTTTACTTGATATAGCAGGATTAAAGCTTTTGTATTTTCTTAAATTGATTGTTACATGGGATAAAACAGATATAGAACATCTAAGATGACATCAGTGTAGAATTATCACCCTAATGATAATAACCAATGCTTTGCTTTTCTTTTTGTTTCGTTTCTTTCCTTTTTTTTTTTTTTTTTTTCCTTCCTTCTTTCCCTCCCCACACGTAGTCCTTAAACCCCAAGTGGAATGAAGAACTCTTATTTAGGGTAAGTGGTTTTTACAGCCTTACTACCTGTGTTGGGTATAATAGTAACACATCAGGAAAAATATTTTCTTGCTGCTTCAGCTTGAAATCAGAAATACATATGTAATTGTATGGATTGTGTTGTATTCCCAGCCTTGGGAGGCTGTGCTGAAGGATATAGGAGGTCAGCAAGGCTGGACATACTTCAAGAGAGAAGTCTTAAAGGCGCAGGAGCAGGCTGTCCCTAGCTGCTGAGAAACAAGTAGACAGGGAAAGAGACTGGCCTGGCTAAATAGGGACCTTTGGCTGGACCTCAAGAACAAAAGGAGAGTCTCTGACCTTTGGAAGAGAGGACAGGTCTCTCATGTAGACTATAAAGATGTAGTGAAGCAATGCAGGGAGAAGATTAGGAGGGCCA
>WUAM01000431.1:76042049-76055346 GCA_024336885.1 Actenoides hombroni | reverse complement strand
TGGGTCTGTTTAGTTTGAGGAAGAGGAGGCTGAGGGGAGACCTCATCACTCTCTACAACTACCTGAAAGGACATTGTGGAGAGGTTGATGCTGGTCTCTTCTCTCAGGTAATTAGTGACAGAATCAGAGGGAATGGCCTCAAGGTGAACCAAGGTAGGTTCAGACTAGACACTGGGAAAAAATTCTTCACGGAAAGAGTGGTGAGATATTGGAATGGGCTGCCCAGGGAGGGGGTTGAGTCTCCATCCCTGGATGTGTTTAAGCATCGTGTAGATGTGGTGTTGGGGGATATGGTCTAGGGGTGAACTTGTAGAGTAGGGCTAATGGTTGGACACGGTGATCCCAAGGGTCTTTTCCAACGTAAATGATTCTGTGATTCTGTGAATTAATATTCAAAAAGGCTCACAGACTGCTTATGTTAACTTTTTTGTTTGTGCGAGAGTTAAATTTTAAATCTTAATATTATCTTTGTTATTCCATAAATGTTTGAAGACATGAACATGCATTTAAAAAGAGTTTGAAGTAGCACCAGGCTTTGCTTATGGGTTCCAGTAGAAATGTGTTGCATTGTGAAATGGCAGCAAGGTGTAGATTTGCTGTTTAATTTAGGTCTTAGATATTTTTTTCCTCCTGCCTAAACCAACAAATTGTGGAATTCAGATATATTTTAACTATTGGTGTATTTCTTTTTCCTAGGTTAATCCTCAGAAACACAGACTCCTTTTTGAAGTATTTGATGAAAACCGTTTGGTAGGTCCTTTTGTGTTAATATTGCAATGTATTAAAGTTTTAAAATAAATAAAGTTCATCTGGATTCGACATGGATAAAATCCCCACACCAAACAACTTCTGTAATGATAACCTAAAGTTAAAGACAGACCTGATTCATGTGCTTACCTGACATTACCACACTGTGATGTTATGAAGCAGTTATAGTATTACCCTTAACTTCTAATTTGCTTTAACTCCTAGAAGTATTGTTTTTTTCCTAGTGCTTTTCAAATGCACTAAAAAAAACCCCAAAGTCTTGAGAGATATTGAAAGGTCTGCACTGAATGTTTATTTTGCCCATGGACATAGTGGTATTGATAATCTCTGCTGTGTGAGAAGCTTCCTCACTATGTGAGAAGCAGCTCAAAAGAAAGCATGTGTGTGCTTTCTTTGGAAATGTTAACAAGTGGACAGTGAATTGTGATCTTGTAGATAGGTGTCACACTCGAAATGGCAGATCATAAATAAGTTAGGAATAACTTGAGCATTTATTTTGTTACTGAAATCAAAACTCCTCAAACTGTGCTACTTACCTGTCTGTCTGTACGTTTTATTGTAACAAGTGAGGCTGGTAGCAGTACAACCATGACACTTGTGTCCTACGACCACTACACAGATGTTTCTTGTCACTGGAATATATAACTTTTCCCTCTGCAGTAGTTTGAAACTAATAGGAAGGATTGGGTGCTCTTTAGTTCATACTTCCAACACAGTTTTGTTCTGACAGCTGTTACAAAGGCTGTCTTTGTGCTTGAATATTGTGTTGGCTATGAAAAACTTAATATTTTTTCCTAATGTTTTCTGCGTACGTTCAGTAATCCATTTTATCTTTTATGGAGGTGCTGCTCTGCTAAAGTTGGGAGGAGTGAAAATATGTGTAAATAGAAGTACAAACTGCTTAGAACAATCAGATTTAAGAAATGAAAGGCTTGCTTCTTGGTTATAAGCATTACACAGTCCCCAAGCTTTTTATTTCTTGAGTGGTGGTATTACCTGTCCCAATATTTAAAATATGGTGTCTTTTTTATTATTTTTTTTAAAAAGCAATTTTAAAGAGAATCAACAGCATTTGTGACTTACATGGCAGTTTAAATATGATTTTTCAGGATGCTCAGATGTTCATCTCAACGTGATGTTATGTGTTGCAGCGTATTCTTTATGAGGTTAAAGTACTTTGTCTATTAGTCATTGGAACATTACTGCCACCCCCTGGAAGCCAGGAGGCATGATTAGAAAGTCAGATCCCTAATTTTTTTGGAGAGAAGGTCAATACTTTATGTTCTCCACCAAGAGAATTCCTTAGCATTCTTTCTCCAATCTAGAGTAGAGAAGTTGTTTGATCTGTTTGCTTATGGGAGGGGAACCAATAAAATACTTAATTGACATGACCTTGGACATGGTGCTTTGTTTCTTATGTATGACTGTATTTAGAGGTCGAAACATCAGTCACTATAGTTCTATAGTAACCCCAATATTTATCATCTTTTCCATCTCATTCAGTGAGAGGAAAAGGCTGTCTCCCTATTTCTCTTTAGCTTGCTCTCAGAAACACTGTTTCTATCTTAAGTGCCTTGAGCTGTTTTGAATAAATCAAATTGTCTTAGCTGTGATTGTTGTTTTAGAAGTGGGGAAGCTTGTCAGTGCTATTAATTCATCTTCACATGTCAGAAATTATAGGTGCCTTCCACTCTTTCAAGAGGTTACGCAGTTGTTATCAGGTGTTTCATCTTCCGTTCTTTTAGTGGGTTTAGTTAGTCTTTCTTTCACCTGTGGGATGACTGTTTAAACTCTAGATGAGAGTAAGCTGATAAAACTGAAGTCCTTTTACTTCTGTGAGACTTTTCCTCCCAATGGATAATTTCCTCTTCATAAAAATTTATCCCAAGTACTTCTATTCCCTGTAACTTTTGGGGATAAATTGAAGCCTGAAATACCATATCAATGTTAGGCTTAAATTCCAAGTCCCATCTCGTTAGTCATATCGCCAACAATTTGAATTTTAAAATCTTTCTGTAATAGCTTTAAAACGTTTCAAAGATTGCCTGCCTTGGATTTGGTAAGGGAACATGAAATCTAATTTGTTCTGCTGACTTGTTGTATACCATTAGTAGAATTAAGGGCTTGAACGGTTTGTGGAGTCCTGAATTAGGGTTGTCTTTAAAAACACAATCTGTCAAGAAGGACAGTGAGGTCACTGATGAGATGGACCACTGAAGGGACTAGATGACTTTTGTGCTATCTTCCTGGCTTACAATAACTTGTCACAATTATGTATATTTCAAATAAAGTGCCAAAATCTGTTAATGATACTGAAGAAGTCAGTGATGTTAAGATTCGAATGGAGCTCTTAAAAATGATTATATTTCTTTTTTATTATGTCAACTTCAATTCAGCAAGGTAGAATTTGGATTTTAAAAGCCATTTTGTTGTCTAAGGAAATTGTCGTTGGCTGGCTATACCCATATAGATATAGCTAAGGAAGAGCTACATGTTGAGAAATTTCATTTAAATCTTAAACCCGAGTTACCAAATTATGTCAGCTTATAATTTTCTTAGAGATTTCTTTAGTAAAATTGGAAAAAATGTTTCAGATCACCTGCTGGGGGAGAAAATGTTGCTTTCTTTTAGTAAAAGTAGTATCTCTTAAGGTGGCTGCAACTTGTTGTGTCACACGAACATGTTACAAACTGTGCTACTCATATATTTGTTGTTGAGGAGAAAAGGAGCTTTAAGAAATGTGTTTTTTTTTATTCTTCACATGCATATTGTTGGTTTGTGTGTTGGGTTTTGTTTCTTTTTTTTAAATATACTGCTTGAAGTTCAAATATAACTTTTTGAAAATGACCAAAAGACTCTCTTACGGTATTTTCCTTTTCTCTGCATCCCAATCCCTCTCCCACATATAATATTAGAAGAAGTCTAGTTGGTAAAGCATAATGAAATAAATGAAGTATTGTATTTGTTGGCATTTTATGAATAAGCTAGTATTCATTTATTGCTGCATTCTAACCATGGAATTCAGGTAACAGAGGTTAAGTAAGCCCTGGAGTATAATTAGAAAACAAATTTGTTGCTTGCAAACAGGGTACTGTGAATTTGATTCTTGGCTCTTTTTGGGAAGGAGGTATAAATGTTAATTTTACTGCCTTCTAGCTTAAAATACAGTAAAGGTTAAATAAATATGGAGCAGAAAAAGACTCTGGGAGTATGACCTATAAAAGTATAAATGGCCTAGTGTTCTCTTCTGTTTGCACTTTTTCAGCAGCACTAAGTAATTTCATGTTAGAGCAGCAGCGTTTAGTACTGCATCATATATGGCTTCTGTATTCAAAAGTACACTCAAAGCCAAATGTTTGTTACTTAAAAAAAACCCAAACAAACTAAATCCTAAACAACAACACAACAAAAAAAAAAGCCCACTTAACAGCAAGATTCAAGATTGGCTTTTTACAAAAGTCCCACTAGGTGCCAGCCAAGGACCTTTTCAGTTTATACAAGCCAGTGAAACATTGTGTAGGAATACTAAATCCCATTACTCTTGCAGGAGCTGACAGTGCATTAACTTCTTGACATGCTGATCATTTTATTTAAAGTATAATATTTTTCTAAAAATAGTAATTAGCTCTGAATATATGAGATAGTTTGTATATGATTATACAGAATAATTTTCTTCTGTGATTGTGCTTGTTAATAATTTCTCTTCGCATACTTGTCTCAGTGTTCTAAAGTTTGAGTAGCTGATCATAAATTTTCCTGAAATATTGAATTCTAATTGATATCTGCTTATTGTGGGCTTCCAGCAAACAAGATGAGGTAGTTCAGTTTGTAAGAACTGTTTGTTCCTTTCTATCTTTAACAGCTGCAATTTGCAAAGGTTAGAATACAAAATAAAAGCTTAACATGGAAGGCTGAAAATAAATGCCAAATTATTAATCAGAAAAACTTTTAGTCATTCTAATTCAGTTGCACCTCACTGAAAATTACTGATTATTTGGCAGGAGAGATTTCTACTACGTGCAGATATTTAGAAAGTGTGATTACTTAACAGATTGTGAGATAATGCCAGATTTCTTTCAAGTTTTACTTAAATAGCACAGAAAGACTTTGGTGTGGGGTTTTTTTTGTTTGGTTTTTTGTTTGTTTGTTTGTTTTTCTAGGGAGAGGAGGCTTACTTCACTGGTTTATGCATAATTCAGACCTCAGCAGTTTGCTAGCATGGTTACTATTTGGAAATTCAATCCTAGACTTGATACTCAATTATATGGGACTTCATTCCTACCAACTTCCTGTAATTCTAAACCTATGGGTAAAAATATTAGTAGTCATACGCTGCTGAGGAAAGTACGGACACATTGACTCAGCTAGTGCAGCTGCAGCAGGCGTTGCTGTTTTAAACTGGGAAGCACTGGAGTTCATCGTTGTATTCATTTATGCAAATTACAGAAGATACAATTGAAACAAGGTCAGTAGTGTTAGCGTGTTGCAGCTGAAGTTGTTGGAACTTAAGTGCTTTGTAAATGAACGCTTTCTGACTGCGAGCAAAGACGGTCCAGAAACTGCAGTTCAACGAATGGCTGACATTTCAAGAGGTACAGTTTTGGGGTTTTTTAACACTAGTATGTTGTAGCAATTAGGACAAAGACTGCAACTTTTATAGCCTTTTGCTGTTGTGAGGTACTAGCTCTAGGTTCTGTGCAGCTGCCTGTAGCCGTTCTGCTGGAGGATCTTTGTGGTTTTCATTTGCTAACATGCGTGGAAATGAGAACAAATGGCACGACGGCTAAGATTGCATTTTGCTACCCAAAGAAGCAACACAGATCCATTATCAGAGACCTCTGAAGATGTTTTGGATAATAACAATTGTATGTACTTCCAAAAATCACAGACTTCTGCACCTAATGTTACACAAATGAAACTGTCTCCTAGACAAGCTGCTCATGCACCTGTAGTGCAACAAGTAATTAATCAAGAGGAAAATGCAACTATCTCTTCACTGCAAATAAAAAAGAGCACCTCATTGCACATTTCCCTACAGTCAAGGAAATCTGGCGAATGTATTCGGTCTGGTGAGGCTGTGGCTACTGTTGCAGACCCTTCATTCATTGATATTGGTAATGAAGGAAGCTGCGCTGCTAGAATTGTGGTTGATCATCGATCTAATGATAGCCTTCTGAGCAATACTGCTCTGAGCAATGGCAGTCTTAGCAGTTTTGCAGCCAGCGACAGTGGATCGTTCAGCAGTGCTGGCAGTGACTATGGATCATGTGCAAGTACTACAAGTGATGGAGGTTCGTATAGTAACAGTGTCATCAGCGACAGTGGTAGCGGCACTCTTTCGACAAGTGATGGTATTGTCTGTAGTAGTGTTGTACATAGCGATTCTTCATATAGAAGCACTGCAAACAAATGTAATCCCTACAGGAACAACTCATCTCAGGAAACTCTGTGTAGAACTAATACTGCTTTTGACCAAGACACTTCGTCAGTGCGGAAGAAAACTAAAATTCCCCTGCGACGTTGTTCATCGCTGGTTATTTTCCCTAGGAGTCCTTCCAGTACTCCTCCAGCTTCTCCAGTAAGCTCAGGTCAGCTACCACATAAAGGAGCCTATCAGACATCCCATAAACTAATTATTTCTCCTAGTGAGCTGGCACAAAAAGAAGATCAGACCATTTCCAAGGGATTCCTTTCAACAGCAGTCAATGGACTTCGACTGTCTAAAACAGTTTGCTCTTCTGGTGAAGTCAGAGATGTTCGACCGCTTCACTTGAATACAGCATTACAGGACAAAAGTCAAATATTTCATAGTTCTGAGCAGGCAACTTGTGAAGATGTATCTGATGCCTTCTCATGTATTTCAGTTCATCTCACTCAAAGAGCATTTGCAGCGAGCAGTGAAATGGTTAATGGCTGTTGCAGTCCAGAGTTAAATCTGAACTCCAGTGCAAAATATCCTCATTTCAAACTGGCACGTAGCACATCTGTGTGTTTACCCTCAAAAATAGATTCAGAATATCAGATTAATATAAACGACCTAGAAAGACCAAATGCACAGACGAACAAAAGTCACCATGTTTTGCAAAGGAGTGTTTCGTTCGAAGGATCACATCAAAAAGTTTCTTGCTGCTTATCCAGCCTTAAATACAAGTCTCATAATGCAAGGACGTCTCAGTTGCACATACAGTTCAAATCTGGGAATGAAGGAAAAACAACGGGTGTTAAGAAAAGATATGGAACTTCTAAAAGGGAAATGTCTAGCACTTCTTTGTGGAGGCCCCATAAGGTGAGTGCTCTGGTTTATAGAATAATTTGACAGTATTTTATAGCTGAAATTTAACTGGAAAACAGTAGAATTTACAATCAAGACTTAAGCACAATGATTTCAGAATTTCCTAGTGCTGTCAAACTGTCACCGTAAGGAAATGAATTTTTATATTATCTGCAACACTTGGTTGTTAATTTATTTCTTAGAATACGGTACATACAGTAGCACAGATTAATAGATCTTCCAGTGAAATACTTCTAATATATTATAAATAAATTTGTGTTTACAGGAGCTCACAGGGATTTTTTTGTGTAGTAATCTAGACATGGGAGTTACTTAAACTTCCAGATGAAGTTTTGTAGTTTTAAATACATACTTTTACTTATCAGTACATTAATAGTAATTGCTGAAGTTGTTTGCATATAAAATGGGTAAACATGAGTGGATTACTGTAGAGTCTTTTAGATTTATTTCATATAGGCTTAATTTTTTTGCTGTATGTAGAATTAAAGATGAGTAATATTTGAGCAGGGAAACTTGTAAATACCATTTGTTTCTGTATACACCCTGAACCACAGGAATTTTCAGTGTTTCCTCTCTCTTTTTCTTTTTTTCTTTTTTTTTTTTTCCCTTTCTTCCACCCCCCCCCCAACCACTACTTCAGCCTGAGCCGTGCACTGTAACTTAATACCTCTCCCAACAACATTGCTGTTCAAATTATAGTGCTTGGGTCTCGAAAGCTTATATTAAATATATTTTTTTTTTTGGTAATGAAACTCTCGTCCAACTAAACTGCGGAAGTGTGTTGCTCTTTGCAACTTTTAAGGCAGTTTATATTGCTGGCAAGGCAAAAGTCTCACAAAATGTGGATTTTAAGACTTGTTTAAATAACATGGTGAAGACCTGAACAGTCTGAATACTATATGTTAATTGTGTATGCTGATAAAAGTACAACAATTAATGTTTACCAAAATTGTTTTAAGAGCTCATTCTCTATGAATTGACAGTGCTATCATTTAACTAACATGCTTGTTTAAGCAAAAGGCTTTATGCCAAAGGTCTCTAGTTAGGACAGTCCCTTTCTAAACTGGCACTATAATTACCTTGGAGGTATTAGCCTGCAATTTTCAATCTGTTGTTGTCCTTAGAGCAGTGCCTGATGATTCTACACTTTGTGGCTTGTTTGGGGTTTTGTATTGCTTTTTGATTAAAAAGAGTTGGGGGGGAAGTTTTTCTTTCTTGTAAAACTGTGATCTGTTTAAGCTTTGTTATAAAACTCACAGTGGATCACAGGTAATTACTATGAATATTGTTTGATGATTCCTCGTCCCAAAATCAACCAGTAAAGTTGACGGTAAATTGCACAATAAGCATAGATTATGACATATTTTAAGTAGTCTAGATCTAGTTATTTTTTAAAAAGTATATTGTAAAAAGGAAAACGTGTGGAGTCATGCACTTAAGTACATTTCTCATCAACTTCCACTGCTAGTCTTTGTTTGATGGCAGTTGATCTGTAAGATACCTTATATTTTAATACTGAGGGAATTGTAATAAAATGAATTCAGATAAAATTCAAGTTCAAGATCAGATCCTTAGCAAACATTTCCAGAAAACCTCATAGAATACTGGACTGACAATAGTTTGTTTCAGTTCCCGAGAGTGGTTTTAACAGAGGATTGACATAAAATCTAAGGAAACAACTTTTTAAAGCACTTGATAGTATGCTTCTGTGGTAATTGAGAATTTTTTACTGTGTTAATGTGGCAGCTTCTTTTAAGCTTTCTGAATTCTTAAGATTTCATGGTCTGACTAGAAGATGAGAGACAAATTTAAAAGGAAAAAATAGAGAACAGTCTGATTCCTGAATCGTTGTCATTATGTTGTTCTTTTCATGTATTTGCAAATATTTAGATTTGTGACATGTCTACATACAAATGAAAATCATCTCTGACATCAGAGATCTGGACACTAAGTCTTACAGCAGTATAATTGTTTCAGATTCCTTTATGCAACAGCAGGTACAGGAGCCTTTCAGTCCAGAAATGGCCCTTTCAGTCTTTATGTAAAATCAGTTTTTACAGGATATCCTATAAAACATGTAATTAAAAAAATAAAATAAAATAAAAGCCTCCCCCATTAAGCCAAGCAAAAGGCGTAGTTAACTTTACAGCAGTTCAGCAATTCACTGAAATAAAATAGATACATACTATTGTATTTGTTATTACAGTCCTTGCAACAAATATAAGAGATTCTATGGCAATCATTTAATTATATAGTCCAGTTAATTATCATGGTGTATTGTGACTCCTTTAAAAATAAACAACTCCCAAAATATTTCTCTTGACTCCAGTTAGTCTGGCCTAGTATATTGATATGCTGAGTCTGGGTTCAAATTTAACGAGTTGATACTGGAGTAGCATTTAGTAATGTCAGCTATCTGTACAGAGCAGTCATGAAATCAAATCAGTGCTTTGGTCAGAGACTCCAGAGTCTGAAGCAGCAAAAGGTCTATGCATTCTTTTCTTATGTGCCTAGCTACTAGCCTTCAGCCACCTCGGATCAGATTTCCTGCCTTCTATAATCAACAGCTTGTTAAAGGCTGACTTAAAAAAAAAAAAAAAAAAAAAAAAATTGCAACACCATTTCTGTGACAACTGGCCTTGGATTATTTTTAATTAAGTTGAAAAATATGGAATGGTGATGGCCCACATACCACTGCTGATTTCTTTACTAGGAACATATTGAATAGGTTCTGCAGTAGATAGTGGAATTTCATTTATGTGCAGCAGGAGGAAGAGGTAGTCCATGGTTGCAGCATTGAAGGTTGTCCTTGACTTTGTACTTCTGTTTTTAATGATGTTTAAGTGCATCTATCTCTTGCTTAGGGCAGAAATAAATCTGCAACTGAAGCGCTTTATCATTGCAGGGTGAATTGGGAGGGTAAGAGTGAGTAAGGGAACCGCTGACAGGTAATCTTACATCTGTAAACTTCAAGAGGTACAGGGGAAGGCAGAAGCAGTGACTGCAATTCCAATTCTTGTAGGCCATAAATGAACTAGATTTTTAATATTTTTTTTAATGTTATTACCTTCCACAAGTATATGATGCTGACATCCCTGTTGACATTAGCCATTCCTTCCCTGTCAGTATTGCTGCTGGTTAGATAATGTCAATATTGGAAATATAATTGCACATTTGTTTGAGCAACTGTATACTTTTAAAATAAGTTCTTATACAGTTAAAGGAATCATGTTACTGTCTTTTTGTTTACAAGTAATTTTACTCAAGTTTTGTCTCTAATGAATGATATACACATTTTGATGCGAAAATCTTCAGAGGTGGTGTAAAATAACCAAAACACTTTTTCTACTATCAGGTTCATGTGAAAAAACCCTTTAGTTGGAACTCTTAAGCTTTTATCACCAGGTTCTGGAACTCTGCCTTTTGTGAAAGGCTACTGAATCTTTTCAATTTTGGACAAATAGTAATTTGATTGAGGGTGCTGTGTGTGAGGATGTGTCTCTTCACTAACTTCCCAGCTGATCTGAACATGTTGAGGGGACCAGAACCTGTCCCTGGATGATCTTGATTCCCTTGATAAAAGCTGCCCTACGAGTTAGCACTGAATAGTCTGATGGTGTCTTTTCTCTTGCGTCCTCTTTTAGTGTAGAACTTGTGTCTTAGCAAAAACACTTTCACAGAAGATAATGGTCCAACCAGGGAAAAGTGCCAAGAGAAGTAGAAGGCAACTATGGCTTATCTCCAGCCATCTCCATCTTTGCATATTTGGCAAAGGGACTGCACAGGTATCGATGCCCCAGATCTGTGCAAGGAAGTGAGGTGGAAAAGGGGCAGGTGAAGAAAAGTATTAGAGAGACAATACAAGGGAAAGCACAAATTGACATCTCTTGATCCTACTGTGCTACAGTAACTTCATCACCTAATAATTTTTATATTGTTCAGTATTGTGTATCTTGAAGGATCATGTTAGAGATCTATGGCACATTGCTATGTCATAGTATGTCTGTTCAGTCAAGAATTGGGCTTGAAATGACAGTGGTGTGTTTTTGAGGAATCATGTTAACACCTACATTAGACTGAAATCGCACAGTACTATTTATGTTGTCTCTGAGACAAGTTTCAGAAGGCAAAGTGTGCATCAAAGCATTGAAGGGAAGACAGAGGAAACTATCTGTCAATCATGATAATTAGCAATTTATAATTAGTTGAAGGTGATCTTCTACTTTCATCCTTTCTATAACAATGATCTGTAGCGCTGTAATAACTTGTACTAGTTCCTTGTATTTACCATCTTGCTTAAGTTCAGAGTTGTGTTACAGCTGCTTCTTTATGCCTCTAACTTTGATTAGCAATGTTCTTCAGGGGGGAAAAAAGGCTATGCAAGAAGGATGTGATAAACCTTACAGCCAAGACTGGCTGCGAATGGTTCTATGTGGAAGCATTAGCAAAGGAAGCAATCAAAGAATATTGTTTGGTATAAGCTCTCTCCGCAACATTTTTTCTTTGTCAGTTTTAGCGAGTTGTATTTGGCAACAGTGAACTATATGTAACTTTCAGAATATGATTATTCTGTAAGGATCAGTGTCTGGGCTGTAGCAGAGTGCTTGAATAACCCTGCATATCAAAGCTCTAGCACTTTGTAGTCACCAGCAAACACTGCATGTACATATTAAGGAGGAGTTTTGATTGTGCTCTGCACAAATTATGATTAACCTCATTCTGTTTGTAGTCTGACTGAGTTTGGGTAGGTTTCTCATGCCATCAAAAGGGAAACTAAAACTGGAAAACCATACAGAGCAGAGCTCCTGAAACAGCTTATATCAGTATTTAATTATCTAGCCTTCAGGTTGGTTCATGTCTTTTTAATCTACCATGAAAGTGGGAAGCATTAATGATGTGGTTTCTTTAATATAGCCACAAGCTATAGTTGTTCTGTCTCTGAAGACTTAGTATACGGTTAAGAATGTGTTATGGTAAAACTTGTTCCCAAGGCGAGATGGAAACATTTTTCCCTTTACTCCTGACTAGCCAAATAACTTGCAGGCTTTCAGATATGAGACCACGATCATTGCTACAATTTATTTTCTTTTGTAATGGTACATCTTTTTGGCTTTCTGTGAGAAATGCTTTCAGCTCTTTGGGTTAAACAAAAACATTTCTTGGAAAATGTTATGGGGATCTAGAAATCAGTCTTTGCAAGTGTTACATCGTTAAGACTTAATTAGCTGTCCTTAACAGCTAATAATACCTGCAAGTATTCTCCCAAGAATTGTCAAGAAGCTCAGCTATAAAATTGTTGCAATACTAACTATAATGAATAATCTTTTAACCTGGTAGATTTCCTTACTGAAGGAAGGTGGTAAGTAGTATGCTGATATTTTAAAATGATCAGAAAGGTAACTACAGGCTACTGCAACAGTCTGGAAGGAAGAATGTATGGAACAAAAGTAGTAGACATGTAACATGCTTTCTGTTTACAAGGAGGAAGACTGAGCACTGCTTTCATAACAGGAAGTTTTGTCTTACAAATGAAGCTAAGTAATGACATGTTAAGATGGGTGAGCTGGTTGATGCAGGACACTGAGCTTTTCAAAATATTTGACAAGAACTGCTAGCAGAATTTCTGAGAAATACTGTCCAGACATAAGTGCAGAAAACAACTTCCTCATTGATGGCAACTAATTTAAAGATAAGAAACAAAAGTGAGAATTAAATTGTCACCTCTGAAACTGCAGGAAACCTCATGGTAGTGAGTGACTAGACAGTAGGATGGACAGTTTTGAAAATCAGTGTTGATAAATGCCAAGTACTGCATACAGAGGAAAAACAGATAATGATGCATGTGTGGTAATGGTCTCCCATACTGGTCAGGAAATAGTTTGTCATGCCAAATGACTCACTGAAAATGTCAGCTCAAGTCTTGTTGACAGATGAAAGGCAAATAGAAGGTTAGGATTGATTAAGAAATGAATAAACTATCAAAATTAAAAACACCACAATGGAGTGGTACAAATTCGCATATGTGCATTGCATGCATAGTTCTGGTCATCCTTTTTCAGGAAGCATGTAAAACAGAACTAGAAAAATACCAAGAAGGGTTACAAGATTGGGATAAGTTTTTATGTAAGGAGACACTAAGTAGATGAGCTTTTCAGCTTTGGGGGGGGGGGGGGGGCGGGGGGGGGGGGCGGAAAAAAGGAAGTTTGAGAAACATACGTGAACAAGGGCGGAATTTAA
>WUAM01000431.1:76024554-76042039 GCA_024336885.1 Actenoides hombroni | reverse complement strand
GGGGGGGGGGTAGGGGGGCGGCGGGGAGGAAGCAGTATAAAGGAAGTTTTAGAAAACTATAGTACAGAGGAGGTGAATTTAAACAGAGAATGCACTCTAGTAAAACAAATGTGTTGCTGAGCTCACTGTTGCAATGTGTTGTAAATACCAGAAGTAGAAATGGATTTCAAGAGGTTAGGTAAGTTCAAGAAGGGTCCATTGTAATGTCTTACGTTGTCAATATGTATTTTAACATCAGGTTCAAAAAGTCCATGACCACTTATTCGTTAGAAACTTGGGGGATATATCAAAGGAAGTACTATTCTTAACTGCTGCATTTATTATTTCCTTAGGCATCTGTGCTTGGCCATTACTAGGGGAAGGATACAAGGCTAGGCAGAGCGTTAATCTGACTACCAGGCTTTCTGGTGCCTGCTCAGCCCTTGCAGCCACCTAGGATCAAATGGTAGAAATGCTCTTTCAACTTCCCACACTGGGCTGAGAGTGTTCTTCTGCGTTCCAGCACGTGTTTTCTCATCTTCTAGAAGTGGATAAATTTCACAGGTTGAGCAAGCAAGCAAAACTGATTGGCCTTTTCAAGAGAGTCAGTTGCTTATGACTTTCAGCCTTGTCTGAAGGGGACTGCCCTGCATTTCTGTTAAGTGTCTCTGTTTCAAGTGAACTTTCTTCCTCACTCCCTGTGGCAAATGGAACGCACTATATGGTAAATGTTTATAGTTCATTTCAGTGTTAGTTCATGGATCTATAATCATCTCTGTTTCAAGAGTACATCACTTTTTTTTTTTTTCCTGTCGTGGCAGTTTATGGTAAACTGAAAAGTCTACAGATAGATGCAATTATTGTTTAAGACCTTGGGCCACTTTTAGCTGTACCAACTGTAACATAAGCAAACAGAATTTAAGAAGGCCATCAGCGAGTTCCTGGCTGAAATTACATACAAACTTGAATTGGAGTCATTGAAGTTAGGGCGTATTAAAATGCGAATGGGACACTCCAGCTACTCAGTAAGAGGAATGTGGGAAGAAACATAGAACGGGGCTGTTTTAGACCTAGATGATTTCTCTGGCAATCTGTGATTTTCCTAGCATAAGGGAGAAGGTCCTGTTCAGTCATGTGGAAGCACAAGGGCTTTTTGGAAAAAAAAGTTTCCAGAATTTAAGAACATTACTTACTAGAGCTTCTATCGTAGCCGGTTGTTGTAGCAATCATTGTTTCTAGTAAGTTCAATTGGAGACAGATATTTAGCTTGTAAAGAATAAATCCAAAGTGGTTAACATCTGGCAAGATAGGCTATAGGCTAATAGAACCCATGTCTAATGGGGGAAGTGTAATGTAAATTTAGTAAGAAATTTTGTTGAGCTTACCTGAATTAAATTGTAATACTGCTGTTGTTGTAGAAGCAATTGTGGGTGGATTATTTGTGTCACAGTTGCCTTGTATCATTGAGATTGAGGTCAGACAGATGGGTTTTAGACAGATAGTGTTTGTAACTTGAGCATAGCACGTCTTAAGACAAACCAATAAGTTCTGCTGTAGCCAGATCATCTGTGTACAGTTAGGACTGGCAGGCGTAGGGTTTAGGCTGGGAGCTGGGGAGGCGTCAGTAGGTGGGGCTTGGAGCTCCTGTTCAGATTAGTGATGGCTGAGAACTAATGCAGAGTGCAGGGGAGCATGGAAGACAGCAGCGTGGCTGCAGTGGCCACTACCTGTGTGCTGGGGCAGAGGTGCAGGCAATTCCAGAGTTAGTGTTGGTGTTGAGTTTGGATTAACAAGCAGCAGAGAACAGTAGATTTAAGAATGCCTTTGAAAACTGCTGGACTAGCTTTGGAGTAGGCTGAGGCCATTCAGCCTGCATCCAGTCCTGCTGTAGGTCTGTAGTCACCAAAATTTCTTAGACAGGTCAGTTGCTTTTACAGCCTGGGCCAACTGTTCAAGATTATATTTAGGCCTGTAAAAAAGGAACTTCCAAACTTAGCTTGATTTTTGTGCATCTGTGTGGCACTGTACTGGACCTAATGAACTGCTCAGGGCTGAGACCACCATGCAAAGATGCTCTAGTTGCCTAGATGCCTTTTGGAGAGAAATAGTTTGGTGGTTTGGGTTTTTTTTGCGTGTGTGCTTGTTTTGGGTTTTTTGTTTTGTGGGGTTTTTTTTGTTGTTGGTTTTTCGTTTTGTTTTAATTTTATTTTCTTACTCTGTTCGTTCCCTCTTGCTCTGAATAACAAAGAGTTGACTTTGAGTCCTTCGGCTGAGTGTATTAATTAGCCAGTGTGGTTAACATCTGACATACTTGGTTTTATCTGTTGCTCACTTCAGGGAGAAAATGTCATGTGCAGTTTAACGTTTGATAGGGTTTTACTTTTTTGAGTGTTTTAAGCTTTATAGTGTTAACTGGTGAAGGTAAAAGTACACCTGGAATTGTTACTGCAAGAGTTTGCTTTTCAAACTTTATTTGAAGTCTGACGATTTGGCACAAAAGCTTCCCTATGCTACTATGAAGTTAACTGAGTTGAGGTCAGGAATAGCTTGTCAAAGTAGTACCTAATTAAATAGTTGGTACTGTATTCTGATTTTTTTAAGGTTTTTTTGCGTGTTGGCTAGTTTAACACAGGAGGCTGAATCTGGATTGGCTTTTGACTTCTCATAAAATGTAATATTTCTGCTTTTTACATGCTAGCTTATTTGGCACATCTGTCCGTAAAACCAAAGGAACTCAAATTCCTGATGAAGAAAATACATGCTTTGCTAACTTTTAACTTGTTCTTCATTTATGTTGTGCTTAAGTATGCTTTGGTTGTATTAGAAGGCTTCTTGTCTTCCTGTGACCTATGTGAAAATGAGTTCCGGTATACAACAAAATGCCAGCATCTTAAATTGCTTTGTTAATGAACTTTTAAGCACAGGTTCTCAAAGTAGCAAACATTGAGTAGAGTAATGTATGAATGTTGTTATAAAATTACTGCAGACAAAATATGACCTTTTATTGAAGCTATCTATAAGATTCAGGTTCTATATAAAAAGTGTAAGCTATAAATGGAGAAAGAGACGACGCTTTTACTCTGGTCGTTTTAGAGAAGCAGTTCTATGAAAATATCTTCGAAAGAGAAGGAAAATCAGTGAAAATAACTTCAGTGTCATTTCTGCATGCTGTCTGTTAAACAGATGGTAAAACTGCTGAGGCATGTTATGCTGACACCTTGCTGTTGAAGCAGCCAGCAGAGAGGAAGGTCCTGCAGAAGCATATGTTGTGTAATAGCCATTGTTCTAGCAGTATGTATTGTCTCTATTTTGAAAGTGCTGATAGGTTCTTTTATCTCGGTATCACAGATAGCTGATCACAGATGCCAACTAAGAAGTGCTTACATGACATTAAAAAAAAAAAAAGTAATCTCGCCATCTACCTCTCCCCTTTAAAAATACAGGAGACTGGGACTGTAATGAATTCCATGCAACAAGGTATTTATTGCTTTGCAAGACAGAAAACATTACTTTTAGAATCCATGAAGTTGGTAAGATCTTAACATCATAATTGAATTTTGTTGGGTTTTTTTTTCAACTGCTAATCTCCCATGATTAATAGCATATGCTGGCAGCATTTTATAGAAGAAAAAAAGCTCACTTTTCTCAATTTAGAGTTCAAGAGAATCAAATAATTTACTCACCACAGCATGAAAAGAAAAATAGTTGAAGTTGCTAGTATAGCTCAGGAAAGTTTTTCTTCATTCTCATCGAGCTTGTAACTAATGTTGATGTTTGGGTGTTTAAGCAAGAAGAATGTTGGTTTTATAAGGGATCTATTGAGCTCTTGTTTTCTTAAGCGGCGATAGTCCGGATCACTGTTTGTTTTTTCAATTTGAATTGATACTTTATATTCCTTCCAATAAAAGCTGAATGCTTTCTCGTTTTGCCATACAGCTGTAGATTTCTGTGTGAAAGCTGACTTATGGACAACTAGCTGTATGTTTAGTCAGAGAAAGACTGGGAATATACTTAGGTTCTAATTCATGCACTAACACCATCAAAAATTAGTCACAAGAGCTGGTAGAGAAAATATTTATTTCAACACCCTGATCTTACGCAAGAGCTGTTTCAAAAGGCACTATGGTGAATCCAGCAATTATGAAGACAGTTAACTGAATTTAATGCCTTTCTGACCTGATAAATTATGGGTAATGTTCTCAGTACTGCTCTTAAGTGTGTGAGTCTGATAAGCATGTCTGTTTAAAATTCAGTTTCTGGTGGGAATTGCAAAAAAAAAATTAAAAAATCAAAAATCTTAACTGTTAAGGCTTATTAAGTATATAGTCATAACCCAGATGAAAATGAGTTTTTGACTGGATTTTTTTTTGCTTTTTGATTTTTTTTTTTTGCTTTTTTTGATTTTTGGTGCTTTTTTCTATATGAGCTCTGGCATTGCACTAGGGTTCTTTAAATGTGTTGTGTACAGCAGCTGTCTGTCCTCATGTGTTTTTAATAACTTTCTATAGACTCAACCAACGAATCGGGAAAATAAAAGGCCTCTTTGTTTAGTGTACTATATCATTAATTGAGGTTTCTGCACTTAGGGTTTGGCAAGCTGAAAGCTTGAGTTCTTTGGCTGCTAAGAAATTAGGAGTTGACAAGAACTAACTGACCCACTTGTCCGTCTTGAAAAAACTGGGATACCTGCTCTCGTGAAATGGAGATCCACAAAGTTTCAACTCCATTGGCCTTTAATTGTTCATGTGTGCAATGTCTGTTTCAAAGCTTCCTTGGCACTTCTTTGAAGGCAGTTAGTCAACGTGTCATAGTGAGGCACATTGCTTAAGAGCTTTCCTGTTATCTGATCTATGTATTAGTTGTTTGGAGGTCAACAAAAATCTCCAGTGGAGGATTTTACTCTCTGGCTGGAGGAGAAAGTACTGTTAAAGGTTGGTTATCGAGGCAAGCTCTGCTAAAAATAGCAGGAGAGACAGCAGAATAATAAAGTGAATAACAGGAGCCCGTACTAAAATAATGTTGGTAACAAACACAATGTTCTGAGGTTTTCTAAAATACAGCAGACTTTTGTTCCACATTCCAGTAATTTATTTGAAAGGCATGTTCCATTTTAGGATTGCCAAGAACTTTACAAATACTAAGCCTTTCAACATGTCTAAGGTATGTGCTGTGCCATTTTAAAAAGAACCTCGTAGACAAAAATGATAGCTGTATTTTTCCAGAAGCTTGTGGTCTATAATAAAACAAAGTTTTCCTTCAGTAGTTCAGGGAAGCTTCAGACTTTTCCGGTGTGAAAACCTTTTATATCTTTGTATCTCAAATGAGTTTGTGAACTAAAAAGGTGGGTGTTTTGCTTTTATTTCCATACCCCCTCCCCCTCTCTAGATTTCTAGCATGCCATCATCTACGACAAGCTCTGCAATCTAGCTGTACTTTTTGGAGGTGTAGAAATTCAAGCTTATGCAGATATGAGACACTGGTTCTCTGTCTGTGTATGATTGAAAAATGAAATGGACAAACTTCGGACAACAGGGAGAGAGAAAGAAAAAAGGTACCAGAATTATGAAGGGAGAAAGAAGTGCTTCAAAAAGTACCTGTAGTCTTTAATGTCAGTGCTGTTTGAATGAATGGAACAATAAAAAAGAAGTAGAATTGGACTTCAGTTTTAATACTGTAAAACATTGGCATTGAAAATTAAAAATAGTCATGCTATGAGGAAGGCAAAACTCCCAGCTTTGCCCTCAGGTGAAGGAAATAGATGTCAGCAAGGTGCAGAGCCTCGTAGTGGAAAGTTTTATGGAACGAGGCCATCAAAATCCTTGGGTGATGAATTTGAATAAAAGCTTATGGTACATCAACAGATTTAGGAAAGAGTAGGTACTAAATCTTTTGTTATTTGGAAAAATCAGGAAGATTGGAAATCCAGAAGCTGCACAGGCTACATTGTTAAAGAATTTCACAGTTCCTTTCCATCTATGCAAAAATGTGTAGTCTTGTTACAGTGTAGATTTTTTTTTTTTAAATGCCATAGGCTTATATATACCTTTTAAAAATTTCATGCCCTCTTGGTTCTAGCACACAGGCAGTGATATGTCTTCATGGTAAATGACCCATATAATACTTTTTCCTGTTTTTGTGGAGGTCCACAAAGGCTTCGAAATCACGAATGAACTTGAAACAACTCAGCACATGTTCCAGTAATCCAGTAAGAAGTCAAGTCAAGTACTTTGACTTTTGTCAGTGATTATTGATGAATACTGAAATTACATAAATTACTAAAATCTTTTTTTCTTTGACAGGCAAAAATCAATGGTCCAAAGTAAACTGTACAGTGATACCCTGTATTGTCAGTCCCTCCCCCTGGTACTACAGCGTAGGTTGGAGGGAATCGAGCTGCAGAGTTGCTGCATTCATAATCTGGTCATAGTCAGACAGTCCAGACATCCAATTTTTATTTATTAAAACTAAACTCCAAATGCGTGTAGGCAAATGGTATTTTTTTTCACAGATACAATGAATTTTAGCACATTTTCAGATGTCAAAAGAAATAGTGGGCAGGGAGCAGGGGAGATGCTGAACATGAAGCTCCTGCTGAGAAGCTTGGCACCACTGGAATTGTTGGAACTTCCAAAGTGCTTGTCAAAGACAACATTTACTTCTGTTTTGTCTTATTTTTTGACAGTTGCTGTATTATTTTGAAAAGGAAAAAAATGTTTATATATGCCTGTTTTAGACAATTGTCTAGGCTTATAGAAATTGTCAGGTGCTTCTGGGAGGAAGGTCTTTAGTTCTGTGTTCATCTGTGATAAATATTAAGTTGCTTAAGCATATATTAATAAATATTTTTTTTTCCTTTTACTGAAACAGCTAAGGTGAAAATTATCTTTACCCTTTACAATGATGTTTTTACTGGAGACACTGACAATCTCAATCCTGATGCTGAACAACTCTCTCCTGTTTGGTTAGCACTAGTCTATATGATTTAAAAAGAAAATTTCACTTATTTTGAGGAAGGCAGAATTGTCCAAGGCTCTGAGTATTGGGTCAATCATCATTTGTTCTGTACAAAACAATTTGTATTGTCTACAATTTAAGAGCATCTTCAGATTCTTAGAAAGCATTACTATGCTATCAGGGCTTGGGAACAATGTTTTTAAAACACTTTGCAACTTTATTGTGTGTTTTGTTTGTTTTTACTTTCCATAGACTCGAGATGATTTTCTTGGGCAAGTGGATATTCCTCTTTATCAGTTACCGGTTTGTACTTTTTGTTTGTTTTAAGATTGCAATGGAAAACTGATTGTGTATTCAACTTTATTAGTCATCTAAGGAAGTTAACAGTACTTATACTATCAGTGATTAAGTTCTTCACTGTGGGGTTTTTGGTTTTCTTTTGTGGATTTGTTGGGGGGGGGTAGTGCTGATATTAATCAAAAAATAGATAACTTGTGTTTTGCAGCAGGAGAAACCAACATCTAGAGTTGGGAGTGCTTTTAGCTCTTTCAGGAATAACAATGCAAGGTTCAAAACAGTCTTAAAGACAAGAAGAGATCGTAATTATTGTCATATTTTTAAAAATATTTTCTTTAAAGTAGACAAACGTAATAGTCCTTATTCCCATAAACAGATACAGAAGAGGGTAAGTGGGAAATACAGGTAGTGTTACTTACACCTTTTAGGTTTTGTGCTTGTATTCCTCTTGCAAAGCACATTCCTTGTTTTATAGAAATATCACCAAGAACATTGAAATAAGTAAGCTTTTCATTCTTTTTGAGATCTCAAAATATTAACAAATACTAATGGATTTATCAGCAACTGCTTTAAAGACAGAATAACAACTGCAGCAAAACTCTTCCAACAGCAATTTTTCTTTCATTCTGGGGAGAACTATGTCAGGAGTAGTTACAGATATGTCCCGTTTCCCACTGTAACTGGGATGCGAGATCATACTAACTCCTCTTACTCAGGTGGGTTGGAAAGGCTGGCTGTAATGTCCCTCGGGAGAAGACTGACTGTATTTTCATTTCCCACTAATAAGGTGGACAACAATATCTGGAGTCTTTTGGAGATATTGTTTCATTTCCTTTTTGTTTTGGTTGTTGAGGTTTTTTTAGTGGTTTTTTTTTTGTCTGTTTGGGGGTTTTTTGTGGGTTTTTTTTTTGTTTGGTTTGGGGTTTTTTTTGTGGGTTGGTTTGTTTGTTTTTCCCTAGCATGAACTAAATTACAGAGCCTCACTTGAGTATTTTCATGGCTGTTTTCTTATCTTCCTCAAATGCTGATATCCCTCTCTCCTCTTTGTTTTCGTCTTTCTGGTCCCTTTTTCTTAATTACTTGGTTTTGCCATCTAAATCCATTTTTATATTTTATTGGTCCAAATCTAGGTGGATTTTTGGAATCCTTTCATTTACATGGTAAATAAATATCTATAGGATAAATAAAATCAGTTTATAAATGCTTCATTGCATGCAGTTTTGGTTTTGCTTGATACTACACAAATCAGACTGTTCATAACTAAAAAGAGCTGGTAATCAGGGACATGTGAAAAGGGAAGTTCATCTGCAGGGGAAGATAGTTGGCAGATATGAATTTGCTCTTTCCAAAACCCAAGTGTATTAATCCAAAATGTAATGTAGCATTGTATCTAAGGCAATTTTTGTTTTTGGAAAGTCAGAAAAATAATTATAAAACCTAGATTAAGATGATAATTTTTTTCTTTTTCTCTCTTCTGTGATGTATTTCCATAATGTCTTAGTGTGTGTGTAATGTAATGTTGGGAGTAGGGGGATGTTGAGAGTAGGGGGAACTAAAAACCCAAGCTTAATTCCATTTTAATTTCAAAATTGTAGTCACCTTTGTTGTAAGACAATTCTTTTTATAAGTATAGATCCTTATCTTGCAGATAACGCCAGTGTGGAACACTTCAGCTTGAGTGTAGTATTTCTAAATTGTATTAATAAGAGCTTACACTGAAATGTCTGAAATACAAGAGCATTTTTCTTTCTGAGATTCAGTTTGATAGTTATCACATTCAGTAACATATAGTCAACTTAATCTTAGGTCTTTTTAATAACAAAGCTTAACAGTTCCAAATAAAATTCTGAAGTTTCTTACTTGGTATTGTCTATCTTTTAGATTCTGGATTTTTTTTTGGTTTGATTGGTTTGGTTTTTTTCTTCCCAGACAAATGTTGACACACTTTACATATTTTTTGAATATACTGTTATGGAATTAGCTCACCCTTTGAGGATTACATCATCTGCCATTGTTCTTAAGTAAAAGGCCTACAAGTAAAGCAGTTACAAGTTCTTCCTCGTATTATACAGTACTTCTTAAAATGATTAAAATGTACTGATCAATGGGAGCCTAGAGTTACTCCCTAGAATTTAAAACAGCTGAAAAGGAAAAAAGGAAAAAAAAAAAAAAGCCCTCAAAGAAGAGATTTGCAGGTGTTTCTAAACATATGGTATTGTAAAAATCAAATGGGTTTTTTTGTAAGAATTGTAGAACTTCAGATGGATTATAAATATTTGTTATTTCTGTCATGTTATTTTTGTCATATTTCTGATAGTGTTCTTTAACTTCAAGTGTTTTCTTGAAAAAACTTGTCTTATTCCAGACAGAAAATCCAAGTATGGAGAGACCATATACATTTAAGGATTTTGTTCTTCATCCAAGAAGGTTAGTAAATAACCACATAAAAATTCTAACTTTCATATCTAAACAATGCTGCTATGTAGTTACTTGTACCTATGTAAATATTGTATAAATTTTGTTTTTCATAAAAAAAAAAAAAGGATATCAATGGAGTAAGATATTTGTGGTTCTATTAAAAAGTCAGCATTTGTTTAAATGCAAGGGTTTCTGTTGAGAAACTTAAGAATAATCCTCTCGCTGTGCTTTTTTGGTTATTTTATTTCCAGGTAACAGTTTCACAAGTGCACAATAAGAACATTTTTTTTTTCTCTTTTGCAGCCATAAATCAAGAGTTAAAGGACACCTTAGATTAAAAATGACTTACTTACCTAAAAGCAATGGATCTGAAGAAGAAACCACAGAACAGGCTGAAGAATTAGAGGTGGGCAAATACACATTTATTGCTGAAAAACCTAACAAATGTCTCCATCTATTAAGAGGAGTTACAATAAAAATTAATGTTAGGAACCATTAAGCTATAAATAGTGTTTTAGAAACAAACAATGTAAAAGTGATTGCTTGTATCTTGCATAAGCTTTAAGTCTTCTGGAGATGTTTTTCTAAGTGAAGGAGGGAGTTTGTCATATATTTAAAGGAAAATACATTCAGTACCAGAACAAAATCAAAAGCCTAATTGCCATATGTTTATGTAACTTTTCTTCATTGAGAATTAATGGAAATATCATTTATCAGCATTTTTACTGCTGTTTAGTTTGTCTGACCTGAGCCAGCCAGATACTGGTAACTTGCTGGTTTGAGAATTTCAACTCTCTCCAATTTATAGGGATATTTTGATCTTAACGGTTTTACATTTATAACCTTTTTTAAGCACACCCAATTTAGATAAATGCATTTCTTTTCAAGACTTAAACAACTCTAATCAGCATTACCACCTTTGCTGTAATTAAACTTTTTGTTACAAAATGGTATGCTCATCTGACTAGTACATTCTTAACATATGTATGAAATGAAATTTATTTACTTTTTTTTTTAATCTTATTTGATGAATGCTGTTTCTTTTCCTGGAATAAACATCTTTTGATGCTAATATGTTTAAGGGATTTGAATTAAAAAGATTTCTCCATACGTAATTTGTCCTATCATTTCTTGAGATATATACCCAATAAAAACCCGAACCATCTTCCAGGATGTAGTGGAACCGCACATAAAAAGGGGGATGGTTTAATAAATGGATATACTTTTTCAACTTCGGTAATTTTTAAAGGTAGTTAATATTGTATCTCTTAGCCCGGGTGGATTATACTGGACCAACCAGATGCCGCTAGCCAGCCACAACAGCAGCAGCAGGAATCTCCTCCACTGCCTTCGGGCTGGGAAGAAAGGCAAGACATCCTCGGCAGGACCTACTACGTCAATCATGAATTCAGAAGAACACAGTGGAAGAGACCAACTGCTCAGTATGTCTTTTGACCTGAGAATTCGAGTCTTGTATTGGCTAGTGTAACTAGTTCACTCTAGTTATGTTGTAAGCAGGGAGAACTGCTTGAGAACTAGTAGAGAGCTTTCTACAGCTTAACCTTCAAGCCCAACTGTAATGGTCACTGGTTAGTGGTCATTTTAACTGCACAGTACTCTTCCTGTTCTCTGGAAGTATGCATTCAAATAGAAACTGGTTGCAATTGTGAAACATAACTATAGTAATGGAAAGGAAATTATTTTCCAGCTCTAAGCCTGGTTTCTCCTTCCCAGCAGGGCCTGCATTAAATTATTTACCTTGGGTTTTTTTTCAGGTTTGGTCTTGCTTTGTTTTGTTTTTCTATTTTTTTTCTCCTTAGTATGTCTATGACATATAATACTTGGAATGCTATCTGGTCCTTTGGTTTAATTTACACTTCATGTTGACATGAAAGTTGCTTTTTTTTTTTTAAACAGTTTGTTAATTTTTATAGCTCATGGCTGTTTCTTTTTCTTCTGCCAAAATGACACTAATGTATGTTTTTGCTGTTAGCCCAGCTTATTGTTGAAAGATACATGGCTACTGTATGCTGACTTCCCTCTCTTGCACTAGGGACAATGTAGCTGTTGCAGATATTGGTAGTGTGCAGTTAGAGGCCCAGCATGTGTTTGCTCATCGGCGACAGATATCAGAAGATACAGAAAATCTTGACAACAGAGATTCCCCTGAGGTAAAAACAATCTCTAAATGTTTCTGAAATGCAATTAACTTTTTAATCTAGTAAAAAAGCTTGTCTCAACTATTTGTGACTTGGAACTACTTTTTAAAAATATTTTTTTCCTTTATTTCCTCTTTAAAGAGCTGGGAAATTATAACTGAAGATGAGGCAACAATGTATAGCAATCAGAACCTTCAAATACCTCTCTCACAGAGTAATTGTGATATACAGACTCATCTTGCAGAAGAATTGAATACCAGACTTACTACCTCTGGAAGTTCATCTGCTGGCCAGTCAGCTGCCTACACTGTAAATTATTTTTCTCGTTGTTCTAGGGTACAAAAATATCTATAACTTGCACAGAATGTTGCTAGTGGTGGAATTAGATGCATAAATACTTCATTTAAAAATGATATTTGTAATTTCATCTGTAATGCAGAGAATTTAACAGGAGTATCTTTACTGTAGAACCCTATCTAAGCAAACATTCTATTCTCCCCCACTTTGTTTATATGAATTTCTGCCTGAGATTAAAACAGACTTGTGTGAACTATTTTTCAGTCTATAAATCTTCCCCTTATTCTAGTACTATACCAGTGCTGCTGAAAACTACAGATGAAGGAAGCTGTCTGTATTCTGAAAGTTTATTTCTAAGCAAGTTGTGCTATATTGGTTACCTTTTCCACTAGGACAAGTTTTAAGATAACTCGTTTTTCATTGTGAATATTGGGATAAGGTTTTATGATTGGACTGAAAAAACCTGGTCACTCCGTAGCAGTGAAAAAGGGACCTTGTTCATGCAATTCCACAGCCCTTGTGTCAGTTATGAAACTTGTGTGACCTCTGAGTCTGTTCAGCTTGCTAACCCAGCAGAAAACTATCCTCTTTTTCCCTCGACTCTATTTTTTTTTGCAGTTTTAGCAAATGGTATGCTGTCTGACAAATACTGTGGTGGCAGAGGGGAAGCAGCAGGAGTACATAGCCAGGAGTGAGACTTGTCTTTTTGGTGGTAGCAAGCAATTAAATAAGCTCAACTGTCTTGTGAAACCTGAGCTCCATAAACAGCCTTGTAAGCTGATACCTGACTTGAGAAATCCACTGTTCATTGAGGAAAGCCTACAGAGGTGACCAGACCATCTAGTCTGTAAGATTTCGGTGTTTAAATAAAATCATTAGCTTTTATGATGCTGACAATGCCATTCCAAATGTAAATTTGGAATTGACTGTGTTTTTCTAAGTTTGTACAAAGGTATCACGGGTGTTTCTGGAAAGAGCAAAGTGAGAGTACAAAGATTATTCTGCTATAACTCTACTATTCAGAATCCTGTGGATAGCAAGAAAACTTATTTCATCTTGCTTGGGTGGCCTAAGCAAAGGAAGAGATGGATGTTCATATTATTTGGAAGAGCTGGCTAGAATGGTAGTCTTGCCTCCCTTCACCTCCATCACCTCCAAAAAAAAAAATTTTTTTTAAATGTAATCATCCTCTTTCTTTTGCAGTGTTCTGAAAGGGTATGTAGATAGGGGAAAATTCCTTCAAATAATCAGGGAAATTCTGGAGCAAGATAAATTACAGTTGCTTAATTGTAGTAGGTGAGATCTAAATGTGGCTCTGGCAGAAAGATGGGTGCTTGTGCAAAGACCAGGGATTGAATTACTCTTCTCAAACTGGATATCTCAGACTCTCGTATTTTGTCATTATTAACTTAATCTGCTCACTGAAAATTTGTGTTAGCTCTGATATATCACAGGCTTTAATCTAATGATGATAACACAGTTCTGTACTGTAAAATCAGTTGTGATGTAACTGGTTGCAATCATCTCTAACGTTTTATGTGCCAAATCATTGTTATGGTTTTCAAAACTTTCACAAGACTGTATTACTCTGTTTCCAGATTATAATAGACTCTATAAACTTGCTGTTTCTAGCAGTGTTAGAACAAGAGTTTCAAAAGTACTGTATTAAATCAGCATTTCAAAATGAGTAAGACACTTTAAGATGAAAAATGTAATAGTTTAAAGTTTGGTAACAGTTGTTGACTGTTTGCTGCCATCCTTAAAGCTACAATAATAGCTAATATGTCATTCCTCTTTACTACTTTAAGAACCATTCCAGCAGAAGAGGTAGTCTGCAAACATACAGAGTTGAAGAGCAACCTGCACATCCCGTGGTACGTCATTTTCCAAAAAACACAGGCTCATGTAGTGGAAAAGCTGAAGGATTTTCTTTCTGTAAAATGTTTGGTGGTTTGGGTTTTTTTTCTTAACTGTGTATTATGTTCTGACATTTAAAATGAGATTTGGCCTTCTGCTTCTGGCAGCTGTCCTGACAAAATTGCAAGTCTAGCAAGACTGGACTTCAGTTGTAAAGTTTCCATGCTCCAACTTTGTGCTTTCGTCTTAACATTAGTTTAATGCATCAATAGAGCCTGCAGATGGAAGTAGCTTTCCCCTGAAGATAAGAGTTTTGGTTTTCAGATTGTTTGCTTTATAATTAAAAGCTGTACCACCATCTGTACATTATGTGTTCATGGTGACACTGCAAACTGTGAGCTCATAGCCAGAAGTGCTAGGCTGGGTCAGCCTAGACCAGGTATATAATTGAATCCTTTTAGATTAAGAGCTTGAACTGGAAAACAAACAAAGAAAATACAAAACGCCACAAAACAAAAACCAAAACCACTCCCCCACCCCCCAGAACAACAACAAAAAACCCCAACCAAAAAAAACCCAAACCAAACAAAAAAACTCAGCACAAACAAGGAAAAACAAAACCAAAAAACCCAAAGCAGCAACAACAAAAAATGGTGAAAAAATCTGTTACTTCATACTATTCAGTAAGGATTTAAATACTGGTTTTCTGTTTCAGTTTGCAAAAATTGTGAACCTTCTGGATTATAGTTTTGTAGGTTTAATTTGACAGAGGAAAGCCTTTTCACAGTCAGTTGTGTAGTTTTCTTAACTGTTTTTCTTCTGTTATCACTAATATTTAGTTACTGCCTACTTCATCTGGGTTACCCCCAGGCTGGGAAGAACGACAAGATGAAAAAGGGAGGTCATATTACATAGATCACAATTCTAGAACCACTACTTGGATAAAACCAGTGATACAGGTACTGTCTGTCTTGTAATTTATTAATCTTTTTATTCATTTGACTTTTTTTAACATCTTGTATAATAGAGGTACAGAAAGAGACCTCTTTGAAATAGAACAGGCGGAAAGCATAACTGGTAAAGCTCTACATAAAGTATCTGAGAGAATGCAGGGAGAGTTAGGAACAGTAATATTTATGACAAGTCATTCTACTATTAATGTACCAAGAAAGCCTTCTGGAGAATGATAGCTGATTGGGAAGGCTGAAAGACTTCTTTTAACCTTGGTAGCATAATCAGTGATTGTTAGTCAATGTTGTTGATATTAGACTAACCAAATCTATGTACAACGTTTGCTTTATAGCTAAAAGCTATACCACCATCTGCACTTGCTTTATATAACTGCTTTCAGCAATCAAAAATATAGGTTATTAGAAAAAAAAAAAAAAAATACTGCTCTTCAGGGTGCTTTTTTTTTTTTTTGTCATTTACTACAGATTGCTACGGAAACAAGTCATTTGTCAGCTGCACAAAACATTTCTATGGGAAGACAACCACAGGCAACATCAAGTGATTCATCACAACAGTCTTCTCAGCAGCAGCCTGAAATGGAGCAAGGATTTCTCCCTAAAGGCTGGGAAGTCCGGCATGCACCCAATGGAAGACCATTTTTTATTGACCACAATACCAAAACTACAACATGGGTAATGGAAAAGTCCTCTTACAGATTGAAATTCTAGTTAATCTCAAGTGAAAGCTTTGCTGCTTTCAGCAAGCTTCTGTAGATTTTTTTTTTTTTTTCGTGCTAAGATAGTTGTGTCTGTTAAGGAACACATGGGGAAAAAAAATGCAAAGTCATTTGAAATATCTACCATAAGTAGAACATTATGAATTCTACAAATTGTATTGGTACTTGAAAGTTTAGCTTGGAAGGAGGAAAATAGTCATGTGTATAGGAATCTGTTTTGCAAATGTAAAGCATCTCCTAAGTAACACTTCTGTCATGACTGTAAAAATTATATGTGACACCTTATATGCGCCAGCAGAAATCAGTTTTGTAAACTTACCTTCAAAAGGAAATCCATTACCTTGAAATTATCACATGGTACAGTGCACAACACAAACTTGTGTGGACTCTTAAGAAAGCAGGCCATAAGACAGCTACAGTATGGATGAGGGAGCTGTACAGCTGCAGTTCAACAGAGTGGTACTGCACACCACTAGGCAGTGCTAATAGATGGACTTAAGGATTTAAAGATTAGGTGAGTATTACTGTCAGGTTAAAAAGAAATGGAGAAATACAGTAGCTTAATGCAAAATGAATATTCATTTCTTCAGGATTATGAGAAGATGTAATTTAACACAAACACCTTCTCCATATCTCCCCCCCCCCCCAAACAAACAAACAAGCAAACAAAAAGGAAAAACAACCAACCACAAAAAGCACAAGGTGTGCCAGAAAAAAAGTGGAAAGATTTAATTAGACTCAGTTACACTAAATCTGAGTTGAATGAGAAATATTTTGTGTGTATGTGTGTGTATATGTATGTGTATATAAATATGTAAATATATATATTAATAAAGTGAGAGGTCATTGGAAGATGACTAAACTACCGGAGGACTGAGAATCCCCAAGGAACTGCCTGTCTGCGGATTATGCAACAATTATCTGACTGATACTATGCATGTTCTTCCACAATGATTAATAAAGAGGAAAACTTTAAAAGCAAAACAAAATGACAAAAGGATTTTAACATACTGTTTGTTTTGTTTTCAAAGGAAGATCCGAGACTGAAAATTTCTGCTCATCCGAGGAGAAAGACTTCCCTAGATCCAGTAGACCTGGGCCCATTACCAGTAAGTAAACTGTTTTATACTTGTTTTGCAGGTGCAATTTAAATATTTAAATTAGCATTACCGAAACTTGTATGTGAGAAATGCACCCTGCTTTTTTTATACAAAAAATACTCTGTTTTGAATTCCAGTGCTGAGAGTACATGGAGTTGGGGGGAGTGCCCCTAGCTGCAGATTGTGTTGAGTTCTATGCAGACTATGCAGTCAGAAATTTATAATGAAAGTGTCTCCTCCTTACAGCCAGGGTGGGAAGAGAGAACTCACACAGATGGAAGAATATTCTTCATAAACCACAGTATGTACAATGTAGTATTCTCCCCCTACTCATCATTTTATTTCTGAATGCTATCTAAATTAATGGAACTCATTAAGAAATGTCTTGTAGATACAAAGAAAACACAATGGGAGGATCCTCGACTGCAGAATGTTGCAATAACTGGACCAGTAAGCTTTCCTTATGTAGCTTTGCATGTTTAGAAAGCTTTCTGTAGAAATGGTCTTTAAATGCCAGAAAGCAAAATCAGTTCCCAGAGTAATAAGAAAGTTTCCTTACAGACCTGGGGAGTGGGGATTTGAAGTAGGTAAGAAACTTTATTTTTATCTGCAGTGTCCAAAATCAGCAAGTGCTCCCAGATATACTGAGCATGAAAAAAAAAAAATAATCCTCAAACCCTCAACACTGAATTATAGAAAGCCTTGTATGTTCCCTTTTCCAATGCTTTCAAAGCTTG
>WUAM01000431.1:76002372-76019876 GCA_024336885.1 Actenoides hombroni | reverse complement strand
ACCGCTAAATGATGACTTTGTAATGGTAAAGGGAGCCACTGGCCAAAGTGAAAACGGCCCAGCTTCTTGTGCACCCCCAGCCTGCTCACTGGTGGGGTGGGGTGAGAGGCAAGGAAGACCTTGACTCTGTGTAAGCACTGCTCAGCAATGACAAAAACACCCCTGGGTTATCAACACAGTTCCCAGCACAGATCCAAAACATAGCCCCACAAAATCTACTGTGAAGGCAGGTAACTCTACCCCAGCCTAACCCAGCTCAGTCTGTAAGTTATATAGGAATTCAAACTTGCAATGAAAATCAGATACCTAGACTTTGGCTTAAGTCAGTTAAGCTGTACTGAAGACTTGACTCTAAACTCCCTATGATGTTTTCTTAAAATATTTTTAGACAGTAAGATTCTTTAAATATAAACATTATTGTCTCAACCTGTTTTTAAAATTAGTTTGTGTTTTCTGATTATTAAAAAAAATGTATTCTTATACTTTCAGGACTGAAAAAATTAATGAGTGATACAGTGTAACATTTTTAGAGGAAGAACGTGGTCCTTACAATTTTCTTGTTCTGTTTGTTTCCCCAATAATAATTCTTATCTAGGGTAGTCATGGGCAGAGTTATTTTTATTCAGTCTCTTTAATCTACTACTAGTTTTGCTGTCCTATAAGAATACAGAATATAGTTCCTATCTGTTTCTAAGTAACAGATTTATAGATATGTGCTGATTTTATTTTTTTCTTTTTTTTTCAGTGCTATAGAATCATAGACTGGTTTGGGTTGTAAGAAACCTTAAAGATCATCTAGTTCCAACCCTCTCTGTCATGGGCAGGGACACCTCCCACTAGACCAAGTCGCTCAAAGCCTCATCCAGCCTGGCCTTGAACACTTTTTAGGGGGTGGGAGGAGGCAATCACAGCTTCCCTGGGCAACCTGTTCCTGTACCTCACCACCCTCCCAGTGAAGAATTTATTCCTTATATCTAATCTAAATCTACCCTGTTTCTGTTCAAAGCCATTACTCCTCATCCTGTCGCTACATACCTCTGTAAAAGGTCCCTCTCCAGCTTTCCTGTAGGACCCCTCTAGGTACTGGAAGGCTGCTATAGCATCTCCATGGAGCCTTCTCTCCTCCAGGTTGAACAACCCCATCTTTCTTATGCTGGGGACCCTGGAGCTGAACACAAGGTCTCACAAGAGTGGAAGAGGGGGCGAGATCATCTACCCCTACCTGCTGGTCACACTTCTTTTGATGCAGCCCAGGATACAGTTGGCTTTATCTTAATTTTCGTTTCCTAAGACTTACTGCTTAATGCCTAACAATAAAGGAAAGATAAATAGATTGAGAGATGAAGAGTCCAAAATACATTACTTCAGATAATGCCATGATCTTATCACCATTTTTCTGCACAAGACATTTTTGGTCCTGAGATTGCCAAGTTTCAACTTTTTCAAAGGCCTGTTAGGTTTATACAGTTGCGGAGTCTCTGTTTCCAATACAGCATTATCCAAGGTAGCAGCATTCACTGGGCTGCAATGGAGCATCTTGTAGCTTAAAGGTGGCTACTCTATGTTGTATTTACTATTTTGTAATTCTCTCTCTTAGGATAGTGAATATTACAATTCTCTGAGATGGATTCTTGAAAATGATCCGGCAGAACTGGACCTCAGATTTATAGTTGATGAAGAACTTTTTGGTCAGGTTAGTAGTTTATGTAAAGCAGAATAGACAAAACATGAAAGAAAACATTTGACCTTTGAAATGAGCTGTTTTTATCTGTGTGGTATTAAGAAAACCCCTTCAATCACTGTCATGTTGGTTTGTTCACTCAGCTTCTTTTAGCTGGCTCATGCATTGCTCTGTTAGCCTGGTTTGGATGTGACAAAGGACTTGGAAATAATCAGAGCTTCAAAAAATAGCTTGTGCTTTTTTTCTTAAATACTACTTGTACTGAAAAGTAGTTTTTGTTGTGAATGCAACTGATACTAAGATATCCCCAGTCCCATTACTTAATCTGGAGTAGAGGTTGGTTTTATGTGATTGGCTGGAGAGGATGAGCTCTTCTGGAAATGGTTGGAATCATAAATTTCACTGTGAGATAATAATAGGTTTGGGGTTTTTTAATCCACCATGTACTAGAAAACCATGGAATAAACAAGGTTTGTTGTGTAGAAAGCTATCTAAGAAAAGTCATGTAGAAATACAACAAGTCTTGGATAAAAATTCCAAACTATAGGTACCAACTTGATCTAAGTAGGATAATGATCTTTGTGGTCTTGTGTAACTAAAATTATCCTAAGTAGGAGTGTGAAAATGTGCATCTGTAATGAACTGAAAATCAGGTATTGGTCTAGTGAGGTTCTAGTAGCATAAATCATCACATAACAGATATGCATATTGATTCACTTAGTTACTGGGACCATTGAATTGTTCTGGTTTTTTCTGTGGGATTTGGAAAAATGGTTGGGTCCTTGAATATGCAGTTAGTGAAGTCAACATTACTGCCAACTTGTGTGTAAACTTAAGTGATCTACTGTAGCAGTTTAGGAAAAAATGGAGGTTGCCCCATTTCAGCCTGGCATCCCTGAATAACACATTTTTAAAAAAACAGTCAACCAAATTATGTTTATTCAGGTGACCTGAAAAACTGCTTCTATTTCACATAGTCCTCAAACTGCAGTCTTGATTCAAGAGTTAACTGAATTACCTAATATTAACATAAGAATTCTGTTCTATACTTACCTAATTAAAGACCTGTTCTATGCATTGCATTTAGACCCATCAACATGAACTGAAAAGTGGGGGATCAGAAATAGTTGTCACCAACAAGAACAAGAGAGACTACATACAGTAAGTAGTGGTCACTATGTGCAATGTGTCTCACTGGACTGCCTCTTTAGTAATAGGGGCTGTGTGTAGTTGTAATAATAAAAGAAAGTTGTTGCTTTGTCTACAAATTGCTTTTATTTTAAATGTTTGTGTTTCTCTCCCCTCTTTTTTTTTTTTTTTTAACAGTCTTGTAATTCAGTGGAGATTTGTGAGCAGAGTACAGAAACAAATGGCAGCCTTTAAAGAGGTATAGTTTTAGTTGGAAAAGAAATTCTAGTAATTTATTGCATCTAATCTTAAAACAGGCCTTTTTGGACATCCTGAAGACCCACAGATAATGTTACAGGAGTAAAAAAGGCAGTGAGTCCTGCTTGTAGTGTCAGCTTTGAATTATTTCAGACTTAAAAACCTTTTTGGTATACTTTTGAGTTGTTTATTTCCTGTTGAAAAATTGGCGTATTTCTCAGTTCTGGCTGACGTATTTAGCTGTAGTGCAAACTACTTAATGAACTCTCCAGAAATGGGAATTAAATCAAACTAATAGAATTAAACTAAACTAACTGGTTTCACTGTATTTGTGTAAGTATTGCATATGTCATATTTGGACTTAGGTATTCACCATTCAGTGTTGCACAACAAAGATGTGAGATGAGTCAAAATTAGAAGTACTATAACCGAACTGGGGATTGCTGATGTCCAAACATCTGTATTTGATGTATTGCTTGAGCTCTGTTTACTAAAGCATCTGAGTATCATTCTCAGTGAACAAAAATGCTTAAATAATGTTGACTTGATTTTAAAAAAATTCCCTCATCTTTTTAGGGCTTTTTTGAACTAATACCTCAGGATCTGATTAAAATATTTGATGAAAATGAGCTAGAGGTAAGTTCATCATGGAAAAGAAAATAAATTGTTGAAACTTAATGTTGCTGACTTAAATTTTGGTGGGTGTTTTGTTTTGTTTTTTTTCTAGTTATTAATGTGTGGACTGGGAGATGTGGATGTGGCTGATTGGAAACTACATACAAAATACAAAAATGGCTACAACATAAATCATCAAGTAATACAGTGGTTCTGGAAGGTATCATGCAGTGCTAATTTTTTTTTTTTTACTGTTTTTTTAATTTATTTTTTTTACTAAAATCTGATCAAAAGCTGCCACCTTTTAGCTATGCTAGTTTTATTGTGTGATTCATCTATAGGTAGGTAAATAAAACCCATAAAAACTCCTGAGAAAGTAAGAGAAAACTACAAAAGAGATGTATGGTAAGAATGCAAATACAATACTGATACTTTCTTGTTAAAAAAGAAAAAAAATCCATGTCTGACTGGGTTTAAAAGATATTTCTGTGTAGGTTCTTCTGACGTGGTTACACTAAAGAGGTGTTAAACTCTTCTGTTTAATAAATTACAGGAATTTGGCTGCTAGTTCATAACATCAGGAAACTTCAAAGAAAGTAGGGGCCAAATCTTCAAGGGAAGTATTTTAACAGCCTGCTTAGCCAGTAACCATACTCTTGTTACAGTGCCATTAAAAAAAATTGTTGACTGCATAGCTTTTTGTAATAGGCAGAGAAGTAGAGTATGTGTGTCATTAAAAAACCTGCATGTATGTATATCAAGGATAATGATTTAGACATGGAAACTATGTTGCATAAATCTGCTAGCTTAAAGCCTTATTTTAAAAATAAGTCTTTAATTGTAAACGTTATCATACATAGGCAGTCTTAATGATGGACTCTGAAAAGAGAATAAGATTACTTCAGTTTGTTACTGGCACGTCACGCGTACCAATGAATGGGTTTGCTGAGCTGTATGGTGAGTACTTATGATTATATGCACAATTAAGTACCAGAGAACACAATACCCATATTGTCATGGTATTTGACTTCAAATATAGGCACGTAATTTTTCAATTTTGCTTTAAAAATGAGTGAGTATATACTGGCAGTTCTAAGATGCAAAGTTAGAGAAGAGTCACTTAAATCACACACACATTACCCATGTTGTATAAATACTTCATTTTACTTCTGGTTTTGAATGTATAGGACTTCTCAAATGAATGTAGATTTTTGAAGTTCTAAATTGCTGAAAAAAAATCTCTGTTTAGCACGTGATTGGACTTGAAGAAAATTCTCAGCTATCTACGATCTGATTACACAGACATGCTGGAATCAGTAGTTAACTTCAGATTCTCCTAAGCTCTCCAGCTGCTTTTATCTGCTCACAAGCCACAGTTGTACAGATACAATTGTTTGTGAGGATATACTCTAAAGAGAACCACTGAAATTACCCTGGTTAAACATAATGCCAAAAGAAAAGTAGTGAACCTACAGTACAGAGACTGAAACAAGCAGAGATGGCAGAAGGGAGCAGACTTCAATACCAGAGCCAGAAAACTCACTGCAGAAAGACTGCGGGCAAGCGGATAGAACAACCCACAAAGGGTGGGGATGTTTTCAGCTGCCATCAGCTATTATGTTTTCTGCTAGACTACTTTATTAAGGCTAAAAGTGCTTGAGATCCTGTGCAACTGACTGAATAACATAAACATTTCCTTCTTTGTAAACAGTAATTTGTTTATAAAACACTAGAATTGTGAACAAATACCACCCAGCATGTGTCCCCATTTCTCCCTTGCTTCATTTTCATCCTAGTACTTAGAGTTTTTTTTTCTGTTCCATCAGTGAATGAGTTTGAGTTTCAGTGGGAAGGGCAGTGCCCTCCAATGGACTTGAGCCATGTGTCTGCTGTTGCACCTGAACCATGATACTGTTGGGGTTACAGCACATACGTCACAGCGGAACCTGATCAGAATTCTGTTGTCTCTGGATTTTTGTTTGTCTGATAACACTGATAAAGATAAAACTAAGGAATGATATAGGGAAATAAACTGTTGAAGCTCTTGGCTTCCTTCTGCCCAAGGATTAGGATATCCTTGGACAGTCTTCTAGCCAAGTCCCCGTTTCTGTAATTCTTTTCATTCCTTAATGAAAAACTTGATTAGCAGTTGTCTTGCACAGTGCTTTGTTTCTTTCTCGTACAGTTATTGTGCTTTACTGTGGCCAGCATGCCATCCTCACTAAACTGCAGTAATGATCACAATCACATTTCCAGTACCTGCTTGTATTTGAAGAACTGTAGGTGGTTCTTCAGTGCTTCGTGTTGGTATGTGGCTTTTTGCTGCTGCTGGGCAGCCCCTGCGCTGCTTGCTGTCCCGCCTCCTGGCTGCAGTCCTGGAGCTGGCTTTCTTTCTAGCCGCACATCTCCCTCTCGTGGCCCACAGATGCATTTCTGCTCACAAAAGGGGAGTGCTTAATGTCCAAGAGCAAATCCACCCAGGTTTGAGAACTAGGACACTGAACAGGAGTGGCTTTCTTATATTTCTTGTCTTCCTCACACCCTGCTTTGTCAGCCTCTAGTGAATTAGTTGGATAGCTAATATTCAGACTTTTTCTTACTTAGTTATTGAAAGGGAGCTTTATCTTCTTGTCACATAGAATGCAGTCAGTCACAGAGCTGCTTCTCTGTTTCATCCTTATTCCAGGCGTCCTTACTAGTCACGTTTCTAACCAGCCTTCTGCATTAAAAAACATGTAACACAAAGAAGAAAGTAAAGAAGAGGAACTGGAAGTGTTCCCACAACTACTGGCATACCTGTCTCACTGATAATATTTTAGGATGAAGTGCTCAGTGTTGGCTGCCATCTGTCTAGTTCACTCACTAGACTTGTATGAAGTATAGTTTCTGTGTGTTCGTTGGTATTTCCTACCTTTTTGTGTATGGTAGTAGTTGTGAAAGGGTTTTCTCCTCCTCTCGTTTTATTTTCATGACTGGAATGAATTGTCTTAGTTGTTGTTTTGGTGGGTTTTTTTGTTGTTGTTGTTTTGTTGCTTTTGGTTTTTTCCTATTTGTAAGTTGGCTAACATCTTCCAAATCCACAATTATTACATGTTATCATAATATCATTTAATTTTCCTATGAATATGTATACATTTCTTTTTTTCATGTCTCCATAGAACTACAAAGGAAATCTTTTTGAATTGACAGTTATAACTCATGTAGTCAAAAAAACCCAAAAAACATTTTGGAGGAATCTTGAAAAAAAGGGAAGATGTCTGCCTGCAGTAGAAAATCAAATTAATTTCATGAGTCTAAATGTGCTCTGTGCAGCACTTAGACCTCAGCAGTATTCATAAATCAACCTGTTCTCATTACCACTGCTCATGTTTTCACATCTTCCATTTCAGAAGCAGGAGGCTACTCGTACTTGAGTAGCCATCTGCCTTGGAATATAGTTCTGTAACTGTATTGATGATCTCCTTGTAGAATAGTCAGAGGGCATCCACCATCAGACATTATCTCCTGTTCTCTGGCAAGATAGTGATTTCTTCTAACCTTTTTTTTTAAACTACATTGTCCTCTCCAGACATACACAAATGCTTTCAACAGCTTAAGGAAGTGGTTATGAAATGCCCTTTGCATCTTCTTGGCAAGAGTGGGGAGGTCCAAGAAGCTTTCAGCTGTAACATGCTAGGACAGTTGCTGAAGGCATAGGTGTAGCTGGAGCTGCACCCGCTAGCCAAAAAAAGTTCTCTTGGGTGCTTATGTCCATCTCTGGACTGCACATATGGTCACAATGTTTCAAAAAGTTCTCAGGTACTCTGCTCTGTTGTTGCACAGGTAAAGGTGGGCATTGAATGCTTTCTGCCAGGTTACATAACTTGGTACAAACATCTTAAATTCTTACATGCAAAATTCATATGGCATAAAACTGTCTTCTGGGTAAAATTTTTCATGACAACTACTATGCTTATACATTTAGATCTTAGACTTCTGAGTTTAAGCTGTAAAAGTCCCTTGAAATTAAGATACTTAAAAGAAATAATTAAAAACACAAGTAAACTGGGATTAATGACCATTCCTGAGTATAGCTGGTATTTGATTCATATAGATAGTTTCTGCTAATGTCAGAATTGGATTGCAGAAAGCCCCACAATAATTCATAAGTTGAATTTCTAATTATAAAAGAATGTCATGATCGGGTGAAAACTGATGTATTCTTTACTGCAGGTTCAAATGGACCACAGCTGTTTACAGTTGAACAATGGGGTACCCCTGAAAAGCTGCCAAGAGCTCATACCTGGTGAGTATTTAGTTTGGGTACATTAGGGCTTTTTGCAAGAGTGATAAAATGCTTAAGAGTTTTCATCTGTTTTTCAGCTTTAATCGCTTGGATTTGCCTCCATATGACTCGTTTGAAGATTTATGGGATAAACTTCTTCTAGCAATTGAAAATACTCAGGGTTTTGATGGGGTTGATTAAGACACAGACATAAATTATATTGGTCCAGTGCTGCAATTTCATTTTAAGAGTTTACAAACAAATTTGAATTTTCCAGGGACTACCATTGTATTTAGTCACGTGACTATTGAATCTTCCTAATATCACTTGTAAAATAAGTACACATTAAAAATTTACTAACTTTTGAAAATGTATTTTGCCACTTCCACAGTTTTCTGTACTTTGCTAATAACTACAATAGACACATTGGATGGTCCAGTGTCAAGTAAGTCAAAAAGCTACAATGTTTATAAGCAGCTGCCTCTTTTACAGTATTTGACAGACTGTCCTGTAGTAAACTACTGAAGTACAACTGTGAAGAAATCTTTGCAGAGGGTGTAAATTCGAATTAGTGCTTTAAGAGAAGCGACTGAAACTTAATCTGTTTTTAAAAACAAAATTAAAACCAACAAAGTTCGTGTAATGCAATCTCCTCATCTGTGCTGTTTCAGGCTGTTTGCTACAGATCTGCCCAAAGCACCTTTTGATTCAGCATATTAGGTAAAACATTGGAAAGCATTGGGTTGCGTTATCAGCCATCTGTTTGCAGAATATTGACTCGCTGATACATTTTATTTGATACATTTCTGTTTCTAACTTGATTTTGTTAAAAAAGCATAACAAACCCAGGATTTTTATAAAAAACCAAACAGACAAGCAGCATTAATTCTGAGTTGTAAGGAGAAATTATATCAATTCTTTGTCTGAATTTGTATACCGTTGTTGGTTTATTGAGTAGTCATCACTTTTTTTGATAAATTTGTAGATCAACAGTATTTTCAATTTACCATTTTGCAACAAATTAAAGTGGAATTTGTATGGATATCACTCAGTATTAGTTACTGGTAGTTAGAGGCCTTTATTATCCATTCTTGCAGTATTGCACTACATAACAATAAAGAACATGTTTACAGGGTTTTCTGGGCCAAATTCAGCAACCTGGTATGTGCAAACTTCTCTGAGCTACATGGAGTTTATGCACATGTAACCAGATGCAGAATTTGGTTCTGTAATATGTTTACAGGTTATGCTAGTTTCTACAGCTGCATTTTTGTATTTTTTTTCCTCCACTGTTAGTCTAGAAACCAAATTTGTTAATACAGTATAACCAAAGTCATAACCAACAATGTGCAATTTATTGTAGATCAACTTGTCATATAAATATTAGTTCGATTTCTTTTGTAAATGTGGGTATTTTTTGTATTAATGTTAACATGTTTTTTGAGCAAGCGTTGGTTACAATGGTTAGCAAAGTTGGTTCTAAAAGAAAAAATTGGTTTATAACCTGACTTGCTCTAATTTTAACATTTTATTACCAATACGATCTGACGAAATGATAGTACCTAGCTTTGGCCAGCAAATTTCTGTTTAGTCACAGTCTTTATAAATATGCAAGAAGGAAGTGTAGCACATCTCTCTATAAGGATATGTAAATTGGGTAACAAATGTAATGGGTCTTAAGGGATATTTAAAATCCCACTTTGTTTTATTCTTTGACTGGGTCATTAGGACCGAGAATATTACATGTAAATAAAGGTAACTTATAAAAATTTCCCAAATCTATATGCAGTTTTGTAAAACATGAATGATATATCAGTAAATCTGTATAGATTTGAATGTAGCAGGTTTTGTTGCATACTTTAAAAAGTAAGGATCTGGAGAGCAGTAAATAAAAGTTTATTCTAATAAGTTGTGACTCAGTTCCTTGAAGTGCAAATCATTAGTCTTGAAATAGCAACAATTCAGTAATTTTAGTACTGGTAGGTAGACTGGGGCAGCATTTTCAGCACAATATGTTGTGTTTTTGTTTCAGTGTTGAGGTGTGGCAGTGCTGTTTCCTAGCGTTCTGCTCCCAAGACACGCGCTCTTTGAAAAATGTATTCCATGTTTTTATAACAGCTCTCAGTCGCTGCGAGCCTTCATCGTGTGGCCAGCCTAGAAAAGCTACAGGGCAGACAGGCAAAGGTGGAGTCCCCATAGAAATGCCAGCTGACTGCTGCTGGGGGAGGCTCAGGCTCCTCTCTCCTGCTGTAGGAACACTCTTCTCAGCTGGTCAGCAGGCACACAGCCAATGGACTTTTGTGGTGAGTGTGGCAGGGGTTATGAAAGGGGCCTCAAAACTCTGCTCCAGGCAGCATAGACTGCCCAGCAGTGATGGGAATGTGCTTGGTCTCCAGTGCCAGCTGGGGAATAGCAGCCCTGGCGTGTGGGTGGAAGCTCCTGCAGAAGGATGCTGCTGCCAGGTGTCAGGCTACAGGAAGTACCTGGTGCCTCTCCCCAGAGCCAGGGCAGGGCTGGCCTGGCCTTGCCTGCAGGAGCTCTTCTGTGGGCAAGACATGGAGTTGTCCCATGAAAAAGCTACAGGAGAAGTGAGCAGAGTTGTAGCATCGGGGAGGATGAACAGACAGAGGTCACAAGGGTTTTCACAGAGACCTTGTAGAGGCTGAAGACCAAACCATGCAGTGGGAGTAAGAAGGAGCGACTGGAGGTCATACGCAGGCAGGTGGTCAATGGAGATTTCCAAGATGGATGAAGCTGGAAACTTCTGACTTCTGACATCAGAAGAAAAGCTTCTTCTCTACTCTTGGGTAAGAGTTTACAAAATGGTTATGATGGTGTAATAAATGAAGAAAGAAACAAATTGCATTAAGTTCACACCAAGGAATTATGGGTGATACAGTGCAGTCTCCCTTCTGTGGGCTTTAAACTAGGTTTAGTGAGGAATAGTGATAAGAGCATGTGGCTAAGTAGGAGAAGAGAGGTTGATGGTGCTAAGTATTGGGGCAGGGTGATGGGAGTGATGCAGCCCTTGTGGAGGATGCCATTTGCTGAAGGGGGCCCACCTTGTGCCTGAACATGCTCACAGGGAGAGACCAGGAGGAGCAAGAGCCATTGTATGGCTGGTGTAGGGAGTTAGGTGGAAGGGGTGCCAGGCTGGTACAGAGCTTTGTGGGTTTGGGTGAGAGGAGAGACACCAGTACAGGAAACATACTGGTGAAGACTTGTCCTAGGCCACCTGTTTGTTGTGAGTAAGTAGGCAGAGTGGTCTTTGAAGCATCGTAAGGAATTCCAAAACTGCAAACCCTGGCTCTTATAGGAGACTAAACTCCCTGATATCTGGGGGAAGGTCAGCATGAGGCGGGGCAACCTGGGAGGCTTTGGGGATGTGTGGGTGTGCGTGTCACGAACAGCTAAACAAGGGTGCTGGCTTGGCCAGGTACAGAGATGCTCTTTGAGATCTTCTCCTTGTCCCTTTGTACTTGTGTTTCCTTCACATCGCACCTCTGCGTTCCCTGAAACACATACACTTCAATTTTGGGGGCAACTGCAAAGATGCCCTTATTTTTTTCACTAGAAACACTGTTCCTAGTAGGGACTCTGTGTGCCAGCTGCTGCAGGGCACTTACCCTGGCATTAGAGCTGGGAGTTTAACAGCTGCTTCCTTGGGTTTTAACAGCCAGCTCTTTCACACTGACCTTCCAGTGATCTTAACACCCAGCGGTGCCAGATGAGTGGTAAGGCAGAAAAATTTCCCAGGTAGGTATGAGCTAAATCTCTCACTCTGCTGCAAGGGACAGGGTAGAGGGTTGATGGGCAGTAAAAGGTTTTGCACAGATCTCTTCAAAAAGCATAGCTATCTTTTAAGGGGAGCCTTGAGCAAGCTAATGCTGGAGCAGGTGCTGGACCGTAAGGTGAGGCAGAAGGTGGTTGCAAGAGGAACAGTTTCACCTTTCTCTGACGGAAGAACACTGCACTGAACCGCTGTGGGGGGCTTGGGTAGTTTCCTGGGCTGATCCAAGCCCGAGAGATGTAAGGAAAACAGTTCCCCCGCCACTCATTATGCTTCGGGCGGTAAATCCCGATTCAAACCGGCTTTTAAAGAACCTGAAACACGCGACTGAGGATCTACCCCGCATTTAACCCTTTGTCGTTCTGCCCGCAGCCCCCGCCGCTCTCTGAGGGGCGTCCTGCGGCGGCGCGGTCCGGGCAGGGCCGCCAGGTGGCGCCGCCGCGGGGCCGCCCGCGACCGCAGCGCGGCCGGTGCCGCTTCCGCCCCTCCCTGGTGCGCGGGCAGCCCCGGGGGTGCAGCTCCCTGCTCGCAAGGTGTGGGGACAGCGGCCAAGGGCCGCCCCGAACCGCTCCCCAGTGTTCCAGGGCCTTAGCTCTGCCGGCCAAGTTCGACCCCTTCTGTCTGGTATTTAATGAGGATGGTGGTGACGGTTTTTTTCGGGTATTGATTATTGCCATTCTCTAGCGAATGGCGTTCCCGTTTCTGACTAGCTACGATGCTGTCAAAGTGCGTTTATTTCCCCTAAAAAAGGTAAAGTGAATTGATTAACCCCAATGAAGGCTTGCAGTATAAACTATTTATAATTTAAAGGTCTACTTAGACTGCTGTGGGCAAGGTTTTCTTAGATTTTTTTCAATCTATGTCAATAATTTGATTCGTATTGACTGGAAGGGTTTTGATCTGAAATTGTCTTTCTCTAAGATAGCTCATTTACTCCAGAGGTGATCACCTGTGTGGAAATGCTTTGCAGTCTGGTGTTATAGAAGTCAGACTTCAGGTATGAGCAACAAGCATTCAGCAATAACTTGGAGGTTTGGGGCATTCGGGCAGTGGGTTTTTTCTTCAAAATTCATTTCTCTCAACTGAGAAGATTTTGAGGCTGGGTGTTATTTGTATCAAATCTTTCCCTTCTCGCAGTGACACAGGTGGTTCTTCAGCATTCTGTTGTATCAAGAGGCAGAGCTGTGGTTTAGTAGGAAGCTAAACCAATTTCTTTTAAGAGCCACTTAGGCTGCTTGAGGGACATGCGACTTAAACTTTTTAATTACTATTTTTATAAAGTTACACTTGCGGCATATTAATCAAATTATTTTTTAGTAAAGATAGAGTTGAGTATTTATGCATCAAGCCTAGGCAAAATATATGAATGTAGGCTACTCATTTTCCTTCTCTAACCTCATTGTTTTATACATAAACTTATTTTGCAAGCTATCTAGTACCTTGACATTTGATTTGTTCTATAAATCTGTAGCACAGTTTGGTGTTATTTCACTAACCGATGATGTCGTTGCAAAAATCTGCGTGTCCCTCCTGGAAATCCACAGGTGCCTCTGGCATACTGTCAATGTGAAACATGTCCTGGATCAACACAGGTTTCCTCTTTTTCTTCTGTACTTTCTGTCAGTGTGACTTCAGTGTTACTTAGCAAATGCACAATACTCTAACAATTCCCTAGAGTGGGAATTGCATAATTACGGTGATAACATGCTAAAATACATATTAAAACTGAATAGATGTAGTTTTAAATACTCTTTTAATTATTTCTTGTGTGGTCAAAAAAAAAAACACCACCTCAATTGTTAGACCAGGCTCTTCTGTCTGTCATTCTTCATGCTTTCTGTTCATTTGTGTTTTCCTTTCTGTTTCTCATTAGTTTGTTGTGTTGCTTGGGTTCTCCACGTACAGTCTTATCAAATGGGTTTTTTTGTAGGAGACTCTGCTTTTTCAGGAAAGCTTGATTATTTTAAATATCTCCTCTTCTTAATGAATGATTTCTTCAAAGGAATAAATAGCTATTCTTATGATGTGAACTAAGAGGAGCTCACTTATTTATCTGCAGTTAGACCACCACTGCCACCAAGAATGCATACCTCCAGTGCCATAGCAGCACCTTATTAAAAGGTCTGTATGCTTAAAAGGCAACCAACACCTTCCATCTTCCATTGTTAAAAATGGAAATTAAGCACTTAGCAGCTGACATACTGCTCTGTGGCATCACAAAAGCAGTAAGGGATGCAAGCACTATCTTTGGTACTCTTACACCAAATCATTTTTCTTTGAAGTGAAGACTTAATTGCTTTTTCAATGTGGAACATAGATCATTAGCACGCTAATCAGAATACAAACAGCTCACAAAGGGTATAATGAGGGAGAACTTCCCTGTAATGCTTGGTTTACATTCACGTGACTCAGTAGAAAAATGTTTTGTTTTGCTGAGCTGTCCTTAATTTGAAGTTTCTTGCTTAATGAGACTTCAAACAAATTCCACATTGTAGGTTTCAGGTTTTCATCCCAGAGAGAGGCTTGGGATTTCGGGGGGGGGGGGAAGCAAAGCAGCTCGGAAAACCTGACCAGACATCAAGTGAGTGAGCAGGCCTCTGGAGGAAAGGCAGATAAGGCAGCCTTCCGAAATGTGACACAATGTAAAACTTTCTGTTGAAATACACCACAGTCTAAAAACATACATCACAATTTGTTTTTCTTAAGCCCTTTTGAGTTTAATTTAATGGAAAATGTTTTCATAATTGTCTGATAGCTTTTCTGATATTTTCTACAAGCTGAAATATTTCTGACTCGGGTTTTGTTTTGAGGGCTGGGAAGTATGACCTTTCCGAGGCTGTGAACACACGTCCTACTAGGAATTGCTGCTTGGGAGTACGCAGAATGCTCAAGGTTTAAATCAAATTGCCCTGAGGACTGCTTACTGACCTTTTGAATGCGAAGCTGTCAAAACCTTCAACTAGACATAAGCTAGAGAAGAACACTTAAGGCAGATCAATGCAAATAGAAAACAATGTGGTTCTAACTTTTGGTAAATTCCTAGTTAGCGAGAAACAGTTCCTGTGCTGCAAGAGCTGCTGGAAACAAACCCACCCTGACGAACAGTTGCTGTGAGTAACACGTAATAGCTGTTTTTCAGAGAAAACCTTTTATAATCTACTTAAGAAATTAAAAGTTTTCATTAATTGCCAAATCCTGATATAGTTATCTGAGCAGGATGCTTCATTGACTTCAAAGGGATTTTTGTCTACGTAAGGAATGCAGGGTCAGGCCCTTAACTAGTGATAACTTTCTTCAGTGTGTTGTCAGATATGTCAAACTGTGCCACTTTAGTAGAGGTTACCCTGGCCGTGCAATGTCATCCTTTTGTCCTGAAAACCTGCTTTTTTAACTTTGCCCAGATAATAGAGTTTTTGGGTGGGTGCTATATAGAAGAGCTTAGAAATTACTCTCCAGCTAAGATGTGGTTTTTGTGAATATAGTTTGTTTGCTTCAAATAGCTACAACACATGATTTTCTAGTTATGACACATTATATATTAAAATCAGTTGCAGAAAGTAACTTTGGTTTTGAGGCCCCTCTACTCTATGAATTGCTGCCCAGCAATTTGTTGTCCATCATTAATAGATTCATGCCTAATTAATTGTTCATGCACTATCGCTTGCTGTAATGCAGAGTTTTAAGTAAATGTCTTCCTTTCTATGTAGGCTTACAGAAATGGGCCAAAACCCAGGGGACTGAGAAGCTGTTTATTCATATGTTGATTCTCAGTCTAGTAATTACAGGCATCCTGTGCAAAAAGTATTAAGCAATCATGTATATCCTGTGCTGAAGACTCACAGAATAATTACTTCACAGGTTAGTAAAAAATAAATCTCTGTGCTTTATCAGAATATTACAACTGCTCTTCTCGTAGTGTAATTAAAAATTTGCTTTCAAAACTTGAGATGCTACTTCATCCAAGGCAAAAGTAATAAAAGTAATACAGTTGAGCTCTATTAACATGTAGCTAAAAAAGATGCCTTTTTCCAATATAATTAATTCTTACTTTTCTCCACATTGCGAATTCAAAGTCTGACTGTAAATCATTCTAAGAGCAAATTTTCACTTTCTATAAATGTCTTTGATTTTTTAAAGAGGTGAAGTTGACTTTTTTTTCCACAATTGTGTAAACCTGAGTTAGGAAAGGGAACAACATTTCAGTCATGTAAAAAAAACGTTAGCTATTTAATTGACTCTTAAGGTGCAAACAGGCTGGATCAGTTGATTCCTCACTGTAGAAATTAATCCAAATCACGCTGTATCTAACTCAAAGACCAAACAGCTAAATCAGTTGATCTGGGGCCGCAGACAGGGCTGCAGCAGTGATGGGATGTGACAGGGAGCTGAGCTGCAGGGTGTGACTCAGGGTATCCCTCACTGGAGGTGTTAACAGGGAGGGGGCTGCAGCTTGCTCAGGATGCCTTGGAAAGGGCATTTGTCCATCTCTGCCCCTCCCCTGAAGCCAGTAGGAGTTTTAATACTTGGAGGAGGATTTGGACTACCCTCTGCATGTTGAAGGTTTTCTTTTCTCTAGTTAGGCTAAGGCATCATGCTTTCAATGCTGCAACAGCTTGCTGATGCTTAACGGGATGTCCCTGCGGCCCCAGCCACTCCAGATGGGATTTTCACTCAGTGACTTGTACGGGTCTGGTCCTTAACTGAGAACATTAGGCCAGTTTAGCTCACTAGTTTGTCATAAAACTCCTCACTAGACAAACACACTTTTTTTCCTAGTTACTTAGGATGAATATTTTGGCATGCACATGGTGTGCATTCCATATGTATATTATTTGCCCAATATAAGTTCTGTCATGGGACAGCATTTGGCCACTGTGAACTTCCAGAGGCATCTGAACATAAATGACAGCAAAATGTTATTTAGCATTTAGCAAACATAATCCTGGGGTAATGATTAGATACCAGATAGCAGCATAGCCAAAACCAAGGTTTGCTACCAGCAGCCTTAACTGCCAGTTGTTCTCCTGCTGCACTATGCAGGCCCATCTGTGTATGCCACATACTAAACTGAACCAGGGACTTGATTTTGGGGAAAAAACCCCGAAATCAAAACAAGAGAACCCTAAGAACAAAACAAAAACCAACCAAAAAACCAACACAAAAGCAAATAAACAAACAAGAACTTGTATTTCTCCCCACAAGTTATTTCCATCAGGATCAGTTCTCTGATCAGATTCCTCCCTTGGCCATGCAAGCTCTGATGTCAGCCCAGCGTGGGTACTGCAAGTTGCAAGGTGCTGAATTGCATCAAACAAACTGAGGGTGCCTGTGGATGTGCTTCCAGCAGAGCCTCTGATCTCCTCCTCCTGTCCTGCTATGCCTGGGCAGGGGCCAGATAGAGACCTGAGCCACATTAGCAACAGTGCAGGGGAAAGAGGAATTGGGGTGGGCTGCTCTATTTCTCCTCAGCCTCCTGTGCTGCACAGGGCCCTGTGATCCAGACATGCTTCCTGTCCTCAGCTTCAGTCCAGTACTGGGCAGACGGCTCTTCCAGAGCCTCTAAAACATGAGAAATCCCTGTGGGCTCCCAAGTGACTCCCACAGCCCAGCTGAGATAAAATCCTAGTGGCTGCAGCTAACAGAGGCAATAATTTCGGCATCAAAAGAAATCACCCCTGTGCTGCCCAGCTTTTGGCTCCCCTCGCTTTGACCCCCCCCCCCCCCCGACCCTTCCTGTGCACCGGTCGTTCTCGTGTTCTGTTGTGTTA
>WUAM01000431.1:75967107-75994945 GCA_024336885.1 Actenoides hombroni | reverse complement strand
CGCTGCTGGGCGCGCGCGGCGGGTTAATTTCTCCCTCGCCTCGCGTGGGGCGATGAGCGGCCGTTAATTCGCCACGCGCTCGCGCCCTGGCCGGCCGGGGGGGGCGGGGAGCGGGTATCGGGGACAGGACGGTCCCCGGGGCGGGCCCCGCTCGCCTCGCCTCCCCTCGCCGGTGAGGGGGGGTCGGTAACGATTTCTTGTAAAATTAGCCTTTTACGGCTCGTCCCGCTCCGGCTCCTTTGGCAGGCTCGTAAAATTAGCGAGCGGCTCGGGGGCCCCGGCTCCCTGGGCGCGCTGCCCCGGCTGCGGTCACGGCCGCACCTGTGTGTCGGCTCCCCTAGGGCTGGCGGCCGTAGCAGCGGGCGGCTCCCCATGCCCGCCGCCCGCCCGCCCGCCCGGCCCGCGGGGTCTCCGAGGCTCGGCTGCAGACCCAGCGCCTGCCGTGCGCGGCCCGCGTTGTGGCCGCGCGGGTGTCCGGGGCACTGGTTCTCTAGCTCCTTGACACGCCGCGCCCGCAAACCGAAGAGTCAGCCGCCTGGGTGTCTTGCAGCCAGACGGCTTTACTCCGCCCGAAGTCAGTGCCGCAGTTCTCCCAGAGTTTCCCGAGTTTGGAGGGCTGGGAGGCCTCGGAGGCTGTAATGACCGCGGTTGTACCTCGTGCTGTGGGTTCTGGGTACGGCAAGAGGCTTGCAGCTTGCGAGCGCCCGTAGTAACTTGCACATCGGTGTTTAAAACAAAATCTCCTTCTCTCTCTCTTAGGACTGTGGTGCTTTAGTGAACTGTTTTTTGTGAAGGAGCCTCAGGACGTTACTGTCTCAAGGAAAGATTCAGTGGTTTTAGACTGCCAGGCCCGCGGGGAAGCTCCTGTAACTGTTACATGGCTGAAAAATGGAGGGAAAATATCTGAAAATGAACGGATCTACACTTTATCCAATGGCTCGTTATATATCAGTGAGGTGGAAGGAAGGAAAGGAGAGCTGTCCGATGAAGGATTCTACCAGTGCTTAGCTCTGAACAAATACGGGGCCATTCTCAGTCAAAAAAGCCACCTCACACTAGCAAGTAAGTTCCAGTTCTTGTTTATTAACCTGCTCCGGAGTTTGCGGCAGTCGTTCCCTGAACAATGTACAACAGCCTCTCGTTTCGATTGCGGGCCTGAAAAGACAAATTACAGAATCAAAGAGCCGAGTCAATTCTGCAGAACCTTTGTTTCTTTTTTCCACTTTTAAAGATTATGAGCAAAACTTGTGGTTGCTCCATTCCAAGTCCCCGATGTGGCAGCAGCAGAGCAGCCCGCTCTGAGACTTCTTGGGCTGTTGTGCCTTGTGTGGGTGGCTCATGTGGGTCACTGGTCTCCAGAGCAGGTAATGGTCCAGAGCCATGATGGCAACGTGGTACAGAAGTCACAGGTCTTGTTTTTCAGGTGTTGTTCAGGCAGCCTCACAAGCATTAGCTATAAATCTGATTAAAAATGTAATAAACATAACTTGATGTTGTGTTGTGCCATCTCAGGGGAGGTCAGAATGATAATAAAGATGGCTGTCTTTGGGGGAGGAAAGAGGGCAGCCATGACGGTTAAGTTGCCAAGTCCTTACTGTTCTGACACGTGTGTTCAGCCAAGCAGATGCAGGTGTTGTCCGTTTTGGAGCTGGTTCAGCATCTTCTGGAAGCAATTGTAAGGGTCTGTGATGTGGTTCCACTAGGAAGTAAGAGTTATGCTTGTAGGGTGACACCCTACTTACTGGATGAATGGTGAAGGAAATAGTTGTAAGTGCCTTTATGGCTTGAACAGTCTGACCCTGAGTGTGTATTGCCCTCCATCTTCCTAGCATCTATAAAGGTATTGAACACAGGAGGTGTGTGGGGAACTGAATGCCATGCCTCTTTCCATGCAGTGCAGAGCTGTGCCAGGAGGCTGCTTCTACAACATTTGCTTTTTTTTCTCTCTCCTAAAGTACGCAGAGACATTTTGAAGTATAACCCAGAGTTTATGTAGTGTTCTCATGTTCCCCCTATAATAGAACTTAACTGATGAACTTAATCTAATAGGAAAAGGCTTCCTTTGACCTCTTCAACCCTGGTCTTACTAGCAAGTTGCACAAAACCATGGCAGGGGTAACTCTGGAGACTTGATGTTAGTTGGAAACTGCAAGTTTTACTCAATTCTGTCTGAAACTAGTTAATACAATTGGTACCTTAGCTTACATTAAAAAATGTCTGAATGTTAACAGTTGTTAAGAGTTTTTTTTCCTGTGTGCTTCTGAAGTGATTATAAAAATTGTCCATAAGATACCCCAGGAAGGTGTGAAATAACTTCAGTGAGCCAGAGTATTGTGCTCTTGAAAACCAGCCTGGAAGCAGGTGGCTCCAAGTAAGTGACAAGTTTTTCACATGCTGCAAGAGGCTGGTCTGTGAATGCTCGATTTCAAACCCATGTCTGCTTATTACTTTGTAACATGGTGTCTTACTCGCAGGATTTATAGACCAAGCAATTCTTGAATATTTGTGACAAAATGGTGAAAAGTGAAGTATTAATATTATTGACATTTAAATTCACATCATTAGGCTTCAGAGTGTCAGCACCCTGAATAAACAGACCAAAGAAGACAGGATTTTTGTTGTTGTTGTTGATAAATATAAAGCAAACCAGTGGCTGATGGATTCTGTGTGTAGGAGTGAGGAAAATTCAGGGCCATTTTACATCTTGGATATTGCAGGATGAGCTTTGTGCTCAGTGTCAGAGAACTTCTGGGTTAGTACAGACTGCAGTAGTGTAGAGCACAGTAACACGCTGGTATCTGGTTTTATTGAGACAATGATGGAACTTTTACGAATGTTTTTTTCTTGCATGCATGTTATTTCACCAGAAAGATCGATTAATTTAGGGGTGTTTTGATTGGTTTTTTTGATAAGGGAAGGTTTTCACCAAGGAAGAGTTATCAACCAATAGATTGCATGCTGTGGAGTGAGACTCTTGTTTTGTAGCCTTTTTTTTTTTTTTTTCTTTTCCCCTTCCCCCTCCCCCTTCCTCTCTGTAAGACTGTGACAAAAGGTTTCTTTTTCTTCTTTGAATACTTGAAAGGTTTCCTATGGCTATTGGAGAAAACTGGAAGAGATAGTAGATACATAATGATCACAGTAGGTGTTGACTTAGCGATTAAGTGGTTAACCAGTGGCCAAACATGAAGTTATCCTATGTAGCAGTCTCTTCTTTTTAGTCATACTCCAAGCTGACCTGTCTCAGAATGTCATCTTTACTACAAAGCTGTGAAATAAGGCAGCAATTTGTATTGTTATGTTTTGAAGCCCATAAAACACGTGCAAAATTAGGTTTGTATCTCATTTTAAGAGTGTTTCTGCCTGCTATCGTGAGTCGATTGAACTTTGCAGATGTTTTAAATGAAATAAATCACAGTCTTGGGGGGGATTTTGTAGGTTTAGAGTTTTGTTTAGAAGCGGTTGTCGGTTGCTGCAAAGGCAAATTACCTCGCGGTCAGGATACAGAAGGAACTATACATATTAAACAGGTGGAGAATAGGCATTAAATGGGCATTCTTTCTTTGGAGGAAAAAAGCAAATGCTCTCTTCAGTCACTAGTAGCAGCAGGGTGCGAGGATGTTCTTTTACTTTGCCTGGTCAGAGCTTTTACCAATAAGCTGATCTTTTGCTTCAGAATTGTAATGTTTAGTGTTGCATTTGGAAATCAAAAACTTTAATCTGTCCAAGAGTTTAAGATTTGAACACACAAGGAGATCAGGTCTTGGTTTCTAAAGTTAGGAACTGGAAGCTGAAGGTTGCACTCTTGGCAAGAATTCCATTATTCATGTGCAAATTAAGAATTCACAGGGTTAAAAGGTTAGAAACTGGCCAGGATGAGGTTTACACTTGTGATAAAGAGCAGATGACCCTCATTCATTGGCCAAAGCTTTCATGTAGCTCCTCTGCAAAGTTAGTGATTGCCATGAATTGTTCTTGAGGAATGCAGAAATTCAAATGTGAGCAAGCCTTTCCTTAAGTGTCACTATGGAGCCTTATCTCTCGAGCACATCAGAGTAGGTCTGCAGGGACAGGGTTCCTCCCCAGAGGCCCCAAGGCTTTGCTTTCCTGTTGTTCATCCATGCACAAAAGAATTTGACTAATTTAGGGCTTTTTTTTTTTTTTTTCACTGAGATCCCCCTACTTTTTTTGAAGGAAACTATGGGGCCGAGGTATTACTTAGGTAAAAATAAATATTAGTTTCAGTACATGCTTGCAGTTGCTGCCCAAGCAGGCTAATTGATGTTGGGGGGGAGAGGAGGAGGTTCCTGGGTGGTTCTTTGTGAGGCAACATGTGGGGCTAAGATGCTAATAGTGAAGAGTATGACTTACTCAAAATTCAACTTATTGCTTCTAAGTGAGGTCTTTTTTAATGGAGTATCAAAGGAATGTAGACCATGGAGAGGGATTCTAAGCACTTTTGGTACAACTTTGAATCGGCCAAAAATAAGCAAGCTGAGAGTTTTGTTTTCCTGCGTTTTAAATGAGGATCATTTAACCACAGTTAACTAAGATTCCGTCTAATAATAAAGCTGGACTTAAAATAACATAGTATTAAGGAAAGATGGAGAAAGTGGATCATATTCTAACATGGGGTTTGGGGCAGAATGCTCATTGTTTATTTCCTTTTCACAAGAAGTGGAAACTGAAGTCTTAAGGTGGTTGGATGGGATATATACATCCGAGTAGGAGCATTCCTAGGTAACCCTTTATCCTCTTGTAACTTGGCTGAATTGATTTTAATGTTTGTGAATTTTCAGGAAACATAAGCCCAAATCTTTGTGTACAGGTTTCTAGGTTTCACAAGAGTGAAAGGTTATGCAAGCAGGAGGTTTCTGGGAACATGCTCCTGGAGAGGAACTGCGTGTGCACGCTGCACTGCAGTTTGTGAAGTGCTGGGCCTTTTACATGTAGCAGGCTATACTTTGTGGAGAGTTTATAATTTTGCTTACCTGCTGTGGCAGTGATGTGACTTCTGGTCCTACTGTCTGCCAGTAATTGGCAATATTTATGTTTTGGTATCCTAATTACATCTTTTGCTCTACTTTTAAATATTTGCACTTAAGAGTGGATCCCGCTGAGCTCTATTCTGTACTGTGACAATCATGTTTTCTTAGCAGTTTGTTCCCACTTTTGCATTGTGCCTTTCCTTGTGTGGGCACAGCTGCATGTGTGGCTAACTGAACAGTGAACCGATCTGGGTTAAAATAATAGAATTAAACCAAAAGATGGTATTTAACCCAAATGAGTTCCCTGATGCGGTTTGTCATGGAGCCACTCACAGGGATTGCACTGGTGTAACTGAGAGGGATGATGTAGAGGTGGGAAGGCTTAGCGAGGACATAGGAAGGCTACTGAAACTTAGACTGCTGCAAAACTAAATGATTGTCAAACTATGGCCTTTATGGAACGTGTGTAGGCAAAAAAAAATTGCCCTTCTGCTACTAATTTTAGTATCTTGCGCAGGATTTTTAGTAACATTAACTGGAATTTTTCAATGAAATTAATTTTAGTATTTTGCCCTAAATGAAGGGATTAATAGCTGTAGTCTAACAAGATGGCTTTCATTTTGTAAGGAATCTTGTCATTTCACCTGTCTTCCAAATGCACATAGAGCTCAAAGATGTGTTTGATTACTGTAAATATTAATGGAGAGAGGAACATGTTCTAGGATGGAAGGGTAGAGTTAGGGGGCAGAAGTAGTTTTTGAGTGACGTGAAAGTGAAGTGACAAATGGCAGTTGTAGACAATGGTCTTGTATTAAAAGAGATGGCAAAGTCTTAATGCTGTAGAACTGGTGTGGTTACAGACAGCTCGAGGAAGCTCTTGTTTTAAGGCTTTACAAGTACTGCCTTATTGCTATTGCTTTGATTAGTTGACTTGAACATCCTGAGTGGAGAATCTGTTTCTAAGCTGAGAGTGCACAAGGCTGATCCTTAGTGCATTTAAGTTCCAGTATTTAAGGCAGCAAGAGGCTGTTTAATGCCTCCCTCGGCGGTGTCAGTTGATAAAGGTGAAGAGCAATAAGGTTTTTGTTCTTTAACTGAGATACACTGAAGAAATAAGAAAACTGGGAAATATTTTCCTTAACTCTTTCTTGTAGGATTTTCCTGTAGAACTCCCCCTAACATCTTCTGATCTGGACTTCTACAACACCTTTACAGAAGAAATTGTCAACAACCTTTTAAGACATAACCACTAGGTTTTGGGTTGGTGGTTGGTTTGGTTTTGGTTGGTTGGGTTTTTTTTCTGTGTGTGCACTTTGTTTGTTTGTGGCACTAGGGCATTCCTTATTCTTCCAGCCTGCACTTTCAAGAGCTGTTCCACAGACTAAGGGATGGGCTTTTTTTTTTTTTATATTGTTTCCAGGACAAAAAAAAAATGTATAAAACTTTACTTAGTGCACATAAACAGTGTTTCTACTACCACCTTACTAGAGAAGTGAGCTTTTTATGGGTTTCCTCAACACCTGAGTTTCAAATTTGTGTCAAGCGTAATGCCAAACTGAGGCATTTTATGTCCTTGCTTTTCTTCCTATCTAGTAAGGCCAAAGCTTTTATGTTTTTTACTAGTTTTTATGACTGTAACTTTATAATATATAAAGTTTTTACCAGCTTCTTTTTTTAAGGAATGCTCAGTCTTAGTGGCAGTGTACTTGAGCTAATAAAACCTTCACCTACATGAGAAATGTTGGAGGAAAACATGGTACTGTGCTAGGAAGTTGTTCACAGAGTGACTGGAGGCACTCAGTTCTTACCTGGTGCAAGTTCTATGTATAATATGTTCACTAAAAGATTGAGATTTTTTTTTTTCTACTTGCAAAATAATGTATGGGAGCAAAGGATGCTGTTCTGTTCTTGTGGTGTGGTGCTTCCCCCCACTGCTCATTTTCTTCCCCCTCCCTCCCTCACTCTCTGCATTTCTTGGTGTAGAAATTGTTGAAAGGGCATTCAGTAAGGCCCCCTTTTGTCAGCCAGCTCTGATTATCCTAAAGAAAAGGATCTCACTCTGAGCAGTTGTTTGCCTAGAGACTTGTCACGTCTTCACAATTTAACAGCTGTGGCTATTGATGGTGTGCAGAACAATTTAAGACAATGACAAAAGAGAACCTTGGAGGAAGAATTTAAAAGTTACGAAGCATTTTCCTACAGAAATATGGTCCTTTCCATTGTTAGACAATTGTGTGCTTAGTTTTTGTGTGTTTTCCTGAGGATTTCATATTTTTCCACACCTTATCTCCAAAATTGTGGACATAATCTTTTGTTTAGTTTTGCATTGGGTTTGTTTCATCAATAGACCCAGCTGTTAAATTTGGATTGATTACTTCCAGTCTTTATAACTGGTAATCACCACCTAAGTGAAAAAGTAATCAACAATGTCAAGTCTCCACATTTTGTTGAGTAAGTGTGGGTTGTGTGGTCAACATTAGTTACTAGGGTCAACCTCTATGTAGCTTTTAAGCAGCAGCAGCACTTTAAGCAAGGTCTATGTTTTTAAAGTTGATTGTCTGAACAACTGAGTTAGAGGTGAAGACAAAAATTGCACTAGATGATCTGGATTGGGAGTTAGAAATCCATCTGGCAGCCTTCTGAAACCTACATCTGAAGTGGAAACTTTTTTTGTTTGTATGGATGAAATTGTTACTTTTTTTAATAGATGGAGATAAACAACAGACATAGGAAGGAGATGGTTGTGAAACCACTGGAGTGTGGAGGGGTTTGTCTGTGACTTTATGAAATTACTGTAATCTCTTCTTTGTGTTGGTTTTTTTGGTTTATTTTTTCTGTATGTAGAAGTTTTGGAGTGAGATGGCCTTCCTAATGTAACAGAGGAAAATGTAAATAGGTGATTCTAGACAGAATTTCTTTACTGCTTTTACTTTGTTTCACAACTCTCAACAGTAATTCTGGTTAGGTTTTTTTCAATGAAATTGAATTTGATCTCCTTAGGTGACTGAAAGTATTTTTGGTTTTGAGAACATGAATGCTCACAAAGGCAAAATGATCCAAGTGTCACGGATGATACAGTTATCATCTTGAGGCCATGTTCCAAAACGTGTGTTTCTCAGTTCCCTGTCTCTGTTGGGCTTCTGGTAGGAGTTTTCTGACACATCAGTGCATCTGCAGCTTAAGCAAATAGGATCTAGATAGCATTCCCCCTGGATGCACATAAATCTGCTTTGTGCTCATGAAGTTCGCTTAGATTCTTATCATAACCCCAAAAATGTCAGAATGTGCAATTTTGTGGGTTAAAGATGTCAGGGTTACCAAGTCTTTCTGTGTCACTGTTACAGTAAACACCTTTTACAACTCCTGCTCTTGTCAGGGTTTTGCCTTGAGTTTGGCTGCTGGAAAAACTAAATTTTTCAGTAGTTAAGCTTGAGGAAGTTATGTTGGCTTCTAGCCTGAGCACTTCATTGTAGCAATCGTGATAGTATTCAATGAGTACCTCATTTACTAGATGTTGGAGCAGTAGAATGCAACATGAAGAATGAAATGCTGAAAATAAATATAAAAGGCATAGGAATGCTGATGACAACAAAACTGTTATCAGAATGCGATCATTAATTGGAGGCTAAAGTTGCAGTGTACCAAGATACTACCTTACCATCTCTGGAAGGGTTACTGGAGACTTAGTTACAGGGAAGGGAGAAAGTGAGCAAGGAGTGCAGTTATTTAATCTTCTGTAATCGGGGTTCTTTGGTTTATACCTGTATGAACTGATTTCCTCTTCTGACTAAATTAGTAAGAATACACATTTGTTGTCATAAAATATTTGAAAAAATGATCTTATGAAGTTGTTTCTGCACGTAGGCAAAGTTTTGAGGAAAGGAATGACTTCTGGAATATGAAATAAATAGAAATGTAGTGATTGCAAAGCTGGAGCAAAATTGAAAACAGACAGGAGCTTTTATAATAAAAACTAGAAGGAAGGTAGAAACCTCATTAAGTGAAGTTTCCTTCAGTCATGGGTCTCAGCTCCTTCTAGAAACCTGTCCATTCTATGCAAGTTTACTGTTCTGCCCTAAATTGGCAGGCTTTTCTGGATCACAGCTTGAGGTGGGACAAATACAGTGCTCTAGAAAGGAAGAAAGGGTTTGTCTCCAGCTACAGGCTATGCTGAGTGGTATGTTGATGGCAAAGCAGCAAAATTTACCTCGTCGTAGTCCTCTAGGTTCAGAACACGCTACAATTTTGAGTTTGAATTTAATAATGCAACAATTTACCTTGTCTTGGAAGTATTTGTAATGGGAATTTGCTCTTTAGCTCTCAAGTGCAGCAGTTCCATTTTGAAATGATTTGCGTATGAGAGGCAGGTTTGAAAGAAATAATCACCTGATTGAGCAAGGGTAAGGGGTACATAAAAGTTACTACAAACATTAAACATGTCACCTGGTATTCTTTTAATACATAGCTAGGGGGCAGTTAAACTAAGTCTTTACAGCTTGTGATGTATATCTTGTGTACAGTGGTGCATGAATGCTGGAAAGTGGAGGGGATTCTGTGAACAGAAGCAACTCTTTATCTTCAGATTTGATTTTTCACCTCTTCAGAGAATCCTGTTCACACTGATTGATTACATTGTTCTCATTTCAGTAGATGAGAATTCTCATGCAAAACCTTCATGTCTTAATGGTATCACTGGCAAATTGATACCATTAGAAAAGTAGAAAAAATGTTGGATTTTTAATTGATCATTGTAACTTTACCACATGTGTACTGGCTTGTCTTTGGACACCCTGATAGATACACATGGCTCACTTTTAAAATCCTTCATTACACTGAAGATCTTTCTTTATCTTTCAGTCTAGAGCGTTTTGAGTTTTATTTTTGTTTTGGTTTTTGGCTCTTCTTTGAGCCACTTCAGATTAAACACAAAACAAAATAGGTTTAGAAAAATAATTTACTGTTCTGTATCTCCTCAACCTTTGCAGCATCAGTTTCCCATGTGAAGTAGCAAAGGTCAGCCTTCTGTGATTTTAGTGGGAGAAGAAAAGTCACCTACCAGTCTGTTTACAAGGTGGGATTATCAATTGTTTTAAGGTGTATTGAGCAATACTCATTTCTGTACACCTTAAAAGGGAGAGGAAAAAATACCAAATAGAAAAGTTTTATTTGCTGATCTGTTCTAATATTCAAAACTTTCTCATAATTTGTGTCCTCTCCCATGTTCTCATTTTTATCTTTCCCATGTCACGTGCAGGCTGGTGTGTTTTTTGGGGTTTTTTTTGGTCACATATATACTATATCATTGTTCTGGATTTACAAAACTGCTTCTAGTGACCCCCCTTTTCTTATCCCTGCCTGATGACTGGAAGGAGGTACTGTTTTCCAGTGCTTATTTTCACAGCTGTGGCAGAGGAGGGAAGTGTCATAAGATACTTTAAGGTCAGTTTTGACCCCAAATTTAGATGAGGTAAAAATGATTCGACAGAAGTATAGTATCTTGTCTCAAGTGGTCTGGCTGTTGCATCAAAATCAGATGATAATTGTGATTAAGAACAAGCTGTTCTGGCAGACATTACAACGTACCAATAAAACCAGCTCAGTGTTACACAGTATTGCTTTTTGTTTTACAACTTGTTTCAGCTGAAAGTTATCAAATAAGCTGTTATCTTTTCAGAGAGACTTGAAAATTAAAGGTCTTTGACCATGTAGAAGAGTTTTAAATTTTTTTTTTTGCTTACTCCTGTTTGTACAATCTTCAACATATTAATAATTGTTCCGTTAACTTATCAGCAAATTAACTAGATAAAATTGTTAAATTACCATTTCACTGTCCACATCAAGATCTCTGGTAAACCTCTAATAACTGTAACGTGTGCCTCAGGCAGAGCTGTGCATTATGCATGTTCTTTGTAACGAGAATTCATTGACTTTATGAAGCCATTGACAGACATTTATCATTTTGTTCATTAAACTTGTCTGTGACATCCGGCAAATTGATGTTAACTGGAAATATTCTCTGGGAGTTCTGGCACGACTCTGTCCTTTTGCCTGAGGAAAGAGAAACTTTGTACATTGCGTGTCCCAAATTACAAGGGTGAAACTTCCTTCCCCCACCCCCTCCCCAAAAGCATAAGTAAGCATATGACCAGCTCTTTTCTCATCTTGCTGTTGATGCTTATTTATGCAAACAACCCTGTGCCACACAGTTTGCAAGCAGATTTATCATTGATCTTCAGTTGAGGTTGAAAGTGTATACTGCTTATATTAATTCATCCAGTCTGTGCCAGGAAAGCAGCTCAGTTTTATCACATGACCAAACTGTTGTAAAAATGATCGTGATACAAATCCACAGTGCTCTGTGCACAGTGGCTCATGGAACAGGTACCTGTGAGTTTGTATTCAGATGCATTGGCCTATGCTCTTAAAATTGGGATTTCATTTATTTAAGAAGTGGAGACAAAATTGGGTATGGGGGTTTGTTTTGTTTATTCCAGTTAGCAATTTTATTTTATTTTTTTTTTCCTTTTAAGCATGTGAACTTTATTTCTAGCAATAGGTATTTTACTGTTTGGAATTCTTGGAAACAGTGGAAGAGGTAAGCATTGATACAGTGTACAAGAAATTAACTATGGAATTCTTAATAACATTGGTGGGATGCTCACATTCCCAACACATGCCATTTAGTACTTGTTTTTAATGGTCATCATCTTTACCTGATGTGGTTTATTTCTGATTCTCGTAAAATTTGTGGTAGATGAAGAAGTGCTTTGTTGAAAGCCCTTATAAGATACGTTGCAGAGCAGTGCTTCATTTGGTCTTTGCAAACTACTGTGTTTGGAATGATGAACAATATCTCACTCATTCTGCTCTTGAGCACCCAGTGTGGGGAAAAAAATATGCAATTTGAACACCTCCCAGTGTTTGATTCCTGTGGATAGCTATCTCTGATAATTGTAGAGGTTGTTAATAGGATATCTGCCCACCTGCTAGTGTTCCTAATCTGCTACCTGATTCCAAATGTATCAGAGATCTTTCAGACGGGAATGAATTTACTAACAAATTATGGCAGAAATGACTAAAATATTTATTAATGCATCAAAGATAATGTTCAGATTATAAAACCTTGCAAAAACTAAATATAAAAACAGCCATTACATAAAATTTTTGTCTTTTGAGAGGAAGAGTAGAGCAGTTGGCTCTTCAAAATATATTGTGTCTCACTACATATTAGTTCACTGGATTAAATGAATTTATTGATTTCTGCTTCTTTACTGACACACATTTATGAGCAGTTTCTTTGGCACTGTGGCCACATGTCAAAGGTCATAACTTTTCTTCACTGTGGAAGAATAAAAGCTTTCAGATGGTGAATCCCTGAAATCTACACAGTGCTTTATTCTCCCCTTCCCCACCCAGTATAATTACTGGTTTTGTATGACTTTATTATAGAGAAATAAACAATAACAACAAAAAATATGCCTACTAAAAAACCCCACGTATACTATCTATCATAAAATAACTGCAGTAAACTATTTCTCTGCACAAAAGGCGACATATCTGATCTGCTGATAGGTATAATTATGACTTGCATGGTAGTATATTAGGCTTTTTTATGTTCAGATTTTATTGAAAATGGTCAATTTGAAGAATATAATAAACATTTCTCATGAAGAATTATTGCACTTCAGTTTGGAAACACTATTTCTTTCCTTCTAGAGCTGTGTCAAAAGCCTATTACACTTTGTGCACCAGAGGTGATACTGGAAGTATATTCTACTGAAAGAATGAAGCACGTTCAAAATCTGTGCTTTATGTTCAGATGGATGTTTGTGTTGTTCTTTAATGCCCTTCACTACTAGTAGCCTGTGGGATTTTTGGTGTGTACTAAATATGGAAGTCCACTGATGACATAAATATGAAGCTATTAAAAGAGAAACTGCAATGGAATATAAAGAAGTTTAATCAGCCCACTCGTTTGCAAAAAACCAAACAATAATTCATACTTTAAACATAAAGTGGCTGACACTAGTTCTGAAATGTTGGAAATGTAGAATAGGATGCAGTTGCCCTTTTGCAGTCTGTGATACTCATCTGATTGATAACCTGGCAGAAAAAAATACTTTTTTTTTTTTTTTTTGTAAGATTGCTAGTTATCTAAAAAATGTGGTCAGCTGTGAAGACTTGAACTGGCTTTCTGTGTTACCTGACATGTGCTAGAGATGGCTGGAGGTAAGTAGACAAGAGTAGTGAGGATTTGGGACTATCTGGAAAGAGTTTGTCTTCGCTTTTTAGCACCTACTAACTGGTAGATTAGATAGTAGACCATCACAAGAAACAGCAGTGTGAAGGTAACTTCACTCAGGTGTTATTTTGATTTAAAATCATCAGAATGTTTGTGTTAGGTAAAGCCAAATAGGTTTGAATTTTTATTGGGACCTGCCTATAGTCCTCCTAGAAGGACTGTTTCTGAAGGAATAGCAGAGCCTAGAGTTCTATCAACTGGAAATTTTATTTCTGAGAAGATGTGAAAAGTCTTCCCATCACCCACCCCAAGAAAGAGGCTGCCAAGCTTTATTTTTGCATAGTAGAGGTGAAGTCTGCTAATGCTTTTGGTCATGACTCTTGCCCAAAATACCAATGGTAGACTTTTCTGCTCTACTGTTTTGTGCCAATGATGATCTTATTCTCAAGGGGCTGATGACATACTGCTGTTAAATTTACCAAATATTTATGTTGCAGGACAGTAGTTGCTAAGTTTCTGGCATGTTAAAGTTTTGGATAGAAATTTGTCATATCAATATCCATCTCTTTGCCCTTTTTTTTTGTGCATGTGTGGTTTTTTTGGTGTGTGTTTTTGGTTTTTTGGGTGTTTTTCAGTATACTTCTGCAGGACTTTTCATCATGTTCCTTAGAAGCAATCTAAGATGAAACTGCTTTATCTGTATTTTTGTTTTTCACTAACATAGCTTGGGATTTGTAAATGTGGTTGTCCTATAAGTTCTGAGGAAAAATCCTGAACTTTCTTTTTTTTTTCTTTTGCACGTGTTCAGCACAGACATATTCAGCCTGACTAGCTAGAGACATAGAAGATGCTGTTTGTACTGAGCATGTTGCTTGTGAACGCTGAGCTGGGGTTTCCCTCTCAGCAGTCCTGGGCAGCTGTGGACTTGCCTTTTTTCCTGTTCAGAATTAATGAGGAGCTAAAGTGTTGCTCCACTGCCTGGAGAAACCAGCTGGCACCCAGAGCTGAAGTAAGTGAAAACAATGGTCTAATTACCTGGAGAGGAAGTTTGGGAGGGGAAGTGGCTGAGGTGGAGGTGTGAGTGGTCTCACGTGTCTAGAGGTCAGAAGGGGTAAGAGAAAGGCATTGGTGGGAGGTGGCCAGTGCTAAGGAAAAGCTTGTGGAGTGAGGTCTGCGGTTGACTGGATTTTGAGGTTGCCATGGGTTCAAGTTAGTGGGAGAGCACTGAGGGGCTGGCGAAGACTGACTGGGGAGACTGTGCCCATCCGAGCAGTTATCTTTCAGGACATGGAATGTGGACCCAGGAGTCCTGGACTTCCCTTGGGAACTTAAGGAAGACAAAGAAAAACCTCCCAGTCAGGGGAGAGAGATTTGGAAGATTTAAATTGCATCACTTCTTCAGCCAGAAGCTTCTACAATATGTGACACCAGTCAGTTTGTCCCTACTTTTCATGGGAAGTCTGTGATTATGTTTCTTATGGTCGTGATGTTTGATATGAGTTTCTGAGGCTTGATCAACTGGAGTTGCAACAAGTTGGGAGCTGTGGTTGGCAACATGTGGACTGCTATGAAGGATCAATATCTTATCTTGGACACCTAAATTTAGGGAATATTTTGAGCCACCATCCAACTGTTTGTCCATACCCAACCGTAAAATCTAAAGTAATAATAGAATGTCATCTTGAGTTGTTGTGAGATTCGATGCATTAACATTTATGCAGAATTGCAGTGCAGCGCCCTGCAGAAAAGGGCATAGGGAAGTTAATAACTCTGTCTTCAGGGCAGTGCTTAATAGAGTGTAATAAATAAGGAATGAGGCCACACACTGAACAAAGAAGAGAAAACAAAATATTGAATAGATGCTCGTTATGTGAGCACCATTCATTTGGTGCTGTGAATAGTGGGGGAAGTATGATTGTGTAGTTGGATTGTTTCCTAAAGCATGTATATAAACAGAGCAAATTAGTTGTGTAGGTAGCTTAATTTCTTTAGTTTCCTACTTTCTGAACATTTGGGTTTGGAAACTTTCATCTCTATATGTGTGTATGCACACATGTAAGAGACAGATATATTAAATGCTGTGTTAGTGGGAAAGTTTAGGGGTTAGCTTCATTTATTTATTTATTTAATGATGTATATAATGCAGAAAAAAAAGAGAAATAAATATTCTTGAAAGTATTAGAATTTTATATAGTCAGGATGTCACAAAACAAAACAAGAAATGTTGTAACAGGGGGGACTGACAACTTCTGAGACAAGTTAAATAGGTTTATCAGAACTTTTTGATTGAACCAAAACATGGGCTGATGTCTAAGCGTGGATTTAGCAATAGCTTTAACTTGATTATCATAAGCCTCAGATAGCTTTTTCTTACCTATAAAGGCCTACTGACGAATGAAGATAACATTTATATAACATTTATAAAGCTGTTCATGGTATTGCTTTTCAGAGTGCAGTCTGACTTAGGAAACCATTTTAGCACATTACTAACGAAACTTAGATTTAATTTATACTTTTGACTACAGTTTAAGCTCATCTGTGGACAGGGCCTAGGTGAGTGTACACTCTCTGGTGTTTGTCAGTGCAGCCTTTTATTCTCTCTGTGATCTGAGTGGAAATTGGGTTTATTGCTGGTGTATTGGAGTATTGGAGAAGAGTTTTTTTGTGGTGCATGGTATTAGGCCAGGGAGGACTGTGGGCTCCAGTGATGTGGAGGAGTTAGCACTGGTGGGTTTCACCATCTCCTTCATCTGGTCTGTCTCTTTTTTCAAGTATTTACACCAACATGTAGCCTAGAGTACCAGCTAGGTACTAGGCTACAGGACTTACCTTGAGCCATAGGGCAGCTTTCTGGAAACACAGACTAGCAGTCATGACTAGAGAAAAGCCCTGATACTCTTTCTGTTCTTCTTTTTCTGGACACATTTGTATAAAGAAACTCAAAGCCCGCAAAGTATTCAACACCTTGTGCCTTCAGTGCAAGGTATGCACCTGGATCCTGTTGGGGATCTGGCCCTTTGGGTGCTGGGACCTTCTTTCTCTGAGGATGTTTTTCACAGGCATGTGCAGAAGCTGAAGTTATGAGGAAACGTAAAGCTTTATTTGTACTTACTGTAATTGTTCTTTTCCTCACTATTTAACCGCTGCTGTGTTCACCATTGTCTTCAGTTTACCTAAATAATGCTTGCCTGGCCTTTCACAAACTTGTGAAGAGGAAAGATGGTGACCACCTGAAACAATATCTGCAGCAGAATAGCCTGAGAACTTTAAATAACCGAAGGGGACCGTTTCCAAGGCAGCTAAGTGACCTTTGGATCCCAGAAGCGGGCTATTCATAAAGGCAAAGCCTTTGTCCTGCTTTGACCAGTGGTCAGTGAACTCTGGCAGGCCCCTCAGCTCACCATCTTGGCCCTAGACTAGCAGCTGGTGATTGATTCATTTAACTGTCCAGATTCACATTCTTCTGTCAAGGACTTGTCAAGGAAGAAAAAGGTTCTATGGAGGGCTATTCATTTTGCTAAAAGGAAGGGGATGCATTATATGATTGAGTGGATTACTTTTGGGTCAGAAGAGTTCCTGCATTGCTCTGTTTTAATTTGGCCTTCAATCAAAGAGAGATTTAGTTTATCAGCGCAGTGTGGTGCTCATGAAGTAGGTTGGATCATTTCAATTCCATCAGTGCAATAGGGCTGTTTTGAGCGGGTTTTGTCATTTCTTCCCCTTCTTTCTATGATTTGTCCACCTCACCATTTTTTTGCCAACAAATCCATTGATTTTTGTGATTAGTTGATATGACAGAGGGTTAAGATTATCAGTTTCTATTAATATCACTCTTAGTTTTAATGTGTATGATATGTGAATATTAATGGTCCTGTTAACTCTCATATATGGTGTTAAGCAATTCAAAAAAGCCTAGAGTGAGTAAAAGATTAGTGTGTTACCTCTGTTTTATCTGTGAAGAAAACCAAGAAGAGAATAAGCTCTACAGGATCAAACTAATAAACTCCTTTCCTACGGACAACCCAGGCAGCTGTGAAGCTGAAGGTAACCTCATGTTTGCTATGCAGTCCCCATTTTCACCCCAAGAATGAAAATTTGTTGTACAAACACAGTATTTTCCAAATGTGAAGGGGTGCTCTCTGTCCATCTGTCTGCTGGTTTAGAATCCTTTTCTGTTAAAGACAAGAGGAAGGTATTTCTGTGCTTTATAAAACTTAAATGATACTTTCACTTTTATAATTAGTGCGTTCAAAAGCCAATTTTGAGTTGCACTAGGGAAGTGTGTTTCCTCTTCCCGTTGCCAGGCTCTTCTGTCCACTTTCCTTTCGTTGTGTTTTAGGATAATTTTGCTGATCCTCTTCATGAAGTACTGAGAGAAGAACTTTGTTGCTTAGCTCCTTCCACTGGAAGTAACAGGCATTAAAGAGCAGATCCCGCCAGTTAACCTTCTGCCTCTGTTTGAATGAACATGATCAGCTGCAGCAGATGAAATATGACCTTCAAGTTTCTTTACCCCGCTCTCATAAATTATGTATTGTTTTGATTTGGCTTATTGAACACATTATGAGGGATTTCTGATTGGCTTCAGGCCAAGATGTTATACTTCTGCTGACGGAAATACAAGTGCATAATGTAGAAGAAAGTACAGAGCTACTTGGGCTGTTGTATTCTTTTTCCTCCTCCTTTTTGGGGAAAAAGGGAGGATTTTGTATTTGTTGAAATAAACAAGTGGCTTAACTATCTCAAGAGCACAAGAGAGGAAGGTCTTCTGAGATAATTTAATCTTGCTTAACTCTTCTGTGTTATATACCTCTAGAAATGTGTCAGAAATGTGTGATAAGTGCACCACCTGTTGAATAGGCCTCCTTGCATGGAGACCTGGTAGTATTCTTTTCATATTTGCAGCTGTATTTCCTGGGGATCAGTCCCCTTTCTCTGAACTTGCTTATTTCAGGCTGGAGCATGATGTCTGAGATGGGGGTGCTGCTTTCTCTGTGCTCCAGATAACGCTTCCCTCGACACCTTCCTGCTGGGTTTGATTCATGGCCTTGAGTTGGAGATAAATAATGACCTCGTGAAAATCATGGAAAAGGAAACTGGGTTGTCATTGTGTGTTAGAGAATATAAGTAGTCTCGTAACCAGGGATATTACCTACTTAGTAGAAAGGGGTTATTTGCTTGTTCTATGACTGGGCAAACTAGAAATCCAACTATTGCCTTCCACCCAAGCAGTCAACAGCCCTAGCAAGGTGACTTGCTCTAAAACGAAAGTTTTCTGGTTTCTTCTGTTTGCCTTTGAAATGAGGGCTTTTATGGTGCATTCTGAATAAGTTTGCAGGATATTTTCCAGACATGCAAGAGAGTGAAAGAATGTATACTTGGGGGAAAAATACATGGATTTCTATGACACTGAAGGCAATTTGATTTTTATCTGGAAGCCACATTTGTGATTTGTTTTATGTGAAAATTGCAGGACCTGTAAACTCCTCCCCCTCCACTACCTCCAGAAAATTTTAAATAAGTATCTAATTGAAAGACTTTAACTTCAGTAAATAAGTAGTACTGACAATGCCTTTTGTTACTTGTTTGGGGTTTTTTTGTGAAGTTTCTTTCTCTTTTTCTCCCTGCTGTTCTCTAAATTTTAAGACATTCAGAATTTTGCTGTTAGTTACTGCCCTCTGTAGAAAGACTGTTATTGGGGAGAGATCTCTGGGCTATGTAATGCAGTAGGGGGGCATTTGGTGACAGGGAAATGAGCTGCAGGCGTTTGGCCCTTGAGAGTGGAGGCATCTCTTCTTTCCTTTCCTCATGGGAACACTGCAATGTTGACATTTGGAGAGGGAGCTGCATTGTGCCTCTTTGCATCATTTTGCGGTGGAATTGTGTCTTTCATGTGTCTTTCATCCTAGGATGCTGATTCTGAAACACTAAGCAAAAAACGGAGAGTGCTCCTATCTCTCAAGAGTAGCAGTTCTGACAGCCTGAAGACTTACAGCACCACTGTATCGGTTTACACCCATTCATATGGGGATGGTGTCAGTTTGCCACTGTATGAAATGAAACCTCTTCCCTTGCCTCCCCCCAGATGTGAGGGAAGGCACAGTGGTGGGCGGCGCAGCAGAAGAATGTGTGGGGCCCTGCTGCTGTCCTGGGATGTGCTCTGCAGTGCTTCCTCTGATTGATGAGCTGGGCAGGGTGAGGTGAAGACTGGGTATTGCATTCTGCTTAGGGTCTTGCTTTATTTTAGCCAGGAATAGCAGTTATTTATTTTTAAAGGTACGTGACTGATAAATAGAGGTCTTACCCTTCTGCTGGCATCTGCAGTGAAATTTGTTCCTCAGAATAGGGCAGCCTTAGCACTTTGTGCTGGAAGCTCTTATTGCACCGTGATGAAATTGTCTTTTCAGCGCTGCACCGAAGGATTACTACATTTTTGTTGTTCTTTTGTGGGTTGCTCTTTGAGGAGTCTTAGAATCATAGAAGTAAATTTTTAATTTTCCACTTGTGTTTTTCTTTGTGTTTTGTGGGTTTTGCTTGTTTGTTTTTGGTTTTTGTTGTTGCCGAGTTGGGGTTTTTTGGGGTTGTTTTTTCTTTTTTTTTGGATGCCAGAGTACTATAGTTTTGAAGGGATGCATCTTTTGTTGCACAGCCCTGCCCGTGTTCTGATCCTTTTCTTCATGTCGTAAAGTGCAGAACTTTGCTGGATGTTCCCCACGCAACAGTTGGGCTATTAAGCAGAACTAATTCTTAACAGAATGGTGACAACTCCAAAGAAAGGCATCTGTAGGATTAAGCGTAGATACTGGAAGGCAATCACTTGGCAAACTGCTGAAGGAAAGCAGCCCTTGCAAGGGAGAAAGTGGTGTGTTCTTTCTTCTGAATGCATGCAGCCACACAAGTAGAACAGCTTTGAAGCTGGTTAATGTGGCTTACTGTGTGCCTTTTCTGTACCGTTTCCTACATTTCTTGTCTGCAGAAGAGCAGAGGGGAATTCCTTGATAAGTGCATTAGCATTTATTGTGCACTTCTGTGGCCACACACTGTTGCCTGGATGATAGATAGACTGAGAAGGGAAAACCCCAGCTGGGATGTCTTCAAAAGTGGAAAGATCAAATCTCTCATGCTTGTTTACACGATTCAGTAGGGTATGGTGGTTACACCAGCAATAAACTGTTGAATGTATAGAACCACATATTTCTAAGCCTCTTTTTTTTTTTTTTTTTCCCTTTTAAAACAGTGCTAGTGGTATATTATTTTGCCACTTAGGAAATGATTGAGGTGCAGTAAGGCAGTTTGTGTGTTTATGTGAATAGCTTACACAGAGCTGCAAGGGGTGGGAAGTGCCATTTTTGCTGCTTTGGCCAAGGTCAGCTAGAAAGATTTTGGGTGTATTATCCTGTACTTTCTTCCTTCACAGACTGGAAATTTTGATGCATGCCTTTGCATTACAATCCTCCTGAAACGTCATCTCAGTGTGGCTCTAAGAGTACCCACTAGGCTGGAGAATGAACAGTGAAACAAGGCACTCTTGGGTCTGCAGTGTGTCAGTTAGGATCCTCTTGTTATTTTCTCCAGCACGTTGGTGCTGCCTGGGATCCCATTTATTGTCACGGTTATGTTAATATGTGATGAATAACAAGCTGTGTGTCTGTTTGCTGTTCTGAAGAAGTAAGGAGGAAACAGTACAGTCTAATAGTCACCTTCTCAAATTGTGCTTTTCTGTTCCTGCATGTATGTTTCTGCATTTAAGAGAACTTTTTGAAGGGTGTTTATACACTTTTGAGGAGCCAGCTTTCTTTAACTATTTTGATGGGTTTTTTCTTAGCATAAAGCAGACATGCTGATGATGAACTCTTTCTGTTGCCAAGGTTAACACGTTCCAAAATCTATAGTGAACGTATACTACCTATTTAGCAAAAGGAAAGAGCATCTTTCATAAACTAGAACATATTCTGAGATGAAATGGTTGCTTTTATCCCTGAAAAAATTGATCAGTATCATAGACACTCCTGGTGTTTTATAATGGTTATTATGATTTTGAATTCCCAGTTTTACCCGAGAAGGAAAGCTTAGACAACCAGCCACACGTTTAAGCGTTGAGAGTCTGCTGTGCCATTTGATGTGTCCTGTGCCCAGAAAATAAACATTTACAGGATTGAAAGCTTCAGAGACAATAGTTAAATGGCAGTGGTAGGGTTTGCTTCTGCCTTCGGTGATGTCCGTGTGTATAGAAAGGGTTTGCATTGCCAAGCTGCCTCAACAAAGGGAGTCTGTTCAAGAACTGAATGCCTCATTTGCTCTTTTTTTTGTGCTATTGTTTTTCGTTTGTTTGGTTGGGGTTTTTTTGTGTTGTGTTTTGGGTTTTTTTTCTTCTTCTTTGGAGCAGCCAAAGATGATACTCTGCTTTTGAGACCCTACCTCCAGACATTAATCCTCTAAAGAGCTCTTGCAAGAGGGGAAGAAAGTTTTGATTTATTTTTGATAAAAACAAAAACTAATGTTGGAATGTCAGGACATACAAGGTAAAGGGTATGCTCAGTTTTTCCTGGAGGCTCTACATGGGGAAATTTTTCCTTATCTTGTCATGTTTCTTCTCCTTTCCTGTCAGCAGTCTTCAACATGCATCCATTTGAGTCCTCCTCTTGACTTTCTGCACTGGGATAGATCAGAAACTTGATCAGAATCAATTCTATCCTGTAGGTAGAGAAGACAATATACTTTCCTACTTTCTGAGGATACTGTCAGAGAACGAATAAATGAGTACCTTTCCCTAAAAACCTAGTCTAGAATAGTCTACTTGATCTTCCAAGTTTTCAGGAACAGAAAATGCTACATATTAAACTGCAGTCTGGTCTTAAGTTTGAGAAGCTGATGGTGAAAGTTGTGTCTGTGTGTGGCCAGAAACACTTTTACAGAATCTAGTCCCAGCCCAAAGGGTGGAGAGCTTAATGATCGTCAGTAGACATATTCAGACTTGGTTATTCCTGTACAGAGATTTTTAAAGTGATCATTTGTCAGCCACTGAATTAGGAGCTTTAAAGAAAGGAGCAGGGGGACCTGAAAGTATTAGAGGAAACAAATGAGATTGCAGCTGACATCTCCAAGGGAACTTTTGTTCAAGGGTGCTCAGGCTGTTGACCTCTTTGCTTCTCCATTTCATTGCCTTTAGATTATAGCATTCTTCTGTACCAGAAAAGTAGTGGCTAGTTTGTGACTGAGCAAATGCTACCTTTTTTTTTTCTTTTTTTTTCTTTATTTTTTTCTTTTGGGTGGTGGGGGCAATCGTGGACATTGCTATACAGAGATTTTAATGCACAAGAAAACAATTTTTCATTGTATTTTAAAAGTATGTGGGGTTGTTTTTTTTTTTGTATAAAGCTAATATGTATTTCCTTTTCTCCCTTCTTATTAGAGTCTGCAGAGTAATTCCTAATGATTTACATCTTAGTTTGGAAATCGTTGTCTAAAAATGACACTTCTTAGATATCTGTCAGCAGGTTGGCAAGAGTATGAGCGAAGAAAGGAAAAATTAAAACATACTGTTATTTCTGCCTTTCTCCATTTCTTTTTCTACTGTAGCTCCCTCTGTTTAGTTTTAGTGGCAGAACTAAGTATATGATAGGCTAGAAGTAAATGTTGTTTCAATAAAGGGACCATAAGTATTGGCAGAGCAGACTGTTTCCCAGCTATAATCTGAGTGGCAGTTTGTCAGAGGTGGGACTGCAATAAGCTCTGCAAAGGAGCTCACCCTTTAGCTTAGTAGTCAAGGTCCTGGAGAAGAGTTTTTTTCAGAGCAGAGGTAATGAATTGAGGATAACAGAAAGGGCAGATGGCCCAAATCCTCACCCATTACCTCATCTGGAGTCTCCTTGGTATTTATCAGTGAAAGCTTTCTGTAATTACCCCCCTGTGCAGAGCAGTTTCTGGTCCCTCCAAAACTGAAAATGTGATTTTTTTGAGAAGTTCTCACAGACTAATGCCTCAGGATGATTTGCTCCTTGCCTACAACATGCCAGTGCTTTTCCATGAACTGAAACATGAGGAGCATATGGTGTGAAGGATCAATTTTGTCTATAGGGAATGTCAAATTTCATGGCCAAACCTGGCTCCTTCTATGTGTTTTATTGTCTTTCACACTGTAGAAACTAAGTTCATGATCTTGTGAGGGTTTTTTTTCAGTATTTGGTGCTTTTAAAAACAAATTGTTTAGGTTTGTGTTTTCAGTTGAAGTATTGCCATATTTTGCCCTCATAAAATATATTTTTTTTTTTTTGGTAAAAAATAGTAAACCAGAACAGAACAACTTCCTTCTCTTCCAGTCTTTCTTCTTCCCTCCTGATCTCAATAAAGCAATATATGCCAGAGTTCTGGAGTAATCCATACATCATCTAGAGAATTGAGGAAGACAGTATTTTCCTAATAAAGGGTCTCCTATCTCTTTGAGATAAGGCCTATTGGAATCAAGGATAAGACTCCTAGTCAACAGGTTGGAAAGCGTCATCAGTCTTTAATGTCTCTCTCTCAAACTCTCAGGCTTGTGAATACAAAGTGTATGGATGCCAATGAGCTATGCCAGTATCTCCCCAAATGCCATCCCATTTTGATAAAGTCTACCCTTTGACTTCGGAGAAAAAAAAACAAGCTAGGATGGGAGGAGGAACCCGAGTTGTAGTGCTGAGCTAGCGGGTCTTAAAAATGCAGCTCTGCAATGTTGTACTACGCAGGGTTTTTGGGAACATCAGAATAATGATGATCACTGTAGAATGTGATTGCATTCTGTACAGAGATGCAGTGTCAATTCCCCCTTCTTTAAAATGTTAAAATGCCTGCTAGGAGATTCTAAATGGCTAATGGTTAAGAGAAATATTTGGGATAGACAGATTAATAGGTGTCCCGTATCAGTTATTGATAGCGTCAAATCAATGCATCAGTTTCAGTCTCATTTAACTTCCCTATTATTTAATTGTAATGCTCGAAGGTAACAGCCTGAGACTGGACTCCTTTTTCAACACAATTCTGAACTATCACCTTCAGAACTGCTGCTATGGTGTTTATACTATTAATCTAAGATTTTCTTCGTAGTGGTAAAATCATAGAGGAACATATCTTTATTGTTTTGTTTTCATTTAAGGAAGAGAAAATTGGTGTATTAGGTTTATCTGGAAGTATGTTTAACTCAAATATCTGAAAATACCCAGTGTAATCTGTTTCACAAATAGCATGGTGATAGGCTAAACGTTATCCTGCTTGCTGATATTTTCAGTATACACAGCAGGCTGTGGTGGTTTTGTTCTCTATGTTCCTTAACAATGTAGAGAGAGTTTATTTAAAAAAAAGGACCATTATTTGCACTTCTGTGACTACTTTTCATTTCAAAAGAGACTAAAAAAATATGATTCGTTACCATACTCAGATTTACATTTTTGTCTCAAACTAGAATTTTTTGTGGAAGAATTTTTGGTGAATTTAAACTTAAACCCTTTGCGTAGTTGCTAAAGGGAAGTTTTATCTCCCTCAGGTTTATTTTCAGTAAGTCAAGGTATAAATATTTCTTTTAAGGAAGTTTCACTACCAGTTGGAGTGATTATAGAGGCATTTTTCAAAACCATTCTTGAGGAAAGTGTTCTGATTTTTTTTTTTGAGGTATTTGCAGTATAGATGTAGAGCCAAGTGTGCAGCTGACTTTTTCTGTAGAATTTTCATCCTGACAGCACTGTAGTTCTGCAGTTACATGGCCTTTTTATCTTGTGAAACAAACCCTCTGCTAGCTATTGACTTTCATGTTCAGATGTCTCTGGAAAAAGGTATAAACAAAGAATCTGAAAAGTACGGAAATATTTCTTGGATGCCAACCAAGCCTTGCTTTGTAGCAATGTTTGTAGTAACATCTATACACCTGGCTAGAAGGGCTTTTAAGCTAACAGGATATTGTGGTTTGAGGAGTCCTTTTTATTTATGTAACACTACTGTTAGTTTGATTCCATCTCTGTCTGTCTTTGTCTGATATTTATTTTCTCTTATGTGGTATCTGAATTAGGTACTTTTTATTTGTTTTGGTTTGGTTTTTTCATATTGGGAAATTAAATCTTATACTCACTAATGGCAAACTAGCATGCTTCTGTCATGTAATCTTAGGTTTGTATCCTGTTTTCTTTCTAAGAGTAAGTTCTTAGTAACCACCTTGATGGAACAAAGGAAATGGAAAACTTAAAGCTAAAATATGAAGCTGGCAAGCAAAACAGAAAGATAAAATGGATGGCCTTTAACAGGGATGACCACATTTCCAGACAATTCAAACTAATACTGATTTTAAAGTCATGTCTAACAGTTTAGTGTTAGTACCTCGTTAAAATCCAGTTGCTATCTCCTTGTTGCACATTTAAAAGGATTTAGTTTAATTTTGGATTTGAGGGCACAAGGTGCCATTTTAGCAAAGCTATTCCCAAGGTATCAGTGAGTTGAAGTGGTATGAGATATATATATATATATATATACACACATGTATAGATTTTTAAATTATCATAGAATGGTTTGGGTTGTAAGATACCTTACAGATCATCTAGTTCCAACTAGACCAGGTTGCTTAAAGCCTCATCCAACCTGGTCTTGAACACACTCACTGATGGAGCACCCACAACTTCCCTGGGCAACCTGTTCCAGTGTGTCACCAACCTCCCAGTGAAGAATTTCTTCGTTACATCTCACCTAAATATACCCACTTTCAGTTTAAAGCCATTACCCCTTGTCCTATCAATACATGAGCTTGTAAAAAGAAATGGTCATTTACTGGTTCAATAATCCTTTATAATGCATGTTACCTTTGATAGTGAAACTGTCTGGAAAAGCTTGTTTGAAATGTTAAGAAAGGCAGTTAACTTATAGGTCCATACTGTCTTTCTGGGACTGAAGGTATGGTTGGGGCTCAGGTTAGTTCAAGGATATTAAATTCATGGATATTGGTGTTAGAGATTCAACTTGTAATCAAGACTTCCTTGTGTATTAGATATTAAGATTAGTATTCTACTCTCCTTCAAGTGTGCAGGGGTATGTAGAATGTACAGTGTGTATGAGTAGTGGAAACAGGATTGGTCATTATTCTGCTTTTCATACCACAGGTGTTTCTAGACATGCAAGTCAGAAGGAACAGCCATCTTGAGAGATGTAATTTATGAATTCATGGATCTGATGATAGGTATAGGATGAACTTACGGACACTGCAGTCCACTCCCTGTGTCTATATTTTGGGGAGAAGGGGAGGACGATTTGTTAGTTTTATTGCTATCAGTTGTTCTCTGCTAGGCTATCTCAACTCATTAATGTATCAATGTGTGATAGCGTTCACTGCTAGGGGTCAATATGGGGGGAAAAAAATGTACAGTTTTAAAATTCTTGTGTAAAAAGTTAAGCACCTGACATAGTGTTATCCAGAATTTTCTTTGAGTTCTTAAGATTTTTATTTTAATTTTTGAAAAAAAAGAGACTCATTTTGTTTCTGCAAGTTTTCTCTTACGGTCTTGGTCCGAGTCACTTCCTCACTGACCCACAACACTTCAGATTCTGAATTTTTGCAAAATAGACAGTGCCAGTGATGTGGAGTTACCTGAATTGTCCATTGCTGAAAACATATAATTTGGACCAAAAAAAGTCAACAGGAATCTATAAGGAAAAGTTTAGCTTTATAATACCTTTCCTCAACGGTAGCATCTATATTTGGTATGGTAGTCCTGCTGAATACAGACGTGCATTTATGAAGAGAAACTTGAAAAGGATGCTTACAAAAAAAAAAAACCAACCAAAAAAAGTAAGAACCGGAGGGAAGGAAACATCCAGCTTCCTTGTTAATGGATTTAAGGTTGTTGTAATCTGAGATGTGGTATCAGACATGCACAAGACAGCATTTTCTTGTAACTGAGCAAATGCAGAAAAAAAATGCAGTCCCCGTGCAAAGAAATTCACATTTTAAGTAGGAAAAAAAGACAATAAGCATATTCAGACAGGAGAATACCAGTAGTTTATACTGGACCATAGTTTGTTCTTGGTCTAACAGCCTAATGGTTACTGAAATCTTTTTGAGTGCATCATGACAAAGTGAATTGTAAGGGTGGGTTAGATCAAGAACCTTAAAGCAGTCCCCGATAGAATTCAGAGTTCTCTGATATGCTTTATATGAGCATATCCACTAATTTATATTCACATTTAGTGTCAACTGAAGATGTTCATAATCACTTGGGAGATTTTTTGTTATTTGGTGACTTCGTTGACACCTTTATAATTTAAATCAGATCTGTAGCCACATTTCTTAGTGATCTAGGAGCAGCATGTTCCCAACTCCTTGAGCAAAATACACATCCTCTTAGGTATGTGCTTCTGCATGAATTGATGTATAAGCTGCTTTCTTAGCAGCTTACTAAAACCAGGGCATTTTAAATGCCTCAAGATCTGTCATCTACCTGCATCCTAGAAATTGTATTTTATGAGACTCCACAGCTATCCAGAGAGATTTTACCTTGTTGTATGCCAAAGCTGGCTTCAGGACTATTTTATATATATATATTTTTTTTTTTTTAAACTATTAGTTTTAAATTGAAACACACAGGTTATAATCTGCTTC
>WUAM01000431.1:75944316-75967080 GCA_024336885.1 Actenoides hombroni | reverse complement strand
AAAACCCCAAACCAACCAACCAACCAAAACCCACTAAAAACCAAACAACAAACAATCACCAAAACCAAATGGCCAGTAATAGTTTACTTTGAATGGTTTGGATTTTCCCATACAGTTTGTGTTTGCTCTCTTTGCATGGATGTCTTTACAAAAATAGCAGCACTTATTTGTGGACTATTTGCAGCCTATACTGATCAAGGGGTTTTTTTTTGATTGAACAGTTTAGGTTTATGTTGCTGTAAAACTTATCTCCAACTTGTTTTCAAATCTTTAATGTATCATTTTAAATAAGTAGGGTGCTGTTTTGTTTTTCAAGTCAGTAGGAATATCCTTCTCTTTCCAATGTGGTGGAACAGCTGTTGGGGCATCAGAGGTCACATCACGGGTACTGCATCGTACCTGTTGATCATCTTGTCACTTTTGTCTCTGAAATAAGTTTATTGAATTACTTGGTTTGAAAAGAATGGAGATGTGTAAGGATATTGATAAAGCTGCTCAAATGCATCAGCTGTTGAATAGCAAGTGTACAAACTGTTGTCCAACAACAGTGGTTCCAGGTGACATTGAGCCGTGGCACACCTCTGCTATCTATTATGGCTTAGGGGTTCATTTGCTGTTCTACTCAGTCGGTTTCTAGCACTGACTCTTTCTTAGATATCCTTTTGTTTATATACTGGCTTCATTATCTTATCTCCACAGATTTTAGGACCTATCAATGTAAAATGTACTGCACTGATAAAGCTCTGAGGAGCAAAGAATGGAAGAGAAGGCGGGGGGTGGGGAGGTGGCAGGGCGGAGGAGGAGGAGAAAGCAGCATAGATCTGGAAAGCTGAAGAGTGTCTTCATACAAATCTACTCTTAATTGTCTTTTTGCCTGGGGAGAAAAAAAACCCAAAACAACACACAAAAAACCCCAAGCAAACAAACAAAATCACACAAAACCCCCAAACAAACAAAAACCCCAACAAAACAAAACAACGACACAAAACCACAAACCAGCCCCCCCCCCCCCCCCCGATTGTGGATGTTTCTGAAGGACAAAATAATTTTCTTTGTGAAAGACTCTTTACTGTAGCATTCCGTGTGAGGAAAGTGGCGGGAGCAATGTTACTGCCCTCAGGGATGTAGGTAAAGAGCCCAGGCACCTCTTTTGGAGCAGTTGTATCCTCTCCGTTACTTGTCTGCATCTTGCTAATACATTTCTGGTTAGCAGCCTCACCTGAACTTCCCCTGCCAGGGCTAAAGCTTCTTCCTGCTTTTTCTGTTTTTACTGATTAATGCAAGTCATCGATCCCTGTCCCCTCTAATATCTCCTTTGTATATTTGGAAGACTGTCAGTTCTCTCTTCAGTTTCCTTTCACAGGGCTAATCTGGTCCCAGCTCTTTTAATCTTTTCTTACAGGTCAGGTTCTGTTTTCTCTTGAAATCTTTCATTTATATACTACTACTAATTCTAGGTCAAACAACACTTGTTTAAGATTTTAAGGGTGAGTGTAAGAAACCGCTCTGCTTGTGGTAGCACATACAAAATGCCCTTTCAGAGTAATCCCTTTTCATTCACAGTTATGAATAACTTTACCCAGATTGCTCCATTTGCATGACATTCACCTCTGTACTTTATGTACTGAGCAGAACTTGAGCTCCAAAGTACTTTAATTTTTACTACCATCTTCTGGGGAAACTTCTCAAAGATCTATCCAATAGATCAGTTGGCAACAGCTCGGGCTCTGTGTACTCTGGCTGCTTCATCAGGAGCGGGGAGAACAGGTAGCTTTGTAGCCTTGCTGCGTGTCTGGGTCTGTCAGTACTCATGTAAAGGTTATTCCCAATCCAGATCCAGACCAGTGTGTGCCATTTAAGCAGCCAATACTTCAGAATATGTGCCTCTATAGCTAAAGGGCATGGCAGAACTCCTTTCATAAACTGTTTTAAGCCTTGCCTCCTGAAAGGGCTGAGGAATCCTACTGAACTCGGGGAAGATTTGTGCAAGTTGGCGTCAGTTTTAAAATCTAATGCACATGTGTATTTGTTGCATTTGAAAACACTGTTTCGGAGCGAGCAGCACAAAAACTAGGTAAGAGAAAATTTGATACTGAATTTGTCATTTGCTGTCCTGAAATCCATTTCTCTGGAAAAATCATAACTGTTCTTGAACATAAAAGTTTATTTTTCTCAAGTGAAACCTTTTCACCTGAGAATCAAAAAAAAAAAAGGAAAAGATTCTATGTTTCACTTGAAGAGGAGTTAGGGCTATCATGTAAGTTTGAATAGCATTGACATGTAAGTTCTACAAATGGCATTATGCACTTTTGGTTTTTTCCACCTGAGCAGTTCCTCTGTCTGAGTGGCCATTATCTCTTGAGAAACACTTAAGTGGTCGGTATCATATGCTAGAGAGTTTCTCAATATTTGCTGCATTCTGGTTGAATGAAACCCAATTCTGTGCTACTGTTTCAGTTCAGGGGCTTTATCTTCCATTCTTTCCATTTCTTTATTATACAGTTACAGTCCAGTCTTGGCAAGTGTCAGCTGTGATGTAACCAGGAAGCTTTAGCAATAATAAACATGTACATTGTTGGAAGTCCGTTTGCCTCTTAAGAAAGCTCATTGAGAAAATCACTTAATGACACAGAGCATGGGAGTAGAAAGTGAAGCATGTGAAAGAACAAGTTACCTGGGTTTGTGATGGAATGAGCTTGAGGACTTCAGGAGGGAATGAAGTGGGGGTACAGTTGTGTTGTGTTTCTTTTTTGTTCGTTTGTTGATCTCTCATTTATTTATTTACTTATTTTTAACTTCAAGTGAGTGAAGTACTGCTGCTGTATTTAAACAAAGAAAGATAGATGTGAGCAATGAGCTCAAGTTTTACATTTTTATACATTAATAGTTAAATCTGTGCCAACCTATTTAAGCACAGAATTTTATTTTTTTTTTTTTTTTTTTTTTTTTTTTGCATGCATGCAGAATAATATTCATTCTGTGTATGGTGCAGGAGACACCAGCAGTGTTTCTTCAGTATTTAATTGGTGTGTGACAAGTAATCATTTGGGTTTTGAGCCTGTGGATATTTGCCTCAGTGGCAAATGAGAGAACTCCTGCCAGAGCTGACCATTGATCTCTCTCTGCACAGATAACTTCATTGGACAGAGCTGGGTGTTTTATGCTGTCAAAGATGCTCCTACTCAGAAGTGACTATACAAACACATGTTCCCATCATGTAAACTGCAGGAGTCTAGAAAAGTAAATATAGTTTCTAGCTATTGTTTTTTATTTCTGTAAGCAGCATTTGATATCTTGCAAGTTAAAAAGGGTGGGAGCATCAGCTCCTTGGAGTAACATTAATTGTTTTCTTTTGGCTATAAATCTGGGAACAAAATGATTAAATAGACTGGAGAAGAGGGGGAGAACTCAAATAAAAAGGCACTTACATTTATTGCATTTTGCAGGGTTGTTCTCAGGAACAACATATGTCTCTTGAGACTTTGTTTCTTATCCATTTTATAGAGCTCTGGCCTCTTAACAGCACAGCTTTAATGACTTGTTCTTGGGGTTCTGAGTTGGCATCAGCGCTTGCCATGAAAACAAGCCTGTTACAAAGAGGTCAGGTTTCACGAGACAGCAATAGACTTGTAAAAACAGATTTTACTGGAACAAATAAAGTCAGAATTAAAAAGAAACCAGAGGTTTGTGTAAAGAAACGAGATACAGAAGGAGCAAGTATTGAGCTAAATTGATAACAATGTATATATTTTGATGGGATTTTTTTTGTCTTCTAAAACCACATTTAATGACATAATTGAGTTTTTCTGAAGATTTTGTGCACTTCTCTGTAGTTCTGACTTTTGCGATGTTTAAAGACTAATTTTTAGAGGACATACATTGTTTCTGCTCAGGTGGAAAAATGTTCTTTAAATATCAGCCTCAGTTAGCAACTTGCATTGGATTTTCTAAACAGTATAGCTGAGTCTGTTCTTGTTTGCCATCATGATGACCTTTTGAGTTCTGTGAAATACTAAGTTTTCCTCAGTTTCTTTTGTAGTTCTCAAGTCTTACTTTTGTCTTAGGCTTCAGCTCTATTGTACCAGATGCACCAAAAGAAATTATTCTTTATGTACATAAATGAAAATGGAATGTGGTGTTTCTGTTGTCTCATCCTCTCCCTTTAAATAATCGTATCAACATAAGAAAATGCTGGAGGTGATTTTCATAGTTCTGCTGGAGATGAAACTTTTAAAGATGTGTAAGAGCTTTGCTTTGATAAGACTGTGTAATTATCCTTCTGCCTTGTTAAAATGGTCCTTATGCCCCTGGCTGTATGGTGCAGCCGTGCTACATGATGGCTCTGAAACTCCTCTTCGCTCTGTTGATTTGTGGTGTTCTTATTATTGGTGCCTTTATTAGATTCCTAGAGATTTTATTTTGATGACTCAGCATTCTTGCCTAGTTTGCTACATCATACTTTCTAGGAAATAAATGAAGAATGTAAAGCACTACCGTTTCTGTTAGGAAATCTGTGAAGAACAGCACTAGTGAAATATTATTCTGACTCCAGGTGAACCACGTTGTCTGTGTAGGGAGGCGTTAGAATGGAGAAGGAAGGAAGGGAGGAAGTGGGACAAGCCTGGATCCTTACTGCCCCCTGCCCACCCCTCCAGCTCCTCGTGGTGGAAAACTACTGGAGAGTCAAACTACACCAAATTCAGCAGAAAGCAAATGCAGAACACTTCGAGTTACAGGAACAACCTGGTACATGGGCAGGTTATTTGACTTATTTGTTATTTGGCTGCGTCTCTCTGTTCAGCCAAACTGAATTTCTATACATAGGCAAAGAACTATTAAGTCTCTTTTTTTTCTTCTGATGATTCCGTAGCAATCAAAGGAAAACCTGTTTAAGGGGACAACTGTTTTTGTGTCTCACTTCTGTTCTAGCATCTTTATGCAAGTTGTGTGCTCTCTTTGTTCTTGAACATGGTACTGCTCAGAAGCGAAAGAAAGAATAAAAAATGGAACATAGGGACTTGGGTTAAATTCAGCTAGTGAAAGAGGCTAGTTCTGTCAGTGGTGAGGTGGGTAGGGACCAGACTGCAGGCTGTGCTGAGGCTGTGGGAATGTGCTGCCAGAAGCATGGGACTGGTTGTAAAAATGGTATCGGGAGCATCTCTGCTTGCATCATGGGACTCGGAATCACATTCCAGGTGCCAGACCTAGATTCCAACGGCCACAGTGTTTGCATCCTGTGTCTGCAGCTGCTTTCAGGTGATTTTGCTGTACAAGGTGGTTTGGTTGTCTTGTTAAGCACAATCTTTGGGAGGTTTGTTCACAAAGAACTTTGACTTTGCTGGTAGGATGTGGAAAGATGGTTCTTACAGTGCTGATGAAACTACAGGAATGCGGTGCAAAGAAACCATTTATTCTAACCTGGGGAGTTAAATAAGTATACTAATAATAGGAATCTTTAAGTTCTGCAGGTAAGGCCATGTTAGGAGATAATTTGTTCATGTATTTTAGTATTAAAATGCTGGGGTGGAAGAGCTTTTGTTACAATGCTTGGTGTGCATCAGTACTGTACGTGTCCTCTGTGCAGAAGGGCATTGTTGAGAAGAGGTCAAATAGGATGAAATACCATTTAAATTAATACACAAGTAAAAGAGAGGAATTCTGTCAACACAAAACTTGAATGTTAGAGATGGATAACTTAATAATATTGGGTTTTCTATTGAAATAGTGTTTCTGTATAATTTATACAAGAGTATGTTTTTTTCACATTTGATTTTTTAAATTATTATTTTAATGTAGAAATAAGTGAGTATAATTGAGTTTATGCAGAGATTGTTTCCTCTGTAGTCAGAGGGCCTAGAAACGTGTGTGGAATTATTTGTGTTGAAAGTTATCCAAAAGGAGCTGCCTCTGAAAAGTTGTTCTTTCTGTTAATTACATTATAAGTAGCAGTAAATAGGCAACTAATTAGAGAGTTTTATATTCCTTTCCCTTTGGCTTTTATTTTCTGAGCAAAGAAGTCCAACTACTGATCAGTTTCCTAGGAGTCTGTTAGCTGGAAGGTATTTATTGAGCTACCACTTCAGCTGGCTCAATTTTGTGAACTCCTTAAATTGTAAATGCTCAAAATTATATCGATGCTCTGTGCATCTGATTGGTGACTGCTCGGAGTGTTGGGATGAAAGTGTTCTTAAATGATTAAACTTATTGTGAGATCTGTTTTGGTTTTGATTTCTTTTTCTTATCAAACATGAACTTGTATAACTGCAAATACTTCTACTAAAGTGAGTAATGTTAAAGTACTAAAATGTGACTGTCAGGAACCAAATGCTGCTTTGGAGATTTTCTAGTGCTGTCAAGTGTAGTGGGGCCAGTCCCAAATTAGTTGAATGGACATAAACTTCATTAGTTTAATAATTGATATGTTTTCCAGCTGCATGCCAGTCAATTTGTATGCTTAATTCTATATGAAAGTGGCATTGTCATTTTCATGGGAACATTTTTTTACTGAATTGGGTTAAAGCAAAGTTATTTTAAGTAAACATTCAACCAGTGAAGCCATGCTGTTGAGCAAAGTTGACAGGGTAATTAGACCTATCTTTCTTTGCAGGTAGAGGAGTATTTAAAGTTTTTCTGTGTCTTTTTGCAAGTTGATCTATGATCTGGAGTTTGGTATAGCTGGGAAGTTTTCCTCATTTTAGTCCCTTAAATTCTATTTTCTCGTATTTTTAGCCATTTCTGCATTTGAAGTACAGCCACTTTCAGCTGAGGTCCAAGAAGGTGGAGTAGCTCGATTTGCCTGTAAAATAACAGCAAACCCTCCTGCTACTGTGACATGGGAAGTGAATCGAACAACTTTACCTTTAGTCATGGACAGGTATGTAGAGTTGCATATTTTAGAGTGTCATTTATTTTCTGTGATAATTTAGAGCCTGATACAAGAAGAAAGTCTGAATACTTGCAATGCTATTACACAAAAAAAATGTTCCATCTGTGTAGTATGTCAGCTATTAAAATAGCTAGTAATAGTTACATTGTTAACATGTTAAGTAGTTGGTACAAGTGCAGACTAGAATATCCTGCTATTGTCTACACAGTAATCATTGACCTATGAATTGTTAGTAGTGAATTTTTATGTGAGTTATCCTCAGGAGTGTGAATTGCTGTGGGGTACAGAATAAGTGGAATTTGGCTGTGGGGGTGCTTTGAACTAGTGGGTCTGCTTTCACAGAAGAATGGATCCTGAACCCATTTTTCTTTAGAGGGCCAATAAAGAATTTTATGTACAGAAAATTGAGTTACAATACTTCATTCTAGGGAAGTTCTGCACAGGGAGACTCCTCTTGAATAGATTAACTTGAAGCATACAACCTAATCCCTACTAGATTCTTTCTGTGTCCAGACTGTATTTGTTGAACCCACTCCCATCCTTCTTGACATGTAACTTTTGTTGAATGTGTCTAAGTTACCTGGCGTGCAAAGGAAGGTAAAAAGAGAAACATAAAAACTGAAAGCGTAGCTGGGTTTCTGGGAACCGTATACCAGTAATGCCAGTATATCAGAAATTGCTGCCAAAAATCAGCCAACCTCGACAGTATGACTGTAGTAGATGGCTAAAGAAGGTTGAGATGGTTGGTTCTGAGGTTGAGAAAGGTCTGCTTGTTGAAAGGAAATTCCTTAGCTCTCTTTGTGATGCTAGGGGGAAATATTGCCTGTAGTTCAGAAATGTGGGGAGATGAGTCATGTACAGAGAATGTTGAGTCTCCAGCCTGCTGTTCCCAGGTCAGTGTAGCAGTGGCTGTTTGTAAACCAGGCAGTTAATTCCACCACGGTGTTCACTGGCTGAATGTTTATCTACATTTCTTTTTTTTTGTTTCTGTGGCAGAATAACTGCTCTACCTACGGGAGTTCTTCAGATCTATGGTGTTGAGCAGAAGGATGCTGGGAATTATCGATGTGTTGCCACAACAATAGCCAACCGACGTAAAAGCTCTGAGGCAGTGCTGAGTGTTGTTCCAGGTATTCACCGCGCGAGATCTTTTCCGATGACATTGTGTTCTTTTCTACATTACAGCAAAACCACTCATGTGCTTTGTAGAGCTGTAACTGTCCACTGGAGCACTTGCCCAAATAATAATTTTGCTTGGTTTTATCTTAAGGCTAAAATATTGTTCAGTGTAAGTTTCCACAATTACTGAAATCAAGCTTTGGTGTGAACTTAATTCTAAACATCCTTAAAAAGCAGTCTTGTTCTATTTCATATTTAATTGAGTTTTGTTTAATTGTTTTCCTTTAATTTTTTTTTTTCCCCTCCAAAGCCTCAGATGTGAAGCCTTTTCACAAGCCATCTATAATAGCTGGTCCTCAAAACATTACAGCGTCTCTTCATCAAACTGTCATACTGGAGTGCGTAGCCACGGGGAATCCAAAGCCAATCATCTCATGGAGCCGGTTAGGTAGGTCTTAAAATTACGGCATGCAGCCTTCAGCCTGTGGAGAGGAAGTGAAACTGGACAGAAAGGATTTCAGCAATTAGTTTACTGTTCTGGGGCTTCATGTAGTTAGTAATGGTTAGTAGGTTAGGATAGGATAAGCGAAACACTTTCAGTTGCTTACTTCCATACTGCTGTTAAGACACCCCGAGGTTTGTTGAGGCTTTGGACTCTTTGTTTCTTCTGTCAATCCCATGCTGCCCCCAGCACAGTGTGGGCAGAGTGCAGAGTAGGGTGGTGACCTCCAGGGATCTGTGACTCCGAGGAGAATTGGATTGGGAGTGGTTGCACCCTATGATCCAGTCCTGTAAATGTTTCTCCCCCTCTTCCTCTTAGAAGCACTATGTGCATGAGATTTGGACCTTCTGCTAATGGACCATTTGGAAAGCCATATGGATAGGTATAGTCAAATCCCAAGTAGGCTGCCTGGAAGGGGAGAAGAGAAGGAATGTAAGAAGAAGAAGAATAACATTCATCAGTGCATCACATTTTTCCATGAAAACTACCTCTGTTTTTTTTCTGACCTATACCTTTAGAAGCAAATAATGAAAAGTTTTCCTACCTTTTTATTTCTAAAAGTTTGAGAAATAAACTTATCTTTCTGTGGATCTTACACACAAACAAGTAAGAAAAACATTACCTAACAGTTATAGAGCATTTGCTGTGAAAATATAAGAAAATACATGGTAATCAAATATACTCATTTTATCCCCAGCATAATTCAGAAGGAGATGGATGATCCCTGTTTGTAGAGATGATGTGAGTGTTGGTACTGATGCACTGAGTCATAATGCAAGGCAACGGGGGGAGGCTAACTGTGAAAATGACAGTAGTTTAGCTGTGATGGTGAATTTCAGGTGTAAACCACTTACCAAGTGGTGAGATCCAACCATCTGAATGGTCAGATAACTAAAGTGAAGAGCAAAGCAAATGCAAAAAGGAGACCTCTGAAAGCTCGTCTGTGCTTTCCTTTTGTGTCTTTTGACTTCTGAACTCGAATCTGTGCCATTACTGCCTAGGCAGCCGTATTTAGATAAGTCGTTTAGATACATTGAACAGCCTTCTAACCACACTTCTCCCACTCTCTCAAATAGACCATAAGTCCATTGATGTCTTCAATACCCGTGTCCTTGGAAATGGGAACCTCATGATCTCTGACGTGAAGGTGCAGCATGCAGGCGTCTATGTCTGTCGAGCCACTATTCCAGGCACACGGAACTTCACGGTAGCAATGGCAACTCTCACTGTGCTGGGTGAGCCTGCTTTGACTTCCCCAGCGTGTTTGAATATCTTGTGTCTGTCTCGAGCTGTGCTATGTACCGGGCTGAATTTTTACCTCAAACAGTGCACCAAGGGCTGTAGGGAGATTGCAGAGATGAAACATCACAGCACTGTGGCTGCCTTCTTCTCTCTGTTGACTTAGATGCGAAGTGTCAGATACTCAGTGTTTGAGTTAGAAACTAGCAGTTCATTTGCACTTGAAGACACCCAGGTGCAATGTTTGCTCTGGGAAGGCAGACTTTCAACCCAGGAAAGAATCCCGTAACAAAGTAGAAATATGTAATATCCCTTGTATGCTTTGTGAGCAGTATGTCATAGGCTGGAATTTGATTTATTTGTATTCATAAATGCATGAATAAAAATGTGTAGAAATGTTGCGCTCTGTGCAGATAGTATGTATTCTTAAACAAATGTGCTTTGTTTACATGGAACGTGCTTTCTGCATGAGTATATGTGTATTTGAATGGCTTGAGGACAGAGATTTGCATGTGGGAAATTGATTATTATTCTGACTGTCCTTGCAATTATGGAGGCTTGAACTTCTTATTTATTTTTTTTTTTACTTATCTGTAGCTCCACCTTCATTTGTGGAATGGCCGGAAAGTTTAACAAGGCCTAGAGCTGGTACTGCTCGTTTTGCTTGTCAGGCAGAAGGAAATCCTGCCCCTAAGATTTCATGGTTAAAAAATGGAAGAAGAATACACTCCAATGGTAGAATAAAAATGTACAACAGGTAAGATTACAGTTGCTGTATGAACGCTGTGCTAAAGGTGTGTTACCAAAGGATGAAATTCCAGTAACTAAATACAGTCAAGGTATAACTCAAACATGAAATTGGACGTTAAATGTAGTTCTTTACTTGGCAGAAAGAATGCAGATTAGTCAATACCTAAAATCCTCAGCAAAGCTTTTGTGATCACTGTCTTACCTGGGGCGGAAACTGGAGAGTTTTGCCACAGAGTTGCTCTAGTTTTACAGTAGTGTAGCAGACACCAGAATCTTGCTAGTTGTTTGAGGCTCCATTTCACTACTTTTGTAGAGTGAGCAGCTTATATTACAGAGCTGCTTAAGAAATGACTACCCCAAAGTTGTGGGGTTTTGCAGGCAGGAAATGGATTTACAGGTTTGTTTTCACTGTGCCTGGCTTTGCAGGCATAAACATAAATGTGGCAGGATTTGAGGAATGCTTCAAGTTGCTAAATTTCACAACTGCACATCCATTTCTAATAGAAGAGTTTGTGACATGTAAGTCACTTATACTGAACTCATGAAGCAGAGGCAAACATAACTGTTGTTGCATTATGTAAAGCTAAGTTTATCCAAGATGTGAGCTTTTTTTCTTCCTTTTTCTTCCTTTTGGATTCAGTAAATTGGTGATTAACCAGATCATTCCTGAAGACGATGCCATTTATCAGTGCATGGCTGAGAACAGCCAGGGATCTATTCTCTCCAGGGCCAGGCTTACTGTAGTGATGTCAGAAGACAGACCTAGTGCACCTTACAACGTCCATGCTGAAACGATGTCAAGCTCAGCGATCCTGCTAGCATGGGAAAGGCCATTGTATAATTCAGACAAAGTGATTGCATACTCTGTGCATTACATGAAAGCAGAAGGTAAGCAGTTTGATTTAAATGCTATTTAACTACTTGTATGTGGTAAAGAACTTGAATGTCTTTGCAAAAACTGTCAAATATGGTTCATTATCAGGGCTGCATCAGAGCCTGCCAGCATATAAATGCATATTTTAATCGACAGGCATGCTTGGGGAGAAATGCTTTTTCCACATCATCTCATCTATGGGACTGAGTGTTCTTCCAACTCATCCTTGTCTGATTGCTCCAGTGAGCAGATTTTGAAGTTAGGAATGGAATTTGAAACTTGGGCTCTCCATACGGCTATCTGGCTTTCCTTCTGTCCTGAGCAGGACCTTCTGCCTATTCTTTTCCATGTGTGTGCTTGGAAGGGAAAGACAGAGCATACAACAGAATTCTGGAGGCTTAGAGTTAACTTTTCACCAGAAAAATCTTTTTTGTATAGGTCCCCAAATTCTTGTGACTTTACTGGCTTTCATATATTTTAGAGTAGAATAATTGATATTTTATCAGCTTAACTATCTTCTCTTAGAATGAATATTGGCTGAATGGTAAAATGTGCTGTCCTTTTACCCCTTGGTCTCCTATACTAGGAAAAGTATGCTCACACTCTAAGATATGCTGAAATAACCATGAATGGTTTATCCTAGTCTCTGAAATTATATATAGATTCCTATATAAAAGGGAATGGATAGTTGGAATAAAAATAAATAACTAGCCATTTAAAAATTCCTTAGTATTATATAACTGCTTTAAGCTAAAGTAATCCTTAAGGTGGTAGAAACCAGGCATTTTTCATAAGCAGGGGAAGTGATTGTCAAATGATTTGAAAATTTGTTAGGTGCATGGCTCAAACTAAGCTGCAATTCAGCTCTGTTTTCTAGGAGTGATTTCTTTTTCCATTTCTGTTCAGTAAGTGGTTTATTCAAGGCTGGGACTGCAGATGCTCAGCTCTGGGTGGAATACCAGTCTGCCGTCTGCTAAGCAGAAGACAAGGAGGACAGCTTAATTACTCTAATGCTGATTCAGGAATAGCTGCCTTTGCTTTTGCAAGTGGGATATTTCAGGACACAAGAGAATTTTGTCTGCAGGAAGGCGGGAAAGAGTTTTAAAAGATAATGAGGACAAGAGGTGCAGGGAAATTCCCCCCCACACACTTTCAGTCACTGAGGTATTGTGCTCACAACTGCCTCTTAAAGCTAATATGAACAAAGTCACACTAGATAAGTTATCTGGGCAATTGTATGTCCAGTGTAGAGAGCAGAGACCAGATAACTTCAGAGAAAACTGGAAAACTGTCATTAGGGAAGTGTGTGTTTGTGCAGGAAATACTCTTGCATAGTAGTGAAAGGAGGTATCTTCTGAAATGTGTTTTCTGCAAAATCATGTTACAGTCCCTGCTTTATTGCTTGCTTATCCTAAGGTTATATCTTGTGAAATGAGATTGTTTTGTTTTTTAAAGACAAGCTACAAACTCCAAACAAAAGCAACTAACCAACCGAAAAACTCTGATTTATTTGAACTTGCTTTCTCAAATACTCATTTTTTCATCTTTTGAGACTGTCTTGTGATATTTATTTAATATAATGCTGTTGTGCATCCTTTCACATGAGCGATGAAATCCACACAGGGAGAGTGGGGAGGGCTGTGTTGAGAGGAGTAATTACAGTGGTGGGAATTAAAACGTAGGTGATTTGCATGCATTTTCTCTTCCGTAAGGTGATTGGATAGTACCAGAAGATTTGCATCAGGACATAAAAACACTTTTGTCTCCTTTTGTAGAAAAACTGTAGAGCTTCAGTGGACTACACTTCTATAACAATAATTGCTTTCTAAGTAATAGTCTGTAAACCTTTCTGAGGATGCAGCCTTCCAGACGCGTTATTAAAACCCTAGAAAATGCCTTTGTGAGAAAGTATCACATCAGCCATCTCTCTCTATGTGAATTTAGAAGCAACTATATTTAAATAAATGCAAATTAAATATTAAGGAATATGATGACATGCACGAGATACCAGGCCATGTGCTAACGTAGGCAGTTGACATTGTCAGAACCTCATTTACTTTGTAAGAATTCTGGATGTGTTAATGTAAATAGGTTGCATGACTGTATTGTTTTCACCATTCCTTTCAGCCTCTGAAAGGAGGCTTTCCTCAGTCTGCCCTCACACTCTGTTTCACACCCTAATGAAGATTAAAAATTACCTGTCAGATAGATCTGAACTAGAGGATATCTTACTTGCTTAAAGCTTCTCATGTGTAACTTTTTACTGTACACATTTCTGTTTATGTATTGCTCTGTTGTTTTAGTTAGGAATGGCGTTTATCAGTGTGAGCAAAGAACACTTCATTGCAAAAGAAAAACAGTGCTTGCTTAGTCTCCAAAGTTTTACCAATGCTTATGATTCCATAAACTTTAAGCAGAAAGGAGACTGGTTAATACTCTGATGATATGCAATTTTGTAGGTTTATTTCTATAGACAATATGGTGGGTGTTTAAATACAAAAGATATAATCGCTCATTGTTTAGTTTCACAACTTGAATATTCTGTTGTTTCACCGTAAAAAGGTTCAGGTCCTCTTGCCTATAAAAAAAAAAATAGTTAGTGTTTTAATCAAGTTAGTTGGAAGAAATTAACAGGTGTTTTTTTGTGTTTTTGTTTCTTTAAGCAGAATATTTTACATTCAAATCGGGGTCACAGTAGCAAGAGGAATAAGGGTCTGATGAGCATGCATGTTGGAGTGTGTTAATTCCTTGTTAGTGATTTAGAAAAGGCACAAAGGGAACACTGATTGTGGTGGAAGGCAAGCCTTGTTCTCTATTATGGCTGTTTCATTAGGGCCTCTGCATGAGGCCTAGCAATCCATTCAATGAGAGAACAAGTCCTTTTAATTTGAGCTCAAGGATCTTGTTTAGCAGGTCAGAAATCGTGCCTTGCAATTCCTAATTAACAAGCCATTAACTAGTCTGTTGTGAAATGCTCGTAATCTTGTCTAATTAAAATGCTATCAAGTTAATTCATAAATGTGGGAAAACTTAATGGTGGAATTTGCCTTTCGTTTTGTTTCTAAATTCAGCGGTGAAGAGGAGGAGCTGGCTCTTATAGAGCTTTGATTAAGTTGACATGCACTTGGTGTGAATTGTTCGTTAACACAGCAGCTTTCACCACACCTATTCCACTTTATAGCCTTCCTCTATAGGAATAAAGCCCAACAAAGACAAGGACTGCTGCATGCATTGCTATGCATATTTTAATGAGAATTGTTGAGAATTTTTTTTTTTTAATTTTTTTTTCTTTAACAACTTACTAAAAGGAGCCAAACAGTTTTCAAGCTCTTTCTGGCCTGTTCTTATTGGCCTGGCTCCAAATTAAAGAAAAATGTGTCAATCAAATGTAATAGAACTTGCAGGGCTAAAATGAGAACCTTTTGATGACTAAATTCTTTCTGTTTGTTTCTTTTTTTGGGGGGTGTTTGTTTTGTTTTTGATGGAGTGGAGCCCTCGCATTCCTTGCAGTCTGCTATAGAAAGGCTCCATAAATAGGTTTTGGAAAAAACCTCCCTGACTCTAAACAAATAGATTTAGAAGCTTGGTATGAATAGTAAGGCCATTAGAGCTTGTCTGTTGTGTTACTGTACACTGGGCACAGTTTGTTGTGACTAATTCTAAATAGGGTTTAGAATTGCATTCAGCATTCTTTATTCAGGAAAATCCTGAAACACCATAATCTACCTCACAGCAAGACACAGTTACTCCTGTGCATAAAAGAGCTTTTACTTAGTAGGGTTGAAAAAATAGAGGTAGGCCGGGGAAGAACATAAAATAATTTTGTAAGATGTTGAAGCCAAGATACCGTGATGTTTAGAGATTGCTGGGAATTTTTGTTTGTCTAACTCTTGTCTTATGCCAGGTTTAAATAACGAGGAGTACCAAGTGGTCATTGGAAATGATACAACCCACTACATTATTGATGACTTGGAACCAGCCAGCAACTACACCTTCTATATTGTAGCTTATATGCCTCTGGGAGCCAGTCAGATGTCAGATCATGTGACTCAGCACACCCTTGAAGATGGTAAGACAAATATCACTGATTTAAATGAACATTTTTATTTGCATTGCACAGAAATGTGCAATCCAGTGCCAACAGCTCTTGAGAATCCCAAATTTCCATTGACATCAGTGAGGCTTCTGACTATATGCAATGTAAGACTGAGCCAGATAATGAAAGGAATGAGAATCAAATAATGTTATGATAGGGCAACATTGCATATTACACAGTCTTTCTCTAAGCTGAAAGACATTGCATTAAATAATGTAAAAACTATTCTAGATCTTTAAGAACTCCCTTAGTGTTTAGAATTTGATGATAGCTTTGGATTTAGCTTCTGTGACTCTCTCTTGGGAATCTGAAACGTGAATCAAACTGCACACCCACTGCATCTTTTGAAAGTTTGTAGGAAAAATGGGAATAGAATTTGATATTTGATTAAAAAAAAAAAAGTTTTGTTTGTTTTGTCTGTGTGCTTATTATTAGAATCAGAATTTCATTAAATATCCTACTGAATGACTTCTGTGCAGTGATTTAACTAATCTGAACATCATGGCAGCAATGAACTGTTTAATATAGTTCATTAGAACTGATTAATAAATTCTGACAGGGTTAAGCTTTGGCAGCATGGAACATGGCCAGTTCCAGTTGTCTGTCTGTCTCTTTGCTGAGAGTTACTACCCTCATTACCAGATTGATAGAAAAAAACATGGTCTGAGTCTTCAGTGATACAGGCTGTTGACTGGGCTCTCAGTTTAAGCTGCTGCATCCAACCTTGACAAGTCAGTTTGTCAGAATAGTAAGGTGCTGATTGTTGCCAGCAGTAATCAAAAGCAATAAGAGAAGGTAATATTGAGGGCCTTACAGAAAGGAGCTTGCTAAGGCTATGCTGCATGGAGAAGATGAAAAGTATGAACAGTATCAAGTTACCCTTAAAATAGATAAGAATCTACAGAACTTCTTGGATTATTTACTCTTATGTTACTGGCACCTTATCATAGGCTAATGTGTCGGACAAGAATTTTCCATCTCTCTTTTGCCTGAGTTCAAAAGCTTTGTCTTTTCCTTTTTAGTTCCCTTGAGAGCTCCTGAAATTAGTTTGACAAGCAGGAGTCCTACAGACATTCTCATCTCTTGGCTGCCAATTCCTGCAAAATACAGGAGAGGTCAGGTGGTCTTGTACCGTCTGTCTTTTCGCCTCAGCACAGAGACCAAAATCCAAGTCTTGGAGCTTCCAGGGACTTCAGATGAGTATCTCCTTGAAGGCTTGAGGCCTGACAGTGTGTACTTGGTTCGTATCACTGCTGCAACAAGGATTGGCTGGGGAGAGGCATCTTTATGGACTTCCCACCGGACTCCGAAAGCTACAAGTGTGAAAGGTAATTCTTAATGTCACTGGTGGCCTAGGGATAGGGTCAACTGTAGGCTTCATCTCAAAACTGTATTTTTTTTTCTGACAAGTAGTGCAAAGATGTGAAATAGGTTTTTTCATTACATTTTCTGCTGATATAGAAAATAGTGTTCTAACCATGTGCATAATCTGCAAAACCTTCTGATTTCTTTAATCAATTAAATGCAGTTAATAAATACATAGTTTTGGGATCAAAAGTTGAAGAGGAACTAATCTGTCTTATGAAAGGCCTTATATGTGACAGGAGAAGGAAAAGGTGATACATTATTTTGGTGATAATCTCTGATCGTTTCCACATGTTGTTGTTCACATTTGACATGGTGGCAGGAATCTTGAGTTCATGTTTGTGAGCTGCTCAAATGTTTTAGGTTCTGGTCGCATTTCCAGTGATAACACAGCTTTCTTCTGGTCTGTGTAATTTGAATTATAAAATCCAACAACCCCAAACCTCATTGTTGTTCAGTGTAAAGTATCTTTCTGAAAATTGGGCCATTACACATTAGCAGTATGTACAAGTACTTAAAGGATCTGAGCTGATGCATGTATACCTGTATTACCAACAAAGAGTGCACACATTTTGAATATGCAAATCGACTTGATATTTGAAGTCTAATTTATGTTGTTACAGTTGAGATTTGGATTACATTGTTATTTAGTAATGTCATGCAAAAGAGCATTCAACTTTGCATGAATAGCTTGAAAAAGATACAGATTTTAATTTGTAATACAAGCTGTAGTCCTCGTCCATTCTCTTTGGATTTCATTGAGTTTTGACTACTGTAGAGAATTGCTAGCTTTTGATGAAGTGTCATGTTACTGTTAAGCATGTTTGCTCTGGCTCACTTTAAAACAGGAGCTAATTTAGTAACTATCTTTTTAAGTGTTTTTGTTTTTCTTTGAAAACAGCTATCGTATAAATTTATTATATTTATATATTAAGATGGAGAATTAAAAAAAATATTTCTATTCTGATTTATCCTAAATTTTTAGATCAGCTTATAGAGAGTGAGACATCATAATAAAGAAATAATGATGTGAGTACACAGATGAGCTAGAATCAAAGTCATGAGTGAACTTTGGACTGACGGGCACACAGATTTTTGCATGAAAATTAGTTGTTTCTAGAATATAAGAATATTATATATGTACTTCTCTAAAACCAGCACCAAAGTCTCCTGAGCTGCATTTGGAGCCGATGAACTGTACAACCATTACAGTACAATGGCAGCAGGACTCTGAAGACACTGCAGCTATTCAAGGGTACAAATTGTATTACAAGGAAGAAGGCCAACAGGAGAATGGACCAATTTTGTTGGATGCCAGTGACCTTGAGTATACTGTCAGTGGTTTAGGTGAGTATATAAAATATTTCTTAACTGTTCTGGAAGATGGTAAAGTCAAAGGACATCTTGGAGAGCTTTAAATCATCAGACCTGTAAGGCAACAACATTAGGTTTGGCCATCTATTCTCCCAGCAGCAAGCTTTGCAAGCTTGAGTTACGCTGCTGATGGAATAATCCTATCTCCATATATGTGTTGCATGACACTTAGGTAACATCTTGTGTGAGCTGGAAGAAGGACACCCAACTACTTACCACAAAATACAGAACTTATAGTTAATAAATACTGCTGGGAAATGAAATTTCTTTTTAATATTCAGTTCAATATGCTTTTTTTTCAGCTTTTGTCTATTTATGCCTGATCAAGTAACAGTGAAATATAAATACAAAATATCAAAGATTTTTCGCTGGTATTTATAGCCTATGTCTTTTTTTTTTTTTTTTTTAAAGCCTTTTTCACAGCTATGCCACCCTGCAAGCACTGCTTGCTTGCTCACCGTAGTAGCCCTTGTGCATATTATTAGTGTATTCATATTTTTAAGGAGTACTGGTATATATTCACAGGACAACGATTAGGGCACAGAGCTTGCTGAGTCCCGTTGGAGTCCTTCCATTGATCACCTGACTGTTTCCTCTTGTGCCTCTTGCAATGTGTATTAGTACAAATGTGTTGGTATTTTCCCCAGGTAGAACATGCTTCTGTTTACATATATAGCTGAGAATTTATTTCATAGAAAGATGTGATCTATAAGGTAATCAGCAAAAGTAATATAGGACTTGACAGTTGGTGTTCGAAGTGTGTTGAGATAGTTTACTGAAGGGTAGTGTGGAGAATTAATCTTGACTAAATTATCAAAATTGACCTACAGTCTTAACTAGGTCAAATGGCCTGTTGACCATGCTCAGATATCCTCATCTGCTGCACACAGCTGAGATGCTGTTTTAGGGGTGTTTGGAGGAGAGCATTCTGCTCTGTTAAGTGGACAACTGACCATCTGTGACCATTTCTAGCCAGAGCATCTGTCAGCAGCTGACTGTTTAACAGAGCCATGAAACAAAAGAGCAGTGGGTTGAAAGGATGTCATGTCTGTGTGTCCTAGGACATAAACATTTTTTTTGGTCTTGTTATGCAGTTACAAAGCAATAATTTCAGACACATGCAAATTTATTAACTGTGTGATCCACATATTATGGATTTTCTCAGTACACTAATCCTTCTCAGATTAAAATGCTATTTTGTAGAATTATGTTAAAAGGTATATTATTTATGTTATTTTACTGATTTTTCTTTTCAGTAAGCATGTAGGCATAGGAGAAAACAAAAGCAAAGTGAGTCTGGGAAATTACAACTTCCACGTGGTCACATGAAGTGAATTACAACAGGTGTAGGCATGGAGGAATTCCCGTGCTTGAGTTAACCATGCAGTCATGGTGCATGTGATGTCTTGAGTGTTTATTCCTTACAATTCTAAATATGGTGACTAGAGCATGACACATCCCATATAATCTGATTGCCATCATTTATATTTTTCATTTGTGTGTAATTCCTGCTGCCATAGGTTAGATCTATTGAAGAGGAATTTTTTTTTCCAAATAAATTCAGTAGAAGTCATCTTTTAAAAAAATTTAAATGGGATGTATTGGGTTATTTGAAGCATGTATCAAACATGGGAAGTTCTGTGTGAGTTTCTTTGCTGGTTTCTTTTTTTGTTTGTTTGCTTTGTAGCATTTACAGAAAAAGGCATTAATTGCTACAACTGCAAAAAACTCATTTGGCACAGGAAAACTTACTAGGTGGTGATTTTCCAGTGCTAAGATGATTACATATGTTGAAGCTGCAAAAGTTCACACAGACTTCTCATAGTGACAGTGCCTGTCTGTCTGCTTATTTGCCCACTGAGAAGCTGCCTGTTTGAAATACTTGTGCACACTATAAATTATTTTTTAGAGAACAGTACACAACCAACCTTTTTCTGCCTGTGGCAGCTGCACATGTGGAGAATACAGTGCGTAAAATTTTATGCAACATATAAACCCACAAAGACTGTTGCAACATCTGTGCGTTAAGATGAGACTGATTTGCTTTTCTTTTTAATTCTTGTGAATAATTAAAATAATTTGGACCAGGTTATTTTATTTATGCATTTTAAATTTAAAATACCACTCACAAGGAAGGGGTCCTACCAGGAAGAATTTGAGATAAAAGAAAGGCAAGCTGCTGCTTTAGGTTTTGTGACTATGGGAAACTGAATCTTCATGAACTCAACAGAGGCTTTGAGGACTACTGTCATCCATTTGCCTCTCCTGAGGACACTAAACTACTTATTGACAGCCTCTTTAAAATAAATGTCTTAATTATGAGCTGCAGGAATTAGTAGAGTACTTCATGTGTGAAACCTGAAGGTGAAAGGTGTGTTTTAAGATTTTTGGTTGCATATATGTTGGATAACGTGGTCAACAGAAGAGGTTATTCCTAATTTGGAAGAATACACTAACAGTATTAGGTGCTTCCCGGGGCAAAGATGGAGTAGTTTCTTATTCATTATCTGTTGCCACTGGAGTTATATGGCTTCCAAGCATTCCCTATTCACGCCGTAGTTTGTCATGACCTAAGGCTGCTCTACCATTCCTAATTCTCCTGCATAGTTAATAAACTGTAGATAGACTTCTAATGACGTTTGGAGCACGTCAATATGTCTCTCCATGGAACTTTCTGCAGATGTTGGTATAACTGCTAACTGTTCCAAATCTATCTATTTAAACATAATGTTCACTTACTTTATGGCAACTGAAGTGCATCACAAAAGCAGAACTCATTATATTCTTGAATCAAAAAGAACATTAGCACTGATATTATAAACACTGTTGACTGCATTGATTTTTGATAGTGTTCATATAAGTACTGTAAATGATTTGCAAATGTCTACAGGACTCTTGATGGAGAGACAAGTGTGATAGGTAAGGCAGAATCAGCAATGCTAGTGTAAAATAGGTTACAATGTTAGAATATGAAATATGAATAATAATATGAATATTATGCTGTATGTTTTAATCTCTTGTTGTTTTCGACCTTGTTATTTTGAGAACTGACCTCTTTGTGTCTCATGTAGGTCTACACAGTTACTTCTGTGTATTTTTAAACTGGATTATTTGGCATGATAGTCGCCATGTAAATAGAATTAAATGATCTGATCAGAGTTAGGACTGCCATTCTCAAAATAAATATCCAGTTTCACATAGACATTTGTTTGTGTTAAAGGTCTTAGCATTTATTTTTGATAGCAGGCCATTTCCTAGACTAGTGTAAAATTCCATTATTCCTTGAATTTGTCAAAGGAGCAGACCCTTGGGTGCATACCATGCATTTTTTCCTTTATTTTTAATTCCTCCTTTGCTTCCTCCTCTCTGGAAAGTTTTCCCTAACAGAAAGTCTTTCATTCTGAGATTTGATATGTCTGTGGATGTAAGTTTTGTTTCTGTAATGTTTCCAAATACGTGCGTTCAGACGTTGAAGGGAGTTTTTTTGGTGGAAATTTGTATAGGAACCTTCTTGATGTGCGACAGAAGAGAGATTGGCAAAGGCTGAAAATTAAGACAAAAGGCATGTCCAGAGATGCTTGTCTCCCCCTTTAAATGTTTTTAAATTATTTTTTTTTAAAGAGTATTTTAGGCACGTGCATATGCATCACTGCCTCACTGTTGTTGGTACTTGCTATTGTGCAAATCATGTGTGTTTAGTTACATGATCAGTAGGAAGGTAGAGCCTACACAAGAAGGCTAAGAACCTATTTTAAGCCTGTCTGGTTTATTGAAGCCAGGAAGTCTTCATAACTGGATTGTAAGGCTGACAGAAGTTTCATCCTGGAACTTATATCTAGGGAGAATAAAATCAGATTCAACTTCTTGGTTGACAAACTCAAGAAAGGATGATCAGTTTTGCTAAGATAAGTACACTGTTCTTCAAGTTGCCTGGAAGTCTCCCTCACTGAGGTTTGGTTTTTTTTCAGTTCATATCGTGCTAGTAGTTAATTAAATGAATGCCACTGGTGATGGGGAAATGCAACGTGTTCTTGTGCCATTAAAGCCTTCTACACTTGGAGAGAGGGAGGAAAGCAAGAATTCACTCTGCTGAATTCACTCTTCTGTAGCTGTCTGGGAGCTGTACCACCTGCAGTGGGGGAAGTTACAGTGAGGGTTTCAGAAAGTTGTGCTTTGGTGACAAGCCTAACATAGGGTCTCGCTAAATGCACACGAAACCCTGAGGCAAGCAGGTTGTGGCAGAGATGTGTGCACCTTAGGTGCTCTTGTTTCTGTTGGATACAAGATGATAATCACATTAAATACCTGTTCTCGGGCAGACACCGTAAAGGATGGAAAAACTGGTCTGTTAGCTTTGGTGAGCTTTGGGAGCCTTTCCCTGGTGAAGGCCCTTCCCTAGGAGAGCCTGCAGAGTGGAGTGTCCTGCTCTGGGAGCTGCAGCCCCCAGCAGTGCTACTGGCTTTCCAGGGCTCGGGGCACAGGCTCCAGCTGACTGGGCAAAAACTGTGAATTGATTTGATGAAATGAAATTAAAAAAAAAAAAAAAAAAAAACGTTGGG
>WUAM01000431.1:75858789-75944216 GCA_024336885.1 Actenoides hombroni | reverse complement strand
GTCCGGTGGTTGTGTTTTCATTCCCCTTTCTCACGGAGGAACGGTGATACGTTTTGTGGGTTGTTGTTGTTTTTTGTGGTTGGGTTTTTGGGGGGGGGGGGGGGGGGGGGGTCAGGGATGTGTTGGGTTTTTTTGTATGTGTAGTGCTGGGGTATTTTTCTTGGTGTTTTAGTCTTGGTTGGGTTGATTTGATTTCATTTTTTTTGTGGGATTTTGGTTTGTTGTTAGGTTTTTGTGGGTTTGGGGGTTTTTTTGTGTTGTTTTTTGGTGTGGTTTTGGTTTTTTTTTTAATAGGGAGCTATACTATTTTTTTTCTTAGAAGGCTATTTTCAAGGCAAAACTTTGCTACAATGAAGTTTTTGTTGGAGTTGTGTGAATTTTTTTTTTTTTTAATTGTCCAAAATAGTGTATACTATTGCTTAGATTATATTACATATTTTATTGATATTTTCTCTGTTGAATTTGGACTTTAAGCTTAGGGGTGTTTTGTTTTTCTTTAAGGATTTTGTTCACTACTACTTTTTAAAGAGTCAACCTTTGGTAGGGGCTTTCTCAAGGTCAAACAAACATCTTTAAAATAGACAAATGACTCAACTTTCTGCATATTAGACCTTGATTTGATAAGTTCTTTTTCTTTTTTTTTGTTTGTTTATTTTTTTCTTAAAGGAGAGATGATCCTTACTGGAATGAGAATAAGAAGATGGCTCTTGATACGGATGCACGTTTTAGTCATGGTTCAGATTACAGTCGCCAGCAGAACAGGTTTAATGATTTTGATCACAGAGAACGGGGGCGATATCCAGAAGGTTCTTCAGTTCCATCATCTTCTTTTGATAGGTAAGTTAAGATTATATGGCGGATCTTTGCCTGCCAACATCTCTGTGGATTTCACTCTTAACTGTTTATGCTGTTCTGGTGCAATGGAATTGCAGTAGTGTCCTGAAAGTTCTTGTGTCCTCGGGACTGTCCATTTATATAATGGAATCTAGTCTGCTTTTTTTTTTGAGGACTGTAAATTAGCTTTGCCTGGTGGTCTTTTTGGGTGATATTTTGAAGGAATACTTTGCAAGTCTTCCTCTTTCACATATAGTCACAAGTGGATTCCAGTGGTTTAGATAGGTCCTATCTGGTAACTTGCCTCCTTTAAGAAGCAAGGGTAAAAGCAACTGATTTAATGAGAATTAAGAGCGCTGCTTGTGCAAGTCACATTCATCAGGCTCCACGTAACTGTGCAGCAAATGCTGGTTACAGATCCAACTTCATGTTTCCATTAAACATCTCCAAAATTGTACCTTCTGCACTTCTACCTTTATGCTGCAATGAACTCGAATTATATTTTCTATCTGACTTGAGAAATCTAGCATCACCCTGCTTCATACTAAGCAAAAAAAAAAAAAAACTCCAACAAAAAAACCAAGGTCTACAATTACTGAAATTATGCTGAGCAAAATGTGAACAGAAACATGCATAAAGAAATGTTAAACTGGCTATAAGAACTTGAACGCAAAATGACAACTGTAGCAATAAATACAGTTTTGGGTGGGAAAGATATGAGATATATACCAATATATAGTAATAAACATGTAATATAAAATTAATTCTGGTTTTGTGTACTCACACATGTGCTTGCATGTGCAGAGAAATGGGAAAATGGGAAACAGGCAAATGACTTTTCCTACTTTAACACCTTAGACGAGAACGTTTTGTAAATCAAAGTGAAGCAAAAAAGACTCGCCCAACGGCACGAAGGGAAGAGCCAGGGTTTGACAGATACCCAAAGAACTTCAGTGAGTCCAGAAGAAATGAACCACCACAATCAAGAAGTGAACTCCGAGATACAGACAGACGAGAAGTGCGAGGAGACAGAGACGAAAGAAGAACAGTGATAATTCATGACAGACCTGAAATACCACATGGTCGACATCCAAGAGAGACTGGTTCAAATCCACCTCGGCAAACAAACTGGAAGAGCGAGGGAAGCATAAGCACAGACAAACGGGATGGCAGGTAAATTGTTGGCTAACCAACAGAGTAGGGAAGGTACTGATTTCCTGTAGAATCCCTTGAGAATTGATGTATAAAGAGAGAACAGACACCCCTCCAAAGCATGGCAAAGTCACTTTCCAAAAGCATTAGAAAAAAATTGTTTGTAGGTTCTCACATATGTGACATATATGTGACATATGATATGTTAATCCTTATCTGTAAACTTGATGCTGGTTCCCAGCACAGCAGGCTGTTCTTAATCATCTATAGTAACATAGTAAGGAGGCTTTTACGCAAGAATGCAAATGTAAACAAATAACATGTAAGATATCATTGCTTAGACAGCCACGTAGGTCTGAAACAGGGTTTCTAACTGCATGTTGCTAAGAACTTGAAAAGCAAAAAGGAATCTTTGACGTTTACATGTCTTGTGGTTTGGTACCAATTCTATTGTACTGAAACCAAAATTTTGATAAAAGCAATTTTTACAGAGGCGAGCGGCCAGATCGATCGGGAAGAGAAGTGTCTGGACACGTGAGAGGAGCACCTCCTGGTAGCCGGAGCAGTGCTTCTGGCTACGGAGGCAGGGAAGGAGAACGAGGTGTGATGGGAGAAAGAGGCGGAGGACAAGTGAGTCATCTTGTGTTTTTAAGCATGATTGAGAGACTGGAAAACGTAAATTCACGCTGGAAAAAGGAGCATAGAGCATCGTACAAATCGTTAGCAAGGATTCTGGCTATCTTCAAGTTACTTTTTCTTTATTTTCAAGGTTCTTTTTGGTTGGGATTTTTAAAAAGCCAAGAAATTACAGAAAACATGTAGCATCTTTCAGGTAGATCAGAACAATACCTGAATGAGTTACAAATTTATTGTCATCCCATGTTTTCAGGGTCTTAACCTTACGCCGCCTGTTACTGCCAGTGTAGTTTGTCGTAAGTTGTAATGTGCTACCAAGAGAGAAACCTTCCGTAAGACCTGGCTTTAAAGGCTGCAGAATAAACTGCTCTATGCTACTAGATCCTGAAGAGTTGACAAAAATAGTGTTTCTCTTTCTGTAGCTACATGGAACATGCTTGTCAGTGGTTATGTGAGACCAGGGCAGAAGCAGCAGTGAAGTACGCATTCGGGGAACTTTACTCCCTGCATATCCACAGTCCTTGCTGCAAATGAGTTTTTTTATCTACTTATTTTTAACGGGACTCTTGTAAGCATGGGTTACCTGCCTATGGACTGAAATGTTAAAAGATGCTTGATTTCCCTATATTTTATGTATATACCTATCCGTAAGCTTAACTTCCTTGAAAACCTTATTTCCTGTTGATAAGTGAATATGCCTTTCACTCTGGAAATAACTGTCACTTTCTTCCTAGCACTATAATGAGGACAGACATGTTGTTGAACGCCACAGCCGTGAAACCGGACCAAGAAAAGAATGGCATGGACCTAGTTCTCAAGGAAGTGGGTATCATGACACAAGGAGAATGGGAGATGGCCGTGGAGGAGGTGGCATGATGTCTCCACATACAAGGTACAAAAACTCCTTCCTCTCAATTCCCTACCGAGCTCTCAAAGCTTTGGTTATGCTTAGGAAGCATGATAGCCTTCGTGCTTGCTGCATTGTTTTCTGTGGATGGGTTGCTGCTGTACAACAAACAATTGTCATATTCCTAGTTCAGCTGCACAGAAGCAAGTGGTTTCTTGCAAAGTCTCTTTTGAGACTTAATTAACAGTTGAGTGATGTGAGACTTAACAATATTCTTACTTGGACACTCAGATTTTAGATACTTACAACCTTTTTTAAAACCTTTGTTTCCAGTAACTCTTCACCAATTAATAGAGTTGTACAGATCACAGGCAATTCCATGCAGAGGGGAAGTGGCTCAGGATTTAAGCCATTTAAAGGTGGACCTCCACGAAGATTCTAAGATCTACAGCTGCTTGGTTTCAAGATAACTTATTGAAATCTCTTGTAAACTTTCTCTGATTAAAAACAGGAAATCTTGTCTGGAAGTCCTGGTTAAATTTTTTTAATTTAACATGATTACTTTCCTCTCAATTTTGGAGGCATTTTAATAGTTACGTTGTAATTTTGGATAGTTTTTGTGTATCTTTGATAAGCATTTTCCCTGAGGCACTAGAGCTGTGTAAAAAGAAATTGGAACCAAAATTATTTGTTAATCTTGTATAAAAGGGTAGATTGCAGCTGTGTGCTAGTAGTTTGATTTACCAACATTAGCTCTGTGGTGTCATGCTTTAAAGTTAGCTACTTATCACAACGTACACAACTATAACCTCCATTTTGAAGGTTGTCCAGGCTATTATCTCTGCTTTCTAATTTGTAGAGAAATAAGATTGTTCTTTCATTACTGGGTATTATGTAACCTATTTTTGCAGAAGGTACTGTTACATTGAGTGCATTTATGTGTATTCTTGCAAATGTATTCTTTTGAAATAAACCTTCATATTCTGTATAGCTTCTAGTAAGTCTCTGAAACAGTCTTTGGGGAAGGAAGAGAGAATTCAACTGACATGCTGGCATAGCAAATCAAAACGTGTGTGCCTTTAGCTTCTGACTAAAACAATTTAATTGCTTCCTTCACTATTACTGAATTGAAAATCTAGATCATCATTTGATAGCACAAGAAATAATAGTACCAAAAAATACAGGAACACTCAGGGGAGGCCTAAAGGAAGAATTTACAGTTTGCTGTTTATGTTTTGCAAAGCTCTGGCAGAATTTTGATACAGTTGGGTTTTTTTTAAACCAGACTACCACGAATGAACTCTGCTTATAATGGTTGGGGAATCCTCTATGTGCAGTCTTTGTCAGGCACACCTACAGCTCTTCAGTGATGCAGTCTGAAGCAAAAGGGATGCATCTTTTTAAATGTTTTGTGTTTTGTTTAACAGTGAATGGCCTCTATTAAATTGTTCCTGAGCAGGCCCCATCAGAAATGTTAAGTAGTCAGTCCAAGAGTCAACCACCACCCAGTGAGCATAAGTACACAGTTACAACACTGTTGTTCCACAAGGGTGAAAAAAGGGACAAAAAAAAAAAAAAGGGGGGGGAAATCTAAGCCCCTACACAAATTGGCTAGTTACAGAAATGAACAGAGGACCTTGCTAACAGAAAAGAAGAAGAGCTTGTGAAGTAGTATTTGAGTAAGAGCTGGAAGTTTTCATAGGTCAAGACTGTTGTTTAAAGAATGGTTCTTGCCTTGAAATTGGTAATTTAAATTAGTAAGAACATGCTGATACTGCACATGGATCTTTGCCACTCTCAGTTACAGGCTGTTAGCTATGTGCAAGAGCTACTAAGTATCTGTAGTGTTCCAGAAGAATTACATAGCAGAATATTAATTAAGTTTCAGATAAGTAGCCTTTCAGGAAAGATGGGAGGGGGTAGAACAACATTTCCCATAACTAATGCTTTATGAGTAGTCACAACTGACAAGTATTTAGGTTGAGACAAAGAAATAAACCTATAAGCAAGTGTCAGGACACATTTGTCCAGTAAGTAATTCTCTTGACACATTTAATACATGGTCTCTGCTGTTCAATACTTAAGAAGAAAAAAAGTAGTTCAATTTACTGAAGATTTTTTTTTTAGGAGTTTCCAAGAGAAAGTGCAAGTTAGCAGTGGATTTAAAGTACACATGCATTTGGCTGCAGTCAATACTTCATTAGGTGTGACAACAGATACAAAACAAAGATTTGCTGTAAGATGACTTTATAGTGGCTAATGGATCTAAGGGGAAGCCTGACGATTTATAACACCAAGACAAAGCTAGAGAGAGGTAATTGATATCTTGCCTACAGTGAACAAGTCTAGATGCACTTTCCAACCGTTTAAAGATAGTATTTCCTAAAACTGTTTTCTTAAATGAAAATATGACTGTGCATGTGTAGATATTTAACTTAAAATAGTGAAACAAAGCAGGTCAAGGGAGAGGGGGAAAAGAGATGATTGAAAACAAACAGCCAAAAACTTGGAATTTGTAAAATGTTTAGATCAACAGAAGTCTATCCTTCTCTCTTCCAGAGTAAGGGGCTTTCATTTCATATGTCATTCAACCTTTATTATTAGGAAAGAATTTTAAATAAACATTTCATTTAGGTATTTAATTAATTTTTTTTACATACAATGACTTTCAGAAGGCTGTTAACCAAAATAAATCTCCATCGGGTAAAGACGTTAGACTTCAGAGAGGCTGATAACTGCAGACACTCTTAAAAAGGTAACAGAATTTGAACAGGTTTCTTTTGTCATACACAAACAAAAAGGGCTATTAAGATACAGAACTGGACTGCTCTGAAAAGTATTGAAGTGTTTGAAATTATTTTAACAATTTACCAGGAAAATGTTGTTTCCTCATAGTCCTTAAAAACACACGAATACAATATAAACAATTAAGGCTTTTAAAATGCAAAACATTCAGAAGTTGAACTTGCAGATGCTATTACAATAGTGGGTAATAGTGTAACATGGTGAGAAGGATTTCAGTCCCACACATTGGTATCAACAATGCTGTATGACTAGATCTAAGCAGATGCACTTCTAAAATAGGATTTGTAAAGATTAACTTCTCCCCTCTCTTGGTAGAGCTACAGTAGCTTGCAGGAGTTTTTATTTTTGCATTTCCTTTTAAGACTAGATTGAGAAATCAAGGTAAAAATGAGGTGACTAACAGGCTCAGAGCTGAACTGCTTTAACACAGCAATTGCACAGTTCTGGGGGATCTATGCAGGGGCATCTTGAAGACATTACAAATTACTACTCTGAAAGTCTTCTGGATCTGAGTTTGTTTTTTTTTTAATACTTTCATAGTAAAAAAAAACAGTAAAGATAGTTACTGTGGTACCAAATTTTTCACATTGGAGAAACAGGGGCTGCTACTGTAGGATTCAATTTTGCATGTTTCATCCATTTCAGCTGTAGTGTCTTCAATAAGCTCCTGTGTATAGGGGAATTATCAAAAAGTTGTACAAATAGCTGTGCATCTATTGACCAGATCAAAGGATAATCACATTATTTGGGAAAACTGGGAAGAACTTCTTTCACTGAAATCTGTAGCATGAAAGATAAACCAAAACACTGTCATTATTAAAGCTCTATCAGGTTAGTGTGGTGGAACTGATGACAGTATTTTTCACTTCCTTATAAAGTAGCTGTGAGACATTAACACTGTGACTTTACGTAAAGAACTAGTACTGAGCAAGCAGCAACAGATTTAGAATCGTCCGTGAAACAGAACAAGATACTCAATACTTGCTGTAGTTTTGAGTATCACTGTCAAATTTGTTGAGGCTTGACCTGTAAACAGTGATTATATACTGCAAAAATAGAGGGGGAAACCATTCACGAGTGCCAGAATTTGTCCAATACAATCTGACAGCAACCTGGGGGTGGGGGGAGAAGTAGTAACTGTCCTGTTTTTGCAAGTGCAAACTCTCAAACCCAGAGTCCTGCTTATTTAATGAATGTCTGCACTGGAATTGTGCAACCAGTTACACTCTTTAACATAATGTAACAGTAGAAGCCAGTTCAAGAGTTAGCAAAATACAGGTGAGGAGACACTTGCTACAACAGACTTGGCTCTTGAAATCATTGTACCTATGATCACCTTTTTAACGGGCTCTCAAAAGCTGGTTTTGCTTGCCAGCCACAAAGAGCATGTAAGAAGTCCAGGCATACTGCTGTAAACCAAGTATTATGAAATGCAAAGGTGTAATTAGCATGACTGGTTATGATAAAAACAAAAAATTAAGAAGTAGTACACAAATTCACAAGTAGGTTCATTGGTTTGTTTGAAGACAACCAAGCTAGTACACGTTTCCAAGCAAAAGAAGTCTTTTACTTCCACAGTGATAATTTTTTTGCCTATTGTAAACAAACCCCAATTGTAAAGTCTACCAGGGCTACAGCTGGCCAAAAAACCTCATGCTGTTACTTACTCACCTCACATACAGCCTATTTTCAAACTTTTCAATCTGAAGGACTTCACTAAAACTCAACTGTAAACAAAACCAGTAATTAAGATAGAACAGCTCCTTTTGGCTCTAGTTTATTTGCAATAACAAAACCCCTAAAATTAAGAGATCACTTGACACCCTGACAGCAAATTCTGAAGAGAAAATAAAATGGTCAACAGGTAATATGCTGAAAAGCTAGCAAATCTGAAGATACCATTACATTCAAAACTTTGTTTTTTCTCTAAAAATACACGAGACAAACTAGCTTTCCTAGTTTGGGTGGGGTTTTTTGTTTGGTCTGGTTTTTGCTGTTGTTTGTTTTTGATTGTTTTTTGTAGTTTTGGGTTTGTTTTTTTTTAAAGCATATATTAAACATTTTTACTTGGCCTGAGATTTTTTCAAAAGAACAGTAATTGTCTTAGGCTTTCTCTACAACTTTTGGAATTTCCAGCTAAAGTTGGAAGAAGTGGTTGTTTGAGTTGCTTCTCGCAGCGCTCTGCTGGCAGATCTGATACATATTGGTAATTAGCTATGAAAAGTTTTAATAAATTATTAAACTGGCTTGCATAAGTCTACACTGAAATGCCATGTTCCTCCTCATGGCTGTATCTGGTAGTAGGAAGTTGGACTTGATCGACATTTAATAAAAAAAAATATTTTGGACAAGTGCTAAGTATTGCAGTACTGCTCCAGCCACTACTAACTCCTGTGGCTAGAAGATAGCCCTGAACTCTTAGCTATTGCAATTCACAAGTGACCAGAGTAAAAAAAAACCCAAAATGTTGCATTATTTGGTTTAGAAATAATTATTTTCCTAATTATTAAGTCCTTCCAGTGACATTTCTAGAGCACAGCTTTACTACTGCTGAAGCAGTTGGTTAGTTGTAAAAGGCGACTGCAGCATCTTACAGCTAAACAGAACCACCTCTTACAGAATCAAACATTACCGTGGGCTGGTGGTTGGTTTTCTTTAACTAATATTACGTTCCATATAGACTTACAAGGCAAGAAAAACATTGTGTCAAATCATTAACAGTTCTTCAGAAACCTGTATGCATTCTTTAATTTCCCAGGGCTGAAAAAGACAGTATTACAAAGACCATTTCAAGGTAGTTTCAAAAGCTATTAGGAAAGCAGTCATCTCATTTTCTGTTTCTTTCCCACACAGTAAGTGCATTTATAGCATCAAAAGAGAGTCATACTGGCTTTATTAGAGCCAGCTCATATAGGAAGTTACAATCTGGACTGGGAATTCACACACTACCTGGAGAAGGCCATATTGGCACAACTTTAGTATGAGAATCGTTAGCTGGATGAGCTAGACCCAACCACGCCGTTTGTAACTACACCGTGTCTTCAGGAGCCGCGTGGATTTCCAGTGAAGGTGTCAGGGCACCAGGTCAGGCTGCCTTGCAGCAGTAGCTGCCCAACAGCTACTCTTGCAAAACTCCTGCCTGTTCTGTGGTCACGGAGATGCAGCAGCCTAGAAGAGCACTATTTTTTTTTTTATGTATGATTTTATAATTTCTATTAAATGTTCTAATTTACCGTTGCTAAAAAGAATGTTTTGGCAATAGTAAGAAGTTTAGAGTTATCCTTTAACTTTTCTACAGCTCTTGTATTTAAAAGTATCAGAGTAAGTGCAAATACTGATTTTGTCAGTGTTAGTTCTGTGGCTGCAGGCTGATCAATGCGTTCATACCTGAATGCTCAAAAGTGATTACTAGATTACAGGCATAAACATTAACTCCTCAACTTCATAGACTGGACCACATAAGCAAGCCTTAAGAAAAAGTACTCAGTGCAAATATTAATGAGTAGACAGGGCCAAGTTCATAGAAATGGGAGAAAAATAGTCTGTTTTCATAATGTTATTTTAGAGTTCCCCAAAACATGAGAGAACAAAAGTCAAGGATGTACCTGTTACTCAGCTGACTGAAGTTTACTGACACACTGGTATTTCTTCTAACAGCAACTCTGACCCTTCCCTTGGCGTGTACCAGTGAACCAGAACTAAAGTTTGAGGGGGGGGAAAAACAGATGACATTTAGAGAAACAGATGGCATTATTTTCATCATGCTGTTACAATAAGTTATTTTGGAGGAATATGGTTTATACTAAGCTAGCCAACTGTTTGGCCGAGTACTGAATCTTACCAGAATTGTGCCCTGTGGATTTCCCAAGGCTACCAACATTTTTTTGAAAATTTTTCTATGCTGTCAAGTAGAGGTAAACGTGATCTCAACTTCTAATTGACTAAAGTTCTTAACCTCAAAAACAAGGAATTGTTCATTTCAGGACATGAAGCTCCTCCATGAGTGTAACTCTACAAACCAGAAGAGGAACTGTAAAGGCAGTAAAAAGCTTTACAGGTTTCAACATGTTCTCTAGAGCTAACTCTCCAGGTAGAGAGATCTCATTGTGATACCGATGACATAATGACCAAAATTGAACAGTAGGCAATTGACATTTAATGAAAACATTTTGAGTTATTAGAGGGTCAGACCAGCTAGTCTTGACCTAGAAGCATTATGAGAGGGAAGAGGAGTGCATACAGGGACAGACACTGCCACCCCACTATGAAATAAGCATGCTGGTCATTACCTAAGTGAGAAGATTTGGCCACTGCATGCTGTGCTACAACTATTTATGTCTAAAATAACAGCAAAAATTAAGGACAAACCCCTTAGTCTCAAGAGGTGGTGTAGGGACTTCTATGTTCCAGCCTGTCTTTCCTCTTTAGCATTTCCCTATAGCACTTCTCCATCAGAGCAGATGACAGTTGAGCTGAAATACATTGGTTTTCTACTGGACAACAATAAGAACAAGCTGTCAACAAGAGTGAGCTATATGGAAACATTATGGAAATCAACATCAAATAGACTTCCGTGTAAATTATTTAGTATCAGAAAGTGTCCTTCATCACACCAAATTTTCCCACTCAGAACAACACTGCTAACAGTCTACTAATTGTGCTTTAAAAAAGTAACTGAATCACAAAATAGAATGCATGTTTTTAAGTTCTTGCACACGGCATTTGCTATCACTGAATGTCATGAACATTTTTCAGCGTCAAGATTTTTCTTGTTACCAAGGTCCTGTTATCACAGCACGGACAGAAAAAATAAGCATTACACTCCAACTAAGCCTTGCTATTTTTGCCTTTCTCTAATATGCTTTCTAATGAGGATACTGCATCAATTAACTTGTATTTCCTGAGTCACCTGCTGTTTAATGTAACAACCTTAAAAAAGAAAAAGTCTACTTTTATATAAAATAATTACAGCTCTTAATTCAGTATGTTGTATTTAGGGATGTATTTTGTACAAAATTCAGCAACTGATTATGCTCATGAAAAGATTCCATTGCAAGAACTCCAATTGCCTTTTATTACATACGGGAACATTTTTTTTCAAGAACTTGTGTATAGAAGTCGAAGAAACATCTGACAATACTGTGAAATAGCCAATGAGTGCAGAGACTGGCTGGCAGTCCAGTGCAAGTGGACACAGAAGAGCATGTGCTTCACTTCCAGCTTGGGTGCCTGTGATCCACAAGAAGAGCTCCGTGAAGACAATCTGAACGCTGCCTTTGTGAACTAGGTGGGCTAGCTACAAAAATACACTTTTTCCATTGTGTTTTAAGTGAGTTCTTAGGAATGCTGATTTCATCCTCTGGTGTTACAACCTTCCTTTGGATCTGCTTTGTTGGCTGGCAGATTCCTTAGGAGTATCACAAGAGGAGGGGTGTATTTGAGCATTTACAAAGTGCCTTTTAGAAAAACCTGTATTGCTAGGGCAGTGCTCTTTTTTTTTGTATTTAGCTTTTATTTCTTTCACAACTACAATGCAAAAACAAAAATCCTATGATTCTGCCTTCTGTGATAGCTTTTACTAGTGGAAAACAAGTTCTACTCTACTTTTCTGGACACTTTTATACATCTGATGTAGGTATTTGGAGCGTGTGCATGCTAAAGTGTATAAACAGATTTGAAATATAAATCCTTACCCTTTCGCCAGAATGCGAGCGAAGAAAGAAAATGTGGGAGAAAAAAAAAGGCAAATGAAGTAAATAGTCAGAATTAGACATTGTTTTCTGGTACTTAGGGAATATTTTGTAATACTGGTTTCAAGCTAACTTTTAAGAGATAAAAGCAATTCTGTTCAGTTTTTTTGATTATCAAACACTGTCATAGATATAATACTGTGATAGTTGCTTTTGGAATGGCTGGTCACAGTAGGGTGGAAATTAAGCTTCCAGGTTTGTCATTTTGGGTATTAACAAGCTCATCTGCTCATTAACTGTTGCTTCTAACAAGCTTAACTTGTGCAGAACAATGCCCTAGATTTCACCAATTCTTTTACTTTTTTTCCCAAAGCTTCAAGACCTGTAAAGAAAAAAGGATATTAACAGAAAACTGTTTGAATAGCATGCCTGCCATCTCACATCACCTGAAATGCTTTTACTACTTTACTGAAAGAGGAACTGAATTATCTGGAGGTTCAGACTTGATGATGAGCATTGACATTAATTTTGACCAAATGACAGTATTACTGTAACTACAGTATATTAGGTTTCAGGCACATCTGTCTGAAACTGGAAATGTTAAATGAATTCTTCCAATACGAGCAAGTATCTTAAAGAGAGATATTCAATAACCACGATGCCTGCTCCAGCTAGATTCCTTCAAAAAGGAATTTTAAGTGGCAATACTGTCACTGAAAATAATAAGATAACAAACGCTTAGCTTGACACATTTATTTTTCAAGGTCAATAAATAAGTGTAAATACACAAATTTGGAAAAAAATCTTAGTAACAGAATGTTTTTAAACAACATTCTGGCTTAAAGTCTTTGTTATTGACACTATTGAAGTATTTTCTGATCTGCCTAAAGTAGGTAAGTCATTACGTTGGTGATTCGCCATCACGTTAATTGGAAGAAGTTAGGCTGCTGCAAAGGAAAAGACGCCGCCAACCTTTGCTTTGACATAGAAAATTCTCTGAACTGCAGACATTAAGTATTACAATTACTTTCCTGGGCATGTCTCTGTTAGAGAACACAGACAATTTAAAATTTGCAGTTTGTGTATTAGAGACCTCCTACCGTCCGCTACTTCATTATTATAAATGGGAAGTTGTAACAAAAGGGGGAAAAAAACGAAAGACAAAAAGGCAAAAAGGAGAAAAGTGGCCCTTTAGTTCGTGAGACATTCTTCCTTCATCCATCTAATGTTCATTTCAGGTTCGTAACAGCTTTCTGTGATGACTGGTTCCCATCGCTGCAGCAAGTCTGCCTGAAATAGTTTTAAAGCAGCTTTTCACCAGTGGACCTATGTTTAGACACCCTCTCTCTCACAGACATTCTCCAAACACCTGAAACCAGGAATGTCATGTTCTAACTGGCTGCCTCAGCTTTCCCAGATAATTGTATACTAATGCACTTAACCAGGCTTAGAACATAAATAGAATTTGTCCAGGAAAAGCAGCCTTTTTCAAAAGTATCTACAAATTGCTAAATAGAAATTTTTATCAAAAATGTTCAGCAAGAGGGTAACTGTTGTTGACTTCATGGACATGGAGGAAGAGTTGTGGTTCCCTCAAAATCCAGCAAGTATTGTGTTTCTGTATTCTATAAATACTACAAGACACAACATGTTTATTTGGTTCCCATAAATTAGAAAAATTCTGGTTTCCAAAAATTCTAAATTAGTGATTTAAAAAACAAAATATTACACCTGACCACCTTTTCAAATAATCCCAGAGAGCAGCCTCGCTTCTCTCTAACCCTTCAGAAGTGTGCTTTTTAAGGATACGTGATTTATAAAACAAACAAAAAAGTGTTTTTAACTACAGTACACTTGCTTAAATATACAAGTGGACACGTTAACATCATGTTAAAGTTCAAGGTACTTCTGGAAAAAAGGCAGATAGTTATTTTAACTCTGCATTCTTACATAGAATAATGATTATTATAGACCTTAGTTTCCTCTCGTCATTCACCTATCATATGGAGAGGTCAATAAATAAGAATTTATCTGGTCCAGTTTACCTACAAAAGAAAAAATAGTAAAAGAAAAAGAAGCTACCTATAAAATTACTTGTTTAACCCTGATAAGATCTGAGTTGCCATACCCAGTTTGTAATTGCAAGAAAAGCAAACAATATTCATCTTGCTTATTAATAAACGCCCCGTTTTCTATGAATTTTTTTGTGTGATGCCTATCAAGTCACGTATTCTTGGGGCAAGAAAGCTGGCCAGGAGGTGCAATGATAGCAGTAACACAGTATAAATCTGGGTTGAAAAAGCCAAACATACCAGATCCAGAAGCAAAGAAATCTCGACACATTGAGGAGGCAGTGCCCAGCTGTTCTTTGGGCTCTCGTGTCGTGATGACCATACCCAGCCTAAGATACAGCTTTATACCTTGTAAGTAACAGAACTCTTCCGCTAGTGTACAGACTTCAGGGAAGTCTTACACAAAAGTAATTACCTCCTTTGTTTAGAGTAGAAGAGAAAATAAGCTTACTAACTGATGTAACGAGTAATGGATGTCACTGTGACACAAAACTTGCCATGATTTGTGTGTTCCGCTACAAGGTGCAGTATTTCTTATGACTAACTCAAAGCACAGCCGCATCCAACTGTGACTTGGAATTCCATCTTGAGCAGCTCCCTCTCTGACTTTGAAGAAAGTCTGTATGATTGTAACAAAGTCACCCATCCTCTCTTGAAACATGAGCAAAATCCATGGGGTAATCAGGCACAGGCGGCATGTAACTGGTTTGTCTTCCTTTTTATTCCTTGGTTTTGCTTCTGAGGACATGCACTTGGCTCCAGAGTAAATCCATTCTGTATTACAAGAGAACACAACTATTCTTCTCTTTTTCTCTCTCCTTCTCTCGAGGCTCTTTACGTTTGCGTTCATTACTCCCAGATTGTCTTCCGCTCGATGGAGAAGCAGCACCTTGCACCTGCTGTGGAGAAAAAAATAAAACCTTGAATAAAACAAACATTATTGTAGATGCACAGCCTGAAGTATCGCTCTATAGTTAAACTTTTGTGGGCTTGACTAACATGTGAACAACAAAATTCAGGTAGGGTCTTTTGTAGAAACACTCCAGAACAACCACAAAACTTGTTGCTAAAAAAAATGAAGTCAGATGAAAATATAGTTCAAGTCCTGGGTGTCCATTCTATTGTTTTGATGTGTTCAGATCATTTCTTCCAATAGTAGAATTGGGCTCCAAGCATTCTCTGCCACTTCTATACTACTGCGCTGGAATTTTTTCCTAGTTCCTTTTGTAAGAACGTAATCCGCATTTCAGAAGTTGCAGAGTGAAAGTATTGGTTTTGACAGCTAGATATGGGAAAGCAGAAGCTTTCTGTGACTGGAAACTAGTTAAAAACTTGGCAGGGGGGTTGGTATACAAAGGCAACCTGTGTTTTGTTAATTCATCATCTATTCCATCTGTTAACCAATCATAGCTGCAAATGAGCATGCCCTTAGCTCCTGTTAAGCAGGTTCTTCGGTTCTTTTGCAGCCAGAATTTTTGTCTTAGAAGTAGCTGCTGCTGCTGATTTTATTAAAGCAACAAGCAGTGTAAATAACACAACTTTATGGCAACTCTATGGCAATTTTGTGCATACATTTTCCAAGCATTTGGATGCAACTGCTTATAAGGATGGACAGAGAAGTGTACTGAGACGAGAAGTTTGAAAGTTGAAACTATACTGAATAGATTCGCACAATCTCATAGACCAAAACACCTAAAATTGTAAAGCAACAAACTTCTGCAAGACAAAAGAAAGTTAAAACTTGAAGCACTACCAAGAATGCTATTTTGCAAGTAATGTAAAAAATTAGCTAATACAATCTTTGTAACCTTAACTCATCCCATCTTTCCAAATTAAATAGTATGAATGAAACCCTAATATAGACAGTTAGGCCTACCTTCAAGTATTCCAGTAGCAGCAGCTGCCATATCTGCATGCACACACAATTACACCATATTTCTTAAGATTCCTATATCCACCTTGTCACTTGGTGTAGAGAACGTAAATATCTCTCTTACCAGTCAAACATTTACAAACAGAGCTGTCCATGTAACTATCAATTTAATACTCTCTAAAGGTCACGATCACAAATTCTGTAATAATACTTTCTTACCTGGACCTGAGCAGCTGCTTGTTCTTGTTCCTGATAGTACTGAGAAGCCCTCCTGTCCTCCTCTTCTTGGAGCTTCTTTGCTAGCTCTAGATCACTGATTCCTTCTGGGATCTGTTCCCAATTAATCTCTTGATTTTGCTGCTCTTGTTGTAGAGACAATGCCATCAGATAATCCTAAAGAGTAAACTTGTTTATTAATGCTCTTTTGCATAGAAAAGAATCAAGTTATATCAAGGGAATTTCTCAGCACGTACAGCTACACGGTACCACCACTCTTCCCCCAGCCTCATCTTTAAATAAATTTACCTCTCAGAAAACAGGAATTTTGTTTCAGAACCTGTTCATAACCTGAACTGCAGAAAGGCTGAAAATTACTACTTTACATTTCTCCTCTCACAGTGCCCATGTCCCAGCCTACAAAACACAAAAGTTAGTTTAAAAAAACCCTGCTTCCAACTTAAAATCCCATTACACAGCAGTGAAAGAAAGACAGTGTCAGCTCATACCAGTTCTAGGTAGAAGTAATGATTTTGAATCTGTCTCTTTGTAATTTGCTATTTCTAATTAACACTCTGATTATGCTTGATAGAGTATCTGTCCTCATGCTACTGAACACTGTTAAGAGTACATCAATGAGGAACAGTAATTCCTAAATAGATGAGAATATAATCAAAAGGTAGTTGTAGATATATCCAAACAGCACCTGAAAATATTGCTAGCCCTGTTATCTCTGCCAGATTCTTTATTCTGCAAGGGAAAGATACAGTAATGTAAGATTTCCAAGGAGCCTGGTCTTGCTATGGGCTTATGTGTTAACTAGTACAAATAAGTTCCATGTCAGGCATGACTTCTGGAAACTATTATATGTAATATCATAATATGTATATAATATATATATAACACGGACCTGATGAGGCGGGTCCACAAGAGGGCCACAAAAATGATCAAAGGGCTGAAACACCTCTCCTATGAGACCAGGCTGAGGGAATTGGGGTTGTTCAGCCTGGAGAAGAGAAGGCTCTGAGGAGACCTTACTGCAGCCTTCCAGGACCCAAAGGGGCCTACAGGAAAGCTGGAGAGGGACTGTTTACAAGGGCATGTAGGGATAAGACAAGGGGCAATGGTTTTAAACTAGAGAAGGCTAGATTTAGATTGGACGTTCGGAAGAAGTTCTTTACTATGAGGGTGGTGGAACACCACAACAGGTTGCCCAGGGAGGTGGTGGAGGCCCCATCCCTGGAAGCATTCAAGGTCAGGCTTGATGAGGTTCTGAGCAGCCTGACCTAGAGATGTCCCTGCTTATTGCAAGGGGGTTGGACTACCTGACCTTTAGAGGTCCCTTCCAACCCAAGGCATTCTCTGATAATTAAGAGCAACAACCACCATCACACAATCTGCTCTGGTTTTTTTCCTACATTCAGAAAAGTAAGCATCAGAAGGCAAAGTTCAGTTATAGCAATATTAATGAGCCAAAATAGCTTTGTTACAGGAGGGAAGTTTCACGGTGCTGTACCTGTTCACATATACAAGGCAGATATGTAAAGAATTTACCCAGGAGAAATGTCACAAGTGGATCCTGAGAGATTAAAAATCAGATTTTCCAAACTATTCAGTTGGTCTTATGCTTCTTCCCTTGAGGCCATGCTAATACTTCAGAGTAGCACTTTTGAGAACCCCAACTTAAGTATCTAAAGAATTTTTTTGGTAGTCCTATATAAGCATGAGCACACATACACATCTGTGCAAATACACATATATGTGACTAAAAATAAGTACTAACTGTTACAGTCACAAGCAAACAGAAAAAGACAATAGAAAGGCAGAAATTCAGTACTTGATCTATTTGATCCTGCTGCCCTCTGTAGACAGTTTCAGGGTCTGATGGAGGCCGTAGGTGGAATTCAGAATCACAGAAATTTCCATCACCATCCACATTGTGTAAGCTTTCCCAGACAACTTTCTCTTCTGTAAGAAAGCCCTGATCTGTCACCAGCAGGTAAAGCTGACCCTAAGTGGAAGAAAAAAACCCCAAATCTGTAAAACTAAAAAAAATTATTTCTTTTTACAATCTAATTAGCAGAAACAATCAGCTAATACAATTGTTGCATTCCAGAAGATCATTCATTTAGATTTTTTTAGCAAGTTTAAAATTTAATTGAATCAGTATAAAGCATTATAACATCAGATACTAGTATTAATTGCAAAATTAATAGCCACACTTAGTTTCTCTATTCCATCTTGTAATTTTTCATTATTAATGAAAGTTCATATTGACTGAAAATTAACATAAAACATGAATATATATCTTTATAACTCTTAGGTAGATGTGTACCTTAAGACTGGCACTGTGAATTTTAAATCCCAAGACAAATCACATTAAATTCTGAAGGCAAGATCTGGAGACAAAGGCCATCTTACCAAACAATCCAAAAGGCATTACCTCAAAACAACACCACCTCAGACTTTTTTTTATAATGGGCTTTGATAGAATTTGAGGTTTATTTCAATTGAAAAAAAAATAAATAAAATCAATGAAAGATTCTGGCTATCACTTATCAGCAATAACTGCTTTTGTTGGCTTTTAGTCTTTTTACAGTTCCACCAGGCCAAATTTCTTGCTTTCAAACTCTGAAATTATAAAATGTGCTGGTCTGGGAATGAAAGAGACAATACTAAGAAGTCCAGAAGCCAAGGTACAAGAAGGATGAAATGCAAGCTTAGGTTGAAGGAATAAGAGAGGAGCTGAAATGAAAGGGAAATTACAAAAGTGGGCCTCAAGTAAAAGGAGATGGCGCTGCATGCTTGAGAGACAGTAAAGCAGCACAAAAATCCACATTTAAATTTCAATTTAAATTAGATTTTAATCTTATCCTACCTTTTCATAATGTTTTTAGAATTATATTTCAAAGCAAGAATATTACTCCTGACCATACAGAGCATTAAGATTGAAGCTTCCATTAGTATTACTGAATGTACCAGGTCAAGATATTCAATGCATAACTTGTTGCACTGTTTTAGCCCGGGGTGGGGGTGAACAAGTCAGTTTTTTGTGGCATCCACAACAAATCTGCTATTTGTACTACAGCAGCACACAAAGGGTTCTCAAGTACTGTGCTCATGATGTATCAAAACACAAGAGGTCGTTCCTGTTACAAGGATTTCATAGGTTGAACAAGAAAACCTGAAAACAGTTCCCCTATTCAACAAGTACAGAACTAGCTCACTGATTCTCTCAAGTTATTAAAAGACTGTCTACAAGAGATGCTGAAATCAAAATGAGATCTCTTCAATCCTACCAAGTTTACAGCCATCCCTTCTGCAGCTGGTAGGTCATACCACAACAAAAATGTTATTTGAAGAGTCACATGCAGCGATGGTTCAAATATTACCTGATACCACAAGATGCACTTATGTATAGAGCCCAACAGAATAGACAAAAATCCCACAAAGGACACTACTATATGTTCAGTCTTTGGAAGAGCAGGTACCCCAGCACAGTGGACTTACAGACATAAATACAATTGTCAGCAACAACTCTGATTGTGTAACATATTCTAAGGAATGGTATTTCCTCCGGAAAGCTGCCTAAAACCTGAACGCTGCTTCTAATGCTTAAAAATCACCCAACGCAAAGAAAAGGAAATAATTTCACAGCATTTCCAACGTGCACAAATACCTATTTCACAGCATCTTAGAAGAAATCTTTTTAAAATGTAAAAAAATATTAATAAAACATCAGAATCTTTATGGTAAGTGTATTTGAACCTTCTAAATTTCATTTTGACCGGTAGTTTGAGTCAAACAAAACCTAAAAAGGGGGGGGAGATAGGGAGTTTGCTGCTATTATGCCATACATTTTGAATTACTTTTTAAGCAGCTCATAAATGGTGCACTTTAATAATAACACTGAAATAGGATAATGTTACTGCTTCCCTCATTTCCCAACTACTGTAAGCTGAACTTCTCGTACACAAATATTAAAGTATGGCATTACCTTCATGGGATTAGAATCTAGTCTCTGTCATCCAAAGATGCTTTAAAGCTAACACTTGTTTGAAATAGAGAACTGTTTCAATCTTAAAGATAATTCATATTCTTACTTTGGTTTGAAGACTTCCTCAGCTGAACTATACCTGAACACCAACTTAAAAAAATGTCATCTTAAAAGAACCAACATTTTAGTGCAGCTCCCTGATGAAAGGCAACAAACTGCATTACATATCATCACATTAACTAAACAATACCAATTGCATAGTTTGAAAGTATTCTGCTTCCCTTGAACAACATCTAGCAAACCAATAAACACAGGCTCCCTAGTGCTTGTGAAGAGACAGTTCCTTCTCACTTTATTGGAATGAAAGAATAATGGTAAAACACAGATCAGAGACACAGCCATCTTCCTCTTCTTGTGTTTTTTTTAACAAGTGCTCTCATTGCTACTTTATTAGTATCATTTTATGGAATTTCTCAATCAAACAGTCCCAAGGACCCTCATAATACTGCTAATATTGATGTAATTTTTGGTAATAATTGGACAACTTTCAGTTTCATATACAAAACAAGAGGACTCGGCTCTTTTTTGTGTTAGGTGTAATGTAGCTACTCATCTCTGCGGGTATCAACCTCCACAGAACTCCACTGGCTTTGCTCATTTTGCATAAAACAAGCAACTTGAGGCCAGTTTATTTATGGACAGTTTGTATGGGCACCATTTTAATGCTGTGCATGTTCTCTTCTCAACCCTAAAGGCCCACAGGCCAACTTCACTGCCACACCCAGATTCCCCCAAGGGGATTTTGTGAAATGAGAAAGTCTTTCTATCCTTGGACGGTCACGCTGCCTCTGAATTTGAGCTGCACCAAGTTACAACATGCCTGGTGCTAGTAACCACCTGCCATTCTCCAGCACGTACCAGATCATAAGATCAGTCTAGCTGCTAAGAGATAATGATATAACCCAAATATAACACTGGGATTTCTGACTTGATGCAGCCAGTAGTTTTATACCACATGTGTAGCCTACCAAACAAAGTTACAGCACTTCAGCACCACTTAGTGCAAGACACAAGGAAGAAAAAGGGAAAGAAGGTGCACAGTGACAGAATCAGTAAGAACTAAGTGTAGCAACATTTATTTATGCTGATATAGAAAATTAGGAAGGAGGTTTTTAAAAAGGTAAAAAGCAGAATGTTTTCTACTAAATAGGTCGTGGTCCCAATTTTGCATTTGCTTTCTAGCTGGTATTAAAGCTAAAACAGGATGATCAGCATACTAAGGTCATGCAATTCAGCTAATGAAAGTACATAAATATGCTTTTTCACGTACACCTTGACAAGAAGAATATCATAGTTTACAAAATAAATGTGTTCCTACTTTCATAAAATCTTCACTGGCCACTTCTAAAGTATTACCACTTTTTTTTTTTAAACTGGGGTTTTTTTTTTAATAGATGGGTCTCATGGGTTAACACTGCCCCTAAAAATACTAGCACATAATATGCAGCAATTATATCTACAAATAACTGTTGTCAATAGGGGATAAAACAATAAAAGAAAGTCTAAAGCACATAACAGTTAAGGTAAACTGTACCTACAACAAAGTTCTGAATAATTATTTATCCTAAGAATCAATATCTAGATATTGTAGAGCAATGCCTAGCTTTTGCAGTTTCACATATGAAAAGCTGGAAATAAAGGTAAGGATAAAAGCATGACTAGGCTCCTGAAGAACTAAAAACCTTTCCGATATGCATAGGCTGCAGGTGATGTCACTGGTTACATCATCTCTCCTGCATTAATTTCATGACCAGATTAAGTAACTGAAATTAATGCTTTTGAACCACTTGTTCTCATGCCAGTTACCAAATTTCCAGTAGTTTAGAAAACTCTTAAATGATAACCTGTCCAATAGCTTCATACAGTAAAAACAGTCACTTCAAGCTTTATCCTTTAAAGTCTGTGTAAAGTTCTCTTGGACTTCTGAATCAGAGCCCTTGTTTTTCATGAAGGTGGTTTATGTTGGTGTGAAAGAGTGCTATCATTTTGAGATTTGTCTAATCTGAATGTTCCATGTGAGAAGCAAACTAAGACTTTTTTTTTAAAAGTAAACACTATTTGATTCAAAGAGTAACCCTCAGAATGTATGCTTACTAAGAAATGGAGAAATAAAAAGATTTAAACACGTTTTTAAGACGTTTGATACATTGTCTCTACTATGCCAAACTCAGGTGTGATCTTAAATGCCGATGGAAGAAGTGCAATTATTGCTAGGAATTATACTTTGTATTTAAACAAAAAAGTCTAGGTTGACTTGTGAAACAGAAACCCAACATTTATAAACTAAAAAACTTAACTGCAACACACATACTTCACAATCCAAACAGGTAAGGGTCTTGTTACTTTTCAGTAAAGAAAATAGGCTGTATTACAGTCATGTCAGTGGGGAAAAGCATTCCAACTGAACTAAGATATTCTTACCAAACTGATCCCCTCTTTACAGTCCTGTTTTTCCTTGATCTAGGGAATTATCATTTGATGTATTTATTATCTGTGTAATGAAAAGCAAAGGCAAAAAAAAAGAAAAAAAAATCACATCTTTAACTACTGAAAATGATTACTGTATAATCACATGAGCCAAGACTACTAATATGCAATTAAAGGGACATGAAATAAATAGCTACTCAGGCAAATGGACATAATAGTGAAAGAGATTAAGAATCTGGTAACTGAACAGCCATTATAAACTAACACTTGCTACACACACCCTTTTTTGCATTTATTACCATTATTCATAAATGCAACTGTACATTAAAGTATTTTAGTATGACCAAGTATTTATTTTACTTAAAAGTTACTTACACCTGCTCCTCAATTCTAAAGAGGATTCTAGAAAAGAGAAGCATAAGAGAACTTAGAACAGGTTTCTGCATTTTCTTTGAGAAAGCTTAATCTATTTTATTTCTTTCCTTCACTGAATGCAGTTAAGAACAACCTACATTCTACTTCCTCTGGAAGATAACATACTGAAATCCAAGTCCTTTCACTAAAATATCAGCCTCAAAAAACCCCAGTGAACTTAATAAATATCCTGAGCGTACAAACCACTGTCTCAGCTGTACATGAAAGCTTCCAAACAAAAAAGTTCAGCTTCATTAGAGTAATATTTTAATAGCCTAATATACCTAAGGGTTTTTCATTACACATTCTTGCTAATTATTCAAAGTGTGTTTCTAAAAACACACAGGTTTCATTATATGTACATAACTTCTATTATGTGTAATTCCCTTTTAAGCTCTTAACTGGGTTTTTTTTTTTTGTGTGTGTGTGTTTCCATATATTGGTTTAAAGGGGGAAGAGGGAAGGGTAGCATTAGAGGAAGACAAACAAATTGCATAGTTCCTGAAAGTTCTACACCTTTTTCTCTGGCATATGTTGTGCCTTCAGTTTTCTTAATTGATGGACTTTTCTCCATAGTCCAGCTACTGCTGACTACTGCTCAAACCATCAAGTAAAAGAAACTCCATTAAAAATCTGCAGAGGAAAGAGTAAAGAAGTTTAAAAACACATCTCAACTCTGTGACAATAATGCATTTGGCACTCATATGAGTATCCTGGAGGTTAAAATATTTGGGGATCTAAAAATCCAAGTCAAGCCTCTTTCTGACTTCCTTGATATGAAAGAGTAGTCATATAGCTATTGAAAATACCTATGTACGTTAGAAAGGGACAGAACAGTATCAATGCCTTTTAAAAATAATAAATACATAAATAAATCTGTCTTCATTAAAATCTTCTTCATATCTCCAATACAGTAATGTACTACTCACCAGAAATCAAAGCCAGAATGAACAACACTGTTGAAAAATTACAACAACCCCAGAAACTAAAATCCTGCAGGTAACATGGAAATCGAACACTTGCTGGAAATAAGGTCACCATAATGACTATGAAACACTAGAATAATGGCCCATATTCCAAAACTAAGCATTTCAGAAGTCTAAGACTTCTCAAAAAGGACAAGATCAAAAGCACAGTGACTTAGAAGCAATAAAGCTTAAACACACAACTATCAAATAATACTATTTTTCAAATATTTTAACTCACTATTTCATAGGACTCAGACTTATAAAATTCAGAGACAGATTTTTACTCACTGCCTTAACTTGTTTTTTATTAGCAATATTGGTTAAGGATAGTTAATTCATTTAAAGTGTTGCTTTTTTTTTTTTTTTTTTAAGGAAAAAAAGTACTTCAACAGAGAAGTGTATGTTTACAAGTATGAAGTCGATAAAGCACTGACAAACACCAGGCTTTGGCCTTTAATCTAAATACTGGCCTGCAGAGGACAACAGTCTACATTCTAGAAACAAAATTCTGTATTTATAACTCACAAGGTCAAAGTGATACTCATTGACTGTATTTAATACAAAAAATAATTTCTATTTTTAAAGTTTTAATGATAGCACAAAACCAAATGATCTCCAGAAGGATTTCAGTCTTTTACCTGGAATATCCTTTAACCAGAGTAAAAAAAAAATAAATCCTGCATCTCTAGGTACCATTTGAACCCAGAAAGTACATCTGTACTCCTGCTTAGTATTGTCTTTTAAAAACCAAACTGTTTTGAGGTTGTTCCCCTCTGTAATGAAAACAGCTATAAACCAATGTACAGGCTTACATGACAAACTAGTACCAACTATTGCAACAGCTAAATTAAAAAAACGTAAAAATAAAAGGAAGCAGAACTATCTGTACCTCTTCACAGTGTGACATAAATGAGCTTCCTCAGGAAATAGAACAATTCTAGTTTTGACCATAAACAGATGTATTCTATAGCTTTTTTTATTTAAATAGAGGAAGGGAGGAGAAAGACCCTTTTACCTGTCCTGCTTCTTTAAGAGAATATAAATGTACACAGATTTCAAAGAAATCTCTGATGTGCTCCAAGAAGCTATCAGAAAACCAAATGTGTTACCTGTTTGTAGAGTTAACCATTATTCAAAATGTCAAAAGATAAGCATTGATAGTTAAGATTAACAGAGGGAGAAAAAAGAACTACTACTGCCAAATGGAAAAGTTAGTGTTATTCACATGATGTATATGAAGTTACCATAAAATAGATGGTTAAAATAGTGGTTTCCTAATGTTTTTGTATGCTACACACACCCTTATTTGCATTTATTACCATTATTCATAAATGCAACTGTACATTAAAGGCTTATTAAATAACAGATAACCAAAATATAATTTTGAGAGTTCTATAATAAGCTGAAAACTAACACATATGTTTGAGAGATGTAAAAGGATGACTTGATATTGCAAGCCAATGAACTTCAGTTTACTTCAAAATATTCCCAATTACCACTGAAGAGAAGGGAATCATTAAATCTTAGGAGATAATTTGCTTGTGCCCCTTTCTACCCAAGTCAGATACATAAAAATGCACCATCATCTTAGTAAAGGCAACGTTATAATATAACAAATATGCTCCATAAATGATTGTAAACTTGCCAAGACAGAATCTCCATTCCATGGAGGAAGCAGTCCCAGAAGCATTAACCAAGCTGTCACTTCCTTTTCATATCCTGGAATACTCCTTTCATAATTCTCACCATTCTGCATCCCCACTTTCAGATTAAAAAAAACAAACAAAAAAAAAACCCCAAAAAACAACAAAAAAACCACCCATTTCTCTTCCCTAACAAAGAGAACCAATACTGTAGCTCATTGCAACTTCTCCAAATGTTTGATATTTTAAACACCATGATGGAACTACTCATCTACTGGCTCAAATGTAAAGCAAAGTTTTATATGCTTGGAAACAAAAAATTGAATAAATTTATTATCACTGCCAATCACAAACTGCAAGTACGCTTAAACCATGTAAGAAATATATGTCATTATACATAACCACAAAAGGAGCTAAGACACAGAGCAAAATGAATATAAAGGAAAGAGCTACAGAAAGATCTAAAGTGATAGTGGATCCTGATACCCCAAACACTCTAATCATAATTCACCAGTAATATTTGCTACAGACCTTGCATTCACCATAAGCTGTACTTACATGTAACAACAAGCTGGAATTTATTCTTCTTTCAAGACAGGGGAAGAACAGGATTTGCTTTGAAATGAGAATGCAAACCACAACAATAAAGACAGAAATGTTGAATATACCTTGTATTTGGTCATGGTGCTAAAATGGTTGTTCCTGAAGAATACACAAAGCTCTCCCTCCTGGACAGCTGAAGTCAACTCACACAGTCCATGGTATGTCAACTGTGTAGCTGTGTTATTTAGAAATTGCTCAGCTACAAATCCTACAAAAGCAATACATACTGTTATGTGTGTCTATTATATACTTCCTTACTGCCACAAATCTACAGAAACACATTCCGACAGGGGAAAACAAGTTGAAAGTTCCAGAACTTCAACACTGTAGATAACCATCTCGCATTCAGAAATGTTATACCCACTTCTAATAGCACTGATTTTTTCCTTGCCATCATGTGCCATTCGTATTCTAATTATAGGAGATAATATGCAGGCAAGTTGAAATCTGAATGTTTCCCAGAATACCTATTGATAAAAGGAAGCTCTCTCCAGCTTTTTAAAAAGCGTGTTCAATAGATGAAGACAATGTGGCTGATCATTGGTTTCAAAATGGCTTTAGAGCAGTTCCACAGACAAGCGCAGTGCCATCTGCCCACCCAGGGAAAGAAGTTCACCAGAGAGAGCGCAGCTCTTCACACTTCTATCTCTACATACTGAGATCCCCATACTGAGACATGTCATTATGATTTGATAGGGTAAATACTTTGATAAAGCATAGAAAAAAAAAGTTACCCACCTTCACTAACCAGTTCACTGTTGTCTGACTGTTTACAAGAAATTATCTTCTCCACTAGCTGATTATAACTGCAGTTACCAACTGCTTTTACTATGTCAGCAACCTGGAGCAGGAAGGAACAGCAAACACAACAGAGAATTTACCTTTGTGAAAAGCAGAATACAACTGTAAAGCCTATAGCAATTACTTATTAGAAAAGTTTCAAAGAGAGGACGTTATCCCCCTAAAAATACTAGGCCAAAATGTTTTAGCCCAGACTGTTACACATGTTGCCATCTCAGATCCCATTTTAAATCCTTAAGTTTATGCTTAATATCAAAAACCGTTGCCAAAGCAGATGGGAAGAGAGACTGGGACATCAGCTGACTCAGTCTGGAGGTGGAGGAAGTCCAAGGGGATAAGAGAACAGCAACTTATGAAGAAAGCATGAAAAGACAAGAAAACATCTAAGGCAGATTATTCCAAACTCACCAGTTTCCCCTTAAATAAACAGTAACAGATTACTGTTTATTAAATAAAATAATTAGAAATTAATTATATATTTGTTAAAGACGCAGTTCTCTCTAATTGGTTCTAACATCCCCAGTTCTCAAAAGCAGTGACTAGTAAATCATAATTAAGAAAAGGAGGCAAATACCCTCGCATTCCTTGCAAGTGTTATCTGATGAGCTTTCAAAAACAATGACTGGGACACCGTATCTGGCAACTTCCTACCTCTCTCAGAAAAACAACTCCCATTTACAGCATCATGAATTCAGCACGGAAGGTTTTGGAAGTTAGCCTGACTATAGACTTAGTCTCTGTGAAGTTATCACACTAAAAACCACGTACAGTCTGTATTCACTCCTCTTGGAAGGAAATCCCATTTTTCTGACTATGTTTAAAAAATTAATTACCATAATCATAATTACTGACTTCAGCTAAAATTCTGAAACATCTCCCCCTTCCCCCAGTAAAATTCAGAATAACTTATACTCTCGTTGAATTACTAAGAAAGTTACCTGAGGGTCCACTAACCATCCGTGGTACAAGGGGATATCAAGAAGATCAAAGACTATGCATTCGGGCGTGTATTCAAACACTCGTACACCTGTAAACTTCACATTGACATCCAGACCTGTCTGTAACTTGTGTAGAATCGCCATGGCATCACTCATATTCTGACAGCAACAGGAAAAGAAAAAAAAACCATATATGACCAAATAGAGCTTTGTACACTTGGTGGTTACTCTTGTAACCCTTCACTTTTTAGTACTCATCAATTCCACATTTCAGGGAGGGGGGTGGGGGGTGGTGTAAACAGCACATAAAATAACAGAAAACAAACAACAAACTTACAGAAGGGGAAATTAGTTAAACAACTGTTTCAATGCATATTCACATTATACATTCCATTGTGCCAGAAGAGATCCACAAAATAACTCTCCTTCCAGTAAGTTCTGTTTGTTGTTTTACACTTACAAGCTGCTTTTAGGCAGCTCCTCCTCCTTTTCGCTCTAACTCTCCCATAGCCATAATGAGAACTGGATTACAAGGCAATCTCTACGGGACTCTTAAGCTTCTTCTCCCCTTTTAAGTCCTGTCTTATGAGTCAGGTTGAAGTACCTTCCACCAGATAATGAACAAACAAAACAAACAGCTCTACACAGATCTATTTGCTAGGTCTAATTTGAGGGTTCAGTACTTAGAGTGGTGAACAACAATGAAGAATTTGATTTATTTTTTTTTTCATAAAAAAAGGTTTGCTACCTTATTTTAGGCATAACTTCAATGTCTGTAGATTTTACTATGGAAACAAGCCATGAAAGTAATGCTTACAGTAGTGACTCCAATGGAATCCTAAGCAGAATTACCAAGTTATAAAGATCCAATCACACAAAGCAAAGACGAGCCAAAGAAAAAGTTCTTTGTGAGACAGTTCCCTTAAACCAACAGACAAAGAAGTTTCCTGATGTGAAGGAAAAGGAATTTTCCACCAAGCGTGAAAAGTCCACGAACAGCATCAGCAGAAAGCATCTGCAGTACTTCCAAAAGACTCACTGAAACTAGGATGATTTTTTTGTTTGTTGTTCGGGTTTTTTGGCTTAGTTTTGCAATATTCTGTTGCTTAAGAGGAATTCAGGATTGTGACAAGGGGGGGGAAGCCATGACAGAACACAGAAATACAGACTGGAAAGGAGACAGAGACAGAAAAGAATGACAAAGTAAACCCACTGATTGCTAAAGACAGTTGCCTCTGTGTTGTCTTCTTTTAATAAAGCAGTTAACGGCAAGAACAACAACTAATGGAATCAATAAGGAAAGATATAAAACTGAGAACAAGGATGAATAATGAGAACACTATTAAGGAGGCTAACAAGGTGTAGGTTGGGTACGTAGTGATGAATTATTTTATCTAATTAAAAGCAACTTGCTGAAATGCAAGAAAATTACAAGTTGGTAGCATTGAACAATAACAACCAACACACTAAGGTCTCACTTCCACAGCACATCCAGTGCACATGTTGACAGACAGCAGAACGCCAACACAAGTCACTAGATTAGGCAGACCTTAGAAATTTTAAGAAATCAGTCTATGCATCTTGTAACTTGGCAAAGAAGGTACCAAGTAAAGCATAGGTGCTTTGTGAGTGTTATATGCAAGTCAAGTAGCTACATGATCCAATTCTAAGCACAGTTTTGCATTTGTTGGAAAGATTGTTATCTAGATCTCAGGAGAAGTTTTAGACATCTCAGCATGCAACAGAATTCTAAAACAAAACTAGTATGTAAAAGTTGTGTAAGCAGATATGTAAACCAGAAAACTCTGAGTTGAGTTGAAACTTACACAGAAAAGACTATTAACGACTTGATAAAACACAGCTATAAAACACTGTCATGATCATTATTCAGTATCTGTACTTGAGAGTGGTTGTTATGAATAAGAGAGTTTTGTGCTTTTAGCCCTTTTAAGTGTAAAGTTTCTATTACCAGGAAGGTAACACCTCTCACTACTTCACTACATGTTGCTTTATCCTTTTGACAATTTTGGTATATCACAAGATTCAGAATTTAGCAAGATTTGTAATTCTCAAGATCTGTCTCAGACTTCATTTTTTTTTCTATTTTAAGTTTTTATTATAATAGCAAACCAAGCCATCTTACTTAAGTGCATTTCATTTGTAGGGAATGGATACCATGTATAAAAACCTACCAGAGGTTTTCTGGAAGAAATAATCTTATACTCTTACTCTGCTGAGTGAATAGGAATGCAGTCTATAACAATTCAGCACTAGCCATCCACAAATTCAGATTACACATCTACAGACATCAGTTACATCTATTTTATAACGTTTACTTTGTTAACAAAGCATTAATATATCAAACTGTTCAGAAGACTGCAGATGTTTCTCACTACAATCTGAACACTATCATTTCTATTTCAGCTATTCCTGCACCTTCCAAGCAATAAGCTTTTAAAAAAAAATAAATTTAAAAATAAGCAAGGATATAAATACACAGAACAGTTGGAAGGAACCTCTGGAAGGCATCAGATCCACACACACACACTCACTGGTAGTTGCCCAGGACCACATCCACACAGCTTTTGAGTATCACCAAAGTAGGAGACTCCACATTCTCCCTGGGCAACCTGTTCTTAAGGTTGTGTATTAGAATGTGTGCTTGTTTGGTTTGGTTTTTTGTTTGGTTGGTTTTGGTTTTCATTCAAATACTTCATTAAATCCCTCAAGTATAATAAAAAAGTTGCAGCTGAAATATCTTGCCCTGATGTTGAAATTTTGCTAAAATCAAACATTACAAATCCAGACATCTAAAAAATTTACTTCAATATCATGTATAAGAAGATACATTGCTTCAAGCAAAGAATATTAATTGTGTGACAAGATGCCACAAAATTAACATCAAGATTTAGTTCCAATGCTTCTGAAACATTGTAATTTTTTAAGACTCAGCTGCCTAATTCATCTTTTTTTTTTTCCTCTCGTGTGATAACACTCATACATCTAGAGGTACATTTAGGAAACCCCTAGAACAGAAGGTTTCTTTAAAATTGTACAGTTAAAAACTTAAGGAAGAGGTTTGTGACATTTACATAGTAAACCCATACATCTGAGCACAAGAAAGCCACAGAGGTACTTTAACCAAGTATATAGTTTTCATCACCATCCTGTAAGTTGATTATAGCTATAATCTACTACAGAATTGGGTGGGAAAAAATAGAGCTAATTTGGTTATTACAAAAATAAATCATTTGATACAGGGTGTTGGTTTTTTTGATCAAAAGAATCCACATTCAATCTTCATTCTAATTTCAACAGTCCCAAGATACTTGATTTGGTTTTCAAGACCAAATGAGAGCAAGAAAATAAGACCTAATAATAAAAAGAACTAGCTCAAAGTCTAACACCTTTAACAAAATCAAATTACTTTTTCATGAGTAATGAAGAAAAACAGCTGTGATCACAGACAGAGCTTGAAAGACACATGCTCCAAGATAATATATAGTACTTTTTTTTTTTTTTTAAAGCAAAAGCATTATCTTTAACATAGAAAGACTTCTGTGATGACATAAAAATAGTGGTCAGTGCAAATAGTATTGCATTTCATAATATGGAATCAACTCCTTGGCCATCACAACTTAAGAAAAGAGATCTCTTTCTTACCCAGTTTACATCCTCAGAGAAAGGCTAGCAAGCATCACAGAACAGAGCACACTGAAGAACACATAACAGAAGACTTCAAAGAGTCTTCAACATCTATAACAACGCTGTTATATACTTCCCTTTGCACTCCTGCATTGTAATTCCTCAATAAAAACAAAATTCTCATGTTACACTGCAGGCAAAAAAAAAATTACAGTAAAGTATTCCTTGTGTTAATGGATACTGAGTTTTTCTTCATTAACAGGAAGTATTTAACTAATACTTTACATCAAGCCTAGAAAAAAGGAAAAACTAACTGCAAACAATGGATTGTATGCTTCTGGTTTTTAACAGGACAATAAACCTTAGGTGAGGAAAAAAAGTTTTAGTTCCTTTAGACAAGCAACTGTATTTTAGGAGCAGCTCCTTACCTGCTCATAATTTAGACGCTGAATTTCAGATATCTCTTTAGGTTTTGCATCAAGAATATAGTCTCCTAAAAAAAGCAAAAACAAAATTAAGTTTCAAAGCCTCAATATTTTTATGAGCACTTTTGACTGATCATAAATACCACCAGTGAATTTTTCTATCAAACTTATGAAGTCATATTGTTTTATAACCCAAATTATAATTATGGAATAAAATAGGAATATAAAATACATAGGAAGATCGTATTAATAAAATTTAAATGGCCAATATTGTTACTAAAGCAGCATTTCATAATCTATTGGGGTATCATACCAACCCATTAAATAAGAAATTTACCTCCCTCTGTGTCTCAACTTAAAAATATAAGAATGTCAAACTATTCACAGTAAGATAAGTAATTCCATAATGCAACTTTAAAATGTAACCATTTATCCCAACTGATACTATGAATATTGTGGCATATGTTTCCATACACCAATAATTCTGAAAAGCTTATATTCCATCTGCTGGTTCAAGATTTGCAACATTTTTAGTGATTAATATCCATAAACTGTCTCTCCCAATTTTTCAGATTTTATTTCGATGCTTTTCCTTTGCTCCATTCATAAAAAATGTTTCTCATCATAGAAAAATATCATTAGGGGTTTCATAATTTATAATCTTTTAAGTTAGGATTCTTCACAGTGGTTGAAGAGGTTTTCTATTTTTATTTTTTTTTAAGTTGTAGAAGAACCATTTGGCAACTGCTAATCCTGTTGACTCAGTATGAACCTAAATAGTTTGAGCAGGTAATTTTGTCATTCAGTTTAATAAGATAATTCCAGAAACTAATATATGCCTTCAAGAAAGAATACCCACATTTAACTGTGATTATGCAGTGACTTCAGACAGTATTATTCTATCAGTACAATTAGAACAAATGTTTAGACACAAGCAGCAAGATTTCTTAAGACTTATTTTCTTGAAATTAAGTAATTAACTTTTTTCTTCCAAGGAAAGATTTGGCAATACGCTTTTGAAAAAAACAAGCTGCATTCTTCAGGAGCAAAAAGAAAGAAAGAAAATATATTGTTTGGGATTTTTCTCTCCCGCTTAAGAAAAACCAAGCCTAGTCTATTAAGCTCAAACATTTTATATTCGTTATGCTACAAAGAGAAAGAACTGTGGTACATACAGCTGAAATGCTATCACAACTGCATTTTTAACACTGGTGATTAAACATCAGGCCATTAAAGTTATAGACCTGTCAGATAGAAACAGCCTATTTTTGCCAAACAATGAATCTGATAATCCTACTGCCTGCAAGTGAAACCCCAATCACTGAGATAACTCAACTAAGTTTTCCTGTTATTTGAATTGGGTCATACTACCAAGGATTAGAGTTACTGCAGACAATTAAAGGCACAGTTGACTTACTACATTCTGTCAGCTATGATAAAACAACACTGTAAGAGACATGATTAAGTTTAAATCTACCACTGTGTTGGTGCACTAAGGCATACCAATTGCATCACTAGACTAACCACTTAGGAAAGCAGTACAGAAATCTTCTGAAACCAATTAAGGAAAAGCATAAGTAACTGAATAGGAAGTTTTCTTGAAGCATGCATTCAAGTAAAGCTGAATACAACAGTAAATAAATAAAACATCCCCCCTATATCACCATTCACTATGAAGTATATTATACAATTGAAAACTCTCTTTTGTAATTACTAACCTAAGTATTCCATCAGCTGTTCAGCTGTTATGATTTCCATCATTGGTGGCAGCTTAATCTGCAAAGGTAAAAGCATAGTTTCTTTAAAATGTCAAAACACTACAATTTAGAAAGTATCAATAAGGTATTTTTAGACAGAAGTCTTCTGATCATATTGGCATCACCAATTCATAAGAGCATTAGCATACTGGGATCAAGAAACTTCCCAGGACCTCTATTAAATCACAGCTACAAGAAAGCCAGGAAAAAAAAAAGTAAAAAAAAAAGGTGTTTTGATATTTTGAGAAACCACATGCACACAGTACTTCCTCTTACTTTCATCTCTCTGTTTACTGCTCCCCACTCTCACCAAAACATTTCATCATCACCCTTTAGTTCATGGAGTTCACACTACTTGCTACACTAGCTCAGATTAAAGTATCCAGGATGGAAAGACGGGGAACTGTAGTCACACTTAGTCAAGAAAACTTCATCTTATTCAGAAAAGTCTTTCACTCCCTGTCTTCATTGTAACTCCTAATTCTAAAAGTTCCTGCATACAAACAAGAGACTATAGAGAATCTGGTGGCAGCAGCTACTGGGACAGGGAAGCCAAGACTCACGAAGGTATGAGGAAATCACCTCCCAGCCTCTCATCTCCTGCTCAGTTTCAAGGGTTTGATTTAACTCCATACAGAGGAGACCAGACACAAAAAAACCTCAATGGTGAAGCTTCCTTTCCCCTCTCCCCTGACTTATTCCTGTCATCACCACCTGCTAAAACCAGCCACCTTGAAGAAGCCAGAGTCAAAATCTTCTTACATATTCATTTCCTCCATCCAGCATCCTGGATGTTTTGGTTGCACACTTCCTTTTACGTATCTGCCTGCAATAACAGCTAAAGCACAAATGCACACAAAGGCCTAATGCTGGCAATCTGAAGGAGCACCACAGGAGTATATTGTCTTTAACAGTAATGCAGAGAAAAACTGAGCACACGTACGTGAATTTTATTTTTCAAGGGTTTCATTTTGGTTTTTTTTTGGTTGGTTGGCTTTTAAGCCTTCTCTTTGGTTTTTAATCTTCTCACCCTATCTCTCTTCAACATCTTACCACTGAAAGTCTAGTATTTTTTACTACTGGCAATTTTTAAATCAAGTTCCTCAGCACTAATCACTACCTTCCTGATTTAATAGGCTCCAGGTACTTTGCTGGTTGTGGAGAGGAAGGAGGAAGTAGAAAACCAGGAGATGGAAGAACAATACATAGAAAGCCTTTGGGGCAGCATCCAAAACTCAGAAAGACAGCACAGCAACACACTGCGGTGTTCACATTGTGATGGAGAGGGCTTCCTTCACTATCTGAAAACTAAGCTACTTTAATAACTTTCCAGAGAAAAAGAGGCGTGATTGGTTTAAAACTATCTCACCACCAATTTTAGTCATACTTGACAGAAGGGAAATGTATTAAATGCATGTTTTTACAAGGAGTTTGATTAAATAGCCTTTGTTTATACACTGGCTAAGAAATATGCCCATGCTTTGGTCAGAATTGGCCACATTGATCAACCTGCAAATGGAGGACACAGAAAGAAGCTGACAGTATTGGGATCTGGGGAAGGAAGGGAATGAACATATAAATTGTTATTAAAGCATAAAATTAGTGAAACAAATTCATAAGGAGGCTTAATTAGTTCTGCTTGTAAAAAACCACCTTAAAGTAGTATAAATTAAAACAAGAATTTAAAAAAAAAAATCAGTCATGCATCCACAGGCACATGAATTTTTGAAAGCATCTTTTAAATCAGTAGCAATGGATTGCAACTTAAATTTCTTAGCCTCTTCCAAAAACTCCTCTAAGTTACACTAATACAGAATCACAGAATTACCGAGGCTGGAAAAGACCTCTGAGATGATCAAGTCCAGGCTATGACCCAACACTGCCACATCTGCCAGACCATGGCACTGAGTGCCACATCCAGCCTTTCTTTAAACACATCCAGGGACGGTGACTCCACCACCTCCCTGGGCAGCCCATTCCAATGTCTTACATTGCATTACAGCCATGATGATAGCTAAGGTTTAGTCCAGAGCAGCAAAGATGACAAAGTGATTCTACAGTATATAGAATTTGAGTAAAGGTATATACAAGGAGTCAATGCAAAGAATTTCTCCAGTTAAACTTCCTAATGCATGTCACCCAGGTGTCTCTTGTAATTATTCTGTAAAAGTGCTTATGTTTTGTAAAGCCATTGATACAATGGTCAGATGTGACGCAGTGGTTTCATTTGCACCATGTTGCAAGTGGATGTGCTAGAAAAATAAAACTTCATGACATCTTTGATAGCTTTGATGACTTCTTTCTCATTAAGAACTGCAAATGCTGTAATACTGAGAAGGAATACTTTAAGGTCATAACTTGTATTAATGTAGTTATTTCAGATAAGCTCAGGCTATAATTTCAGTTTTATCCCAGATTTTATTGGCATCAAAATGTAATATCACGTGCTTGTATCTGAAAATTCTGAGATATCCAAAAATGTGTATATGGGAATTGATACTGTTTTGTGGTTAGAAGGCAACTATGGAACTTGAACATGGGATTCCTATCCAGATTCAAGTAGCCAGGCATTCCTACAGTTTTATGAAACAATGTGAAAGAAGCACAGATATTGTCCCTCAACACACAGGGTTTTTTTAAATTTTGTAGTTAACTCTTCTCAAATGGCACTTAATAAAATATAATCTAGTATTACAGCTATACTTTATTTCTTCTCGAGGTCCTTTATATCAGATCAGACATTCACAGATAATGAAACATTCAGCTCTGTTTAAAAAAAAAAAAGAATCAGAAATTACTTGAGTTCTTAAACATCAACTAAAAGCTCTGTTTCCTTGCTTGGAAACCCAGATGATAGCTCTGTGTGCTGTATATACTGTAGCCATTATATTTACATTGTTACATAGCGAAAAGTGTCTAATAGCTCAGTAGGTGACCAGGACAAATATTATCATTTATTTCCACTGTTTACAGCTGGGTCAGTCGAGTGTTTACTCACACTGATTACATCCTTAAACTAAACCTCTTATCTGTCAATTCTCCTGATTGTGTGGAACAGGCTTGCTACTACTACTTATCAGCTAAAACATAAGGGATTTGCTGAGAGAGGAGAGAAGGAATTGGTCGTGTTGCACAGTAATAAAGCCAAAAGCCCTAGAAGTAGACTGGGCATGTTTAAAAGCAGCTTCTTCCCCAGCTAACTGGGACCTCGTTCTCTATCGCAGACATGGCAGTTCATGTCTGTTTGTACTTAGCAAACCTGAGCTCTTGCCTAGTCCTGGTATGATAGTGTGCTTCTACCATACATCAGTGAACAAGAGACACACATTCCTTACTTCAGAATCGTGGAAGGCAGACCTGTCACCACTCTGTATCAGCCTGTCTTCCAAATGCAGATGTGGCATATCTGTGTATTAGTTTTTTATTTTTTTGCCTTCCAGGGTTTAAAATGGGAGGAGAAGCCCTTACAAATGAAAAGAGACACAACAGCTTTATTACCCTGTAACTTTTTTTTTTTAACCTGCAAAATATCAAAGCAAAAGCTACTTTGATAAGCTTTTTACCTCTCTATATAGGAACCACATTGCATTTTACAGGCTCTAAGCGTAAATAGAGATGACACCAGGTTTTGTTCTGTTTTGTTGTTGGAATTTACGAACTGTCACATCATGTTTTGTTTCAAATCTCTATCAGTGCAAGTATCAGGAGGTAGCACAGTGCAAATACACTGACATGAGGTGACCAGACAAGCTGATTCGCAGACTCACCCACTTGGTTCATGCTTCCCTCATGGAAGAAAAATACTATGCTGCTCTGTTCAGATGAAAAATTGATTCACTCAGCTTGTAAATTGAATTCTTACTGAGCAAAGCTGAAGCTCTGTTTAACGCGTTGCTTTTCGTTGGAACTCACTGGCATGGCATCCATTGCACAAACTGTGTCTTTGGCTCAGCTGTATTTAAGCACTCTTACACACGACTGAGTGGGAATCCTAGATAAATATCAGCTTGTTCTGAGCAGATTTGCTGAGCAGAGGCCGGGTAACTATCAGCTGCTAATGCCATGTACTTATTATGCAGTTCAAGTGCCACATCTGTAAAAATGTGGTGCCTGCCCTCCTGTAGTTCTGCCATTATTTCTCTTGCACTGTGCAATACTGCAGATTTATATAGTGATTATATATTTTCACTTGATTTTTTGTTATTGTAGTGTATTTTTTCTGACAGCAGTTAAGTTTGCCTCTATTAAAGAAACTGGATTTATCAAATTAATTTCTTTTTTAATCACATCACTGTTACTTTGCCCATTGTTTTTTTTTGAAAGTAAATGTTGTTTTCATTCAGGTCATTTGTAATGGAAAACTGTGATTAATGTTTGATGTATTTGTGAATTTTAAATTACACCATCAAGCCTCTCAATATATTACTGATTTGGCCAGTAGGTGCTGGAATATTGCAATCTGTAACATCTACATAGCAGATAACTGGATTTGGTGCTGATTAAAATATTACATACGACAGACACTTACTGAGAGGAATCTTTAGGCTTTCTTTAAGTGCAGAGTCATGAAGTGTCTGTAAAACTTGTGCAAAATTATTCATTTGTCTACGTGCTATGCACTTAATCTTAGGTCAGAAAGATGCATTCTCACTCTCTTAACTAAGATCTTTCAGAAACAGGTAGATTGTGTGTTGGAGGGATTGCCTTACATGTTTTTATGTAAGCTTCTTGAAGCTGCTCTCTGAACTGTTACAGTTTGAACCCATTTATCTGGGAACATGGTCCTGCCATTCTCATTTAAACATGCCTTGGCTTCTGCAGTAATTGATTTTAACTTCCCATGCTAGTGGATCTTTAAAGGGGAAGGACATAGTGACAGAGGAGATACCCAAGTGCAAAATAAAGATTGAATGTACTGTACATCAAAAACCAAAATAGAGTGCTAAGACCAGTTAAGCCTGACTCTCTAAAGAGATAGTGGGAGCTCTGGGGATGAGGGGAGTTTCATTATTTCATGGGACAATGCCTTATAGCAATTTTAAAGGTAAAAATGAAAAGACAGAGCCTTCACTAAGGCAACAGGAAAGATTATGTTCTATGTGCCCACTCCAGTAGCATATCTGTTTTAAGGGACTTTCTGTCTCTTTATCATTTGTTGCCATAACTGAGCTGGATGCAGTTGTTTCTCTCAGAACATCAGACTAATTGTGTCACAACTCGAAGAATTGGAATCAAAGGTGCTAAACAGCAGCAGGAAATAGGAGGGGAGATTTTTTGCACTCTGGCAAGATAACTTGCAAGCCCATAGTAGAGCAAAAATGTGTCATCTTCAAAGTATTCAAAGGTAAAAGTTTCAGTGGTGGGAAAGTGATTAGAATCTTGCAGGAAATGCTCTCTGCTGCTCTGCGTTCTCAGGCTAGAAATTCCAGCATTTAAAGCTAAACCTGTGTGGGAATTCAGTTGGGAAATTGTGTCATGTTGATTGAGTAACAGTTAGGATGCATGCAAATAGTGTTTCATTGTTCCTTTGCTGGAGCTGAAGGTCAAAATTTGTGTCATGAAAAGGATATATTGATCACTCCTTACACCAAGAAAGTTTATAAATAATTTTAAATAAAACCACTCAAAGTTGCTTTTGAAATATTTTTAAGTATTACAATGAATCTGTAATGTAAAATTAATGTATACATTTTAATAGTTCTAACAGGAAAGTGACCAATAAATAAAGACTAATTTCTTGGAAGTGGAAATTCAGTTAAATGTGTACCCCTGTTTAAAGAATAAAAAGAGAAAAAAATTAACCATGGCAGGAATGACCAGATAATTGCTCAAGTTTCTTGAACAAAACAAAATAAACCAAACCAAACACACACACAAAAAACCAAACCCCAACAACTCTGTACATTTTTGCTATACAACGTTTTCTAGATTTAAAAGAACTTCAAATACAGTTGTGGGTTTTGTTGGTTTTGTTGTGTTTTTTTTTTTTTTTTTATGGGTGGTTTTTTTTTGTTTGTTTGGGTTTTGGGTTTTTTTTCCCCTGAAATGAAAGAATTTGTCTCTGGGAGACAGTGTTATTTAATTTGCTATTTATTGGACTTTATTAGTAAAATACTTAAGTCCTGGTTTGCAAAGAAACTGCTCCTTGGAGAAAGCTTAGAGAAAACTCCTGTTATAGGAAATTAAATCAACATTGTCCATTAATCATACTGCATGTCAACCCCCAGACCTCTCTTGATTGTTCTTGGTGAATGTGAGGAACCATTAGATGTGTGAGGTCCTTAAAGGTCTGAGTAAGTCAAAGGGGAAGAGTTTAAAAAAATGCCACCATTAGCACATGAAAGAGACTTCAGAGTGGACAGAAGAAAACATTTGCTGTACAGGGCTAGTTACACTTCCTCATTTTTTTTCTCGGTTTTTTTCTTACTTTTTATTATTATTATTATTATTTTTCCTTCCAACAATCCAGATGTTAGATGTGATCAAAGTGTTAATTTCTCTTGAGATTTTTTAAATTAACATTTTTGGGTCAAATTACTACTTGTGATAGTTGTATGGGAAAGGTAATAGTAGGGAGTCTTTGCAAATTCTGTGTTGATGATAAGTAAATGCACTTCTAAAGCTAAGCTAATATGTTTTCTGGTAGCTTCCCTGCCTGGAGTAACACCTTGGTTATATATTTGCCATGAAGACATTATTGCTAACAGAAGCATTTTTCGGTTTTGGGAAAGATACAGCTGTGGACAAGCCAGGGTGCATTTGTGTTGTTGGGGTTTTTTTTGTGTTGTGTGTTTTTTGTGGTGTTGTTTTGGTTGGTTTCTTTTGTGTGTGTGTGTGTGGTTTTTTTGTGGGGGTTTTTTGTTTTTTTTTCAGGCTGCCTGGAGTCACAATTTTCTGGCAAATGAAGGGAGGGTATGCAGGAAGTGTGCATGGGGGGAACAGTCTTCTCCTGAAACTTCTCTTCCAAACCTGTGATTTTTCTTTTTATTTTTTTTTTTTGCATTTGGCGAAAAAAAGTTAGTAGAAATAACTTTTGCATAAAAAGTGTATTTCAGCATTTATACTGACTTTTGTGGTGGCTTTACCATTATCATAGCTGAATATCATACCCTAACTCAAATTAGTTATCATTACAAAACAAAAAGAACTTGTTACTGTATACGTTTGTAGAAGCTGGGACAGGGAAATACATTCTTGACCTTGTTTGGTAGGTCAGCTAAAGACTTGAGGTTTCTGCCTCTTGTCTGCATCCAGTTGTGCGTGCTGTGGCTCTTTGTACAACTGACACATCTGCATATTCAGAAAGAGGAGGAGAGATAAAATATTGTATGCAAATACATATTAAAAATGTGGTCTGTATGTCAGGTTGCACTGAAATTTGTTTTTTTTTAAGGCAATTGTACCGGAGATGTTTAGAAGTAGCAATGTAGGTTGGTGTATATGGGGGAGGAGAGGCAGTTGGGTAGCTGTTGCACTACTGTGCCTTGCATCCCATCAATTCCCCACATTCCCCTTTGTATATTTAAGGCAGAGGGAGGGACGGATGTGCTCACGGCGCGTTGCCTGGCTCTGTATCTGTGCGTCTATATTTGCATGTGCTGGGAAACTGTTGGGAGAAAATGAGGATATCTTCTGGCTTCCTGATCCTCTTAATCTAGTTGAGCACTTCTCCATCAGAAGCACACCTCTTACTATATTAGTCTTATATTAATTTTTATTTTCCTGATAATTGTTAAAATGTTGGACTAACCTAGCCTTTTTTTTCTCTATTCATGTCTTTTGGGTGCCTTCATACTGCTTTGCACCTGCCTTCACCTAATTTCTCTTAGTTTCCTGTCAGTCTATGTTGCCTCACTGACAACCACCTGCCTTGCAGAACTCCTAGCTGTAGCTCTCCCTACCAGCTACTTGTGCTGGAAAACTTTGCTCAGGAGTTGCTTGGATGGATTAAGTCTTTGTATGTTATCCAAGCAGAGTAGATAGGTATGCGTGGGATGTGATTGGAAGAGCCCTGTCATATACACAGTGATAATCATCCCTTTCCTTCAGAAATGACAGCCAGATCATGCTTCAAATCAACCCAACAAAATAACTGAAGGAAAGACACCAAAGCGCAGTCAAGTTGTAGGGCAGAAAAGTGAATGGCTGAGCATGATTCAGAGTGCAGGCACAAGTCCAGGGTACTCTGGCTGGTGCAGCGGTACCTATACCTCCCTCTTTTGCTCAAGCCTTGCTATTGGACAATCTGTCTCTGAACAGTCTTCCCCCTTGATGAAGCCAGGAGTCGTCTCCCCTGTGGGACACCAGAGGCTGTGCTGTCCATTGTGCCCCCGTGCAAGCAGCTGCTGCACGCTGCCTGGGGTGCTGTGGCAAAAATCCACCTTAGGCAGTTATTCATGTTCCTGGTTTTCTTTGTTATTTCTGCTCATAACACACCCTGTGTTCTTCCAGAACTTTGTCACCGTTCTGGTGAGTTTCACAAGTGGTTGAGTGTTCACTGTCCCATCTTACAAAATGGGTACCTGTGACACAGGTAGAGAAGGAAGAGAAGGGCCATTTTGGTAGAGTTGCTTGGGTATTGACAGTTTAAACAGTGTGATAGGATGTACCAAAACATCAGTGACAGAACTGAGCTGTAAATTCCCACATTTCCAGTTTTGCATTTAGTCTATTAGATAACAGCTCCCCCTTGAGGGAAACTTCTTTTATTAATAAATTCATAATGTGGCTATTCTGTCATTGGAAATTTTGTGTGGATAGCTTTGAGGTTCATGATTTCACCAGGCTGCATAAGAGAAAGAGACTCATGGTGGTTGTGCTCTGTTGTGTCCTAACCAGCTGGCTACAGCTGGGAATGGCAAGGTCATTCTGCCAGTGGCCTTGGGATGTCACTTGGCTCTCAGAACTCATCATAGGGCGACTCAGAGCACAATAAAGTAGCAAAAGCTGGCACTTTTGGAAATAAACCACCCCCTGTTCCTTGTGTACCCGTCTGTGCCAATTTGTGCTGCTCCTCTCTGTGCTTACATCAATACTCCTGTGGTTGCACAGGGACTGGGTGGGAAGTTGGCCTGAATGCAACACGACTCAGCAAAGGATGGCTGTGGCAGGAGCCAGTGGCTGTAGGCTGAGGGGAAGCAGGCTGGCTTCTTTCAGAAGCAGTGTTGGCTGGTGCTGCTTTAAAATGCTCATCAAACTGCAGGCTCAACTTAGCATTTGTAATGCTGAATTAATGATGGGAAACCCTTTTTAGTTGTACAAAGGAAGATGGCTAAGAGCTAAGTCACTGTGTGTTTATTTTACTGAAGTAATCAATCAGACTGCTTTCCATTCTCTAAGTGTTGTATAAACTTCATATGCAGAGGAATTACATCAAGATAATTTTGTCCCCCCTTTGATTGAAAACAATCAAGATGGTAATATAGTATATGGTATATACAGTAGAATTTAAATCTTGACTGCGTTGGGAAAGATAACAAAAATAACCTTGACTATCAGTAGTCCCCCGTATCTTTCACTCTATACCTTTCTGTTTGTTAATAGAGTGTTTGACATGTATTCAATGCTTGTTCTTCACAAAACTAATTACAAAATACAACAGGTAATTTGAAAGATTTAAATTACAGCTGGTCTGCGGTCAAGCATTTTGGCAACAACAGCATTGCTTCCCATGAGAAGTGATTTTGTTTGTTAGGAAAAGTTAAAGAAAAAGTTTTTGAAGGAAAAATTCTAAGCCTGATCAAATTCTCATGTATATAATTGTGGAAAATACACACATTAAAAAAACATTTATGAAATTCTGTTCCAGATTCTGCAAAGTTGTAATGTACTTTCTCATGTTGTTATTGCTGTTCTGTGCTATTCTGAGTATCCTTTAAAGTCCAGTAGTATTTACCTGTAGTAAGTAGTATTTATGCTAAAAACATGTTGTAATTCAGTTCCAAGTGGGGGGAAAAATACACTCTTGTCTTCACAAAATACCACAAAGTGTAAAAGAAATAGTAGGTGCTGTGTTGGCAGCCAGAAGAGCAAAAGATTTTCACAAGTTTAAGGAAGCCCGAAATCTTTCAAGCTTCTCTTAGTTAGCTGTTTCTTTGTATGGACGTGAGACAACATTTTTGTAGCAGGATGTTAGTACTCAGAACACAGTTCAGAGACTTAGTCCGAGTAAAGGATTTGAGCTCATGAGCATATTAGGGCCAAATGCAGATTGCACATGTTCACTCCTTTTACACCGCCTGCAAGATCTGCCTATGGTGCTTTCAAGAATACTGTTCCAGAAATTTGGTCTTAATTAAATAGTCTTCAAATAAACCATTAACATCTATTTAACTAAAACCAGCAACAACATTAACTTGCACAGCTGCTGCCACTAATACAGACTGAGTAATCCTTCTGGTGAATTATCTTAGAAGAGCAGAGTCCTGGCCTGGAAAGAGATTAACACAAGATGCCACTGAAATATGGTTTTAAGTGGAAACAGGGCGGAGATGAAAAGTTAGTATAATTTCTACAAAGAAGCAAATTCCCCAGGCCTTCTAGGTGGGCATTTGTACTGAATTTAAGCTCACTTGAAACATTCAAGAAGGAATGTAAATGTAGTATATCAGGCTTCACGGGCTGGTGACAAGCTGTCACTTACTGGCTTCTTTTAATAAATTTTCTGTGCAAATTCCTACCAGAACACTCGTTATGAATAGCCCATGCCAGGGTGCCATTGAATAGAACAGTGGTGCACATTAGAGCCACGAATGTTGCAGGACCCTGTATACTCTTACTATCACTACAAATGGAAATCTTCTTCAGGCATGTTCTAAAAGGCCAGGATGTGCCATATGAAAATGTAAAGGCTAAAAATAACACTGCTGCACCAAACCACTCGGGAGGTAGCTCGGCATAATCTAAACATAATTAAAATGAATACCCTTGCTAAATGTCAAAGATATGCAACCAGTCAGACTGTAGAGAATGAGGCATCTAAGAAGATAACAAGGGAAAAATAGGAGATCTGTTCATGTACGGAGAGAGATACTGCAGTGCATTTCGTGGCAGAGGAAACAGCCTTGGGTCCTCATGCCACCACACTTCAGGTGAAATGGCTTGCTGAGCTAAGGCATTTGAGTTGAACTCTTCACAAGTGGCATTAGCTGTCTTCCTTGCTTCCTGGTTTATTAACCTGTGTAATTAGAAAATGTTCAGCATTATACACTGAATTTCCAGTGAATACTTTGTATTAAAAATAGTGTACAAAGGAAGCTTGATGTCAGCCCTTTATTTTATGCTTTTTTGATTCATCTGGATTTAACTTCAGCAAATGAAGTATAAGAATTGTCATATTAGCAGCAGGAAATGTGTATCAGATTGGCAGTCTATGACAAATGTGTTGGTTTAGCAAACTCTCTTTAAGAAGTTGTCAGCCTTCTAGGTTAACTTGCCTCCTTTACCCTGTGTTCAACAAACAAGTGCCAAATTTTGGACTTCATTAAGCAGTTGCTTTATTTACATCTGCAAAGTGTCTATATAGCAGCAGTTTAGTGCTCACACAACTGTGCCTGCCAGCAAAGCCCATGGACACGGAGTGCAGACTAGGTCGCTATCTGTCTAGTAGGTGCAGGACCACAACCTGGTGTCTGACAAATAAAAGGGAGCGCTGTGTGAGCGCGAGCACACATGGCCCTTGACACCTGCAATAACAGAATTCCCACTCAACTTTGGGCCCTAATTATAGATGCAGCTGGATACAGGCCATGCGGCCAATATTTGTCTTAAGAAAAATATAGTGGTGGTTTCTACTTGCCTATATCTTCTGTTTGTTCTTCTGGCGTGACTGACTTGTTTTACATCGAGCAATTCGAATGTGGTTTACTACAGTTCCTTGTAGCCCTTTCAAGGAGAAGAGAGCCAGACTGGTTGGTAGTTGCCCTACCTGAAACTTCTGCATCTTGCAATCATGCTTGCAACAGCACAGCTCCTAAAGCTTGAGATCTGAGAAGAGTCACCAGACCACAGATGTTTTTGCAATGAAACTGTGCACCTCCTAGAAAGTCACTGTAGTGTAAGAAATGATAGATAGTGTTTTCATTTTGCTGCACAAAAGGGTCAAAATGGCATGGGGAGTCCATGACAGAGCAGTAGAAAATGTTTCTGAAAGAAAATTTATTTCATAGCTTCAGGGAAAAGTTTGGGTGCTGCAAACAGATTGCCTTTGTTATTGTGTAAAAATGTGTAGTTTGTAAGGTGATGCTGGATGTCAGACAGTCAGTGCCTATGTACCATAGGGCTTGGTACCTAAACAGATGGTAACCCAAACAAGGCAGAGGTAGAATGCTTAGTGCATTTTATTTAGATGCATTTTCTGGAAGCATTCCTCTTGGAATGAAGGTCAGGCAAATGGTAACTTCCTGCCTGCCTTCAACCCAAAAAAGGATGGTCTTTGCTGTGGAGAGCATATTTTCAGTCTCTTCCATCTTATGCAAAAAACCTTCTATAGCACATTCCTGTTTTGAGGCATGCTTGTAGCAGTATTTGTCTGGGGTTTTGGAGTTTTTTGTTGTTGTTGTTTTGTGTTTTGTTTTTGTTTCCCCCCCTGACCCTCTACTGTAATGTTTGAATTGCTGTTTTCTGTGACTCGTTGCTGTATGTAAGGAACCTGGTGTACAGGGTGGCACAGCCTATTTGGACCGCTGCACGAATTCTCAGTGGGCATATCTGTGTTAGTAACCGGGGGTAATTAAGGCTCTGCTGGTTCCTTGGACAATCTTTCCCTCCCCCCTCGCCCTCCCTTTCTTCTTCCAGAGATGGCCTCTCTACATAATTCCATTAAAGTGATTGTGCTCCGAGGGGTGGACTGAGGGGCAGTGCTCTCATCTTTCAAAGCAGGACCAATGAGCTATGTGCTTTCCACTGGGCAGCAACAAAAGAAAAGGTCTCTCAGAAGAAAAGACGAGTACAAAAGATCAAAATTAGGTGTTTGTCCGGGCCTCTGGTATTGCTTTCAAGTTAGCTTTGGAGGACTCACTTTGAAAACGGTGAGCCAGGCTAGTTAACATAAGGGTGTCTGCTAGTTTTAGAGTGTGGTGTTAGAATAATATTGGAAGAGAGCTTTTTGCTTATGCAACTTAACAGCTCTTGAAAGCCCAAGAGAAAAATAGGGACTGATTGGAAACGTTGCAGGCACAGTGGTACCGTTCTGCGCCCGTAAGGAAATGGAGCAAACTTTAAATGTTTGAGATTTGTTTCACTTCTTTTAAAAAGATTAGAGCCATTTAGCTAGTTAGCTTGTTTCTGTAGTCTCCAAAAGGCTGAAGTGCTGTATGCTGGGAACACATCTTGCCCCGCTAGCCCTCCCCCCAACTTTTTTTTGTATAAAGCTGCTATTGCTGATGGTGGGCAGTAGAGAGGTGATGTTTTTACTGCAAGGGGGTGTGAGGTGTTGTTTGTCCTGGGGCCCTCTAAGGGGATAGCGCAAAGCTACAAAAGGGATACAGACCCTTTTCAGATTTAGACAAATAAGCGAGAGCCATCCAAAGCCAGGGAAAGCCAAACCGTTTAGCTGGATCAATGCACATATGTCCTATGTTCTAATTTCTACCAAAATAAACTTTTACAATGTTGTACAAAGAACAAATTGCTTAGTTTCTACTTCAGTTACTTGGTTTGCAAAGGAAAACATGAGTATCGCAGTCTTTGTTCTATCTAACTGTTCAGGGTTACCTTTAAATTCAAAAAGAAACCACAAGATGTAAAATGTTGGTGATTTTGTAACCTCTCAAACTATTTTGATCTGACACTAAAAAGTTGTGATTTAAAATGTGCTATTAATTGAAATTCCCAGTCCTTTAAAAATAGAATTAAAAGTTACTATCTGAAGCTAGGAATAATGCTTAGCAATTACATTCCTAGAGCCTCGACAAGATTTTTCAAACAGTCATAGAACAGGATTGCTCAAATGTGTTTGTTTGTATAATCATATGTATTCAAGCAAGATAAAAGGGTAATTTTTAGAAAAGAGAAATAAAATCCAGTACTGAAAATCTGAGAGAGAATACTGCTTTCCAGAGGAAGAGGCCTGAATATGTATCATCCTTCTGCCTCCCAGCTTTCTGTTACTGTACGGCTTGATGCACTTCTCTCTGTCCCTTTTGTCTAGTATATTTGAAATCTATTTGCTTATTTTCCTAATAAGTTTCTGCTGTATTTACATTACTTTGCTTCAAAAGTACATTTTTAAGGATAGTATTTCTCAGTGCTCTTCCTTTCCCACCCTTCCCCCTTAATAATTCCCCTGGACCTCTGTTGCTTGGAGCAGACTTTGGCTAGCCCCAGATTCGATGTCAAAGGCCATGACCTGATGTCAGAGCAGCCCATGCTGCCGGCCCCTTCTTTGAATAATTATCTGGAGTTTATTGTGTTGAAGGGACGGGCTTGGGGGCAGCGCAGTCACCCTGGCAAACCAGACCAATGAGCTATCCAGACGGACCACTACCCAACAATGGACCTGTAGGTTACACAAAAAATCCAGCAGCACAAAAGATTAAATTAAAAATGGACATTTGGCCACGGAAGTTTTGTCCTTAGAAAAGCCATTTTTCTGCGTGTAGTGTGGTTTTGATACCTTTATTAGAAAGGAAAAAAAGTATTGTTTTAAATTTTGTACGTAAGGCGGAATAAAACTAAAATACGTTTCTTATCCCCTTTCCCCAACCCCTAGAATTGCCATAGTGCATGTAGCTTAATTTCTAAGTTTCTAGTCACTGAACTCAACTCAGAACATCAAGCTACTGAACTTTTTTTTTCCCTCTAGAATTCTGTGCAATCCTATCTCTTTTAGAAACAAGAGCAAACCCCCCAGTACTTGTATTTCTATCAATGTTTTCCTTTTAAATTGCTGAGAATAGGGATGTTCGAAACAGGTATGAAAATATGTTCAGTATCCAGACTTAATGAGTCAACAGTAAATGACAGTAGAATGTCTGTGTTCTTCAGCTTTCCTTATCTTTTCCTCTCCCCAAAGAGGACTTAAGTCTGAAATCCAGATTGTGGAGTGCTGTCTTTCCTTATCAGGACTGAATGAAAGGCTGCTGGAGGTGGACTTACTGTTCTGGGGGGGGGGGGAAGTTCTTTCATGGTCTGACCTTGGATTCTTTCTTAATTTTATCTAGCCCTGACCTGTTGGCTCTACTCCTTTCAAGGCCTTCAGAGCTTCACAAACATGCAGCAGCTGAAGGAAACAATGACAGGGCTTTTAGGGGTTGCAATATTACACACTCTTGTAACCTTGGCTAAGTAGCCCGTAAACAGATGCTTTCCTTGAAGTACTTGCCAGAAAACCAAAATTTTGGCTGTGTTGCTATTGGCAAACAATGCTCTGTAACACTCTAGATTTAGGACTCTTCATTGTAAGCTTCAACTGAATGAACAGTTACCCCAGAATACGTCTCGTGTAGAGTGTGGTCGTGGAACCTGCTGCTACAGGTATTACAGCTATTTTAATGATATAAATTTATGTGGAATAGAAGAATCATATGAAGACAAATTATGAAAATCTGAATGGGAAAAACTCAATTTGGTCTTTTGCAGAAAACTGATTTGAAGATTAAATGTAATCAGGACATTTGCATTTCTGTGTATTCTTCTGAGAAGGGATGATGGAGTTATATATGGATTAGTATTTTTCAACTGGCTGTGTTGTTAGTGTTGTGCTGCTTTAAGCTTAGAGGGGTTTATTTATGTCATAGAATGTATTGAAAATGGAATTTTTGTTCCATTGTGAATATGGAAGTGACTTTATTGTTCTTAGTAACTTCTCCTAAAAGTTTACTGCGGTCTCGGTAATTTCCGAGTGAGATAGTTGCAGTCAGAAGTACTTCAGCAGCTGCAAAACGATTAAAGCCCATTTTCTGTTTTAGTTGTTTAACTGCTAATACAGGCATTTAATATTTGATGCCTCTGGTTTTTCCAGCTGTGTTCATTGGAGGGGCATGAGGACACCATCTGGCAGTAATGAGGTATAACTCTACCAGATGGAACTAACCCACCTTGCTGGGAGAGATGTTCCTTCCTCTCTCCCTGGCACCTTTATCACTAGGGAAATGGCTTCAAAACAAGAGGACTTCCCCCTCCCCCCCCAAATAATGGTAGCTGCTACAGTAAAACCTAAGTTTTCAGAGGCCAGTAAAGCTCAACAGAAACACCTATTATTCTATTGTGGAACAATGCCAGACTATTTTACATGTTTTTGTGTATTTGTCTCAATGTATTTGAGACAGTAACTCAATGGAATTCCATGTAATACACCAACATACACTAAAACTAGCCCTGGCATGAGAAGATACCAACTCTGTAGTTGTATTTACTAGACCATATATAATTTCCTAAGCTTTGAAAACTGGACTCTGTATGTTTAATCCATGCTGAACTAATAAATATATATAATTTGAACATATGAAAATCTTAAGTATTGGAAAAGAAAATGGGAAAATCTGAGTTAAGTATTTGCTTTCTCAGAAGCTAAGCATGATATTTAAGATTATCTCTCAGTGATGTAGTAAGACAGTAAAATACACCAGTAAATCATTGTCATCCAAACTCTTACCAAGCTTCTGCTCCTGTCATGTTTAATATTTTTTCCAAGTTATAATCTATGTTTTAAGCGATAGGTGAGTTTTTGCGTTTTGGTTTGGTTTTTTTTTTCTCCCCATACTTGCAGTATTTAGCTTGGTCATAGTTTTACTATAAGGTGTAGAACCTACTCACAGACTCACAAAACAAAAAGGCTCTCCCATGTGTGTTGCTGCTGAAAGACCTACCAGGGTTGAATCTGCAAGACTCACTGCAGAGTTTTATGGGGGGATGAATGCCAGGATATGGGATTCCAGAGGAGTATCACCAGGGAGCAGAGATATACCCTACAAAAACTGCCATAGGAAAATGAGGATGATCCTACTGTGTTGTTGTTTGGGTTTTTTTTGGTCAGTATTGATTCTGATAATTTGAAATTAATCAATATAATGCATATTTAGCTTTTTCCTACTCCTATTTTATAGGACTGTTATTACCAGAGGTGAAATTTGTGCCTCTGCTTGAACTACTACTCATGTGTTTTTTCATACTGACAGGTTTTGGTTTATATCAAAAAGGTGTGTGGAGCAGACCCGTTGTAGTGTGGGAAGCTACGCCAGCTTACAACATCCAGCCTAGAATGTCTTTTAAGACAGCCCCTGTGTACTTCAGAGGCACTCTTGGAATAAAATTTATGAACTAGCAGGTGTATATCAACATCAGTGCCAGGCTCCTGATTTGTACAAACACCGTAGTTTTTGCATCCTTTCCATCAGTTGCTTTAAGTCATACCAATAAAAATGCCTATTGAAAAGCTGTAGGTGCTATGGTGCTTTTAAAACACCCTAATGCCAGCAGCGATGAAAAACCCAAACCAAACCATATCCAACAGAACAAATTAACTGTAAAAAAATTCAGCCAGTTAGTAAATGGGTTACAAAATTGTTCCTGTTCACCTTAGGTCTGGGAACAAGCCTTCGGCTACTGCACAAATGCCGACAATGGCTATTGCAAAAGAATTAATGGAAATGACCCGGTGTGACCAGCTGTGCAGAGAAACTGTGAAAATGCAGCAGCGAATTCTTGATGTGAGAGGGTTTTTTTTTTTTATTTAAAATGGATCTATGTGTTGAATGTGTTGAGTAAATCACTGCACCTAATTTGTTTCTGAATAGCAGTGGAAAGATGTGTTACTTCTGGGTCTGGTATGAGCATGACTGATGGCCTCAATACTCGCTTCCCTGTTCTCTGAGCCTCTCGAGCCTCCTGTTGCTGTATAAAGCACATGGATGGCATACACTAAAGCTGGAACTGTCAGCCCCCCAGGTGGCCGTGCTATCCTTAATCTTTTAGCAATGATTTGTGTATAAACTAGTCAGGATGCCTATGCTGGTTGAAGATAAGAAAGCTCCTGAAGTTTGTTTTCTCTCTAAGGCTATGTCTGGCTTTGAATATTTGATCCAGCTGATGAACTGCTACATGAAAGTGTTTATGGCAGGTCTGTCCTGGGATTGCTTTTGAGGAGTAAATCCTATCGTAAGCCTGTAAACAAAACTAGCAATTGTTAACAATATTCTAAACAGATGCTATTTCAGACAAAAAAATATTTTCCACCACTTCATAAAACAAATAGTGTGCAAGTATCTGTTGGAACCGGAGGCAGATCTTTGGCTATTGGTCATCTTGTTTTGCATATGGTGAAGCTATGATCAATATGGAATGGCATCTGGTACTTGGAATTGGTCTTCGCTACTGTTATACATGTCATGTATGAAGGAAGTTTCACATCAGTTTCTTTGACTGCTCAGTACACTGTCTTCAAAATTGGTTTATATTCCCTTTTTTAGAATAATGTAACATTTAGTTACAGTACATAACGCTGCTCTCCTCAGTTGCTGTTTCAATTACAGATACCAGCAGATAGTTTTTCAACCATAGAAGCAGTAATGTGGGACAGCTTAAAAATTCTGCCATTGCTGTGGGATTGAACTAGTCCTACTACCAATTGAACCATGATGTCCTGAAGTGGAAATAACCTTGTTTTTTAGATGGTAGACACTAGTTGAGGGACTTTCTTTTTAAACAGATTCTTCTATATAAAAATAAACTTTTTCCAAACTTCTTGCATTAGACAAGAATAACATGAATGGTATTCAACATTGGGCTTTTTCTAAATCTAGAGTCTTAAAGACACATAAAAATTAAGAATTTAAAAATGTAGCTTTCTCAAAGATACTTGTTTGGGGTTTTTTGGGTTTGTTTTGGTTTTTTTGGTGGGAATTACATTTTTGCCTTTTTTTTTCCACATCCCATTATTCTTCCTCTCCTCTTCAATCAAGTAGTGTTGATGAGGAATTCAGTTGTTCTTTTTTTTTTTTTTTCATAAAAAAAAAAGGCAATGAGGATAAACAGACCTCACAGGCTCCTCATTCAGCTCAGCAGGGCTCTAGACCTTAGCTATTCTTCATTTCACAGTGAAGATGATCAGTTCTGGGTGACCACTTTCAAAGGGCACAGAGTTTTTTGAAGATGCTCGGCAGGATGATAAATTGTCGTGTCTGTCATCCTGTGTCTTGCGGAAATGCAGCAGGGGTCTCTTCTGCAGGAACTTGGAAAGAAAAAGACAGACTGTGACACTTGGCCGGCTGGATGCTGCCTGTTATGTGGAAATCCATCCAAGGGTCTGCTAAACAGTACCCAAATTCAAGTTTTTTCTAAGAATGGATGAGGGAATCCTTTATTGTAACAACCTCCAAAGTATAATCTTAATGAGATCTTAAAGATGCCTTGATAGCTTCTTAGTAAAAAATTTTTGCTTTGTTTGTGGCTATTTCAGTTACACGTTAAATATATGTATTATATATATTATATGTTAAATATATGTATTCCTACCACAGGTTAAGAAGCCTGGAAGGTATAAAATTCTGCTTTCCTGATTCACCTCACTAAGTCAACATAACTTGCTTTTGGTGTGTTCAAATCACTTGGTACCTTTGAAGTGCAGTTATCTTTTCGATTGGGCTCAGTGTTTTTAAATGCACCTTCCCTTTACATCTTTTGGTTTTTTCCAAATTTTTAAGAGATCACAAAGTTTTACATATAATATTCTACTACCTTTCTGAGTTTTCAATATTAAAATTCCATATTTTCTTTTATCACATGCTTATGGTTATTCTGTGTGTTTTCATCCATCTCCTTTTTTCTGATTGTAATTTGTTGGCTAGGAACAACTGAGGTCATCTGTTGTTAAAGTGATAGTGTAAAGTGAAAAAAACCTTAAAGCAGATGAGAATTTTATTCTAATTAAAAAATTTTATTTTTTTTTCCTTTTTGTTATTTATATTGTCTACTTGTGATGTTAAAGTCTGAAAAATGGGAATGGGGTCCTCTTGCCTATTCTATCATTGCTGTGAAACGTATCAAAGAAATACTTTAATCCCAGTTTAAAGACCTCTTTTCTTTTATACTTATATTTAGATTTTGGTAAAATAGCCTTTCAAAAATAAGCATACATAGAGATGTAAACTCTAATTCTGGTGTTGATAACTACAGCACAAAATAAATATTAAAAGCTTTTACAAAAAGCATTATTATGAAATGACTGTGCTGTCTTTACAGAAACACATTGAGTTGAGATTGTATTGCTGGTGCAGAGACTGCAGGGGGAGCTAACAATCCAATGTCAACACAAGTCCTATTTGTGGTGAAATGTCAGGGATTTGTGTTCCTGTTTATTTCATGAGAGAGGACATGTCAAATCTCAGCTAAAATGAGACAGAGGAGAGCTCATTTTGAGAAGGGATAATATTATGGCACTTTAAGGCAAGGAAAAAGGAAATAAGCAATATCAGCAGTTACATAACATCTGAACTTTCTGAAAACCTTAATAGAAAGCAAGAGGTTCGTGAACAATAGAAGGGCAGAGTTTCCTAATACCTGGAATGTCCTAGTAGTGGGGTGAAGTTTTGCTGAACCCAGAAGAGCTCATATGTACTAGTAGCAAATACAAGCACCTTGTAAATCGTTGTGGTCTGGAAGTGATTTGTTGCAAATGCAGTCACAAGGGGCCAGGCTCAGAGGAGCGGTGCAGCCATCCTGGTGGTTCCACTCCTGACCACCTGTGGGTACCCCACGCTAGCTCCACCTCCCAGACAGCTCAAGGCCCCTTTCTAACTCAAGTCTCCATAGTCATTTTTTTCACTTGGATCAAGTTCAGTGTATAATTAACAGAACTGCAATAGGAGTACCAAAAGACATGGCCAGAGAAAGGGGAATAGGAAGACCCTTCAAGCTAGAAATGGTGACCCTCTAAGACTGCCAGAATCAGCTTTCAAGAAAGCACGTGGAAGTGGAAGTTGTTAGTTAAAGGCATTATCAACAATCGCCCTTGTTTCACAGTATATATCCTCTGGGAACCTGGAACAGAAACATTTCCCATTTCTTTGCTGGGTCCTGTCTTCCTGCCTGTGCCTTCATTGCCCTGCATCTTTATAGTCTGCTTATCTGGAAAGAAGTGTTGATTTCTGGGGACCTCATGCTGTTTGTTTTAAGAAATCTTTATTACAGGCTGAAAGCACTTTCAATATGCTGAATCATACTATTAAATCTAGCTCTCTAACTGTGAAGGTGTGATTTTGTTTCAGATAGAAATGTGATATTTATCCTACTCCCACTGCTTTCTGTTACAAATTTCTGTTTCAGGCTATCGGAAGCAGGACTGAGAGATATCAGTCTGCTGATTGTAGCAGACAAGTTTTGAACCAAACTTGCACGAGAATCAAGTTATCTCACTGACTGTAGACATCTGAGAATCCTTATTTTTTCACTTGAATCTAATTATTCTTTTTTTTTTTTTTTTTTTTTTTTTTTTTTTTTGTGCAGATCCTAGAAGAAAGTATCATGTGAGGCTTCTGGCATACAACAGTCTGGAAGAAGGTTATCAGGCTGACCAAACAGTCAGCACTCCAGGATGTGTCTGTAAGTGGTGTAGGTGCATGAGCTGAGCTGTTTCCAGGTCCCAGCCGCTCTGTTTTTTTATCCTATAAATAACCAATTAATTCAGTGTAAAACAGAGAACCAGAAAGATATATCTGTAATAAATACTGTCCTAGTCATCTGCAACTCAGTCATTCTCCTGTGTTCATGAACTGCAGCTCAGGAAATGAGATAGCTACCAAGCACATTTTCCTCCCCTATTGTCTGCACCATCTAACCAGTGGCATATCGTGTATCTTATGAGACATTTATCTGTCTCTCTTGTCTCTGTTTATAGTTTTGACTTTGTTTTTGACTAAACAAGTGGGACTACAGAAGTAACCTGTAACATGTATTGGGTTAATAGCTTGAACTGGATTCCTGGGGCTGAATAACAGGTACTGCTGGGTAGGGGCAAATTTGAATGTAAACCTGTAGGCTCAGACCTGTCCCTTACTCTGACCAGTATCTGCATACACTTCATGAAATAATTCATGCTGCTTTTTTGTTTTAAACAGCTGTCCGTGATCGCATGGTGCCGCCGCCACCGCCTCCTCACCACCTCTACGCCAAAGCTAACACTTCATCTTCCATCTACCTTCACTGGGGAAAGCCTGCCTTTACATCTGCACAAGTCATTAACTACACAATCCGCTGCAACCCAGTGGGGCTGCAGAATGCTTCTCTGGTTCTCTACCTTCAAACGTAAGTGTGGCACTGCTTAGGAGTCTTGGTTTCCTATTTCCAGATCCTTCCCACTCAGTTTCTATCCTTCTTGCCCTCTCTTAATAGCCTTTTACTGTAACAATGTTTATCTCCCTTAGAGGGTTGTGTGTTTTGCCCAGTGGCTGCTAGTTCTGTTTCTTGGCTTATTTAAAATGTGTTCATAGGACAGCTTAACCCTCTACCTGTGATCCCTGTGTTGGAACCACGCAGGAGCTCTTGAATTTTTAATGGATTTTTAGCTGTCAAATTTGAATTTAATTTTAAGCTCTTATTCAACCAAACAATATTGAATACCTGTTTTATACAGGGCTTGTCTGGGCAAAGATGGTACTTAGCCCAGGGTCTGATTTGAAGACTGGAAACAAGTTTTGAGTTCTGAGCATGTTACTGTGGGAATGCCACAATCCTGAGTGTTGCACTCTGATGGGAGAAGGCTGGGTAGGAACTATCACTTGCTTTTCAGAGAAGCAATGCGTGAGCCACAGAATGGCAGAACAGGGAAGAAATTCTGCCTAGGCTTGGTGTTCAACTTTCTGCCCAGGTAGTATGGGAGCAGAAGACTTTCCTCCATTGTGACTGCCTATGCTGGGGGCCATGGTGCTGTTGAGGGAATCTCTGTGTGTGTAGTTCCCTCTATGCTTGGGTTTACTCAAGCCTTCTAAATAAGCAATATGCTGTCTTAAACCGTCCTAGTATTGATGCCTTTCTCTTCAGAGAACACATCCCCTGCTATATAACTCACGATTTAAGGATTAGACACAGTAAAATCACCATGTAAAATTCTTAGCATGCTGCAATATGGGGCATAGCAATGAGTGCTGCTTTTTGTGGTAAGATGAGACTATTGCAAATATTGGTGACTGCATTTGCAGCATGGAAGATGAAAATACTAAATGAGATTTAATAAAGCACTATCTGTAGAGTAATACCATTTTAAATTGAGATTTAATCTTGACATGGATATCATCACTGAGAATTAACCCTGGTGTATATGAAAGATTTCCTTGTGCTCCAGAATCAAAATAAAGCAGAATGTCTACAATTGACTTTGATTGCATAGTAAACTGCAGTATTACAATTAATATAATCCATTTTACAATTAAGAAGTTACTAAATATGACCACAAGATGGGTAGGGAACATTCATATTCTACAGAGATCACCTGAAAATGAAGTGATAGAGGCCATAAGTGGAAGGTGAAGTTGCACACATAGCCTTTGTCTGTTCTGTGAACTGAGAAGCAGATCCAGGAATAGCTGACAGAGACAACAGCATGTTCTGTACAACAGCTGTGGTGCTGGTTGTTGTTTAAGTCTCACTCCAGCTTGAAGAATAGTGTCCTATGGAGAAAAGTGAAAAAAGCTGAGTTTGGTATACCTACCAGTGATTGAGGCAATAATATTCTTGGACTTGCTTGTGCATCAGCTGTCCAAACAACCTCTATAAATATTTGAGCTCAAGTCAATGGACAGCAGCTGTAATATCCTCTAGAGAGCTCCAGGGTTAGTACAGCTACCTTTTCAGGTAGAGAGCTGTCACTGGATGTGGCTTGTAGTCAGCTGTTCAATCCAGGTATCCCTTTAAGGAGGACATTGAATGCCGCCCAAGCAACTGGACCACCATGGAAAAAGGTATTAAGTAGCTAAGAAAATTAGCTGTTACAGTTTCCTTTTCTACTCAATAAGTATCTCTCCCTTATTCCCTTTCTCTTCCCTTTTGGGGAGGGAGGGGGATTAACAGGCAGCGTCTGTTACAAGTCTAGCAGGTTGCCCTGACCCTGAGCAGTGACAGCAGCGCAGATGGACCACGTGTCTGGAATTGAACCGATTTGTCTTGTGTTGAACTGACAGGGAGAATCTACTCATAATGCCTGAGAGATATCATTTGAGTTTGGGGTCTTCAAGTCAACTGCTACTGTTACATTTATTTTGTTCCTTCATCTGTACAGGTCAGAGACTCACATGTTAGTTCAAGGTCTTGAGCCAAAAACCATGTATGAATTTGCTGTCCGGCTGCATGTGGACCAGCTCTCCAGTCCCTGGAGTCCAGTAGTCTACCATACTACCCTTCCAGAAGGTAAGGCACCAGGAGATGACCACATGATCCTAAAGAGAAAGCTCTGTAAACCAAATGGCCTGAAGAATGCCTTATTAATTTTAAGCTGTCTGTAGAAGAAAGAAATATGTTCCTCTGAGATACAGATATTGCTTTCCTGAGTTAGAGATAGAAAAAAGCTGTTGGGAAAATCCTTGGTTTGGAACTGTGAAATTATTTTTCAAATCTGTCTAAAATCCACAATTTTTTATTTTTTATTTTTTGTAAAATGTGATATACTTACACCATTGGCAACTACTGAATGGAAATAACTTGAATACAAATTTGAAAATATGTTGTGAAGAGGCATTTCTGATTCTTAGGCATTATGAAAACATATTTTTAAAAACAAAAGTTTTAGAAATGTGAGAATATCACACATCTGTGGCCCTAGCTGCTGGTTTGCTTTCTGTCACCCTGCTCAGCGAAAATCACAACATTCAGTTTCATGTTCTCAGCATTGCAATGTCTGGGATGTACCTGCTCACAGGGTAATGATACAGCTTTTTGTCAGTAACTGTTTCCTTCCGAGTTGAAGGAAAGATGAAGTTTGCTTTTACAAGATCTAAGCTATTGACCAGATCAGAGTTATGACCAGATACTCTCCTGTTAGCTCTTAAGGAGCAGTGTGTGTTTGTTTATATGTTGTTTATCTAGGCCATAGCAGTAGCCATTAGGTCTGTACACCAGTTTCTTTCTGATCAATTTAACTGCATGTAAATTAGGTTAGCCTAATAGCATTGTGTTACTGTTCTCCCAGCACCATCTGGCCCTCCAGTAGGAGTGAAGGTGACTTTGATAGAGGATGATACTGCTTTGGTTTCCTGGAAGCCACCTGATGGTCCTGAGACAGTTGTTACACGATATACTATCCTCTATGCATCCCGGAAGGCTTGGATTGCTGGGGAATGGCAAGTGTTACACAGAGAAGGTAAACTAAAATCATAAACCATAAGCTGTACAAACAGTGCTGCTACTTAGAAGATGCTTTGCTACTTTCAGCTCCCTTGGACTACGATGAGAAAAATTCATATAAATGTTCACATAATAGTTGTAGTTAATTTGGAATTATTCCCATGGTTGCAATGACAATGTATTAAAACCCAATTTGTACTCAGAAAGTGAGGGGAGAGGGGCTGTCTGCATTGCTCTGGAGCTCAGTGTGTGCATGTGAACCAAAAAATCCAATTACATCCATCTTGGTTCTGTTGTAGCTATGATTGTGATGGTTTCATTTTGTAAATGCACTCTCTCAAATCTGAAGTCTCTGAGATGCCTTGCTCTCCAGAAATAAATTTATAAATGTGGCTGTGTGTGTTTATATGTTTCTTTTGATCATTACCAATTCAGTTAGCTGAGTTTCCTTAATGAACTTTACTCCACTCCCAGTAAATTACTCTGCAAATTCAATTTAACTCTCTGGCTCTATTCTACTGCTGAGTCCCAGCTAGTTAGTAACTCAGGTATGGTGATAGATCTGCAGTCACATCTTTGTGATTAGATGTAGATATAGTCTAATTTTTTATAGGCATTTTCCAGAATATTATTATGGTTTGAAGAGCTTCACCAATAACAGATTTCTGGTATAGCCAGAAAATAAGAAAAAGGCATTTACTGTTTGGTTCGTATCAAAATAGACAGAGGTGGTTCAGAACAGGTAATGTTCTAATAATGTATTAAGCCAGAGAGGGAAGCTCAGTGTTACAGAGAAAACTCATATGCTTGAGTAACTTATTTAAGAGGATTGCCCACAAAGAGTTACTATTTTGTTCTTCTGTGTTGTTTCATGTCTGAAAGCTTAGCTGGCAGCAGAGAGCGAGGCTTTAAATTTTCTGTGGAGAAAATCCATAGAACTTACTGAGTATGCACTCAGAGGACAGCTCATTTTGGCATCAGTGAGAGTGCAGTGCTTTATTTCAAAGACGGTGGTTGTCCTTTGTGCTGCTCCTGAGAAGAGGACGAAGGGCCAACAGCCATTTGGGAAGGTGGCAGTCCTGCTTTATCTCTGCTGGATGGCCTCAAATAGAGTGGTCAGCTGTGAAGAGTAACAGTAAAGTGACTATTAAGAAAAATTTGTGAAAATGAACTAGCCTCTGAAATACCAGTGAGGTCTAATTAAAGGGGGAAGATTAAGCCCATGATTTTTCACTATTCAGTTTATTCAAAGGAACAGTGATATAAAGTTATCCCATTAAAATGCTAGAACAAACAGAGATGTGAAGTTGTCTTATTAAAGGACCAATTTAATGTTATTTTTTATCGCTAAAAACCCCAGCAGTTTTAAATTCACAAAGTGCTTATATGAACGTAAACCTTGCCATTCTGGTGCAGATAGGCTGTATTTGTTGTAGGCAGCAAAGCCCATGAACTGCTTTTAGGTACCTACTCCAGCTCAGCCATGGCTGTGAAACTGAACAGCATCTGAAACAGGATGTTACCATAGATATTTCAGAGGACGGGATGGCAGGTACCAGTAAACATTTGCGTGTGTTCCCACACTGAAAGTGTTGGAGGAAATGAGCAAATGGAGAGCTAGAAATCTCAGTGTATTCCTATGTCCATCAATGTCAAAGTCACTGATTTTGTATTTTGACAGATACGTTGGGGTTTGAGGCATGGCGTGGAATTTGGGCATCTTGACGTGTTAGGACAATCTGTAATGCTCTTAGTACAGCTGGAAAAGTCTGTGAAAGAAAATTAGTATGTAGAGGTAAAATTGGGAAAATACTGGGATAGTCCCATGACAGTCCTCTCATAGGTAATGTGAGGTAGAAGCAAGGTTTGGGATTTTTAGTGCAGATATTCTGATGAGGTCAGCTAACCCTACGCACTAAACAGCGTTGTTTGGTCTTGACACTAAACTTAACTCTGAACAAGATTTGTGAAATCTTACCCCGTTCCTTTCCCATACCTCCAAAGACACCTCCCCCAAATGAAAACAAATTAAAAATACAACCAAACCAAAAGCCACAGACCAAGCCTGCCACCTATAAAGGTTGTAACATGGGCTTTAGTTTATGCATGAATGTTTCTACCAATCCACCAACGTAAAAACCAAACCCATCTATTTTGACTGCGCTGTGTTAGGCATGGCAGAATTAGAAAACGGAACAGCAGTTTGTTGCTGATTTGTGATGAGTTATCTTCCAGTCACCTCCCCCCTTTTCCCTCGTTCTCTTCAAGTGGATCAGAAGTTACAACCTTTACACACTTGGTGTGCAGTAAATCAGTACAAAGTGCTCACTTGCTTTAGCAATGCAGCAGATTTGAAAGGAGCTAGCGGGAAAGAGCCTGTAATATTGAAACGTGACCTTTCACCCTTCCTGGTGCTAAATATTACAGCTCCTTTGGTTACAGATACCTCACATTTTACTTCAAATGCTTTCAGCTAATGGGTGCTTTTTATGGAAGAGTTGAAACAGCTTTTGAAGTAGCTTCCTTTTTGCCAAATGTATAATCTTTTCTGTCAATAAAACAACCTTATATTTTATACGCTCTCATGATAGTATAAATTCTGACTTCTGAAACTGATTTGAAAGGTTGAAATTTAGACTTAAGTCTGAGAAAGTAAATGGAATATGTGAAAGAGAGCAAGTAATAGATTTGGTCCTGTAACTGCCACTATTTGGGGAAGGAAAAGCAATATAATTCTATGGTAAGCAGAAATACAGGCGTTTTAGAAAGGAATTGGAACTTTAAGCAGCAGTCTGCAGTCCCTGGACGGGCAAGCTCTCGCTGCTTTGATAGGAATTTTGCCTGTCTAAGGACAATGCAATTGAATCCTATTTATGTTCTTAATCTGTTTTTCCTGCCTTCAGGGATTTTAGGAAATGAATCCTTAGCATGTGAGGAAGACATTTTCTGCAATATTTTTAGCAGCACAGCTTAGATGCACAGTAATCAAGAAAGCCTACGCAGGTCTAAAGAGGGTTTAATTTTATTTTAAAAGCATGATACAGTGTGCTCTTCCAAATCTGTCCTGTTTATTTTACCACTAAACCTGAAATTTCATAAACTGAACCTGAATTATTTTGTTACGACGATTTTCATTTACATTCATGGTACGGTGGATCCAGGAGAGGTACCTAGATAAGTATATGAGAGAGGTCTAACATCCTGCTTTCTCTGCCTCAAAGACTGGTTAACACTTGGAGCATCTACTCACAGAGGCGATCACAACATAAACACTGAAATGACACTGAAATGTAGCTAGTGCTAGATTTAGGATTAGTATTCTGTGTATCACAAACAATACTCGACTCTTGGTTTTGAACTATAATGGCACTTCACAGTGTGCTGTGTTCAAGCAGTATGGAGAGAAAGGCCAGAAGGGACAAGCAGGCAACCCCAGTGTTCATTGTGTACCCTTTATATTCAGTTTAGACCGTATGGAAGTGATCACAGTCCTCAAACAAGATTTAGAGATGGTATTGGAAAGAAAGTCTAAGTCCCAATGTCTAAATCTCCGTCTCTTCTCACAGATTGTGTCTAACTGGAACTATTTATCAAATCTTTTCATAGGAGCTATGACCATGGCTTTGCTGGAAAACCTTGTCGCAGGAAATGTCTACTTGGTCAAAATAGCAGCCTCCAATGAAGTAGGAGAAGGACCCTTCTCAAACGCGGTGGAACTTGCTGTCCTGCCAAAGGAGACATCGGAGTCCAACCAGAGACCTAAGCGCTTGGATTCGGGAGATTCCACAAGTCAGTAGCAATGTTTTGATTACTGCTGTCACAAGCACCAGGAAAAAAGATCCCTGTTTGGTTTAGGCTGTAACTGCTTTCTGGGTAAACCAGTCTGTTTTATGCAAGGCAGTCCTAACGGTGTAGCGTTTTCTTTTAAATGAAACCATTTTGGAATTTTTATCTCAATTCAACTTAGAATTCTTTTGCTCGGAAGTTGGAAGTTTGCCTTTCAAATGAAAAGACATAACTGCTTTGAATTTTACATCAATAACCACTTTGCAGACACTCTTCTAAAGCACGTCCTTTAAGTCCTTTATTTGGCTTGAGATACCAGTAGCACTGGACCAGTTAGAACTAGACAGCCCAGCAGAGCTGAGGTAGCATCTCAGATAAACCTGTTGAAATTTTCTGGTTCTTGGTATTCCCCCAACCAAAACCAACCTGCCAGTCAGTGGTACACCAGCTTATATTTTCACCAAGGAAGTCAGCTCCACTTGCAGCTCTTGCGAAAAACTATGTTTTACTTTGGGGAGACGAAGATAACATCAGTGCCCTCTCCATAGAAGAATGAAAGAACATGTTGGCTTTGACATAGAACGGGATTTATCTTGGTGACTTGTTACAGATTTTAAATCTCTTTGGGGAGACAAGAGCTGGTAATTATTTAGCTACATGAACCTTTTAAACTTTCCTTGTGCTACACATTGAATTGTGATTAAAACACAGGAATTTTTCTTGCTCAGGTCTTCTCCCTTTCTGGAATGCAGTTATATTTTAGGCCTGAATAAGTAAATAGAGTCATGTCCTCAGAATTAGGTTAATAGACAGATGATGTCAAAGCGTAAATCAAAGTGAACCCTCCTGCAGGTGACAGTGGCTGGAATTCTCCAAGCCTTTTCCCTGTGTTGTCTAGTAGCACCCTGTAAGGAAGGGGTTGAAGAAAGCTCCTCTGCTTCATGTTGTGGGTCACCAAAGAGGCTGTGGTGTGGGGTAGTTCCTTCTTCCCCTCCCACATCAGGACTGCATACAGTCCTCTGTTTGGTCTACAAGTTTTCTTTTCAAAAGTGTCAAAATGTAGAACAGAGAATGTCTGGAAATCTCATTAAAAGGAAGCATTTGTCTCTGTGGTTATGATTGTTACCCTATTACTTTCCTGACAGGGAGCAGGGGGTAATGCTTCTGATTTACTGAGCCCTTCTATGTTTGTTTTTTTTTTTTCTTTTGCTACAGCTTATTCTGACTATTATCACCTGGACCAGAAATCAATGACTGGCATTGTTGTAGGGGTTTGCATAGCCTTGACTTGCATCCTTATCTGCATCCTGATCTTAATTTATCGCAGTAAAGCCAGGTAAGTTTTTGTTCTTGAAGACTGAGCTCTTTCTGAATGCAGTGATTTTTGGGACCTGCCATCTTCTCCAAGAGTGCTAAGTTCTCTGAAGTACTCTGTCTCTTCACCTATTCCCACCAGCAGTAGAAACAAAGCACTTTCCTGGCTATTCATACTCTACCTGAGCTCCTTCTCCAGTGAAAAGAAGGAAGAACCCACAGAGTGGGTCAGTGGTGCTTTGACAACTATGAGGCATGTTTTCAAATAAAAAAAACCCCTTGTGCTGCTTTACATCATCTGTTCCTCCTGCTTAACCCTCCAGCCTGACCAGACCTGATTTGCAAGGCTTTAACAATAAGCAACTTGTGTTGCTGGACAAGAGGAACTCTGATGTAAAGCAATTCCACAATGCAGTTTCTTTGCAGTGGTGCAAGCCACCTTCTGTCTGTCTTGTCATCAGCTGCTGTGAAGCATAAACAGGCCCAGTGACTCTGCCCGTAACTTTGGGATCAGAACAAATGATAAATTGAAAAACTGTCTGAAAGTGTATTTTAGTAACAAGGACTTTTTAGCATACATGCAGGAAAAAATACAGATTGGGAGACAGCCTCTGTGTGGCATGGTAGAAGGGTCTGAATAACATTAGTGGTTACCTCCTCCAAGTAATATTACTAATCCTGAAAACTCCTGTCTGCATGTAAGCTTGTTGCCTACTGTGTGTGCTTAACTGGAAGCAGATTTATTTATTTATTTAATCACAAGCAGTAACACTCAGATGCCATGAGAGTTAAGCGTATCATATAACGAGATGTAAATTCCAAGAATATACCAAGATTACCAGATTGATAATACCTTTGAAGTTTATCCTCTATTTATTTATTTATTTTCTTCTTTATTTATTTTCTTCCTGTGGGTCAATTTTATTCTTATTAACATTGTGCAGGAAAACATCTGCTCCTAAACCTGTGCAGCAAAGCACTGATCAGCTGTCACATAACAGCATCTCATTAGCCAGTGCTAATGAGGTGGAGAAGAATATTGAAGGAATTGCAGAGAATGAAGAATCCTTATTGCCAATGATAGTGGGAAACAGCTTCATCGATGCTAAGGTACTGTGAGCTTTACTCATTCCCAAACCAGAAATCTTACTTAGAATTCACTGCTGTACCATCGGAGTCCTTATCAACGGGAAAATATGTACGCTACCAATTCACAGGAGGTTTTTTTAATGGGTGTTCAAACACAGGTTTGGCAATCCACAGTCAAATTTTCAAGACTTATCTTAAAGTTAAGCTACAGATCTGATCCAGTACGCTGGTTTTATACTGTAGTCTGCACATTGCAGAGTTTGGCTCTGGCACAGCATCGAAGGATAAAAGCTGCATAGACTTAGGGCTGCTACGTGGCCCCTGCTAGTCCAAGGAGATAGGTGAGAGTGTCCTCGTCAGCACCTAGGTCAGCAAGTGCCTGTGCACAATCTAGTCAATCACAACACTGAGCAGGTATTAAAGAAAATATTATTTTTCTGTATATTTACTGGTAAAACAACATTACATTTTATAAACTCCTATTTGATCAAATTATAAATTAATCTATCTGGCAGGATATATCAGTGGAGGTGCAGAATCTTACAGTCCAGGAGTCTACTGTGACAAAACCACATTAGCCTTCCTTTCACATGCAGACATACTGATCTAAGGCTTGTTCTGTACACACTGCAAACCTGAATGGAGCTGTTCCCTAAGGATATATGCAAGGGCTGGGAAATGGACCAGTACAGGTACAGCCACTATGAATGTTCACATTCAAAGCAGCAGAACAAGAGCAGTGGCTGGAATGTTCTGCTGTGTGTTTGCAGTACTATAGCTGCTGGGTCTAGCCTTTGGGCTTGCCAGATTTAGTGGATCTGGTGTTGGCTTGTGCTGAGCAGTGAATGAATACTAGACCACAAAAACATGGCTAAGCACCAAGACTTCATTCATCTTCCTTTTCAGTATGAGCCAATAGGAAGGAATAGAAAGATTTTTTTCAAATAGCTTAGGAATTTGTTAAAATAAAAGTCTGTGTGTCTCCCTGTGTTGTAGGGAGGATCTGATCTGATCATTAACAGCTACGGGCCTGTCACAAAGGCTAACTGCAAGAAAAGGTGGCTGTTCTTCCAAGATACTAAGAAGTTGAAGACTGAGGAGGTAACTGGTCTATGGACAGAGATGCACAATCTTTACTGTAGTACCCCGTGTATTACACGGAATAGATACGTAGCTTTCTATTTATAGAAAAGCATAATTAGTGGTTTAAGTTTTAATTGGATAACTTCAGCTGTGTTAAGGCTGATGGTGTTCTACCTTGTAGTAAAGCGTTAGGGAAGTTTCATTTTCTGTCCCAAGTTGTCAGATATTGTAACTCTTTACAGTTAACTGATTACTTTCTTGCCTGTGCCCTTTTATCTGTGAGCAAAAGGCTTTCTGTGTACTGAGTCTGTGCATAGCTTCTACAGTACTACATCTGCAGAAACTCTGTATAATTACAAATTAAATATGTATTTATAAATGAAAATACTATAAAAATGTAAAGAATCCCCCTCCTACCCTGACAGCTAAAACTTTGTTTGCTAAAGAGAAACCAAAAGGGAGAAATTCAATTATTTACCCAAAGTACTGAGGAAATTGAGAATCTGAGTAGCACTCTCTGGCTTTTGAAATTGCTGCTCTAGACATACTTGCTACTTGGATGAGAAAAATAACAGTTTAAAACTGAAGTATTAAACCAAATCCTGAACACTGTCATGCAAATTCACACCTATGGGGCATGTAACTAATGTTTATTGAATTGTAATTTGTATTGTGCTCTTGTGCACTTAAGGAAAGGGAAATCTTGATCTCCATGTAGTAGAATTGTCCAGAAGCAGCTGCATATTTCTGATGCCTGTAGAAGAAAATTATTTGCTTAAGCAGTAATGCTTAAAGAATATGCATGAAGGGATGGGAGAGAGCTCTACCAAGTATGTTTTTAAAATGCCATTCAGGTCTCTCCAGCAAAATGATTCCTGATTAGCCATGCTTAGCTAGAAGGGATTATTTCATCTATTATGGAAAAGTATGAGCAAGACTCGAGATTGATTCTTTTTAACCTCCTGTAGGAAATCCCAGATTGTTCTGAGCCAATGCTGTTAGAGGCACTGGGGCAGAATAGGGGATAGGAAATGCAGTAAGAATTCAAATTATGGCTCAGCTTTTCAGAAGCTGAACAACCTCTTTCTCTCTGCTTTTTATGTAGCCTCAGAGAAGATTTGTCCAGACGGTGTGTCTGTATCAGCCAGGGACCACTGTGCTGATCAGTGAGGATGACTCTCCCAGCTCTCCTGGCCAGCAGTCTAATTTTCAGGTGCCGTTCAGTATTGTTGCCGATACAGAGCATTCGGCCAACAGCGAAGGAAGCCACGAGACTGGTGACTCTGGAAGATTTTCTCACGAGTCTAACGATGAGATACACCTCTCCTCTGTCACAAGTGCCACCCCTCCCACTGCCAGTCATTTTGCAAGCAGTGACTTGGGTACGAACGTGATGACCCCTGCCATAAGTAACTGCACAGAGTCTCCTCTGCCGTTTGCTACTGACCAGACTCCTACCTCACCTCTTCAGAAACACTCTGCGGTGCAAAACTGACACCCTTAGGGCTACGCCAGACATTCTTGCAGTGTATGTCTGTTCGAAGGACAATGAACAGGGAGCCAAAGTTTTATTGTGGAAAGCCTGACTAACCTAGCAGGTGATCCCATATTGCCGTTGAATGTGTTTTTCTTTTTTGGTTTGTTTTGTTTGTTTTTTTTAAAACTCACTCATTTTGAATGTTCAGTGGTCAACAAATGTGAAAGGACAGTGAAGATTTCTGACTAAAGTTAAAAATGTGTCACTGGAGCAAAGGGAAGGCTGTTGGCCCTTTTGCTGACTATCTACCTCAGTTTGCCGAGAGGTGAACTCTGAATGATGACTGCTTTACCTCATTTGTGTTCTAGTTGGTCTCAGCTATGGAACTGATGATACTTCCTAGTACTGTTGGTTTATTTGAATTTTCTTTTTTTTTTTTTTTTTCCCTGTTGTTGTTGTTTGTAGTTTTGTTTTTGGTTTTTTGTCGTTTTATTTTCAGTTGTGTGTAGAACGTGTGCGCGCACACGTGCGCTTAATGATCAGGGAGTTGTATAGGTAGGAGAACAAGATTGTTTAGCTGAAGCTCTGTCTTTAAAAGGAAGGAAACCTCAGAGTATAAAATTTAATGATTTAATCTGTTTGACACAGAGGATGTTAAAAACTGGGAAAACTGGAATTGGTGCTTCCATGTATACAGTCATATGAAATCTTTTTTACTTCTTGTTTTCTCATAACCCCAGTAAGCCTAGGACAGTGCCTTTCCCCCCAGAAACTTGTGCCAGCAACTGCTGGCAGGATGTATGCTACATCCTGAGGGCTCTGGGACATGCTGAGTTCCCCACAGTGACAAATGTTGCCCCTTTATTGACAGTTAATGCTAAAAAGCATGGCAAAATAAAGTAGTATTCAGCATTTCCAAACATTTTGGCTCTGTCTGAGAGTCATGAAGTAGATGATAATGTTGAGTATTCCAGTATCACAGTACTCTTTAGCAATGGTGCCTTGCATTATATATTATAAAATTACTGATTTGCCTTATGTCTTTTTAGTATTCGTAAAGTTGCTCTGGAGTACAGAAAGATGCCTTATATACTGTTTAGATGTTTTAAGTAAACTGTATCTTGAGTTTATAGTTCATTTTTACCCAGCTTTGAGTAGCTAGCATCACAGTATGTCTCAGAGCTGTTGTTAGGATGCTACCCTGCTCCTTGCCTTCACCTAGGGTGCTGTTAGCCAGGAATTTTAGCTCAGGGAGTGACTTTACCCACATGCCAGTCTAGAACTCTGATGAGGCTACCACGAGAAATAAAGAAGCCAGAGCTTTAGTTGAAGAGTCTGTTAAAAGAGGCGAGTACTGCTACTGCCTTGAACCCATGCAATTCCTGTTTTATACTACCTCCTTTAAAAGTTATTCTAGTGGGTTTCTTTTGGTTTTTTGTTGTTGTTTTTTTTCCTGTACTCAGGGAACAGTTTGTTACTTTTGAGCTGCCTCATGGAAATGTGGAGCAAATGGACAGGGTATCATGTTTTGTTTTTAATAAGAGAGAGGGAGAGAGAGGGAGGAGGTTGGAGTCATCCAACGTTATAAAGTTGCCTGTATCTGTATCCAGTCCTCCTCTCCACGCCTCCTCTTTCTCTGTTTTACTTTACAGAAAGAAAGAAAAAAAAAATAAAAAAGAAAAAAAAAAGGAAAAAAAAAAAGGCATATGTTTTTACTTTAAATAAAGAAATGTTTAAAATGTAATGTTGTGAGAAAGCAACCATAGGAACTCCTGGCTCTATTTAAGCCTGTCAGAACTCCCATTGACTTTACTGGGGCCACAATGTCACCCTTAAGGTAGGCCAGGCTGACTTTTGTATTATTCCTCACGAACCAAAAGGTGGTCAGAAGTCCTCAGTAAGCCCTACTGTTCTGTCTGCTTTGTGGTGTTGTAATCGGCCTCTAGTTACTGTAGTTCTTTACCTTGTGACTGTTTGCTAGTTCTGAACCAGACAGTATACATTCACCTTCTCCTAACAGTGTTGATTCAAATGCTTTAAAATAACCTTGTACCAAAGACTTTTCTGTAGAAGAGAAGGAAGCCACATATTGTCCAAAAATAATTGAACTAGTTAAAAGCTATAGGTTTGAAGAGCTGAATACATTTTATTGTGTAAGTAGTTACTAACAAAAAACAATAGGGCTTCTTGATTGTAGTAGTTGACTGCATAGATTGATTGTATGCTCCTACAATTTTAACTACCTTGTTGTTACAAATGCCTTTAAAGAAAGTTATAATAATACCAGCAGATATCTCCAAAGACTTCCAAGTGTAATTTTTTTTCTCCAGCATGTAGCTGATCAACAATACAGTATTAAAAAAAAGAAATATTTTTGAACAGGTTTTTATCTACTTGCTGAAGAAAAAGGAAACCTTTTCACCAAAGATTTATTTTTGGTCTTGTCAGGCAGAATGTTTAGTGTACAGGAGAGTACTGTTTCTAGTTAGGTAAAGTGTGAATTAATCAAAACTAGATTAAGAATGTGTAGCTGTAGCATGAAGTTTCACACTTCATCTTTCACAGTAGCCTCTTTTGTTAGTTTTGTTCAGAAAGAGCTGAGATGCAGATGGTAACTGCCTTTCCAAAGACTTATTTGCTGGAAGTACTGATAATCAGATGTAATTTTATGACCTTCATTGCAGGTAAATACTTTAAATCCTAAACGTTTTCTTCCAGAGACCCACTTTGTAGTTTAACCCATGGATAATTTGAGAGAAACAGACTTCATAGAACATTTCGCAGTCTCAGAAAGATGCTCTAACTTCAGTAGCCAGAGAGATGAAAATACTCAGTGAATTAGAGAGCAGTGCATCCAGAACTCTATTCATCACTTAATGTTTTATTAAGGTACTTTTTATCAGCAAATGGAGAAAACCAAAGATATTTAAGGTTACCTCAGCGTATAGGCAAGCTTAGTTAGACATTAATTATTCTGTCTTTTCCTTTATTTTTATGTTAACCACATCTAATATGTTTCTCCAGAACCCAGTCTACATTCATGTGCTTCCCTGTTCACAGTTACAATTATGATGAATAAAAAATAAGTTCTCCTCAAAATTCTTGGCATATTACTAATATATCACAAGGTTTTGTGAAGGAAATTTTGTCTTATGATTGGAAACTCCAGAAAAATGTTGTCGAAATTTGATACTTTCTCTGTTGAACTCAAGAGCAGAATGAAGCCTTCGTAATTGTAAAGAGTGCAAAATTGCACTCAAAGCCTAAATGCTTCATATCCTTGAAGCCAACACATGTAATTATAGATATGATATTACAGATGTTAATTTTCTTTAAAGTTTATACCTATGGCTGTCTAAGGAAATCAGAAAGAGCTGACAGAACACAGCAGGCAGAATGATTTCATGTTTTCCAGTAATTTTTTTTTCTTGATTATGTCTGTAGAAACTGGGTCCTGGAGGAAAAAAAAAAATTCTTTTTTTTTTTAATTATGAATTTTATTAAATATGTTCTGGAAGATGAACATAAATGTGGAATCTAGTGTTACACTATGTGAATTGATTTTGTTTAAGTGTATTAAGAACTAAGGAGCCATGGCTGGTGTAATGAGTGTATATGCAACCTTTGTACTTTAAAAAGAAAGCAAAAATGTTAGAGGTGATGTGACTTGAAAAGTATCAAAACTTACACAGGAAGTCCTGAAACTGGCTTCCTATGCAAATTGTGTTCCAAGGGAGGACTCTGCCCTTCAGTTGCAACAGCAATGCCTGTTCTGCAGGACCTGGATGCAAAACCAAATGCTTAATCTGCCCTGCCCACAGTTGCACTTGTGTACTTTCTACGTATTTCACAAATAAAGGATTCTCATCTTTCAGGAGTTACGTAGGAGAACTGGGAATGTCTATGCTGTATAGAATAGGGCCTAGTAGTTGATTTTATTTTTTTTTAATTTTTTTAATAGCTCTGTCTTTGCAAAAGAAACTTGAAAAATCTATGTATCACTTTTAATCATTTCTTATCTTAGCTGTGCATTTTCTGTATAATTTATGAGATCTTAACAGAAAAGAGCATCAAGAGATTTCTTTACCTGTTTTTAAGTAGTCCATTCCCTCTCTGGTTTCATTGTCTTGCTTTAGACTATGAGCTAAATCTTGTTTGCCTTATTCAAGTCAGGGTCCCTCATCCTGTTTCTTTTGAAGTCAACAGGAGAATTAATTTTTATTTCAGTCTACATGGTCTGGATAGGCAAAATCAGGTTTTTTGTTTAGTAGGTTGGGTTTTAAGTCTTCACAGTATTATTTTTAAAGGACAGAATTCTTCTGTGGTTAAAACTCCCACTGGAAATGGATTTTTGTAAGATAACAAGTTACTATGCATCACGGGTCCACTGTAACTCTCCATGCATTCAGTCTTAGCCTGTAGTAAATACTGAGTATTTTGAGACGTGCTCTCTTTTCTTCATTACAAACTAAGTCAATTTGCATGACTTCCCATTTGCTGTACCTGAGCATACACATTAACATAGCTGGGTCTCAGTAATGTGTACTCTGAGCAAACTTGTAAGCCTTAAGAGCAGGAGCTCTTGCTCCTTTTATTCACTGCAGAATCATGCAGGGAAGAGTCCATCTCCTAACATGGGGAATGTTGGTAGGTTTTGTAGGGCACTCCATGTTCAGCCAAAAATCTCATTCTTACTAACCGAAAAGACAGATGGACAGATGTAACTCTGGTAGTATTTCATAGACACCAATTTACTGAAGTTATTCTGGTAAAATTGAAAGCAGAATTACATCTAGTAACTGCTAAAGAGATAGTTCTTAGCTTGAGCAATTGTTAAAACACTTGCTGGTTGTTGCAGCTGCAGCTCTGCTAACAGAAAGCAATTTCTGAAGCAGCGGAAACTGCAGGAAATATCGAGTGCTTTTCTATAATAGTATAAAGTTAAAAACATATTATTTATGTAACTGTATTTTGGAACATGTGTTTCAAAAAACACTGTTCAATACAAGTCTGAAACCAAACTGTTTTCTGTTAGCAGAAGCCCGTACGAATAGAACACAAAATCAGTTTGACTCATCTGTTTATTTCTTTGGAATTCCTCTAGACTTACACTGAGACTGGTCCTAATTGACCCAAAAGGAATGTAAACACATGCTAAAGGTTTTGCTGTGTTGGGCCCTCTGGTTCCATTGCGAGCTGTGCTCCTGGAAGTTTTCAGCTTTTCATGGTTGCATACACCCACATTGCATCTGCCTGCTCTGCTTTCAGTAAAGACTGACTGTATATGAAAAACTGACTTATACAAATGTTGCTTTTTTATTGTTTGGCTTTATTTTGTTTGTGGGGTTTTTTTTGTTTGTTTGTTTTTGGTTGTTTTTTTTTTTAAAGTTGTGAATGAATTGACAGTGTAGGAGCCAGGTATGTATCTCATATTGTGGTGGTCTGGATCCTTTCACTCCACGTGCCATTTTCTTCTAAGGGCAACAATGGCTGACTGGCTGATGGAAGATGGAGCTGAATTGTATTAATTTTATATTTGTCTCAGGGGATCAGCTCTGTGAGTTCCATTGCATGAGGGAAGCTAATGTTTGCCCTGATTTGAATGTAACTTTTTAATGTCTTTTAAAAACTATTTTGTTTAATAATGTGGATTTGTTTTTCTTTTTTCTAGCATTCTAGTAAATGTTACCTAGTGTCTTGGTTCATTTTTCCCTGCCAGGGTTGTTTATATACTACCCCAAGGTCATGCCAAAAAGTAATAGTTTAAATGCCAAATGTTTATGAAACTGCTGTCTAAATACTGATTGATTGCACAGTTGAAATAAAAGTTTTCCTTAGTAAAAGTGCTACTTGATAAATATTTTATTTTCAGTGTCTCTGACAAGTGGCTCAAAACAAGTACAATAAACACAGCTCCTCATTTTAGGCTGAGTGGCTAGGGAGGTGTTGGCACTTAAAGTCATAAAAAGAGATGGAGAGTAAACGGGACATGCCTCATCATTACAATTCATAGAACTTTCCCAAACATGTATTAATGTATCATTTATGTACCTAGAACTGTTTCCGACCTAAAAACTCCATCTGTGTTCCACTACTGTCAAACACCCATGCAGGATCTCTGGGTTTATTTTCGTTGGGTGTGGAAGATGTGGTTCTCAGCACAGTTCTCAGAAGTCTGGAAAGCTGCTGACAAAGCTGCACTGCTGAGTTTTTCCCATCATTTTTCCACCTGCTAACTCTTGAACCTGATATTTCAACATATGACAAGGCTATGAAAATGCAGTTGCTGTTGGTCAGAAGGCAAATTGCTATTTTTATGAAGGACTACATTCTAGACTGAAGTCAGTCAAGATAAATTAGCAAGGAAATGACCTATAGGGATTAAAAGGTTCATATTGCTAGCAGGTTGATTACGGATTGTCACTTGAAAGCAACTGAAAAATTGACCAGGTGGTTTAGAGAGTTAGGTACAGAGTTGGATTTAGATTAGAGGTGCCTATAGAAATCTTAACACTACTGGAAATGAAACGACAGAATTACTGCTCTTTTCAGGGTCTCTAGGGAGAATAAAAAACCACAACAGCGGAGTATACTTTGGTAGGTTTGACTTTGTTTTTTCATCTATATTATTCCCTAAAAGACTGGAACTTTTCACTGGCACTGAATATACTTAATGGGAAAGAAAAAGATATTTCACAGGTATTTCAAAGCTTTGAAATCACAGTGCTGGGAGCTGGAGATTTGAAATAAATGTTCACTAACTTACTTCTGTGTCCAGGAAATGACTGCTCTGGATGCGTTTATTTTTACTTCTTATTCTGACCCTCTCTAAGAGGCACACACCCTGTTACTCAGGGGCACTGCTAAGAGAGAAAGCAGACTGCATGCATGCCTAGGAGACAGAGCCTTTCTGCTCTGACAGCATCTCGTGCTGATGAGTGGGACTGCCTGGATTCTACAGTAGAACCATGATGTCTGTCTTCCTTTTCCATTCTCAGAAGACAAAGGAAATCTGAAAAGCTTCATCATGTGTCTTTATGAATCACAGCTGTTCTTACCTGCAGAGTCTGCTTATAGAACAGTTCTGCCTAGCTGGGTAGCTCACAGGACATTTATCCCTGGGAGTATTAAAGCACCAGCTGTGGTGACAAACAAACTCTAATCTAAAACTATTCCTTACGTTCAAATATGGGAACACTGAAATATTGTTATTCAGAGGTATTTGAGAAAACTAGACCAATGCTGAAAAAAAGAATGAAGTATTTAACAGAGTATTTGTAAAAAATGACAATCTTAAATATAGTTGAAAAGTAAAAAAAATAAAATAAAGAATTTCTAATAGCTAGTGAGCAGTCAGTCTTGGACTGTCCAGTGATATGAAAGGTTTACCAGTGTAGTCCACCAGAGATGCTGTTCTTTCTCTAGGTGAGAACAGGAAACAACTGCAGTTCCTGATAATGTTACTGCTGGTTAGTAGTACAGGTACATTTTACAGTCCAGAATCCTCATTCTCAATATCAATAAATAAATGGTAAAGCCCCATCTCTCAAGGAGTTGTTACTGCAAAGAAAAGCTTTAAAAGAGCCCTCTTTTGTGACCTGATGCTGTGCTACTTGCCTGCAGTCTGCCACCAACCTGAATGTCTGAGCTTCAGACAGGTGAGCTCTGGAGGCCACGTAAATTGAAAGGCCACATTAATTGAAACAACAGCATTGCTGGATTTTGTCCAGCTTATCAATGACGTAAGTTTATTAGTGCTTATCTGTTTTTTGGATAAAAAGATCAATATTTTGGAATATGATGCTTTCTGCCACGCTCTGCAGGTTGCTCAATCCCCGGCAAATGGGAAAGCTTGTAGGGAGGAACAGGACTCTACCTGCAGCTGTAGCAGTGCATCAGGATTGTGGTATGTGAAAACATTCCTTGCGCTACAACAGGTGAGCAGCAGTTCTTTATGGGTTAATTCCTCTCCCTGTTCTTATCCTTTCACTCAGCAGGTAAAATTGGCATCTCAATTAAGAAGCAGAGTCTGTGCCTGTATTTGGCTGCTAATAGTGTGCAGAGCACCACACATGAGAGGAACTGGCTGCTGCAATGTCTAAACTAGGTATTTATATCTCAATAAACAGCCCAGCTCTCCACCAAATCTGGAGTTCTGGTGACTGCAGATTTGAAATCTCCTTGCACCTAAAGTCAGACCTGGCATTTTGTTCTACAAGCAAAAGGACATCTGCTTTCCTTTCATTTCTTCCTTCTGTTATTTCTCTGAATATTTACAAGTAAATCCAGTTGGGTTTTCTGTTTGGGGATGAATAAGCATTTGTTATCAGTAGGATTAACCTGTGCCACCATATCTTATTTCTAAAACACACTGGCACTGTGCAGCCCAGGCTCTCTCCCCTTTTTCCTTCTACAATCATGGTCTCAGGATTGGTGCTGGACAGTAGAGCTTATTCTCTGTCAGTGAGAGAGAGACTGTAGGCGCTAATGCTGCTCCTGTTTGTGTTGCAGTGTCCTACTCTTTCTGTAAGACTTGCCTTCTCCTTTTCCTCACCACAAAGTAAAGAAGATGGGATTTGAACCCTCCTCTCTGCACATACCTGCATGCTAGGGCCCCAGATAAACAAGCTCAGATTTGACTGAGATACCATATTGTCCCTAACTGAAACTGGAGTGTAAGCTTTATTTAAATGCCCTAATTTAAATCCTATTTACACAGGAATTCACCATTAAGACGTAAATAAAATGTAAATCATTCAGAATCTAGCTGTGCCTCAGTGGAAGACATACCATGCATGGATATCCCTAGTCTGTAAGATCTCCCTTGGCTGGCAACAGAGGTCTGGGCATTGGCAAATGTTTGGATGCCACCTGCTCTCTGAGAGACTTCTGCCCTCACCGTCAGGCATGAATTCCTGTCTGGCCTGCAAGAGCCAGCTGAGATGGTTTTCTGGCAGTGCTGCAATGTGGTCCAAGTTCCTCAGGGTTTCTCTGGAGAGATAGTTCCAGCATACTGGAAGCTGACCAGAATTCCAGGTGGGTCTGGGTAACGCTAGATACTGTAATCATCTGCAATTTAGAAGGATGAAAGTGAATTTCTGTCAGTGACTGAAGATGTGTTTTCTATTATACTGTTCCGTCAGTGCCCAAAACAACTGGATTCTGCTTCAGCTGGAAATAGACTTGGGACTTCCCAAAGGTCAGGTTAATAGAATGGTTTTGAATTTCCTTTTATCTGCATGGCAATACATTGGGGAAAAAAATATTTTAATGAATAAAGCAGCAGACTTCTGGCTAGGCTGCCAGGCAGTTGCACCACATGAAAGCAGGAAGTGCTGCTGACAGTACAGCTCACTACAGCCTTTAACAATTTGCATGTTGGTGTGCTGATCTAGGAAACGAACCCCTCGTTTGCTGAAAGCTATCACCAAGGGATAAGTGACAGAGGTAATGTATGCTGCCTCCTCACTTTTTGCAGCACACAGTCTTATTAGCTTAAAACAATCCCACTGGACTACTTGCTCATAGCCTTCCCTATATTAGGTCATGCACTGAAGTTGGAAGAAAGACAGCTTAAAGCACAGACCGTAAAATTAAAAAGAAATCATTTCCATTAAAAAAATATATCATTCATGTTAGCAACCATCATGCTTTGGAATAGATCCTGAATATTTACAAGTCAGTAACAGCTTGCTCAATCTCTACCAAATAAAACAATCTGGCTTTGCTTTACACAAAACCCACAGTCAAGGCAGAATGAATCCCTTGAGATCAAGATTTCCAACTTCAAAGGATAAGTTAACTCAAAGCTTGAGTTCTAAGTATTTATTCTGCTAAATCAAAAGCAAGACAACCTCTAGTTCATTAGGAAAGAATTCAGATACAGGCTTTTACAACGCTTCACAGAAAAATTACTATTTTAAAGAGGAAAGCACCCTCTTAGTTTTTATATACTGCATCTCTAGCTTTGTGAGAGAAAAAGTGGTAAGATAAACAGTGAGGAAGGTGTGTATATTAAAAACTATTGCAGCACAGCCTAGAATCAGAGTCACTTTGGCTCAGAAGTTTACATGAGCATGGACTACCTTTGTGATTAGCTTTTGAGCACTGGCTAGAGATGGGCTAAGCATCCTGGTACCCAGCAGTGTGCTAGCTTGCATCACATCCGATGATTTAGAAGTCTCGGCCTGAGTGACGAGGTTACCATTTGTACTTGGGTTAAGTGGAAAACAGCCTTTTGATAGGAGGACTCCAGAACTTGACTTAGTGTTCAACAAGGTTTTAAGAGTTTGTGATGATGGTTTTCTTCTGTAGCTCTTTCTGTAAGGCCAAAATTTATAACCCAGCCCTGCAGTTGCAGATAACTAAATGGTTCCATAGTATCAGATGTATAGCACCCTAACATGTCTGTCTGTAAATTTAAGATTTTTGAATCATACCCACTAGGCATTATATATGTCAAGCAATTTAATCCCATTTGGTGTTTATGGACAGATAGTGCATATGTTTTAAATAATTAATTCCACATTCTTTTATTGAAATCCTGGATTTCATGTGTATTTTAGCCTAGGGATTAGGGCAGCTGCTCTCAGATGTAATGGGTGAGTGCAGCATCTATGTAACTAGGTCACAGTGTATTTAGGCATATTTAGTTCTCAGTTCCTGTCTTGTCCCTACTTTTGTTGCACAATAAACAAGAGATAACTAAGTTTGATTTGTTATCTCCTCTTAAAGGATGGTGGAATTCTGAGATTTGATACTGGTGTTTAACTGCATTTTCTAACAATGTTATGTTTGTGATATCTGTTCTTTCATTTTGATGATTTTTTTTTTTTCAGCTTTAGCTGCATTTTCCTTTCAAAGTCTACAAATCCCCCAAATCAGACACTAGTTGGTTCCTGCTTCTCAGCCGATCTCCTGTTACTCAGACATAGTTACCTGTTCAAAATAGAGGTTTTGTTACTGCATTCTAGTAGAAAAAAAAAAAAGAAGACAGCATGTACTGTTATGTAGCAGTCCCCTCAATTGTCTGCTAACTACATTTCCTTGTTACTTGCTCAATGGAAATGCTTGGTAATTACTGCAAATACAAGAGGTCTTACTGTTAAGCAGGTCTGTAACATGCTGGTGAGTTCACCTTGGCTGGCTGAAGCTCACCAAGCTGCTGTCTCACTTCCCCTCCTCAACAGAATGGGGAGAAAAGAAAATGAAAAAGCTCATGGGTCAAGATAAAGACAGGGACGTCACTTATCAATTTCCATCATACAGATGTGACTTGGGGATGATTAATTAATTGCTCCTGGTCTATACTTACAGAGGGCTCTGCAGCCCTCCTGCTACCAAAACCATGCCACCTACACCAAACGCAAACATTAATGGTATTTCTGTACTACGATTTTGGTCCCGTTTGCTGTTAACACAGAGCTGGCTTCTGAACATCCTGCTCTTAATTTCAAAGAAACATAATTGTAGTTGAAAAACTCAACTACTGATCTGTATGGAGGCAAGGGCAAGTGATATCATTTGACTGAGGTGGCTGTAAAATTAATTGTTCCTCTTGACAGACATGTTCTTGCTAAAATCTGTCCGCATTCTTGACTAACCATGTACCTTCTTAGAGACATCAGATGTACCTGATAAACGCCAATAGAGAGTCCTCCAAAGAGAAGCTAGTACTATAACATCAAAAACAGCTGGCCTTCATGAGTTGAGATTCAGTATTTTGTTTCACTACTAATACATATCAGTTTTAATTGAAGACAGATGCATGGATTAAATCTGTTCCTTTGTGTGCTCTTCAGCTATAGCAGTGAGGTACCTATTCTCCTCCTTAGTGTAGAAAGCTGGTTTTTACCCATCTGTAAGAAGCTGCATCTATTAGTATCCCATAGTCTACAGAAGTACTGAGGGGAGGGCTCTGCTATTCTCTCAGTGACTACCTGATATTCTGAGCTGTTCATATGTACTTAACTTTGACTGGACAAGCAGTTCTAGTGCTTGAAATTCAAGGACTTCAGTCAGCAATGTTCAGTGGGTCTGATCCATCCCAGAGGCAGTGCCCTGTGAACTGCACTCTCCAAAACAATAAAAAGCAGACCATACAACAAAACGAATGCATTTTGGCATGTGGAACTTTCTGTGATACATAGCTCTTGTCAAATTAATACAACTTGCAAAACTGTCAAGAATAGTGGTGGTATAATATAAAAAAAAAAAAAAAAAAAAAGAGGCAGCACATCCAGGAAGATTCCCTCTAATGCAAGCAGACAGACACACATGGTACAGGAAGCTCTGTGCCTGTCCAAGGCTTCTACTGGGGCACAGGGCTGAGGTAAGAGAATACCCACACAACTGTGCTAAGCCTGGAGAGCTGCTTCTGCAAGAGGCTCTGCTACCTCTAGAGTCTGCATTACCACCCCTTTAGTTTTATGGCAAAGATTTCACTTTGGCAATTCTGCAATGCAAATCCCAGAAGAGTCGTTGCCTAAATTTAATTACTCACAAATGCACTGATAGATACAACAGCCTGGGACAAGGCCTCCTCAGGTTTTTACAGCAACAAACTTTGTAACTTTGATTCTCAGCAAAGGCATCAACAGAGTCTGGATTCAAGAGCAAATTCATAACCAATTATTGCAAAGATCAGCATGGCCTTTGCAGAATACTAGAAAGGGCTCTTGAAAGGAGTAAGTGCAAGAATTAAATGCTTGCCTCTTTTTTCATCAAATCGTGATGAACAGGAAGATGTAAAGGATCAAAGATGATAACCCAGAAAGTGCAAGAAACTGCATTTCTTACACTTCCCCACAGAGTGTCCCTATTTCACTACTCACTGCTCAACAGGCAACCACTTCTTTGAGTAGGTAGTAAGCCATTTTGCAGAGGAGCCCCCAGAGGCTTGTTAAAGATATATTTGTGTCTTTAAAAAATTTATTATATTGATAATGTTAACACGGCAAACAAAGCACCCTTTTTACTCATCCTAGAGGTAAAGGGGAAAGAAATCTAATGTCACTTGGTGACTTGAAGATCAAATGAAGGGGTTTTAATGTGCATATCTATCTACACACACAATGCATATATATAAAAACACACACACTGGATTTTCTTTCAAAACTTTTTTAACTTGGTATATAAATAAATACAAAAATGAAAATTAAGTTCCTAGATAATCATCTTCATATTGTAAATGTTTAGGTACTATGCTTGGTAATGTTTACATATTGCCTATAAAATTTCACAGTTTTTCTAGTCAAGTTTCATGGTATGTTGGTAAATTGTAGGTTTTAACTCTGCAAGTCATACATGCTGTTGGCAAGAGTATCTGAGTGCATTGAAGAATTTTTCCCTGAAATACCTGAGCATGGCTATATTTTAACTGTAAGTCGAAAAGGTAAGTGTGCACTCAAAAAAACCCCAATCAATTAGTCTCACTAAGTTTCTGAACTCAGAGCTTGCTTTGAACATTATAAATGTTGTTCTAGTATAGATATGACACTAGAGTGCCCTTTGTACACGTTTCTGAGACATTTCTTGATTGGCCTACTAGTAACTTGTCTTGTGAAGGTTAGAAAAACTTGTTTCATCAGTCAATTATTTGCCATGTGATTAGACAAAGGCATGATAATTCTTAAGTTTTTTACTTGATTTCAAGATGTATCATGCATCATATGGAACAACATTAATGCAGGGGACTACAGAAAAAAATCTTATATTCTTTCATGGACTAACTTGTAAAGCAATCTGTTCTGCAGTTTTTTTTCTCAAACAGTTTGGTATTCACTTTAGATTAAAGTTGAAATGTGAATAGACAATTACATTTTTGGTTTCTTCTTTATATTATGTGGATAAATGGTTAATGCAGTAGTTTAGACAGTCTTAATTTTTGTTGATTAAAAGCAGAAATGAAACAGCCGTGGGCTCCTGAGACCTGGTTTACATCACCATAACAGAATGTAGCATTCACCGGTAGGCGAGCAATTTGCACTAAAATAGCTTCAATGACTTGTGCTCAAACTGTTTCAGTTACAGTTACAATCCCCAAGACTGGCAGAGAGAAACTCTACAACTGATAGTCGCAAAAGGGACCTGGTTATCACGTTTTTCCAGAGCATAACCAGCTAGACTAAAAAGGCATAAAAAGCACATCTCTGTGTAACTTAAAACATGCATGTGTTTAGTTTTACTACCCTGAAAAAGGGAGATGTGGAGGAGGAAGAGTTGTAACTAGCGTAACAAGAACTGATTTCTAGTGTTGTCTCAGGCCTGACAGAAAAAGGGCCTTTTAGAAAAATTAATCCTTTCTCTCCGTCACAACAGGGGGAGGAAACAAACCTTCTGATGCCGATAGACTGTTATGAGCCAAGGCTATCACAATGCAGATTTCCTTAAACGTTTCCCTTTTCTCCAGCTCAACACTTTCTGTCCAGATGGGAGAGAGACTACCGGCTGCATGGCTTCTGTGTCCACATGGCAGAAAACGTTCATAGGTGCTGCTGGATCGTGCTGTGCATGTGCCATACCCTGCTGCTGTCCACACAGGCTGGCCAGACTGCCCTTCTGCACCAGTCCACTGGACTCCCAGGTTCACGTCCATTGCACAGGGGTGCATTTTTGGCTTGCTGTGTAGGAAATCTTTGTCATGAGTTGAAAAAACACAGTAACTCGACAGGTTAAAGCCATGTGTGCTTTATTTTAGAACATCTGTGGCTTAAATGAGAGAAGAACTTGTATTTTCCTCTGGTACAGGGTGTGGCCGAGTTACACAGCTCAGCCAGCTTCCAGCTTTTTTTTTTTTTTCCTTCTGATGTCATGCTTTTCTTTCCTAATTTTATTTCTCTGGAATGAAATCTTGGCCTCCATAAAATCAAACAGACAAATCTTTTACTTTTTTCCTTTTTAGTATTCCTTAAAGGTCATCAAATTTCTCTGAGGTGTTTATGTATTTTTCCAGTAGCACACTTGCCTATCTTCATGTGTTGTCAAAACTGGCTTCTGTGCTACTCTCTGCTCCTGAGATACGCAGTAGATAGATGTAAAAAGATTCAGTAAAACCCCTTTAAATGTTAATGCTCTGTTGTGGATCTATTGGTATTTCTCTTGGATCTCTATGGATCCACTGGCAGTTCTCTCCTGATAATGTAATGCAGTGTTGGATGTTCAGAAGCTATGACAAGGATCAGTACAAGAAATTTCTTGAGCTACTGGTAGTTTGTACAGAAAGGGTCTTTTAGTAGCCTTCTTTTTAACCTGAATTCAGAAGGAAAGTTAGCAAATTCAGCTCTTTTATAACATTTTTTGGCCTAATGTGTCACATGTTACTGCAGTTATTATTACCTCACCAAAGGCACCCTTTTCAACAGTCAGGATGAGTTATAAAGTATTGATTTTAAATAGTACTTATTCACAACTGAGTACTCTGTCAGTGATCAAGAGCTTTCTGCATGGTTGGTTATTGTTAAAAAGAAGAAAAATATTTCAGAACAACAGAACCACTACAGTTCAAAGGGACCTCAGGAGGTCTTGACTTTTGAGTCCAGCCTCCTGCACAAAGCAAGGTTAACACTGAACTTGGGCCAGGCTATTCTGGGCTTTGCCCAGTTGGGCCTTGAGAACCTCCAAGTATGGAGGTTCTACCATTTCTTTAGTTTCTTGTCCCAGTGTTTGCTCAAAACAATTCTCCCCCCTGCCCCCCAGCCAGCTGGAACCTCATTTCAAATTATGACCACCCAGTCTTGTTTTCCAGTTATGCACTTCAGCAAAGAGCCTGCCTCTCTCTTCTTGGTAACTTCCACTTAGGTGTAGGAAAGGTTGCTACTGGATACCCCTAAGCTCTCTTAATTAATGTCAACTCTTGAGTGGAGAAAACGTTGAAGTGATTTTAAGGACAACCCCTGAGCAGCGAGGCTGTCAGGTGGTGAATGGTGTGTGATAATGAGAACTTCCACAAACTTTGGGGGAATGTTTGAGATGCTGGTGTCGGCACCTGAGGCGGTTCATTAATTCCCTTCAGGCACTGTGACAGCCATATCCAAGGTCGCTTTACAAGTGTAAAGTCAACCCAAAAGGATTCCCACAGACTACTCACTACGGTACAAAACGCGAGTACAACTTAAAGCTGAATTTGGATGAAGAGCAGAACAGACATAATTTTTTTTTGCAACTAGAGCACTGGGTTAAATCTGAATTCCCTGCTCTCATCTGTGATGCAGACAATCTCCCCCTAGGAACCTTTACAGACTCGGTGACATCAATCCGCGCATTCATAATTACAGTCTACACACTTACAAGGCAGCCAGCACAAAAGCTCACGCAGTCCTGGGAGAGCCATCCGGGCCTACAGCGAGCTCCAGCACCGAAAACGCACATCTCTTTACTGATAAGACACATCCTTCCGCCAAGTATGGAACAGCTCACGCCCACCTTGCTGATAACAGGCTACACTTCTCTCCAGCAAGATTACACAAAACTAACCATCAGATCCCACGAGAGCAGTGGCAATATGCTGTACTTTGAGAGGCGTGCATTCAGGGATTGCTGCAAAGTAAGAGGCTGTGGACAAATAAAAATGCTGTCTAGGGAAGGACAGAAATCGGCATAAAATGAGTGGCTTTCTCCATTTTTAGTTAGGCATGCAAGATGTAAAAGCAGAAACATAGCGCTAATACCACGACCTTTACACAAACATCGGTTCTTGGTTTCGCTCCCCCCACCCAGGAAGCATTTCCAATACTGGGCAAGTACCAACTGTCCATCTGACAAGAAGGTACGGGAAGAACGAGCACTGCCAAGCGTTGTGAGATAAGGTTTGTCAGCAAACTCCGTACTTTACAGCTAGGTATTTTTACCCCAGTTAAGGGAAGATAAACCCCTATTTAAGAGATAATCATTCTTAATATAGCTGATTAACAGTTTTGATGACGGATGAGGACTCCCTATGTAACACCTCTGGAACACAGCCACTTGGGAAGACGGGAAACTGTGGCAGAATACACGTTTCCACAAGATCAGTGACAGCGGCCGTGATTTGCCCGTCCCTTGCTGTTTTCACAGGTTCAGAAGGTTTTACCGACACACCGCAGGCCACCACTCGGGCCCTGCGGGTTGTGCTCTCCTCGACTACCCTCAGGCCAGCGCCTAGACCGGAGGACGATACCTGTACGGAGGGTCTGCCTGACGACGTGGGCCTACCTGCCAGCGAGGCGCTGGAGCGGGGCGCTGCGGCGCTTCAGGCCGACGCCCGCGCGGACTGGGAGGAACGGGAGCTGCAGCCTGGAGGCGAGAAAAACGCTGGAACACGTGTCGCCGCGAGGTAAGCGGTGGAGCCGCTGAACACCCGGGCGGTAACAGCCCGGAGCGGGAGCGGTGAGGCAGTTACCGCGCGGCGCTGGACGGGGGCGGCCGTGGCCAAGAAACGACCAGAAGGGGCCGCGCGGGCCGGCCCCGGCCCGGCTCCCGCCTGCCCCTGTGGCTGCCGGTTAGGGCAGCGGTTGCTCGTGCCCGGCCCCCGCCCTCACGCGCGCTAACGGTCCCAGCGGCCGCGCGCGAGGCGCCGGCCTCGCGGCCCCTCGGCTGCCCCGCAGCCGGCGCCTCGCGCAGCACGTCCC